>CAWUFW010001945.1:1485000-2085000 GCA_963921515.1 Calotriton arnoldi | reverse complement strand
TTCCTGCCTCCCGTTTCCTTCCAAGCTACTTGAGAAAGCCTTAAACAAAGAGCTGACGGATCACCTAGACAAGAACAACGTACTGGATTCAACGCAGCATGGTTTTCGAGCTCTGCACTCTACAGAATCTGCCTTGATTATGGCGATGGAAGAGATAAGAAAAGTGATGGATGGAGGGGGCAGGGCCTTCCTGATACTACTAGATCTAACCGCAGCGTTCGACACCGTAAACCATCAGGTGCTGGTACAACGACTGAAAGCGGCCGGTATTGAGGAAAAGGCCCTGGCCCTTCTGGCCTCATACTTGGCCAACAGGTTACAGGCAATTCATTGGAATGGTCTTCAGTCAGGAAAGTTTACTCTCCCTTGTGGAGTTCCCCAGGGGTCCGCCCTGTCCCCCACTATGTTCAATGTGTACGTATCCCCATTGGCCAGACTAATAAAAAGTCATGGTCTCTCTCTAGTGTCATATGCTGACGACACTCAGTTAGTTGTGTCAGTCACACAAGATGTGGATCTGATGGCGGAAAGGTTCCGGAATTGCTTATTGGCACTGATGGGTTGGATGAACTCGAACTTTCTGAAACTAAACACGGGTAAAACCGAGGTTATAGAGTTCGGCCAGAAACCTTCGGTCTGGAGCGAACTCTGGTGGCCGTCTGAAGCCGGAACTTTCCCTGTCCCGGCACCGAAGGCCAGAAATTTGGGGTTCATGGTCGACAAAGATCTAACGCTTACTTCTCAGATTAACCAAGTGTTTTCGGCCTGTTTCTTCACACTAAAAATACTACGGAAGATTCTTCCATTTATACCACTCTCATTAAGGAAAACAGTGGTCGGTGCATTGGTGTCTTCTAGAATTGACTACTGCAATGCGCTATACTTAGGTGCAGGAGTCAGGCAGCTTTCCAAACTACAGTCCATACAAAACGCGGCTGCAAGAGTATTGTTAAACTTACCTAAACACCACCCCATTTCCGCGAGCCTAAGACTCCTCCATTGGCTACCAGTCCGCCGAAGAATAGACTTCAAAGCGCTTTGCTTAGTTCATAAAGCCATATATGGAGGAGGGGCGGTAGACATTCAACGATTGTTCCCGCGATATCTGCCTACTCGATGTCTTAGGTCTGCAAACACCAGACTGGTTCTTATTCCCAGGATAAGAAGAGCCAGATGGGGCGGTAGGGGGTTCTCTCACCAAGCGGCCAAATTGTGGAACTCCCTCCCAACACATCTGAGACTGCAGAATAGTAGGCCCCTTTTCAGAAAGCTGATAAAAACTTGGCTATTTTCCAGGACCTAGGTCAGTCACTCAGGTTGGACTGCTATTATCTCAGCGCCAAGACGCCTCGGCATTAGTGCGCTCTATAAATACCTCAGTCAGTCAGTCAGTCACTTCCGTGTAGCCATGCCTGGCCTGCTGGGGGCACCGGGCAGGGCGCACAATGTTCTCATTCTGGGAGCTGGTCCCAAGTTCCATCCGGGTCCCGGGGGGTGCTGGCTGAGAGCTGCTCCGGTTGCCAAAGCACAACACCACCACCATTTTGGATACACGTCACCCATATGGGGTAGAGAAGAGGTTTAGAGGTGAACTGTAGGCCTCGGTGCCCTGGGGGTCCTCCAACGCCTCTACCAAGTCACCTTAAGAGTCCAGGAGATGATGCTTGAAGGCTCCTCAGAGACCTTGAAGAGCACTAGCATGCACCCACGGGCAAGAGATCAGGAGGATGTTTGCAATATTTCCTCTGAAGTCTTCCTGAACCAAAACGCATGGCTACCAGTAAACAAGCATTTGCAATGCAATAGGACTTGCATTTAAGCGAGACCTATGCATTGCATCACGGACAACGGGGGGAGGCACAGACAATGGAAGTGCAGGCAGGAGGAGGGGGGAGAAGGCACGGACAATGGGAGTGAGGGCGGGGGAGGGGGAGAAGGGGGCGAGAAGGCAAGGACAACAGGAGTGCAGGCGGGGGGAGGTGGGAGAAGGGGGCGAGAAGGCAAGGACAAAGGGAGTGTGGGTCGGGGGAGGGGGGAGAAGGGGGCGAGAAGGCATGGACAACGAGAGTGCGGGCGGAGGAGGGGGTGAGAAGGCATGGAAAAAAATAGTGCTCACAGTCTAAATAACACATACCGTACTGTGTATCACTCAAAGTAAACAGGCCAGTAGCCATGGGAGGGTACAAATGACAACATGGCCTTAATAAGGAGGGACTAACAAGCTTCATAATCAATCAGAAGACAGCATTTATGAAGGACAATGACACAAGCTAATGAAAAAATGGGCTGGGCAGTGGGCGGGGCTTCCCTCACGTAGTGAACTACAGCAGATCTTCACCAGAGCAGCGCTTGCTCGCTTACTCTAGGCTCGACCTCAAAACCATAGAAATTCACTGAAAAAACAAAGGCTACAGGGATGTTACAGTGTGGAATTAGCATGTAAAAAAATGTAGAAATTCACTGGAAAAATCAAAGGTTACAGTGATGTTATAGTTAAGAAATTAAATATTAAAAAACCTTCAAAATTCACTAAAATAACACAGGTTACAGGAACGTTATAGTTAGGCCGACATTTCACTCATACAAAATCTGTGAAATTCAGCCGTTATAGTTAGATGAGCTAACTATAACTCGCGCCCCCGCAGTGCACTGCTGATGACGTCACATATTACATCACTCATGACATGGTCAGTGACATCACTGATGACATCTCAAACAGTATTTTTGCTCCGTGGAGGTGGTGGTCCGTGAAGCTCCATGGGGGGGCTAGAGCCCCCATGCATCTTTATGAATTTAGCCCTGGGGAGGTGGTGGTCCCCAGAGCTGTGGGGGGGCAGGAGCCCCCCACGCATTCAATCAATAAGCCCTGGGGAGGTGGCAGTCCCCGGTGCATGCAGGGGCTCACGTGAGCCCCCGCATCTCAGATCATGATTGCTCCTGGGACCTGGCCCACCTGCTGGCTTTTAAAAAAAATTCAGCTGGATTTGCGGATCCACACGAATCCCGCAGAATTTTTTTTTAATGCTTTTTTGGGACCCCCCGAGCAGGTCTAAGGGATAAGGGTGTTTTTACCCTGCGCCCTTTTCTTGTTTTTCAGGTTTTTTTAACCTTTTTTCTTGTGACTCAGTTCAGCCGAGTCACAAGATGGCTGCCTACGTTTCCTGGTTTGAAGCGTTGGCAGCCAATCAGATTGCAGGCACGAGATCGGGAGGGTTCACCGATCCTCCGCGTCCTCACTTGTATATCTGAGAAATATTAAAATTTCTCATGGACTACTGAATAGATTTACACCATTTAACAAAAAGAGTGCTTTCTGAACCAAGAGCTAACTGTTTGCCAAATTTGGTGTAATTCCAATCAGCAGTTCGGGCTGTAGCTGTGTCTAAAGTTTCTTATGGAAATTAACATGGAGAAAATGCGTTTTGGGATCCCCCCTTTTTCTTGGCTCCCGCTTGACGAATCTCCCTGAAATGCTCAACACAGCAGCTTAAGTGAGTGGGCCGTTAGTTTTGAAAATTTCACGAAGATTCTTCAAACGGCGATAAAGCTATTGGCAAAAGAAAAAACGCTTTTTGAATAGAAACAAGGTCTTAACTATAACTACCTACTGGCGACCACCAGTAGTAATATAATGCTGTGATGCAATAAAGCATTCTCATTGTCAAGCCTTGCATCGGCATTTCTTTTGGGATGGCAACAAGGGCGGGATGCTCCGTCCTCGCGTTGGCTGATGCTACCCTGTTGGGTCAGGGGCCTCCTTTTCGAAGGTTTCTGTTTTAATTGATTATGGGAGCATGACTCGCTCTTCCTGAAGGATTTACCTTGAATCACACTGGTTGTAACGGTGGTGAGCAAGGGAGGCAAGAGGGGTACTGAGACTGCCTCTTGCGAACTTCAAATGAAAGCGCAGGTTAGAATACTGAGGATTGCGGCAACAGTATATGCAGCATGATAAAAATATACAGTTTGGATAACAACTGCGCCAGGAACCTATATTGATTGATATGGATGGCTACAGTGCAATGAAAAAGTACTGGACTATGATTATGACTTGGCACTGTGGCTCACAAAAAACTTTTTAATTGTGTTCGTGTTGCATTATGGTTAATAGAGAACCCAGGGACCACGAATAGTGTGAGCGCATAATAACAGCTGAGGGCATTTGAATTTACGAGTGCTTATCTATGATTGGGGCTAATGTAGCTGAAGCGCGTCAGATTGATAAACTATTGCCACGCTGTGATGCAATAAAGCATTCTGATTGTCAAGCTGTGCTTCAGCATTTCTTTTGTGATGGCAATATGGCGGGATGCTCCATCCCCACGCTGGCTGAAGGTGCCCTGCTGGGTTGTTTTGTTTTCAAAGGTTTTCTAACAATACAAAAAGCATTCACAAGTAGATTGAAATAGAAAACTGACAACTCATACACTGGTGTAAACAAGGAGTAGTTGCATTTTGATGTCTTCAAAATGGCATTCCAGAAGAAGACTGTTTGCCGAAATGTGCCAGCCACCATACACTTGTCTGATGGCATTTTTATAGCTTGTTTATATACTAAATAAAGAGAGTGTTGAGTATTAAACGACTAGATTAAATTGAGTAAGTAAGTCGTTTATTAGGAAAAACACAGGAGCAAGGCAGGACGCAGCCTGCACAGGACTTCTTCCCCAGTAACTGTCTTTCCAGAACTCCTGCAAGGAATTTAGAACCTTGCAAAGAGCTCGAGGACAACAGAGACTGAAAGAAAACAATTCTTTAAAGGAGAACACAACACATCTTCCTCCTTAAGGATGAACAAAAAAAACAAAAAAAATAAAAAAAATAAAACAAGGTTAAACACAACTAAATCAACATACAAAGTCCTCCAACCACTTGGGTTTGGAAACAACTCTTTTCTTAACAGAACAATCATTAACAACAGGTTCAGCAGAATTCTCCTTACTAGGATTATCAGAATTAACGTTAACATTTACATCAATAAGTTTAGCATTTTTAGCATTTCCTGATATAACTCCACCTTGTTCCCCCTCAGCAATATTACCTTTGTCAATAAGATCAGGAATATGAACACAGTCATTCTGCGAATTTGACTCTGGAAACTCTTGTGTACTGACTTCATTGTCAATATCATCCTGAGAATTTGACTCAGGAGACTCTTGTATACTAACATCACAGTCAATATCATCAAGATTTCCACCAGATGGTAAAACACTGGGTAAAGAAGAATTTGTCTTCCCTTTAAAAATAGCAATCCTCCTGATATTCCAAATTTTACCGTCGCTTAAAAGCACAACATTGCGTAATACTTTTTTAACCAATAAAGGTTGTGAAAATTGTGACTCTCCTTTATGAACTCTCCACGGTTTCTTAACTTTAACCCACATACCAGCTTTAATGTCTGCTGTACCAGAACCAAATTTTTATCAAAATTACGTTTGTATTCCAAATGTTTTTGAAGAATATTATTTTTAACAGAATTCATACAAATGTCAAGACCGGAATTCTTAAGTAACCATTCCGGATTGTACTTAGTTCTAGCAGTACGACCTCTCATAATCTCAAAAGGAGACATTTTTAATGCTTCATGGAAATTGGTTCTGTAAGTCCAAACAGCTTTGTAAACTTGAGATTCCCAATTAGCTCCTTTTAAAACAGCAATTTGTATGGCACTTTTCAAAACTCTGTTGAATCTTTCACACATACCATTCCCACTTGGATTATACAATGATGTGGTTCTATGTTTTACACCAACCTTCTCAAAATAAGTTTCAGCTAGTTTAGATACAAATTGTACTCCATTATCACTTATAATTTGAACTGGAAGACCCTCCTCAATGAAAACCTTATCAATGAATTGTAACACCGTAGAAGAATCAATTTTGTCTACAATGGTAATAGTTGGCCATCTCGAAAAAATGTCAATCATTGAAATTATATATTTGGGTGAAGTACCAATGGGGCCCATAATGTCCACTGCTACAGTATGCCAAGCCCCATCAGGAATAATAGGTTCACACATATTAGGTCTTAAAGTTTTAAGAGATTTGTCTGAGTTAGCACATAATACACAATCCCTTACTATTCTTTCAGCACACATATCAATGCCTGGCCACCAATACCATTTTTTAATTTTCTGTTTAGTTTTAACTATGCCACAATGATCTTCATGACACAAACTTAAAATGGAATCTCTCAATGACGTAGGTGGAACAGCCTTCTCACCTCTAAAAATGGTATTGTCAATGACAGATAATTCATTTCTTACCTCCCAAAAAGGTTTAAGATCTGAAGATACTTTCGACTTTTCTGGCCATCCTTTACGAACAAAAGAAGCAAGAGACTTCAAATTAAATTCCTTCAAATATTCCTCTTTCCATTTTTTTTCTTTTATGCATACTGGTCCATCATCATGAATAAGAGCAACATGTAAGGAATCCCATTCATGCTCTTCAATTTCGTGTAAATCCAGAGGCATGCGTGAAAGAAAATCCGCTAATACATTGCTCTTACCAGGAACATATTGGACTTTATAAATAAAGTCTTGTAATCGCATAGACATTCTAGCTATCCTGGCAGATGCTTTGAATAAACCTTCAGTAGTAAGAAGTCTTACCAATGGTTTGTGGTCAGATCTAACTATGCATTCCCTTCCCCAAACAAAACTGCGAAAGTGTTCTAATGCCCACACAACAGCCAAGGTTTCTTTTTCAATCACCGAAAATTTACCTTCAGAAGGGGAAAGTGCTCTGGACGCAAAAGCTATAATGGATTCCTTTCCAGTATCATCAATTTGTGAAAGTACTCCACCTAACCCTTTGTTGCTAGCATCAACAGTAATTAAGGAATCATTGTTCACATCAAAAGGACTCAACACGGGAGCATGAATAATAGATTGTTTGAAACTCTCAAATTCACTCATGCATAAATCAGACCAAACAAATTTATTATTACTTTTAAGTAATTGCCTAATATTATAAACTTTGCTAGAGAAACCTTTAACAAATTTAGCATAGAACTCCACCATTCCAAGAAAGGATCTTACTTCATCCTTATTGGAAGGTGGAGGAGCGTTACTAATTGCATCAACCAACTTGGGTTTGGTAGCGACACCTTCAGCACATAAAACATGACCAAGATAGGTCACAGATTTCACTCCAAATTTACATTTTGAGTGTTCCACCATTAACCCTTTTGCTGTAAAATGCCCAACACTTCTTCAAGTACAGTGTCATGCTCAATTTTGTCTTTGCCAAAAATGAGAATGTCATCCTGAAAACACCTCACTTTAGGATGCTTGCCAAACAACTGATACATTAGCCGTTGAAAAATCGCTGCTGCAGATGCTAAACCAAACGGCATCCGCCTAAACTGGAAACAACCTATTTGAGTGATAAAAGCAGTAAGATGTTTACTGTCCTCATCCAGTATAATCTGGTGGTACGCCGCTGATAAATCTATTGTAGAAAAAATAGTGGCACCATTAACTAAGGACAACATTTCTGAAATCTTGGGTAGGGGAAACTTATCAATCTCTATGTTATCATTAAGATGGCGGAGGTCAATACACAGACAAATTTTACCATTAGACCGCCTGGATACCACAATGGGGGAAACCCACTCTGAGGATTCTATGGGTTCTATGATATCCTCTTTGACAAGTTTATCTAGTTCCTTTTCAACTTCCTCACGTATAGAAATGGGAATTTCTCTGGCCTTGTGGATTTTGGGAATTTCGTTTTCCTTTAAAACGATATGATGTTTAAAACCTCTAAAACTCCCAATTTTCCCACAAAATACTTTAGAAAATTTGGTTAACATAACACTTCCAACATCTCCAACATTGTCAACCACTAATACGGTCTCAGAATTATTAGGATCTAAAACGATATTAAGATTGCCCTGATCTTTCCACCCGAGCACTGAAGGTCCTCTTTTGGCAACATACAATTTACCTAAAGATTCTCTTCCCTTGAATTTAAAATTAAAAACTCTAAAACCGATCATATCTATTTTTTCTCCTGAGTATCCCTCCGGAGAAATATCAGGGGTGTAAAGTTTATTTCCTAAGTACTGCGCAAACTTAGAATTCCACACATCTTCACTAATAATTGTATAGGGAGAACCTGAGTCTGCATAGATATCAATATTAATCCCCCCAATTGACATATTACAAATAGGTTTATTTTTTTTTATCTCCTTGGTGGTGTTAAGAATAAGCTGTTTTTCATTTAAGACATCGCAATCATCACTTACTGAACAGTGCATAATCTTGTTAATAACAGCTTCATCATCATCACTTGAAGAGGTCTCGTTGACAACTCAAATTTTATTTTCTTTCTTTCTTCTGCATGCTTTGGTGTAGTGACCTATTAGCCCACAATTAGAACACTTCTCTTTAATGGCTGGGCATAATTTGTTATTAGCCAAATGAGAAGAGCTGCCACAACGATAACATTTGAAATCCTCATTCTTTTTAAATTCAACTACTCTAGGTTGTGACTGATGCTTTTGTTTATACTTGGATTTGTTTTGAACTTTAGAAATAACCTGCTCGTGCACTTCTTTAATCTCACTCTTAATGGCTTTAGCACTCCTACTTGAAAGCTCAGCTTTCCTGACAATGGCTAAAATGTCCTTGAGGTCAGCATCGCCATTAATCCAGAGTCTTTCCTGGATTGCCGGGTCACGAGCATGCATAACAATTTGGTCCCTAATAAATTGTTCTTGGAGATGATCAAATTTACAATCTTCAGCAATTTTTTTAAGGGCAGCAACATAAACATCCACAGTCTCACCTGGTTCTTGTTTCCTATGGAAAAAATTATATCTTGTTATGCCTATGCACACTTTGGGAGAAAAGTGGTTATCAAAGTCCTTTAGGATATCTAAAAATACATTAGAATCACCCCCACCAGTTGTTTTTGTCATCTCCTCATAAATATTTAAACCACTAGCACCAATAGAATGCAAAAATAATTTTTTCTTTCTCTCAGGTTTCATTTTTCCTTTTTCGTCTATAGTTTCAATAAAGTTCAAGAAATATGCTTTCCACTGAGGCCATTTCATGCATGGTTCACTTCCTGCTGGCCAAAAGGCTTGTGGAGGTTGAATCGAAAAACTTTGGGAAGCCATGGAGATGAAAAGGTGTTTGAGTAGAATTAAAATGAGAAAGTACGTTTCAAAAAGTACGTTTCAAATAAAAAGGGTTAAAACAATTGTGCAGAACTCACAATGTGCGGTTGTAGAAATATGCAGTACTCCCAAATGTGCTGTTGTAGACGAAGAAACGCTAACGAAAATCTGAAGGGAAATCCTTACTTGTAAGGCATATAGTAATCCGCTCGTAGTGAAGTCTCAATAACAAAATAAAAAAAAACTTTAAAAAACTAGAGCGCAGCAATCAAGGTGATGATCTCCAGCGTTGCGCGTATGAAACAACTACGCGTTGAATAATACAATCAATGCCCTGAACACTTCCAAGATGGCGTCACGTAATCAAGTGTCACACGTTTATGCGCAAACGTGTACGACGTTACGTTGTAATTGACGACTTACATCACAAGAATCAGAAGAGAAGAAGAACGTAGGCAGCATGGAGTTCGATGGAACACGGTAAGCTGCGTCGAATAAATCTCAACTTGTTAAAGATTGCAGGAATCGCTGTTAGCATGAGCTGAAAGCCATTTTGTACTTGGCAGCCATTTTAGTTAGCCATGTGCTCGCCATGTGCTTTCTCCCTCTTCCAGAGTCTTGCACATGCTCAGAGAGGCCTAGCTGGTAGAATGCACCTGCTCCTAGTATAGAACTGTCAAGCTATTCTTACTCATGTAAGCAGTTTAGTCTCCCCTCCCACTTTGTGGAGCAAGCAAATTTTGTATACCCATATTAGTCAATAAGCATGCTTGTATGTGCTAGGACCTCCCCTTGATTTTATGCTGACTATGTAACAAATACATATATAAGGACCCTGTTCTCTGCACTCATTAGAATGCCTCCTACAGTGGCCTGCGGGTACCGTAAGATGCAATCTCCCTCATCTGAGGTTAATAAAACATGTTTTTTGATATTACAGCTTCTGTGCCAATCTCTTCCTTGTTGGTCTTAAGGACCAGATGTATCAGTGAACCCCTAAGAAGGTTTTTATTTCTACAAATGGCGCCCGAAAGTGGACCTCATCAGTGCAGCGGCTATCCAAGGGAGTGGTCTTGAAGGGAGACAGGAATCTACTGAGGAGTACAGGACAGGAATCTACTGAGGAGGTACCCTGCGCACGGAGATTGTTTGTCTTCCAGCCCAGTATATTTCTGGTCTTCCTGATCTGATCCTCCAAGTGTTTGCCGCTCCTGACTGAGAACTTCTTTGGCGTGAGTATTTTAAAATGACCGTTAGGTCACTCAGAACTTGGCAGTTGGAATCTGGACACCATTTGATTGGTAAGAGCCGTTTTGCGGCACTTGCTGTTGGTTTGATGCCTTTGATTGGTAAGGTAGTTTTAGTAACACTTACTGTGGCTTTGTTTGTATGATTGGCCAATTTTGGAATTTGTTTTGTAAGTTATATATGCATTGCAATTCATATAGGCAGGTAATGAGGAGATTTTTCTCTAACTTTGAAAACTTGAACGGCACACATTGTGTTAAGTGTCACTTGGAGTATAATATTATATATGCTATAATATTCTTGGCATGCCTGCTTCTAGCACACTTTGTTGAAAGTGTTGCTGTTTTGGAGGTACCGATATGGATTTAGTAAGTACTTAGTTGACTCCCTCAGAGGGGATACCTAAATAGGTTTACGTATAGTAAAAAGATATTTCTTCCTTGGTGACTAAGTACCCCATGGAACTAAATATGTACATAAAAGGATCCGGATCTGCGCACTTAGTAACATTCATAAGTGGTGATATGCAGAGCGCTTTTTGAGTGTTCTACCAGCCAAAACTGGCGAATTTGGTGTATTTTGGCTTCTTGACCATGGAACAGTTTTTTTGGGGCTACTTTTGAGAGCTCTTCTTGTAAATATGACTTACAATTAGTATTTACAAATAGGTTGGTCTTGCGTACACTTTGTAAGCTGTCCTAAGTATTGATTTGTGGGTTAAATATGTGTTTCAATGTCTATGTGGGGTTTTTGGTTTGACATTGGTAATACTTGTGTGAGTAAATAGCGATTGTGCTCTTTGTGTACGAATGGCTAGCTTTAAGCGCGCTGTGTTGTGTCCTTCTGTAACTGTCTGGAATGAGCTCAATGAGTTTGTTTATGTTTTTTTGCTGTCATCATTCTGTTATGCAAACTGTCATTTAGTTACTTACATATTAAATAAAAATCCAGAAATAAATTATGTAACATATGCTAAACAGCTGCATGTTACTATTAAATTGACAGAGTAAGACACTATACATGTGTGCAAATTGCCACAATGCTAAAGATAAAATTAGAATTCGTATTCAATAGGATTAAAATAGGCCTCATACAGAGGAAAAAAAAACGAAATTATGTGTTTTGTAATCAATAGACTAAAATACATGTTACAGCCTTTTCCTTAAATACATTGTATTAGACATTAAAAGGCATGCACATCATTTGAGTGAATTTGGTCGTTGCTGAACTAAATACACATTATAGAAAGATAGATTTGACTGCATTGAAATGCCTCAGTTTTTAAATAGACTGTGACATGCTTTTCTTTCAGCACCCGAGAGAAAAAAGCTTTCCGACAGCTGTGTTTAAACTGACTAACTGAAAAGAAACTGTTTGACACAGCAAATGGGGATTTAACTCTGTCAGGGTATTTCAAATAATAAAGGGGTTTTTTCCTGAGAAAGGCGTGAAAATTCGACGCCTGCTGACAAACAACAGCTGCATAAATAGCATATGGCTATTCCTGCTCACGGCCACAGACAGGAATGCTGTGTCAGCGACATTTTAAGTCAGTGTAAAACTGGTATACAGGGCCTGCATTATTTTAAAAGTTTCAAAAACCAGTTTCATTATTTTGGATAACAGAGAACAAAATTGAAAGTAGGGATTTCCTTTCTTAATGCCTTTTTTACATAAGTACATCTGTGGTTCTGATGTTAAATGATAACTGTCCTTTTAAAAAGTGGCGCAGACTTTTCCTGTTTCAAGTAAAGGCTTCTGTGCTTAGGGTTATGAATGAATGCGTTTAAATATGATAGGCTACGAATGAAGCTTGCTTTTCCAATGTGGAATCATCAAAATGGTTGGTTTTGATTAAAAAAATAAAAAAATAATAATTATATGGGAAAAAATATATTGTCCAAAATAAATGCTTTAAATTCGTTTTTTCATCTTTATAAAGCCTAATCATCATACTGTGAATTCCTAGTATCAAAGTTGAATTTACGCAGTGCTGTACCGAAAAAAAGGGAACTTAAATGTGAAATGTCACTTTACCCAGCCGTACAAAACTCATTTTTAAAAGGGTATATCTTATACATTTCTGATTTCCCATTCCTGGGCTATCTAGAGAACACTCTGGGGGTTCCTATTATGCAAAAATATTGTAGGATATTCATTTTTAAGTGCCCCTACCACCAAAGTCGAAATTGAGCTAAATTCACAATTTTACAAGCAGTTCTACCACTCAAGGCAGTTTTAACGTGCTCTTAGGCTTCAATAAAAGTATACATATGCAAATATAGAACAAACAGCTGATCTCTGTATTACTAGACTACACACCACACACTGTACATAAATGAAAATAAGTATACAGAAGAGCAGACGTTATTATCCTACCTTTAAATTAGTGGCAAACGGATCGGACAGGACTGCCTTTTAGCTGTGATTCTCCAGAGTTGCTTTGCATTACGAAAACCGCATGGCAAGCCTTGCACACAAAAATGAGCAGCTGCTGAACGGGTCAAAGGTCGGAGTTCTGCATTTAGCAACTTAGCAGGGTGAAGGGTAATGTTTGCTTGGACACTTCGACCTTCGAAAAGTTTTTGAAAGACGAGATGATAGCGCAAAGAGAGGAAGAGAAGCTTTGCTTCCTATTTTTGGCAAACACGCACAGTCATATGAAACAAAGGAAGACAACCCTCAGTTGAGCATTGATCTGCCTTGTATATCAACATAATGGTTTTAGTTTAAAGAATACTGTGTAGGGGCTACGATAAGGAGGAAATGGATTTTAGTTTGCATTCATGCGCCCTCATGTTAATCTAGTACAATTGCTGTAGAAATTGGTTTAAAGTTAACTCAATTTGCATTGTGTTAGACTGAATCAGAGAATAGCCACTTTCTAAGATATCTCCTACAAGTTTGTTTGTGCCCAGTTGCTACAAATAGGGGTTGAAAGTGTTGACAGAAGTAAAACCTGTTTCAGGTTTTCCTACTGTCAAAATGGGGGAAGGAGGCTAGCTCCTCTACAAATTAAGGGTAGGCAAAATTATGTTTTCTCTCTTCTTTTTCTCACTTTTTTTGAGTCTGTCTAAGCTGTCTAGGAAATAGCCATGAGATAGTTATTGGCTATTCTGTAATACTGTTTTAAAATTGTTAGAATTAATAAACAGATGAAACACATAAGCTATGTTACTGCCCATCCTGTATGAAAGAATGAGTAGAACAGATTGATGTTCCCTTATTTGATCTTTAAGGAGAACTGTATAGTGGCGGTTTCTGTTCAAAAATCTCAGGTGGCAACACTATTATTGTTTATGTTATTCTCATGTTCTATACAGTTTTGCAAGGGCATTGCTAGTCTTTTATTAGCTAGTCTGTGTAAATAAGCTGACAGCCCTTATTAGAGCTGGAGATAGGGTTTTTTTCCTTTTGAAAATGATGTTGCATAGTCCAGATCGTGAAAAGTACAATGCAGGAAAGACGCTCATGTGATCCTTAGCAAACATTTTGAAGGAAAATATTGTTTTATAGGAATTTGTTTGTCATAACATGTTCTGCTGGAGAAAATGTACCCACTATGTTGAAGTTTAGTTCTTTTTGCAATAAGAATCCATGTTAAATTAGCAGTTTTAGATTTTCCTGCTGCACCTATAACATGAGAGCATGGTCCTAAGCATAACATGTAAGAGAAATTATTTTACAAGTGTCTGCAGTCCTGTACAAGTAATGTAAAATCTATGAGTAAAAGTGTAGAACATTTCCTTTTTCTTGAGGGTTCTTCAGATTGGTAATATAGGAATACACCAATGTAAGTATTTGGAGTATGTCTGTATTGTTTTTCTCTTTTCCTCAGAATTTAGTAAATGAACACAGACTTCCTTGGCTGTTTGGGATTGGGTGATGTATTACTCTTGTCAGTTCACCAAAACGTTCCTTTTATACTTGCCAATAGGTCCAGGGTTTTCTACTCTCAGATAGATGAAGTGGCTCTTGGGTGCCTTGCTAATGTATGGGGCGCCCCAAGACTAAGGAAGTATTCTGAGACTATCCTTTCTGTTGTTAGATTATTTCTGTGCCTTGTCTAAAGACCTCTTGTTCTGTCCACCAATAGATATTTGCTGCCTTACAACCATTGCCAGAGGGGCCCGGACATCAGATCCAGCCTGGGAGTCAGCACCAGTCCAGCCTACAGCCAAAGTGAAAGGAACCAGCATAGGCGTTGCTGGCAACTAGGACCTCAGTGAAGGCGGAAGCACTGGGACGTGAAGTGTGTACCCCTGCCACTGTCTTGGGCGAAAGACAGGGTTACAAATCAGGATGGAGAAATCTTTGTGTGGATCCAGTTTTTGATGCCCAGCTGAGAGAGTCATAGAACGACAAGGACGGCAAGGAGGCTTTTGCTTGAGGTGACCCCCTTTGAAACAAGGGTTGCTTCAGGCCTTTGAGTCCTGGTCCCAAGTGAATGCAAGTCTACGCCTTTGTTTGTTGATCAAGAGATGCCCGAGCACACTGGGTACAATTTGTGGCCCTAACAAAAGAGCAGTGCGCCAGAGGTGCAATACAGGAGTTAGGGAAGGACTTGAGTTTAGGGTACAGGTGCTGTGCCCTTGGTGCCTGTTAGATTAAAGTGAAGAAAACTGGTGCACTGCCTGAGACACTGGACAGGATCATTGAGGGTATTTGCCCTGGGGGGTGATTGCCCTATCCTGAAAGAAAGACTTTTTCTTCTCCGTGATTCTTGAGTTGCGAGTTGTGCAGCTCCACCGTGGGAACAACAAGAGCCTGCCTGTGAGGCTCAAAACGGACACAGGGAGAAGACTCCCCTCTGGCTGGTGGTTGTACTACAATTTCCCAAGGACTCTTTTTTTGTTAGTAATGTATCCCTTTGGTCATCCCATTTTTGAGGAGGAGCAGCCCTTTGCGGCTCCTTGTCCTAATTCCTATGGTCTTGTGTGGTCCTCCTGGTCCCCCGGAGCCAGGATTGTTTTTGTAATAATCTATTTTGACTTCCCTGACATTTGCATTACTTATCATTGGAAAATATTGAGATTTCTGTTTGAGATAATAGTCATTATTCTCTCTTGCTACCTGTATGACCCAATGCTCTGTTCACTTTGTACTTCTGCTTATACCTTGTATATACCTGCTTAATGAAATGTTTAGAATGTAAATGCCCACCTAGCATAGGATATTGATGAATTTATGAGAAGAAAATGTGCAAAATATTTTCTATGTCTCTACTAGATCATGGGAATGTCTTTAGCTCATGCTAAAAGGATCGTCTGTTAAAGATTGCAGGAATCGCTGTTAGCATGAGCTGAAAGCCATTTTGTACTTGGCAGCCATTTTAGTTAGCCATGTGCTCGCCATGTGCTTTCTCCCTCTTCCAGAGTCTTGCACATGCTCAGAGAGGCCTAGCTGGTAGAATGCACCTGCTCCTAGTATAGAACTGTCAAGCTATTCTTACTCATGTAAGCAGTTTAGTCTCCCCTCCCACTTTGTGGAGCAAGCAAATTTTGTATACCCATATTAGTCAATAAGCATGCTTGTATGTGCTAGGACCTCCCCTTGATTTTATGCTGACTATGTAACAAATACATATATAAGGACCCTGTTCTCTGCACTCATTAGAATGCCTCCTACAGTGGCCTGCGGGTACCGTAAGATGCAATCTCCCTCATCTGAGGTTAATAAAACATGTTTTTTGATATTACAGCTTCTGTGCCAATCTCTTCCTTGTTGGTCTTAAGGACCAGATGTATCAGTGAACCCCTAAGAAGGTTTTTATTTCTACAAACTGTCAAATCCAATGCTTGCTTTAAAAGTATGAAAAAGCACGAAACGTGAAGAAGGAAATGTTTTAAAGTACGCAAAGTAATGTTCTGTAGAAACTATCTCGCATGGAAGATGGCAAGTTTAGAACGTAGAACGATCACACGTAGCATATTCATGCATAAAAAAAAATGCAAGATAATAATAAACAGTACCTTCCGACGTTTCAGGGAATGAAGATAATTGAAGCTTGAATAGACTTGAAGTAGTGCGATGCTTGAGAAAAGTAGAAGGCAATTAAAGTTTCGACGGAGCTCGTATAAATGTATCCGAGGTGTCAAGTTGATAGTAGGTTCGTAGGTTTCCTGGTGTTTTCCAGAAGAATCGTCGCCAAAATTGTTGAGTATTAAACGACTAGATTAAATTGAGTAAGTAAGTCGTTTATTAGGAAAAACACAGGAGCAAGGCAGGACGCAGTCTGCACAGGACTTCTTCCCCAGTAACTGTCTTTCCAGAACTCCTGCAAGGAATTTAGAACCTTGCAAAGAGCTCGAGGACAACAGAGACTGAAAGAAAACAATTCTTTAAAGGAGAACACAACAGAGAGCCATCTCATCTTGTCTCCTGTGAAGTTCCATGAAATAGACATATATATATATATTCACTTATGATGTTTAAAACTTTCATGAAAACAACTGTTGAGTGCACTATCTAGCTAATTAAATAAAATAATTAGACGCACTAGCTGTTTTAAAGAATTTTTATTGTAATTACTTGTTTTATGAAGTATTATCATGAATTGTAAAGTGGTAAGCTGTGGGTTCTTCCTTCATGGTGGTTGGAAAGGAAGGAGATAATGAATATGTAATTTGAAAATTAACTGTTTTAATGATGTCTTATTGTGGTGCCTGAGGAACAGTGAAACAGTCGGGAAAATTAGCAAATGATTTCCAAAACCAAGGGCACTGCATTGTCAAAAGGACAGTCTATAAGAGCAAGTGCAAGAAATAGCGCAGACAGGGAAACTCAGCCACTCTTTTCTTGATTATGGCTTTGTGATATCCAAACTGCAGTGTGACGACATGGCGATGATAGTGTGAATTCAGGAACAACACTTAGCACCGTCTTGTCAGGAAGTTTCAATTAAAACGAGATAACTGAAAGAAAATAAAAATAACGCGTTTAGTATACAGTTTTAGCAACTGTAGGAAACACAATTTAGAAGCGACATGTATCGTTCAGAGAGTAGGGAGAAAATAGATCTAGGACTACTGTACACACACAGCGAATGAGGGAATACACTCACACCAGGAACCAGCACACACAGACATTGGGAAAAACAGGAAAGTAAGGAACCATTCTGCAGGGCAACACACCATCCCAAAAATGAACAGAGCTGGAGGCCTTAAAAAACAGCTGCTGTGCATCGTGCAATAGACACAAGCCATGTCCATGATTTAGCTTACAAGGCCATTTATTAGGACATGGTTGCGACCACTTATTTGAACTTTCTTAACATTTTAACAATAACATCAAAACTTCATCAATTCGACACTCCTATTCCTCCCGTAACCTTTCGAACCTCACACCAACTTTCATCCCAAAGCTCTAATGCCTTCCATTCACTGAGCTCCTTCCTTATATCCAGACACTCCTTCCTACCAAACACCCTCCAATGAAACTCTTTGCCTGCTCAACGAGCTCTCACACACCCGCTTCTGGCACCTGCACTCCCTCCCCCCCCCAGGCATGGATACGTCTGCATGTGACTCACCACCCTCAAAGATACAGCCTAATGCCCTGCAGCTCATCCTAACTTGGCAGCAACACTATATATATTGAGCAACACCTTGTACCCCAGAACATGTAGGGAGGGTGGATGTTCTTCAACAAATTTCTTGACCCTTCCGGTCGTCCTTGGAGTCAGGAAGAGGCTGGACAGACCCTGCCTGACTACTTTATGGTGTAATCCTAACCCACCCCTTCCCCTAAAATTTGACCTATCACCACCCATGTCCTGTTGCAGCTGCTGTTTGGAAGTTCAGACTATTGCTATCTACTTTGAAGACTGGATTAGAAGACCTAACCTGATGCAGGTGGGAATAGTTTGCAATCCCTCTTCCTCCCACTTTCCATGTCTAAGATATTCAAAGCCTGATATAAGACTAGTCAGACAGAACCTCCTTGACCGAAAGACCACCAGTAGTCTCCGTTACCCGGGTCAGTGTGTGGGTTGCGATCCAGTCCATTTTTTACCTTTGCAATGTGAGTTTTGTATTTTACCCAATTATAAAATCAGGAACACAAGTCTCAGAATGAAAAGCAAAACCAGATCTATCTGAGATAATCATGCTATCCCATTTTAACCTATTTCCACCTCTGTGTCCCGAGCACCCGGTGCCATTTTAAAGTACCATCATTCATACAAATCAACCTGTGTTTCATTATAGAGATGGTCAAGTACCTTGCTCTATGTGTGGATAGAAGCACCAGATAATTTCTGGTTGACTCGGATCGAAACAGCATCCTTTCTGAGAGCACTGTGCAGCACTAATTCCAGGAAAGCCGCAGTCAATCCTTGCCTGTGGTTGAAGCCCACATTGGACAATATCTGAAAAAAAAGAGAGGAAGGAGGCACCCCGATGAATTCATCCTCTCAGTTCATTGCAGTTCAGAATGACTTTATTCGGTTGATAATACAACCATAAAAGCAAAAGTAACATAAAAACATAAGGAACCATGCAGTAAAATACATCCATATTTCATAAATATTAAAATAGTACCATACACAATAAAAAATCCAAGAATTAAAACCATGTATGAACAATGCAGGTAAAATGCATAGTGCCCTTCATTTCAAAGTAGCAACCCATGAAATAACTAGCAGCATCCCATATTTTAAGTAAGGTGCATAGTGCCACGTGATTGTACAGCAGCACAAAGAAAGCAAGTTACGACAGTGCAAGTTTCCTTGTCTGGAAGATGTTGGAGAAAAAGGTAAGCTAGGGCACAGTGTCTCAAATTTCTGTATCTCAAAAGTGGAGCCAAAAAACCTTTAGTGTCTAATACATAAAATTAACAATTAAAGAGAAACTGAACGATTAACTGAGTGGCATCATTATTACATGGGCATACAATCGCATCTAAATTGGGCTGATGCCCTAGGGAAAAACAGAGTAGGTACTTTACTGTGTCTACTCTAAACCTAAAATCAAAGAGCACACCCGGGTCCTTCTGGATTTCCACAAGTAACTATATGTGGTAGCCTTCACATTCAGGAGCAAATACTTTCCAACAGTTATTTTTTGTGATTCCTCCTCAACCCCCTTATCGTGCAGTTGGGCTAACAACAATGCGGACGCCTGTCTTTTATTGATAGATACACATGAGGCAGTGTCATGGAAAGCATGAGATAAACCAACCTCGTCAAGTGAATTTTTCACATAAGACAACCATGGGATTGACATGCCCTTATCATAAGTCAGGCAGTCACTAATTATAGCCCTTGACAATGAGGCTTCCTTATTACGCCAAAATAGGTACTCCGATTAATTCATCCTCTCATTATTAATAGCATGTTAGCAGGTGATGACGGCAGACTGAACTCCTTCAGAACTAGGTCTGGGTGAAATATTTTGCTGAAAAGAAAAACAGGTGGAATTAAGCAATTTCAAGCTTTTTTATATCTTTCTTTGCTGAAATTGTTGCTACACTGCTTTTGTGGGATGAGCATCCAGCGTCTACTCCACCACTTTTATGGACCACAATTCTGGTCCTGGGAGGCAGATGGTACTTCAGATAATATTTGTGAGCCAAGTGTGATTGGTTGCAATGTGCAATCACAATATGATAGCTGGTCTTAGACCAATCACATTGCCCCTCTTTATTTATGCCCATCTGAATGGTTGCAGGAAGGCACTCGATTGTAACAAACCCCCACTGCCTTTTTGGACAATGTTTACAATCCAGGATCTCAATCAGAAGCTGAGTATTGAACAGCAGCCTGCAGAGTACAGAGGACAAGGGCCCTTTCTGGGACACGTTATCCCTATAATAAGGATCACTGACATAATATCGATGACCAAAATATAGTCTGGACAGAATATTGTCGCCAAAATATCGATAGACAAAATATCGTCTCCCTATCTACAAACAGGTAAGTACAAAATATCGAATACAAAATATTGTTGTTTTAAATATAGTTTGTAAAAAATATCGAATGTTTTAAATATGTTAAAATTAATATTAACGTAATTAAATAATCAATATAATTAATTAAAACATACTTAAAATTAATTTAAAAATGATAAAATTAATATAAAATATAAATATAGTCTGTTACATTTTTTTTACATCAATGTTGGATAGCGGGAGGGTAAAATTTACTATTCCCAGTTCTGCGAGTGGAACAGTAGGGAAAGCGTTGGATAGCGGGAGGATAAAATTTACTAACATCAAACCCTGTGCACACGCATGAAATAGCCCCGGCCCGTTCCTGACGCTTTTGAAGTTGGTGTTAGCTGTGTTCACACCGCATCTGTGTGTGAACGCGCAGATCAACGCTGATCTCCACAGCCGAGCTGCAGATTTAATCGACTGCGAAAAGAGAGTCCATGTACCACTGTGAATATTAGGACCTGCTGGGTCGGAATTATCACCAGCTGGAAGGTCCAAAGAGTGATTAAGTAATTTTGAGCCCTGAAGAAGTCTAGGGTTAATACCCAAAGACGAAACACGTGTTGGCTGGCTTGTGAAGCAACACAACATTAAACCTACACCTGAAGCAAGAACACTTTGTCTTCATTTTCTACTTTCTGTATTATAATTATTTCATGCGTGTGCACAGGGTTTGATGTTATTTACTTAGACAGACTTGTGTCTGTAATTGAGGGCTTAGGGGTTTTCCCTCACCTGTTGCACCGTACAGATATCTCTTCGTTTTACTTCTACGATATTGGGCAAGCGCCAATCCACACCCTGTGATAACCAATACCCCCCTTTCGCTTTCTCGGATAAAATTTACTATTCCCACTCCAGCGAGTGGAACAGTAGGGAAAGCATTGGATAGCAGGAGGGTAAAATTTACTATTCCCACTCCAGCGAGTGGAACAGTAGGGAAAGCGTTGGATAGCGGGAGGGTAAAATTTACTATTCCCACTCCAGCGAGTGGAACAGTAGGGAAAGCGTTGGATAGCGGGAGAATAAAATTTGCTATTCCCACTCCAGCGAGTGGAACAGTAGGGAAAGCGTTGGATAGCGGGAGGGTAAAATTTACTATTCCCACTCCAGCGAGTGGAACAGTAGGGAAAGCGTTGGATAGCGGGAGGGTAAAATTTACTATTCCCACTCCAGCGAGTGGAACAGTAAGGAAAGCGTTGGATAGCGGATATGAATAATTTAATATTCCCACTCCAGCAACTTAATCAACATTAATTAACAATGAATTAATTTTGGTACATTAATTTACCTCCCACCATTTTCCCCTATAAACGTCACCTCCAAATTACTAAATTATTAATTATTTAACATAATTAATTAACAATTAATTAATTAACTAATAGCAATTAACAATCAAATGAATAATTATCAAATCTAAATTAATTAACACAATTAACATTATAAAATAACTTTTAATAAATATTATTTTTAAATTATTTTAAAATTTCCTTAAAATTAAATTACTTCCCACCCTACTCCCCTATTAACCCTCAACCCGCTCCTAAAAACATACACAATTAACATATTAACAAAGTAATTTTAATAATTAATATATTTTTAATTCCTAATTAATTCATTTTTTAACATAATTAACATAATTACCAATTAATTATTTATTATTAGTCAAATTATAATTAATAATAAATAAATTGACGTAACAATATAAATTATTAAATATTAAATTATTAATTAATAAAATATTTGATTAATTAATTTAAATTCAATTACTTCCCACCCTATTCCCCTATAAACCCACAACCCGCTACAGATTTAAATTACACAAAAATTAATTAACATATAATTAATTAATTTTAATTAACTTATAAAAATATATATTATAATTAAATTACTTCCCACCCTATTCCCCTATAAACCCACAACCCGCTACGGAAGTAATATACGCAAAAATGATTTTACATAAATTTCATAACTTTAAAAAAAATTAAACATACATTACAAAAATATTATACATTTTTAACTCATATACTAACATACAAAACACTTACAAAAAATTCGATATTATTAAAAATTCGATATTTTTTAATGCCTATATTATGTACTTCTATATTTTGGCAATCGATATTACTTACCTGCATTTCGATATTATTAACCACTATATTATGTCCATTCGATATTATGTCCATTCTATATTTTGTCTTCAATATTCTGTCCATTCTATATATTTTTTTCGATATTATGTCTATTTACCCTATAATAATACTCAAACCTGTTAGAGAGAAAATACCGCACAATTTAGAAAGACCATGGGGGTTGGAAATGGATGTTATTTCACTGTACCACTCTGGAGAAGCTATTGCCAGTTTCACTCCCCCAAACTCAAGACAGAATTCCTAAACCTCAAATGTTTCCAAAATATTAGTCCTAAAAATCATATGCATCCCATCCGTGGGCCCTTATAAAGAGCTGGTACTTAAATTCTGTGTACAGATTTTGGCTGGTCAAACTTGCAGAAATGTATTAGAAAAAGGGCCCAAAATGAAGGTAATAGGTATTAAATTAAGGGGGAGATTTACTAATCTTTCATGCCATGTTTGCGTCACAAAAGTGATGCAAATCAGTGCAAAATAATTTTTTTCCGATTTACTTTTCAGTGCTGAACAAAGTTAGTGCTAGAAATAACGTGAAAGTAACACAAAGCAGCACATAGCGCTGCTTTGCATTACTTAGCGCCAAGTGGGCATGCCATGGGTGGAGCATGGACGTTCCCATGCAACCACCCAAGGTTTCTAATGCTAAATCTAATTTACTTAATAATGTAGACAGGGTTTGCATCAGAAAACGGAGTCCTTTTGAAGTAGACGCAACGAAGTAGAAATGCTTTCATTTCTCCTTCCTTTTCCGACTTTGTACTGGAAGGGTACCTTTCCAGTACAAACCTTTGCTAGACTCACGGAGACACCCTTGTACCATGGGGCAAAGGTGTCTCTGTGGCGCACGGCAGCTGATTTCAGCACCGGCTCTAGGGAGAGTGCCATATTTCAGTAAATTTGGCACTCTCTCCTTTTCATGCAGCACAGCATTTGCGGCTGCTGCAATGCATGCTGCATGAAAAAGTGGTAAATCTGCCCCTAAGTGTATTAAATACTGCATGTTATGCCTTGTTTCCAGGTGAAATACCTGGAACAGGAGGTATTTAACACAAAAGATAAATACCTCACTGTGAGTCATTGCTTAGGTATTAATTGGAAGTGGTAAATACCTTGCTCGAAATCAATCACTGGTTACCACATGTTCTATTCTAGTAAGTCAATGACTGAAGGCTATAGCTATCATTCTTTCACGCAATGCAACGCAACACAAAAAGACAACTTGCTGCGCTGCATGAAAGGGAGAGGGCAGGAATCTATCAAGATATGGTGCATTCCTGTCCTCTGCCTTCGCTGGAGTACAATTAGCAGCCTAGCACCAATGCAAGCACTCTTGCAGCATGGAGCAATGGTACCTACATTACAGGCAGGATTGTTTTTGGGCAGAAAGGCACACCTTCCTGCACAAAAACAACCTTGAGAGGCATGTTCCTCTTTCTAAGTATGCCGTATTCTGCAAGACATTTCTCCTCTTTGCACCTATGGTGGGAAGGCGTACAATTCTGATGCATTCCCAGATCTACCCGTGTTGGTAAATGTGGGAATGCCTCTGAATACATGGGCAAATGCTTGGGAACATCCTCGCTCCACCCATGTAACGCCTCCACCATGTAGACTTGTGTTGCTTTGCATTACTCCAAATCTACCAAGCAACACAGGGTCATGCAAGGTGGCTTTGCGTGACTTGGTAAAACTCATCTAGGTTTTGTGTCACCCTTGTGTTACCTTGGGTGACACAAGGACGACGCAAAACTTTGATTGATATTCCCCTAAATGACTCATGAATGATGTGCTCCGTGATGTAGCCGAATGGCCATCAAGAGCTAAGAAGCAAGGTCCCTTTTCACCCAGTTTTAGACAACACCTGTTTCTACAAAGTTTCCTCTACATATAAATGGATTTATTTTGAATTGCAGAACTTTTATGAGGTGGAGGTTATGGTCTTCTGTATGACCGGGCTTTCATGAAGTAATGCTACCTTCATGGAGAAAATTCAGATATTCCAAAAGTAAACGCTCTTAAGTCAGTCAAATATAATTCCAAAACTCCGGAATGATCTTTCCATGGCGCAAAACTTATTTTTTCCAAATACTTTTGCAATCGCGTATGACATTTTCGCTATGGGGCTTTTATTAGTTATTATCTTTACCTTATAGATCTGTTTTTGTATTTACATATTTCTAAAAACATTATGTTTTTAATGCAAATTTGAATAACTATTTGCTGAGAGGGCACTCCTGGGGGGCTTGCTTGAAAAAAAAATTGCATTCTGAAATAAACCAGTTTTATTGACGTGAACGTCACAAAACAATGAATATTATAGTTTAGATTTAATTATGATGATGTTATGCTGTATGGAAGTTTACAAAGTGCAAAATCTTTTTATTACAAACATCACAGGAAAGGAAAAATAGATTTTTTCGGTTTACGATAACACTTGCCTTTTTACAACGCCACTAACCGTTCTATCACATATATTAGAAGGACCTCTACCCGTGTAATGTTACATTAGAAACCAGTGGTGACAGATCTGAAGGTAACTTGTCTCCATTCTCCTCATTTACCAAAAATTACGTGTACATACATGTACATATATGATTTGTGCAGATTGACACATCTTTGGAATACATGCATCTTTTTCAATGCAAATAAATGCCATTGCCAGTAGTATTCGTGGAAACTTGCCCCTGTCGGAATTTCCTAGCCGTTCTACAGCGAATGTTTGAAAATACCAAAAAGTTGTTGATTTACTTTACGTTGTTTTTGTGAAATACCCTCTCAGCGATTTGTGATTATCATTAAACTCTAAATCAGGCCCCTGGCCTCTTCAGAACATAAGCATTTTAAGAACTTCTACACACATATTTCTGTATAATCAACCCTATCCGAAAATAACTAATTATGAACCTCAGATAACAAACTTGTTTTAGGACTATCAGTACTGGTTGTAGATTTGACCACTACTCTACTCTGAAATGGCCACGCAAGGGAGCTCAAAAGATAAAACTTACACCAGCCTGGTCTGGTGTCTACCGATTGACTAATGCATCCACTTCAGGGATCTCTGTTTTGCATCAAGGTAACAGGTTTGAATCCCAGCAGGTTCACTCAGCCTTTCATCCTTTAATGGTCAAAAGATGAGTACCACGGAATTTGGTAACTGTAAACATCTGTTGTACACCACCAAGACATTACCTCTCTTGATGGGGCCTTTGAAGCACCAGGGCACGCCTAGGACACTGGAGTCAAAGCAGCAGCCGCTGGCCCTGCACTGGCTTGAACTCACTCCCGGACGACCGCAGTTCACTCTGTCCTTGGAGTTCGCAGATGAGCACAAGAGTTCCACTGGTGGAAGGAAAAATAGTTCTGTCATTTCTCTAAAATGGTCATGCATAGGTCTTTGACAAACAAATGCTTTTTTTTGTCACTTTAATAGTGGCAGCGGACCTTACTTTAGACACAGCTCGTCTAAAGAAAGGAGCTTGGCCTCTATTAACGTGAAAGTGCAGCATGGGACGCTTGTAAACAACAAGCATTTGGAATGGAATAGGTCTCGCATTTTCGAAACTTTGACCTATTGGCATTGTAAATGACTATGCCTTTTATAATTGCAGGTTTTTTGAACACATAAATAAAAGGCATTGTCATTTACAATGCCAATAGCTCAAAATCTCGTAATTGTGAGACCTATTGCATTGCAAATGCTTGTTCCAAGGTGGCGCTAAGCCACTTAACATGGCTTAACAGAACCTGGTAAATATGCCCCTTTCCGCCGCAGTCTGCTGCAGCAAAGGTGCGGGCAATGGGTGATGCTGTGTGTGTTCCACCACAATACCCATTGCTTTATGAGACTGCCCCAGGTTTACAAGACTGGGGCACCACCAAAAACTAAGGCCAGGTAATACCTGGGCCTAGGATAGAGATACAAGGAGAAATTATAACTTTCTCCATGTTTTTCGCCCTTTCTATGTGTGCTGCATTTTGCAAACCGCCATTATTGATTGTTTATGTGGAGGAAGGTGTTCCTAAAATAACTTGCAGTGCTGCTCTGCATCATTTTCTTGTAGATGAGGCCCTTAATTTAGAAAAAAGAGATATACAGCATGCTGTACCTCAAGTAGTGTAAAGCAAAATGATGGCCCCCCAGCAGATTGTGGTAAGGGGCACCGAAGACTCCCAGATGTTTTAACTATGCCTAGGCCTTAGGTTGATTTGGAGACTCCATGAATATAGGTGCCCCCCTGAGCCTCATTGGCTGCAAGGGCTTGTGTTAGCCCCGTTCTCCTCCTCTGCCTAACTGTACCTAATGTGCACAGAATATGAGCACATAATTATGGTAGCAATATTACCTGATTCAAGGGTGGGCTGAAAGCACCAGATGACATTAGGGACAGTAGAATCGAAGCAACATCCTTTCGTCTTGCAGTCCGTGGGGGTGATGCCAGGATAGCCACAGTTTACTCTTGCTTTTGGGTCCTGCGCCTTGCACTGAAACTCTAAAAACAGAAACCAGATTTGTTGGCATAGAATCTAACATAGCAATTTTAAGACAGTTTCGTGTATCATGTGATACCCTTGTTCATCTCTTCGCCTTAGTCTGCCTCCTGTCTCTGATGATGGTATAATTTTAGAAATTAATTAATCAGTTGTATAGTCAATTACTCCACTAGGAACACATAATTACAGTACAGTTAAAATGCAGTCAATATCGTATACACATTTCTGCATCAATATTATACAAATTCAATATGTTCCTGGTTCTTCATCTGAATGTTTAATGTAGGCAGCTTCTATCTTTAGCCAAGACTAAGGCTCTTTTATAAATCACTCAGGAAGTCCCCTCATCCCTAGAGTTTATAGTAGGACCATGAGCATTCTCTGTGCAACATTTTACACCACCTTCAATGTCTCAGTCTCTATAAACATATTTCATGAAATGACAACATTCTTATATAATGCAAAGTTCTCTAAACAGATTTCTGTTTTTATGGTATTGAATACCAATTCTGCATCTGTGTAATGCTATCTCCATAATGCATTGAATATACATTTATCCTAACTTGTATCTATCTTTGTGCTTTGTATAGCGTCCTCTTGCTATCTGGATCTAGGTCTGCACTGTATAAACACCCTATATAAATGAAATACTATACAGCTAGTGTTCCTATTCTTGATAGTGGAGAAATGTATTTCCTCTGTATGAAAAAGTCTGGATTCAAGATTACATTGTCTTTGAATGAGATGATAGGGAGGTCATTGCATTTGTCATTTATTATTTTAACATTCTGCTATAATTCTGTAGGAAATTAGGTTGTTATTTGAGAGGGGTTGAAGCCCTACTCAGGCAATAACCACAATCCTTGTCATGGTGAACCACAAAAGTCAATAATTACCGTGCGCTTAACTCTCAGCTAGCTCGGCACAAAGCAGTCAGACTTAACTTAGGGGCCGATTCCGATTCGGGCCGGAAATCTCTCCGACCGAGCCGGACCCGGAGAGATTTCCGACCGAATCGGACTCTGGGAGTACGACCGAACGAGTACGATGCGCACGCATGCACCTGGACTCGATTCGGTCGGACTCCCATTGAAGTCAATGGGAGCCGGTTGTACAATGCGTACGCGGGCTCCCATTGACTCAATGGGTGCGAGGCGAACAAGGGCGCCCCCTACAGCGGGTACACGTCGAAGCGCATCGTGCTGTACATGCACAGGTAGGGGGGACCCATGGGTCCCCCCTGTGTGCGACTCGCGCAGCCACGCGTACAGGGGGGTCTGACACGGACCCCCAAAGTCCGGCTCCGACAGCTCTTTCGAGCCGGATGGCGCGAGTCGGTCAGACTGCTCGCGGCGCGCATCGTACTCACCCGGCCGGGGAACGACTCCATCGCGCGGTGCGAGTTGTGTCCGTGCGAGTCGGTCGGAGCTTGTTGAAGCCGCGTACGAGTCGGTCGGCGATTGCGCGGGCGCTTGCATCGTACTCGCTCGGCCGGACCCGCGTATGAATCGGTCGGGAAACAGGGCTCCGAATCGGATCCGGTAAAGCCGAATCCGATTCGGAGCCCTACCGGCCGAGATCGGAATCGGCCCCTTAGTGTTACGACGCTGGTACAGAGACGCAACAAAGTCACACATATGTAGATCAGCGGGGCCTCGCTTGCGGTTTGACTGGGTGTGAATGCGTGTTGTTGTGCTCAGCGCTATCGGGAACTACAAGTCCCACCAAATCACCAGGACACACCTAGATTGCCGCCAAAACTCCAGCTACCAGGTGTATAAAAGGCTCCGCCCTCGGACTGTCAAATGCTTGACAATCCGAGTCGGTGTCAGATACCGGAGTATCTGCTGCTTCCCTGGACAAAAGGAGACGCAAGGCTTTCAGCAGTGCCATTTTCTCCTGTCGGCACTGTGGTGAACTGTTCTGCTATCAAGCTGCATATTACCCCCCCAGAGGCGTCTTCAAGCGAATCCGCCGGTGCTCAGGAGAGTATCCGGCAAACCTCGCTTTTGGTGATTGCCGAAGTGCAACTTTGCGTGTTCTTCTTCCTTCTGCACTCTGGAGAGCATGCCGTGACACGGCCTTCTGTGTTCCCAGAGGGGCAGTTCTCCTTTGACCATCGGGCTACCAGGGCACGCTCAGGACAGCGGTGCACTATTTTTTTTATTTTGTTATTTTACTCGCCTAGTAAATCGAGTTCTTTCATCAAGTACCAGCTATAAGAGGAGTTCCTCTACACGCGCAGGAGCATGAACATCTTTTTATGATTTTGAGTGACAGGGCAGGAGCGCCATTTGTTCCTTTGCTGATTTTGCAGGTTGTGCGGTAATTGTGCAGGAGTGTAATTGCCTTTCTTACTGCTTCCCCAGTAAGGCTCTGAATGCTCCAGTAGGGTGCCCGCGGCAGGGTACTAACATCGCACACCTGGGCAGGGCGTTTTTGGGACTACAACACAGCTAAGTACTAATAGCTTCCTATATGATTTACCTCTGTTTACAAAACTCCATCCTGTGGCTATGTATGATGTATGTAAGTAAAACTTGTTTAGATGCACACATACCGACACACTGCATTAGAGCACACCAGGGTTGTAATCATTGTTCGTTTTGCCTTTTACACAGAGCACAGTGGCAGCACTACATGTCCCAGAAAGAATAGGACCACGTCTGTCTCAATTCAGTGGATGACGCGAACTGCTTCATCGAGGCTGTTTTCTTTTTGTTTCATTTATCCCTTTTTCTCCTTTCTCCTAAGTGATGTCTATGAACAAGTTGTGCATCATTCACTCCCATTGGACACCATGGGGGGGGGGAAGGGGTTATGGTGCATCGTGCATCGCCCCTGCTGGTCGCTTGCTCCAGGTTAGTGGTTTGAGTCTGACTATCTGACACTTAGAGGCAAAGTGTAAAGCACTTATGTGGCACAAAACCAGTAATAAAGTGAAAATACGCCACAAGAAAAATCTCAAACCAATACAGAAAAAGAGAGTAAATGTTAATATATAAAATGTTGCCAAAATAACAAAAATCTAATCAGTAGAAGTGGAGATATTGAATTTTAAAGTTTTAAATAAAAATAGCACCAATAAGCTGAAAGTGCCAACTGTGGGTATCCGGTTACACTGGACCAGGACAAAGTCACAAATTCAGGCCAACCATGAGGAGTGCAGGCCGGGCATAGGGCCAAGTTTGGCCCACTGGGAGTTGTACGTTATGTCTTGGGTTCGAAGTCTGTGCAGCAGTGCTTTGTAAGGCTTTGGGTCACTCTGAGTTCATACTGATAAAGCTTTCAGCTGGCGGTGAGGCTTTGCATCACTCTGCGTTGGAGGCATTGCAGCTTTCAGATGGGATCTGCATGGCATGGCCCTTGAGAGGCTTTGCATTGCTCGGCGTAGGTTCTGGTGAAGTCTTCAATTCATGGCTGTTTTGCTGTGCGGGGCTCTGCATCTCTCTGCTTCGGATCTGACAGAACTTTCAGTTAGACAGGAATTGGCACTCTCTGATGCTAGCCAAGGGTTCTCGGCCTAGGGGTACCCCTTAGTGATTGGTACTCACTCCATGAGAGGAGGACAGCATGGCTCAGGTAGGTCCAACTAGTCAGCAGGTCGGCTGGGTAGTTTCAGGAAACTTTTTATGTGCCTGTAGCTCAGACAGGAGGCCAGCAAACTGACCTTTGGAGTGACTATGGGTAGCCTGGGATCACGGCAAGCAGGTCCAATCTTCCTTCTTTAGTCAGCAAGGTAGTCTGTCAAGCAGCAGGGCAATCCTTCTTGCAGCAGGGCAATCCTTCTTGCAGCAGGGCAATCCTTCTTGCAGCAGGGCAATCCTTCTACTGAATATTCCACAGGTCCAGGGGTGTTCTAAGTTCAGGTTCCGAGAGTACCACTTTTATCCTCCGTGCCGGCCTGTGGTTGGAAGATGCCCCCTTTGTCTAATTGTCCCCTTTGCTGACTTTGGCTCCAAACTGGCTAGGTTCAACAAAACACAGGCAGGTGGAGGTATCAGCTGCATTATCAGTAGCCCGGTAGGCAGTCCTCAGAAGTCAGGAAGGAGTTAGGCAAGCCCTGAGGCTGTCCCTTTGAAGCTCAGGTAGGGTGATGACCAGTCCCCCAGGACATCCTGTTCAGGGAAGCAATACCCTGCCCCAAAATAACCAGGGTCATGAATCTTCAAATGTTATGGTTCAAAACCGTGCCAAAAAGAATTAAGCACCAACCATGGACATCTGGTTGTGCTTGACTGGGACAAGGTATGGTAGGAGGCCAATCGAGATGCAAGGGGGATTGGATACAGGGACCAGGTTCATCCAGGTGAAAAGTTTTATCTTCGGACTCTGGAAAGGAAGTCAAAAATCCTCAGCGGGGCAAATCAGCAGGCCCTGGCTGAAGAGGGCTTCACTACATTGGCTAACGATTGGACGAGATCTCAGTGAAGCCGTTGACTTTTGGCATAAAAGCTTATAGCAGGAGAAATGTAAATTTTGTGTCCTTATACTTTTTGCACCTTTGCCCCTGTGAAGATTTCTACCTTAAGACTTATTCACTTTTTCCGAGCTCGTAAATGTCCAGTAGAGCAAGGCTTCAGACTGCAGCCAACTAGGGCTCCATAAGGTCAGATATCTTCTCCGCGAGGTCTAGCTGATTTGGATTTGCTGCTGCAAGGAAAAACCTCAAAGGAGCAACCTGAATCTTAGGCCCAGGGAGAACAAACTCTCATCGGATCGGTTGGCAGGATTGTCGAGGTCCACCGCCAGTTTTTAGAGCAAAAAGTTGGCAAAAATGTTTCTAGGTCTAAGGTTTCAAGATACTTTAGGAGGACTACACTTTGACACTATCCAAAGGTCCAAGACCTTGGGACAGCACTTCGGAGCCAAGACTCACTGCAGTAGAGGCCAGCAACAGGGTCCAGGTCAGGTCTAATTGGAACTGACCACCTGGAAATGCAGTAAAAAGCCTCTTGAAGTGTGTTGTGTCCCTGTAATCCTAACAGGAGTTAACCCTTATGACCCTTGGAGTCCACGTTTTGCCATGGGTAGAGGGAGGACAGCAGGTCCAGTCTTCAGAACACAGACAGCAGGTTTAGTCCTCTTCTGTTTCTTGACGGGTCCAGAAGTGATCTAAGAAGGGTACTGGGAATGCCACTTTTATGCCCGGTGTCAGCTTGGAGGTAGTGGAAACTCCTGGTCACTCTCTAACCAATGGGGTAAAGTTTCCGGGAGATTATACTGCAAACAATCTCACACTGCCCCTCGCTGCCCAAAACCAACATGGCACAACCTTTCTTCCCTTATGTAGAGCTCCTTTTCACGCTCTTGAGGTGTGGCCAGGGTAGGCCCCATTGAAGTTGGTTAAACTCCTGGGCAAAGCCCAGCTGGTCAGCCTGCTAGAGAAACAGGAACATCTCCCAACACCCAAGCACTTGCCCTACTCTGTGGGTAGTTTTCTCACCACATCAAGGTGGCTATTCAGTTGCCAGGTGACACCTGCAAATAGGCCTGCAGAGGTTTTAGGCAGGGAAAAGGTATCTTTAAAAAATACCTTTTCTAAAATATTTATTACAAATCTGAATTCACCAGTGAATTGGGAATGTAATAAATATTTCTAAAAATCATAAATTAAATTTGTACCTGTTCCCTACCCAGAGATAACACTATTAAATGTAATATTGTATCCCAATGCTTTTCTTTGGAACAGCTCACCCTTCTACAGTGAAGATAGCTTTTAGGCCTTTTCAAGGTAAGGACATGTGTAACATTAAACTTTGACATGTTCTACTTTTAAAGATCATGCATTGCCTTATGGGCAGTAAGGTCTACTTAGGGGTGACAATATTATTTAAAAGTAATGTTTAGGCATGTGAAAAGGGGTTATTTTGAGAGGTCAAATTTTCATTTGTTAAATTGCACAGCCAGGCTACAATGGCAGGCCTGCAGTCATGCATGCATTGTCACTGTAGTGGGTGGCACAATGGGTGCTGCAGTCCAATAGTGAACTTAGAGGCCCTGTGTACACTGTGTACCATATAACAGGGACTTGTAGGTAAGGTAAGCTTGTCAATTAGCAGTATAGTCAATTTCCAAAATGTTTATGTGCTAGAGAACATCCACTGTACTCTAGTTAGCACAGTGCCAATGCAAAGAACCAAAAAAAACAGCTATATCAGTCCAAAAAATTGGGGTAATCATGCAAACAAGGCATTTTCCTACAAAAGTACTTAAACACCGACCCTGTGGCACATTATCCTGGGGGTACATATGACTCCTATATATTTAGACACTGTGTTCCCCACAGTAGCTAGAGTCATACTGAGTAAGACAATGTTGTGTTTTTAGTTAATAACAGCTGGCTAATGTAACTCAACACTATGCATAGTATGTTACTGTTTTAGATGACAGTGTATATTCCATATGTCATTGGTTACTGATGCCTTAACTGAATACTGTCAGTTTCAGTGAGAGGCCATTCAGCACAGCACATACATGTATGAGGTCCATAGTTGAACTAACATTTGGCCTGTTGAAAACATTTCCGCTGCCTACTCAACAGTGGGGGAGCCCTTCAGCATTCTGCTGAGAAATGTTGTACTATTGTTGCCTTTTGTACCATGCTTCATAACATTACGACCGTAAAAGGCTTTGCCATTGGCTCAGAAGGTGATAATTTACATGCTGAGGAATAAGTCCCTCCGCCCCTTGGACATGATTCAGCATGGGAACCATAGGACGATTACGCTGGGAAGGTCGCACATAACGAGCAATTGTTTCTAAGGAAGGTTTTGAGGGTTTTTTTTGTTTTGTATTGAAAATACACCCGAGCTTTGTGTAACGTAAGTTTATTTTTCTGATATAAAATCATGAAAATGTATATGTCTGGACAAAGTTTGGCACGCATACAATCTAAGATTCATTTGGAAAAATTATATATACACAAAAAATATATATTTTCAATTTAGTGTTTTCTCATGCTTCTTGTAACAGGAGTCCGACCAATAGAGAATCATATTCCAGCACATTCACCCTTTCCAGTTCTACTTCTGATGCTTACTTAGAATGTCTGCCACCAATTCACAACTAAGGCATGACGCTTCCTCACGTTCTTGGGGTTTGTGATTACAGGCAGAGTGTCTGCCTGTAAAATCTGCAGAGCTGCAGGGGCTGGCGTCATTTGTAGGAGGGTTTTGCAACATTTTGACTGAGACACTGTTGTCTAGATATTAACTGTCCTTCTGAAAAGGACATTAGTTGAGTTGTCCAGTTTCTCCTCAGCCCTAGTATGCCTGCCTGTCTAACCTTAAAGTATCTAGCAATGATGCCTTTTTAGGTTCCGCCTGCCCAGCGCAAGCGCTGTGCTTGTGAAAACTATTGTATTTAATATATCTTAAAAGGGATATAGATCCCGCCTTCATTTCTGATTGGTCTGTGTGCTTGCCAGTTTGTCTTCCTCTCTTACCATTGGATGTAGGCCATTCTCAATTCCGTATCTCTCTTATCAGTTTCCCGTGGACTAACTCGTTATCTCCATCCCTGTTGGTGCTTAGAACTACTTTCTTGTCTTAATGCCTTCTTCTTTGCATATTCTTTACCCTCCCACCCTCACCCAAGCCTCTTTGGTTTGTGTGACTCCCTCTCTCCTCCTGTGTGAGTCTTTGTCTCCTCCTCACCCACGCCTCAGCCGAGCGGCTCTCCCCTCAATGTGTGCGCCTGCCCTTTGCAGTGCCTGTCCGGTGCTGCTCTCCCCTCTGTGCGTGCGCCTGCACTCCTGCCCCTTTCATAGGATGCGTGCATTTACCAGTAGGTCCATTACTAATTTCGCGGATGAAGCCTCCAAAGTACGTTTACTTTCACAGGCTTAGAACTACTTTACTGTGTTAATGCCTCAATCTTTGCATATCCTTGACTCTCCCGCCCTCGCACAAACCTCTTCGTTTCTGTGACTCCCTCTCCCCTCCTGTGAGTCTTTGTCTCCTCCTCACCCACGCCTCAGCCTAGCGGCTCTTCCCTCTTTGCGTGCGCCTGCCCTCATGCCCTTTACTGGTGCCTGTCCAGTGCTGAACCCTCCATCACTCTGCAGGCCCAACTCAGAAGTGAAATGTGAGCCTTTAGCGATGGGAGGCGAGGTTGGGGAGTGCCTGGGTCTCTGCTCCAGCGCTGCCTCCTGTTACTGCTCCTGGGAGTCCGGGGCGCACAATTTATACACTTCAATGTGTACTCACTGTTGGAAAGTGGGTTATTGGTAGGGGCAAATGTAGGTCTGCCACTGGCAATAAGGCCACTAACACATGATAGGACTCAGCATAGGTCTCAGAAAATTATTCCTATGCTCAACCCCTGGTAACGTGGCTGCGAGCAGACAGGCTTAACTTCAAAGACAGGTATGTAAAGCATTTAAAAACACCAATTCAGTAAATAATTATAACACAACACATAATAAAAATCCAACACCAATTTATAAAAATAGGAAATATTTTTATCTTTAAAATGACACCAAAACGACAAAAATCCAATGTAGGGAACCGGAGATATGAATTTTCAAAGTTTAAATAAAATATAGCACTTAGAAGCATATAGCACCATATTGGGACATAGGCTCGCGATAGACCGGGCCAAAGTCAAAGTTTAAGGCCGACCGCGATGGAGCCCTGAGCGGATACCCCACGCGGAAGGTCCCGGTCAATGTTTTTACCTTCGCACTTAGAAACTTTTCTGGAGCTTTTCTCCTCGAGGCCCCTCGACGCTCTCCATCAGTCCGGATCCGGTGCGGGTTCGCCGGATAGCCTTTCGACGATCTCCCGGTGAACTTCCCTGGAGCGGACTTAGAAACTTTTTCAAGATTGCTTCAGCGGGGCAATCCAACAATCCAGGCCGACACGCGGTGGAAGGCAGGCGGATTGGCGGTTGTTCCCGGTCGACTTTCTTACGAGCGGACTTAGAAGCTTTTCTGGAGCTTTTTCTCGTGGGGTCCCTCGATGCTCCTCATGTAGCCGGATCCGGTGAGGGTTCGCCGGCTTCAGATTTTCGCTAGTCCCGGTCAATCTCTGGAAGTCGATGCGATGGAGCTTTTAGCGGGACGAACCTGGTGGGCTTGGCCGGCTCGCGGATGAAGGCAGGCGGCTTGGCTGACCAGGATGAGTCGGTCCCCCTATGGAGCTTTTTTTCAAAGTTCCTCCAAAGTTCCACAAACTTCCTGAACTTCTTCCTGAAGTTCCTCAAAGGGTCCCAAAGTGTCTCAAACTTACTCCAAGGGTCTGGAAGCTCCAAGATGGTCCTTGAAAGTTGAGGACTTCAATTCCCACAATGCACTGGACGTCACCCTTACAAATCCACTGGTAGCTCCCCAGGTTGGTGATTCTTGGTGGTGAGGGTCCAGATGAGCTCTGTTAACCTTGCAGGGAGTCCACTCTTGACTTCTTTTACTCAGCACAGTTAGTCCACAAAGCTGTAGTTTCAGGTGGTGCAGTCTCCAGAGGTCAGGCCTTAGAAGTCTTTGCACAGCAGAAGTTTTCAGCAGGGCCAGTCTTGCTTTCTTCAGTTTCAAGCAGCAGATCTGAGGGGCTGGGCCTCTCTCAGATACTTATTCCACAGTCTCTGGGTCATCCAGGAGGTCAAGCTTCACCAATAGGAGTAGGGTAACTGCCCACTTGAGTGACTACTTCCTGCAGAGTGTGGCATTATTCTATCCCAGAGTGCAACAAAACTTCCAAATCCATAATGGCTGATTTTCCGGCTCACGGTTGAAGGCAGGCGGCTTGGCTGACCAGGATGAGTCTGTCCTCCTATGGAGCTTTTTTTCAAAGTTCCTCCAAAGTTCCCCAAAGTTCCTGAACTTCTTCCTGAAGTTCCTCAAAGGGTCCCAAAGTGTCTCAAACTTACTCCAAGGGTCTGGAAGCTCCAAGATGGTCCTTGAAAGTTGAGGACTTCAATTCCCACAATGCACTGGACGTCACCCTTACAAATCCACTGGTAGCTCCCCAGGTTGGTGATTCTTGGTGGTGAGGGTCCAGATGAGCTCTGTTAACCTGTAGCTTGCAGGGAGTCCACTCTTGACTTCTTTTACTCAGCACAGTTAGTCCACAAAGCTGTAGTTCCAGGTGGTGCAGTCTCCAGAGGTCAGGCCTTAGAAGTCTTTGCACAGCAGACGTTTTCAGCAGGGCCAGTCTTGCTTTCTTCAGTTTCAAGCAGCAGATCTGAGGGGCTGGGCCTCTCTCAGATACTTATTCCACAGTCTCTGGGTCATCCAGGAGGTCAAGCTTCACCAATAGGAGTAGGGTAACTGCCCACTTGAGTGACCACTTCCTGCAGAGTGTGGCATTATTCTATCCCAGAGTGCAACAAAGCTTCCAAATCCATAATGGCTGATTTTCCAGCAAGGAGGTAAGAGCTGGCTAAACACTCCCACTGAGTTAGCTAATTAACCTAGCCTCTCCTCCCTACATCTGCACATACCTTCCTTAATCCTGCCATCTGGCTGGGGTGGGGGTTCAAAGTTGTAAATGACACTGCTCTGGGCTCTGTCCCTTTGAAGCTCATTGTTTACGACCCCCTCCCCCTGGCCTGGCATTCCTGCAGAACAGCTCACTGCCCTCCCAGTCCATCTGGCTGGCCCCAGGGGATCTTTATCACCTCTTCAGGCAGGCTGGCTAATCCCCTTAACTCTGACCAATCAGGGCAGAGCACTGGCAGGCTGGATTTGGAACTAAAACTAAGAAAGTGTTATACCTTCTTGTCTGTTCACTTTGGGAAAATTCAATAACATCATATTGTAGGATTTATCAATACCATTCTAGTGAGTCTTGGAATGGAATCTTTATCCCTGTCCTGTCAGAAGTTATTGTTTAATAACTTTCCCCCATGTTAACCTATGGGCCATGGGGTTTGCAATGGGAAAAATGACATGGGCCATTTTTCCAGCACCAGGACCTACAAAAACATATTTTATAAGTACTTGGCTTACTTTCACAGGACCCCACCCCATAGGTCACCTAGGGGAGACCCTAGGAGTGTTGAATCTGTAAAAATATTGCAGATCCTCCATGCCCAGTGCCCCCAGCAACAAAGTCGAATTTGGGCAGCACTCTAAACAATGGGGAGAGTGAAATGTGAATTTCACTTAACCCAGGGCATATATAAACTCATTTTATAAGGGTCTACCTTATAGATACCTGACCCCCCACCCCTGGGATACCTAGGGGAGACCGTGGGGGTCATTATTATGCCAAAACATATTAGGTTGACCAGTTTTAAGTGCCCCAAACCCCAAAGTCGACTTTGGCCACAATTTGCATGTTTAAGAGCAGTCCTGGCACACAGAGCTGCTTTTAAACTGACCACAGGCTTCAGCAGTGCACACATGCAAGTGCAAAAAGGCTGCTGGCCTCTAAACTGCCATGCCCCAGGATACTGGGGACTTCTAGGTAGTTTCAATCCCCTGCCCTATTATATACTAGGGGCTTATGGGGTAGGTCATGCCAATTACAGGGGTACCCCAACCCAAAGTGTACCCTAGTGTATGTAGGTGCTTTACTGTTATCTAAGTGTTTCAGCATGGCACTGGCCCTGGGCCTGGTTATACAGAGCCCAGGGTCAGTCAGAGTCAGTTACCACCAGTTCCAGTCAGCAAAAAGTTGGAGGGTGCCCAGGGCACAGGATGACTTTACAACACAGCCCCCCCCCCCCAAACGAAAGGTGATGGGTTACTAACCTACACCCTGGTAGTCCTCCTCAGCTAAGTGGAAAAACCTGGAAAGTCCATCTGCATTGGCATGGGCAACCCCAGGTCTGTGTTCCACTGTAAAGTCCATTCCCTGTAGGGAAATGGACCACCTTAACAGCTTGGGATTATCCCCTCTCATCTGCATGAGCCATCTGAGAGGCCTGTGGTCAGTTTGTACACGAACGTGAGTCCCAAACAAATAGGGTCTCAACTTTGTCAGTGACCACACCACAGCAAAAGCCTCTCTCTCAATGGCACTCCATCTCTGCTCTCTGGGAAGAAGCCTCCTGCTAATAAAGGCAACTGGCTGATCAAGGCCCCCTTCATTTAGCTGTGACAACACTGCCCCAATCCCTTGCTCTGAAGCATCTGTCTGAACTACAAATTCTTTTGTGTAGTCAGGGGCCAGTACACTGGTGCTGAACACATAGCAGCTTTCAGAGTGTCAAAAGCCTTCTGAAACTCTGGGGTCCAAGTCACCTTCTTGGGCCTCTTTTTAGAAGTCAGTTCTGTTAGGGGCCCCACAATGGTCCCATAATTTTGAACAAACCTTCTATAGTACCCTGTCAGTCCAAGGAATGCCCTGACCTGAGTCTGGGTAACAGGTGCTGTCCAATACAAAATAGTTTGGATTTTAGCTTGGAGAGGCTGTACATGGCCCCCACCTACCAGGTGGCCCAGGTACACCACAGAACTCTGCCCTATTTGGCACTTGCTTGCCTTAATAGTCAGGCCTGCCTGCTGCATGGCCTGAAGCACTTCCCTTAGGTGGCTTAAGTGATCTCCCCAGGTAGAACTATACACAGCTATGTCATCCAGGTAAGCTGCACTGAACTGTTCCAACCCAGACAAGACCCTGTTCACCAACCTTTGGAAGGTGGCAGGTGCATTTTTTAAATCAAAGGGCATTACCTTGAACTGATAATGTCCCTCTGGGGTGGAGAATGCTGACCTCTCCTTTGCTCCATCAGTGAGGGCAATCTGCCAGTAACCTGAAGTCAAATCAAAAGTACTCAGGTACTTAGCAGCCCCTAACCTATCAATGAGCTCATCAGCTCTAGGTATAGGGTGAGCGTCAGTCTTTGTGACTGCATTCAATCCTCTGTAGTCCACACAGAACCTTAACTCCTTGGGTCCCCCCTGAGGATTAGGTTTGGGTACTAGCACCACTGGACTGGCCCATGGACTCTCAGATGGTTCAATTACCCCCAAGTCCAGCATCTGAGCAACCTCAGCTTTAATGCTGGCTCTGACATGGTCAGATGTCCTGTACAGTTTATTCTTGACAGGTAGGCTGTCACCAGTGTCAATGTGATGCACACACCACTCAGTGATGCCTGGGGTCAAAGAGAACAGGCCAGCAAACTGCTCCAGCACTTGCTTACAGTCTCTGTGCTGCAGGTCTGTCAACTTGGGAGAGAGTATCACCCCCTCCACTGACCCATCTTGCACATTATTGGAGAGGAGGTCGGGCACAGGCTCAGTTTCTTCCTCCACACCCTCATCAGTGACCAGTAACATGGTCATGTCTGCCCTGTCATCGTGGGGTTTCAATCTATTCACATGCAGGACCCTATGAGGGTTCCTGGGGGTGCCAAGGTCAACCAAATAGGTAACCTCACCCTTCTTTTCTAAGATTGGATAGGGCCCACTCCACTTCTCATGGAGGGCCCTGGGAGCCACAGGCTCCAACACCCACACCAATTGTCCTGGAGTATACTCAGGCATAGTAGCCTTCTGATCATACCAGTGCTTCATGAGCTCCTGGCTGGCCTCCAGTTTCCTGTTTGCCTTGTACATGTACTCTGCCATTCTAGATCTCAGGCCTAGCACATAATCAAGCACATTGTCCTTAGCTTCTTTAAGAGGCTTCCCTAAAGACTCTCTTAGTAGGCTCAATGGCCCCCTCACAGGGTGTCCAAACACCAACTCAAAGGGACTGAAACCAACCCCTTTCTGTGGCACCTCCCTGTAGGCAAACAGTAAGCATGGGAGGAGAACATCCCATCTCCTCCTGAGTTTCTCTGACAACCCATTTATCATGCCCTTCAGGGTTTTGTTGAATCTCTCAACAAGACCATTTGCTTGTGGGTGGTGAACTTGTAGTTGACACCACACTCATCCCACATAGCAGTCAGATAGCTGGACAGGAAGTTCGTGCCCCTATCGGACACCACCTCTTTTGGAAACCCCACTCTGGTGAACACACCAAGCAGTGCTCTAGCCACCGCAGGAGCATCAATGGTTCTAAGAGGTATTGCTTCAGGGTATCTAGTGGCATGGTCAACTACCACTAAGATATACCTATTCCCTGATGCAGTGGGTGGGTCCAGGGGACCAACAATGTCCATCCCCACCCTTTCAAAAGGAACCCCAACCACTGGCAGTGGTATTAGGGGAGCCTTTGTCTTGCCCCCTGCCTTGCCACTGGCCTGACAGGTGACACAGGAGCTGCAAAACTCCTTTACCTTTTCAGACATATGGGGCCAGTAGAAATGGTTCACCAACCGGTTCCATGTCTTTGTCTGTCCCAAATGTCCTGCCAAGGGGATATCATGACCCAAAGTCAGGATGAACTCTCTGTACCTCTGGGGCACCACCAACCTCCTGGTGGCCCCCTCCTTGAGGTTTCTGGCCTCAGTATAAAGCAGTCCATCTTCCCTGTAGAGTCTGTGAAACCCACTGTCATCCCCTTCCTCTTGCTTAGAAGCAATCCGCCTCAAGCTCTCAAGGGTGGGACAGTCACGCTGTCCCTGACTGAACTCCTCTCTGGAGGGTCCACCTGCTCCTGTCAGTTCTGCCAAATCTGACAGCTCTGGCAGGGATGGAGTCCCTCCCTCAGAGGCCAGATCCTCCCCAGCAGGGTTGGATTCTGCCTGCACCTCTGGAGTTCCCTGGGCTGGCTCACCAGTCCCAGTACCCTTGTCCATGGATGCTTGGCCCTTTGTTCCAGGGTCCAAGTGTCCAGCCCCTCCCTTCTGGCTAGTCTGTGACCTAGTCACAGCACATACCCACTCAGGTAGCTCCAATATTTTCATATGGAGTCCTCTCTCCACCTCTGACCACGCAGAGGCTTCAAGGTCATTGCCCAGTAAACACTGGACTGGGAGCACCTTTGACACAGCTACCTTCATAGGGCCTGTCACACCTCCCCATTCCAAATCCACCACAGCCATGGGATGGATTTTGGTAGTGCTGTCTGCATAAGTCACCTGGTGAAACTCACCAGGTATCACCCTCTCTGGAGGCACCAGCTCAGCCAGGACCATAGTTACACTAGCCCCAGTGTCTCTGATAGCCTCAACCTCAGTCCCATTCACTTTAGGTTTCTGCCTGTACTTCTCCATGTTTGGAGGTAAGGCATCCAGGGTTGCAATATTCACCCCACCCAGGGACACTAAGGTTGCTGCCCCTACTGGAATACCCCCTTCTGGTGTACCACTCTCCACCCCTACACTCACACTGGCAATCCCGGTGGATGGCCCCTTAGGGGGGAGCTTCTTAGTGCAGACAGCATCTCCCTGCTTGTGCCCTGGCTGGTTACAGTCAAAGCACTTACCCACTTTTGAGGGATCAAAGAACCTACCATTCTTTCCCTGAATCCACCTCTCTTTGGATTTGGGTTGGCTCGGGGCCCACCCTCCTTGTGCAGGTTTTTGTGGGTCTTTGGAGGACTCCTTAGGTTTTTGACCTTCATTTCCCGGGGCTTTCCCTTGATGAGGGACCTGTCCTCCTTTCTTCTGGTCACCCCCCTGGTGCTGAATGGAAACCCGGGTTCTCACCCACTCATCAGCTGATTCCCCCAACTCTCTGGGGTCTGTCAGCTTAGAGTCCACTAGATACTGGCGTAACTTCTCTTCTACACAATGAGTCAAAATGTGTTCTTTCAAAAACAAATTATACAATCCCTCATAAGTGCTCACTTTGTTACCACAAATCCAGCCTTCCAGTGCCTTTACTGAAACATCCACAAAGTCTATCCAAGACTTCGAATTCAATTTCTGGGTGTTCCTAAACTTCACCCTGTACTGCTCTGGAGTCAGACCAAACCTCTTGACTAAGCAGGCTTTCATCTGCTGGTATGATTCTGCATCCTCTCCCTTCAGGGTCAGGAGCCTATTCCTCCCAGCTACTGGAATCCACTCCCACAGGAGTGCACCCCAATGCCTAGAGTGGACCCTACTCATCTTAAGGGCCCTCTCAAAAGCTGCAAGCCATTTGTCAATGTCATCCCCCTCAGTGTACTTGGGCACAATACCCTTTGGAAGTTTAGGTTCCAATCTGCCACCCCTGGACATCTCACCATCTTCTTCGCCTTCGCTGCCACCATTTCTCTTCTCCTCCTTCTCCCACCTCTTCTCAGCCAAATCCAGTTTCCTTTGCTCTAAAGCTATCAAAGCTAATTGAGCCTGAAGTTGTCTCTCTGCAAGGGACCGTAGTGGTTCCTGAGTAAGGGACCCTTCCCCACTCCCACCATCAGGATTCTGTTGGCTTACACTAGTTATAATGGAAGAGGCATCATCCTCCTCTCTTGGGATGATGTGGGGGGGGGTGACACCCTCTACCCCACTTGATTCTCCTCAGCTGCCTGGTCAAGGGCTTGTATAAATTGAAACAACCCTACCTTCCTATACCTCTTGGAAGCAGGCAGCCCCCTAAGCCTACACTGTTCCCTAAGCTCAGCCAACTTACACTGGGACAGTTTAGCCAGGTCCAACTCCATGGTTCCCTAGTTTTGGGTCACAACACTAGGCACAATAGACTTAGAACAATTTGGAAAAATCAAAACAATGGATTAAAAACAGTTTAGTCCAAATTCCAAAAATCAAATTCAAAAGTTTTGTTCTAAGGCAATTTAGAGGATTTTTATAATCTTAATTCATTCACTGAAAGGTGTATTTTTTTAAACACAAGTCCACATCCACACCGCTGAGCACCAAATGTTGGAAAGTGGGTTATTGGTAGGGGCAAATGTAGGTCTGCCACTGGCAATAAGGCCACTAACACATGATAGGACTCAGCATAGGTCTCAGAAAATTATTCCTATGCTCAACCCCTGGTAACGTGGCTGCGAGCAGACAGGCTTAACTTCAAAGACAGGTATGTAAAGCATTTAAAAACACCAATTCAGTAAATAATTAAAACACAACACATAATAAAAATCCAACACCAATTAATAAAAATAGGAAATATTTTTATCTTTAAAATGACACCAAAACGACAAAAATCCAATGTAGGGAACCGGAGAAATGAATTTTCAAAGTTTAAATAAAATATAGCACTTAGAAGCATATAGCACCATATTGGGGACATAGGCTCGCGATAGACCGGGCCAAAGTCAAAGTTTAAGGCCGACCGCGATGGAGCCCTGAGCGGATACCCCACGCGGAAGGTCCCGGTCAATGTTTTTACCTTCGCACTTAGAAACTTTTCTGGAGCTTTTCTCCTCGAGGCCCCTCGACGCTCTCCATCAGTCCGGATCCGGTGCGGGTTCGCCGGATAGCCTTTTGACGATCTCCCGGTGAACTTCCCTGGAGCGGACTTAGAAACTTTTTCAAGATTGCTTCAGCGGGGCAATCCAACAATCCAGGCCGACACGCGGTGGAAGGCAGGCGGATTGGCGCTCGCGGTTGTTCCCGGTCGACTTTCTTACGAGCGGACTTAGAAGCTTTTCTGGAGCTTTTTCTTGTGGGGTCCCTCAATGCTCCTCATGTAGCCGGATCCGGTGAGGGTTCGCCGGCTTCAGATTTTCGCTAGTCCCGGTCAATCTCTGGAAGTCGATGCGATGGAGCTTTTAGCGGGACGAACCTGGTGGGCTTCGCCGGCTCGCGGTTGAAGGCAGGCGGCTTGGCTGACCAGGATGAGTCTGTCCTCCTATGGAGCTTTTTTTCAAAGTTCCTCCAAAGTTCCCCAAAGTTCCTGAACTTCTTCCTGAAGTTCCTCAAAGGGTCCCAAAGTGTCTCAAACTTACTCCAAGGGTCTGGAAGCTCCAAGATGGTCCTTGAAAGTTGAGGACTTCAATTCCCACAATGCACTGGACGTCACCCTTACAAATCCACTGGTAGCTCCCCAGGTTGGTGATTCTTGGTGGTGAGGGTCCAGATGAGCTCTGTTAACCTGTAGCTTGCAGGGAGTCCACTCTTGACTTCTTTTACTCAGCACAGTTAGTCCACAAAGCTGTAGTTCCAGGTGGTGCAGTCTCCAGAGGTCAGGCCTTAGAAGTCTTTGCACAGCAGACGTTTTCAGCAGGGCCAGTCTTGCTTTCTTCAGTTTCAAGCAGCAGATCTGAGGGGCTGGGCCTCTCTCAGATACTTATTCCACAGTCTCTGGGTCATCCAGGAGGTCAAGCTTCACCAATAGGAGTAGGGTAACTGCCCACTTGAGTGACCACTTCCTGCAGAGGGTGGCATTATTCTATCCCAGAGTGCAACAAAGCTTCCAAATCCATAATGGCTGATTTTCCAGCAAGGAGGTAAGAGCTGGCTAAACACTCCCACTGAGTTAGCTAATTAACCTAGCCTCTCCTCCCTACATCTGCACATACCTTCCTTAATCCTGCCATCTGGCTGGGGTGGGGGTTCAAAGTTGTAAATGACACTGCTCTGGGATCTGTCCCTTTGAAGCTCATTGTTTACGACCCCCTCCCCCTGGCCTGGCATTCCTGCAGAACAGCTCACTGCCCTCCCAGTCCATCTGGCTGGCCCCAGGGGATCTTTATCACCTCTTCAGGCAGGCTGGCTAATCCCCTTAACTCTGACCAATCAGGGCAGAGCACTGGCAGGCTGGATTTGGAACTAAAACTAAGAAAGTGTTATACCTTCTTGTCTGTTCACTTTGGGAAAAATTCAATAACATCATATTGTAGGATTTATCAATACCATTCTAGTGAGTCTTGGAATGGAATCTTTATCCCTGTCCTGTCAGAAGTTATTGTTTAATAACTTTCCCCCATGTTAACCTATGGGCCATGGGGTTTGCAATGGGAAAAATGACATGGGCCATTTTTCCAGCACCAGGACCTACAAAAACATATTTTATAAGTACTTGGCTTATTTTCACAGGACCCCCACCCCATAGGTCACCTAGGGGAGACCCTAGGGGTGTTGAATCTGTAAAAATATTGTAGATCCTCCATGCCCAGTGCCCCCAGCATCAAAGTCGAATTTGGGCAGCACTTTAAACAATGGGGAGAGTGAAATGTGAATTTCACTTAACCCAGGGCATATATAAACTCATTTTATAAGGGCCTACCTTATAGATACCTGACCCCCCACCCCTGGGATACCTAGGGGAGACCCTGGGGGTCATTATTATGCCAAAACATATTAGGTTGACCAGTTTTAAGTGCCCCAAACCCCAAAGTCGAGTTTGGCCACAATTTGCATGTTTAAGAGCAGTCCTGGCACACAGAGCTGCTTTTAAACTGATCACAGGCTTCAGCAGTGCACACATGCAAGTGCAAAAAGGCTGCTGGCCTCTAAACTGCCATGCCCCAGGATACTGGGGACTTCTAGGTAGTTTCAATCCCCTGCCCTATTATATACTAGGGGCTTATGGGGTAGGTCATGCCAATTACAGGGGTACCCCAACCCAAAGTGTACCCTAGTGTATGTAGGTGCTTTACTGTTATCTAAGTGTTTCAGCATGGCACTGGCCCTGGTTATACAGAGCCCAGGGTCAGTCAGAGTCAGTTACCACCAGTTCCAGTCAGCAAAAAGTTGGGGGGTGCCCAGGGCACAGGATGACTTTACAACACTCACTATTCAATTTTTACACAATCACGCCACATGTACCTGGCTGGGAACCAGCCAGCATGTAACATGCGCAGCTCTGTGGCCATTTTAGCAATATTTATTTCAGAGGCTGCGTTCATTTACCAGTAGGTCCATTACTAATTGCTCTCCCCTCTGAGTGCGCCTGCCCTCCTGCCCTTTTCAGAGGCTGCGTGCATTTACCAGAAGGTCCATTACTAATTTCGCGGTTGAAGCCTCCAAAGTACGTTTAGTCTCATGGGCTGCAGACCTCTTAAATACGGTTATCGTTTTTACCACAACAATCTGTGTCCACCCTGCAACCCATCCTCAACCCCCCCAATACACACAGGAGGCCTGGCTGCATGGATTTAATGCTTGTGTGATGTGCTTTTCTTCAAAGATTTTTTATTTACGATAGGAAATTATTTGATTTTTATTAACGCTTTCTGCCCATTTCAATGGCAGTTTTTAACCATACAAGGCTTTGCATTTTTAGGTCGAGCCCGCTGTCAGGATGACCTGAAGTAGGGGAAAAAACTTGAAAAGGACTTATGTCCCGCCTACTGCCTTCCCATTCGTTAAATCCATCAGTCGCTCTTCTTTGCTGCTTGCTAAATGGTTAAAGCAGCAATACCTTCCAGGGTTGGATTGGGATTAAAAATCGGCCCGGGCAGGCTAAAAAAAAGTGGGCCACATTTGCATATTGCCTTTCTGCAAAACACTTCTTCGGCGAAATTTTTATTAAAAAAGTGTGGGGGGGGGGGATTAAAAAAAATGCACAGATTCATTTACACTGGTGAAACACCTGAAACCAAGTGAGGCCACTTTTGCTCAGGCCCCCTGCCCCCGCTCAATATGCATATATTAATGGGCCAGCCCAGCGAGAGAAAGGGAGTGACACCTCTGCCGTTGATAAGAGGGAGGTAATGTCCGCCCATCTACCTCCAGAAAGGCCACTCAGGCACCCACTGGGCCGCTGGCGGCATCGACGAACGCAGAAACTGCCCAAATCGGCCCCCCAGACTGCTAAAAAAAAGCAGCCCACTGCTGTAACTGGACACCGGCCCCTCGGGCATTTCCCGAGTGCGCGCGTTACCAATCCAACGCTGCTCACTCATAGCTGCCAAGGTTTCAGGTTGCTTACGTGTGACATTTCCATAATTTCAGTGTAATTATGAGTGACATTCAACGACTATGAGTGACACTTTATCGTGAGCAAAATAAGCAATGATGGAAAGAGATAAATATTAGAAATTACAGCCTTTTGTCAATGCAAAGCACTAAAATGTCTTCAAACTGCTCAAAATCCACCAACATCACAGTCAGAAACGTAATATCAATAGTGCTGAATGTTTGCAAAGGGCTGTAGAGTGTGCAAGGGGAACCTTGTCTGTAGGATAAAATTGTGCAGACAGCTGCAGGTTACCGCGCCTACCCTTGACTCGAGCCCTAGCTATCCTGCTGTCTGGGAATACCCCAAAGTCGTGTTGTTTCTAAGCCTCTGGGGCCTGATCACTAATTCCTAGCGTCGATTCCTCTCCTGCTTATGGCCCTCGGCACCCACCAGCTCACAGAGGCGTGTTAACAGCAGACCTACCCAGTGCTTCAGTCGAGTGCTACCTTTGTGGATCTAAGTAATGTATCAGCACAGCCGGTAGGGCTGGTCCGGTGTCCGTAACTGACCTGGCTGTATTTTCGGTTTCCTTCTCTGATTGTTCTGTAAAATGAAGGGAGTCCAATCTGTGCCTTCCCTCTTCACCCTCAGGCTGCACGGATTGGCCTCCCTTCATTTTACAGAAGAACCAGAGGAGGAAACCGAAAATACAGCCAGGAGTTTCATTTCATAGCTTCCTCTTCAGTCGATGGCGTTAGCAACAGGTTGTGATCATGGGACCATTAATGACGAGAGTAAAGATGATCGGGAGCGGCGGGACTTACTTGGTTTCCTGACATGAAGGCAACACAGAAAAAGGCAGCAAAACGATGCCTTTGTACCGAAACGGTGCACACTATTCACAACTCCGTTACATATTCTGACAGAAAACATCCCTCTTTGGACTCTCCATGTGTGGGTGCTCTGACCGGCAAAGGTTTGATTGGTCTGCCTCCCACTCTACTGTTTTCACAGAGGTTGGTTACGTTTCCTTTACGCTATTTAGGTCTCGCCTATAAGCTGGACCTCGTGAGGACTTCTGAAACCCACGTACAGGTCTTCCAGTAACGGGGGCAGACAGCAGCATGCACGCAGCCCCGGGCATTTTGGAAAGGCAGTCTCAGGCACACACTTGGTCACACACAGCCCGCCGGCAGCCTCGAGCCGGCAGCGCTCTGAAGTACTGTTTACTGCAACACGACCGGCACTGAGTCAGCTGATTGGGCTGCTTCTAAAAACAAATTATTTTTTATAATTAATATTAACCCACTCGGTTAGCTACAGCAAGCACTGCCAGTCTCACTTACTTGTGAGGCCTCAGGGCACGATCCGCGAGCCATGGCAATTCGGGTGTACTGTGTGGGCGGGCGGGCGGGCTGGCTGGCCGGGCCACCGCCTCCTCAGAGTCCAGACCTGCCAGCTGAAACGGTAACTCCCTCGGCAATTCGCAGCGGGACGATCATTGTAATTTTAAATTTACTGCAGCCCCAACCACTGAGGGCAGGCCCCGCCCCGGTGTCTAATTAGTGTCAACGCCGCGCCGCAGGATATATGCAGCCAGGCACGACAGGAGGCTGCTGGCCTGGGCAGAACATTGTAACATTGTATCAGTCACTCTCAGCCACTCGAGCTGAGAGCAGACAAACAATTAACTATTAACTTACTGAGCCCAGCAGCTGCTGGCAGCATGTCTCGGAGCAGCACTGAGAGCCGGCGCACAGGTGCACAGACGCCAGCTGCGCGCGCTGGCACCCTGCGTAGCCAGAGTTTCAGAGTGTGGCATTAATGCGTGACAATGCATTTCAGTGCGGTGATGCGGAACACCACACTGAAATGCGTGAGTGTCACACCTGCTGCGTGATACTTGGCAGGCATGCTCACTTCCGTTTTTGTACGAGCAGCACCGACCAACTACAGTTACCTTCCACTTCCATTCTTGTTCCGGAGTACTCTGTTTCCTGTTTCCAGAGCATCAGCCACTTAGCTTTTCTCACGTCACGTCACGTAAGTGAAATAGTTTATTTTCATTTTTTTATTATTACTACAGCAGGCAGGACGACGAGCGCAGCCGGGACAATGGCGGCCGCTCATTCTAACATTGGTGCGTTAATAGCTCTGAATGGTCCGTGTAAAAGTGTGAGGTAGGTTGGAGTATTTTTAGAAGAGGTACATCTGTTAAAATGAATAGCTGTAAAAGTGCTAATTTATTGTCCGATCGTCACGGTGCAAGGTTTTGGCTGTCTCTTCTAGGTCTTTTACCTTGACGCTGTTTTAGACGTGTGGATAACGTACTTCTCTTTTCTGCATTATATAGGTAGATGAAGTAGTGCTACGTTTGTAAACTTGAAGTTTACTGCTTGCCCGATCCAGCATGGCCACTCCTGACTCCATTATAAGATCAGGCAGGGTGAGCAATGGCGCTACCTAGAGTTGGTTTCCAATCTCACAACTATGTAAATGACGGGGAGAGCGCCGAAAGCTGACCTGATCTCCTCACTCGAGAACCGTCGGCCGGCTGCTTCTGCGCTGGACCTGAGAGGTTGGGCAGAAGTCAGGCGCCGCCATCTCCCTGGCACTGCAGTGCGTGAAGGGCAGGAGAAAAGCTGTGTCTGTGCTGCGTGGTATCAGTGCAGAAGGGGAGGTGAGCGAAGCGCCGGGTTCTGCGTTGGAAGTTATTTGGTCCTCGCTTGTCGAGTGCCATTGCTGCCGCCTCTGCCTTGCTTGGATTGTCTGGCCTCTTGATGTTGGTACTAGGGTTTCATTTCGTGTGGTCGCTTGAGCCCCACCGGGCGAGACAATATGGCTTTCGCCTCTTATCTCTCTAGTGCTCGTTTCTCTCTGTGGCCTTCTCTCGGAGATTTGGCGCATGTTTCGTGGCAGCGTACATTGCTATCCTAAAATTGCGGTCTCTTTCATCCTCTCTCCGTTACTGATATGTTTAAAGTTAACATTATACAGCAGATCTTAATGTTATCAGATGCGCGCTTCCACATATTGTGTAAGTTTTCACTATTCACACCTGTGATTATTGTATACTCAGAGGGTTACACATTTAGCTCAGTGTATGGGTTCTTTTCTCAGTAGTCTATCTCTTGATTGTTTACAGTTCTCATTGCAGTCTCATTACGCAAGTTTGCGCTATTGGCATTGTAAATGGCAATGCCTTTTCTTTAAGTTTTGGTTTTTAAAACATAAATAAAAGGCATTGTCATTTACAATGCCAATAGCTTAAACTCGCGTAAATGCGAGACCTATTGCATTGCAAATGCTTGTTATTTTGGCACTACTCTTCACTTTCCCTGGCTGCCTGCATTTACCATTATGTTAATTATTGCTTTGGCTGCAGAAGCCTCACAGACACGTTTATCAGAAATCGCCACAACAATACATCTCCACCACCCGCCCCCACTTCCCAGGGCACGCATTCAGGACGCCTGACTGTGGGCGACTAACAGTCTTAAGTGCCTAATGAAGCGTGAATTCTTGTAGCCTAATTTCCCTGATCGCTATTGCTCTGCATTTAGAGCGTCCTTGTTAGTACCATTTGTTGTACGATCTTTTTAGGTCAAGCATGAGCTGTCTGCAAAACCTGCTGAAACCACTCTTACCGAGTGTAATACTGCCTGCTGCTTACCATACGCTGACTCCAGCATCCCTCCTCTTTCCTGCCACCTAATTTGTTAACATACCTGATAGATAACTTTCATTTCTACCGAAGAAGCACCGCTCAGCGACATATTTAATTTCGTTGCTAAGTAGCCGTCCGCGTTAATACAGGTACTATTTCTTTTACACCCCATGTAAACATATACGCGTTACTCAGGTACAGAGTACTCACTATTTCAGCACATATATTTCAGTAAACAGGTTGTGAAAAACATTGTGCAGGACATTTTCAGGAAAGCATAACCATTTTAGAATAAGTCTAACATAATGTGCATGCTTAGAATGAGATGGAAAGAATGGCAGGCCCACAAAGATAATTTTGACTACTTCGGAAAAGAATGTACATAGTCTACTCAATATCACAACAGGTGAACACTGGAGGAGGCTGAGTCGCCATCAGGAGCCACATAGAACAGTTCCCTCGGGGCACAGGACGCTGCAGTGTTCTACTACGTCCATGCCCTCCCCGGCTGCCGACAACGAAAAGTGGGTCAGTGGACCTAGCAGGCTGTGCTCTCCTCATTCTTGTGTATACCAGTCTCTTCTGTTCGCCTTGCTTCGCAGTGGGCACTATGCAGGGATTTACAGACTGGGAGGCAGCAACCGGGCAGAAAGAAACCAGCTGGCTGTCTACCAGCCCGACAGCTACCTAGATCTGTCTGCTCCTTGGGCAGGGACTTCTGGGGAAGCAAGAATACAGCTATCTGCATAGTACCAGCATTGGCAACTTACCCCACCCCTCCAACGTAACATGCATGCTCATAAATAATTACACAACACATTTCTTGTTTGGGTAAAAATTGCTGCAGGTTTATTACATACACCGTTATGTAATATGGTGGGTTATCTTACGGGCGATCCAAGGGCAGGCAACCATCTAGGCCGCCTGCCCGCCTGATGAGCCAAGCAGCACTGGGGCGAACCCCATCTGTGCTGCCACTTCTGGTGATCCTCTTCCCGGATCACGTGACACATGGTTCCTTATTACTCACGCCCCTTTCAGGGCGGAGCGTAGCATAGCAAACCCCCGGTTGTTCAGGCCCACAACCGCCCGAAGGACTAACGGGGCGCCGACACGGTTTTCTAGGAACCTCCCATGAGGCTCCTAGGATTTGGCTCTGGCACCCACCATGGTGCCGCGCAGAGGTACCCTTCTGTACCCCTCTGCTTCCAGATCGCCCTGTAACTCCGCCACAGCTCTGGAGGTGGCCACCGTCGCCGCCAGAGCCCCCCACCAAAACAGCTCCTTTCTCACCTGCAACCTCTCATTTCCAGGCCTCCTGCAAAGCTAGGGAAGAGATCCCTCCCACTGGTGATAGATGAACCCCATCTATATCCCAATAGCCCTACTGCTAGCCTGGATCAGCTAGTGTCTAATGCAACACAAAGGCCCTTCTGCCCTGTGAGATTGTGTCAAGAACTATCCACCCTCCTGTGGGAAAGTTCCACTACTTCACATAACTCAGCCCTGTGTCAACTCTCGGCGGGGCAGATCCGATTCCCTGGTTCACATTGCCCCATGAATTTGCAGAGCTCACCTAGCTGCCGTCCATCTAGGACGGTGTGTCTAGCACACCTGTGTCCCCACTTAAGGGACAGCTGCCCGCTTGTTGGGAGACCGCTCCTACACCCACCTGCCTACTTTTGGCTATTCGGGCGAGAAGGATTATACTTTAACCTTTGCACCGTCCATTTGCTTTCTACTCATGACGCACAGGGCTGTCCATAACTAGATGTGTGTGACAATGAGCCCTTGTCATGCATCCCTTATTTCTTATGGGAATTTCGCCAGCTCAGCTCCCTTCGTGGTGAACCCCCAGGGATACCAGCTAGAGAATCCGTCTGATTAATGCAGTGCGCGCTGGCTGCCATATGGTGCCTAACCTTAAGGATTGACTAAGTCCTACTTTGCCCTTCATCCCAGAATATTCCCGAATAGGGGGGGGGGGTTCACACTACTCGCCTTGCCTTTTGTGCTTGGCACCTTGTCCCCCCCCTTTCTTGGGGACGCAGCACAATGTGTAAGCTGACAGCACCCCCGCCCAGTGGTCTAATATCGCTAACCTGCCAGGGCATTTGACCTTAACTGCAGGAAAAGTCGCCAGGCTAGAACCCTCCCTGCGAGAGCCCCGAATAGGGGGGCAGGGGCGTTCGCACTGCCCACCCCAGGGCAGCCCCAGCAGTGGAAAATTACCTGCTCAGTTAAATTTTACTTTTTGTTGATCACTGGACATGCCAAATGTTCTTTTACATAGTAGCCTTTTGTGCTTGACCCCTTGTGTCCCCATTACTTGGGACGGCAGCCCACTGTTGGCTGACAGCGTCACCACCCAGCGTGGCATCTCTTACTGACCGGGCGGGCGTTTGCGCCTAACTGCAGGATCATAGTCAACTGCCCTTGGTTCTGGGGTGCACTTATTTCGCCCCGTCGCCCAAACGTATGCACAAACCCCTTTGCTTGCTACCCTGGTGAACACCTGAATGGTATCAAAGCTGGTTTGAACAATGTATGTCTTGCGCCCCCTACTGGAGACACCTCACCCTTTCGTGCAATTACCACTGACGCAGCGCACCCCGCTTGCCCAACTCCCGTCAGACCACAGATGCACAGTGTACCTACTGCGCATCTCCGACCCTGGATGCTTTAAACCTGCCACAGTGACGGAAACCAAGCTTCCCAGTTCCCTGTTTAGCTGCAGTACACCTTCAGTGGGTCCGCTAGGAGATACCACAAACAGACACACCTATATGTATTGTGCCCACTATTGGAGACAACTCACCCCTTCGTGGATTGACAACTACACAGGTGCCTACCCAAGTCACCCAACAGACAAGTTGGCCCTGACTAGCTTGTGTTCTGGTGCCAGGTTTGGGAAGAGTCTTGCCTTCACTAGCTGCCCCCCTGTGAAACACAAAGACAGTGCTCTGGCCGCAGCGCAGCGATGCCCTCATGTAGCATTGAACCCCTGGTCAAATAAGAGTGACAACTCCAACTTACTTAAGACTACACCATGACCATGGGTGGAGTTAAGCTCTTCCCCAGACTTCTGCTAGCGTGACCCACGGTCACACCTCCTGTTCAGTTCACCTTAGTAATTCATGGCACTGGCCCCCAAGGGCCTGATACCTTAACCAATCGGCTAGGTGTGGATGGGTGCTAACATTACCTAGCTTACGTGCCATCCCTTTGACAGTCACTCCTGACAAGATGTGCCAATGCAGGTAGAAGCAGGAGTTATCCAGCCCGCCTTACTTCCTGTCCCAGAAGTCTGAGTAAATTAGTGAAAGATGCACGTTTGAACTGGCAGCTGATACTGTTACTTACGCCTGCAAATGCCCTGCTCAGAGCAGCCCGCTTGACAATGGCTTCCCTTGAAAGGCGGTGCCAACAGACCTCCAAGCACTTAAGGCGGTCCCTCTGAGTAGGGCTCTAATCTAACAGCTGCCCTTGCATCGGATACCGCCTCTGGCTGCAAGCCACTCAGTGCTAATGATGCCTGGCAGTCATATTCAACCTTGATATCCTTACAGCCTAGCCACCCTCACCGCTGCCAAATGCCTTGGTGTGAGAACGTCCACTGGTCGTCCTAGTCAATACATCTATTATTTGACTTGATAATACTGTGCATATGAATAAAACTATGCACTAGCAGCTGAAAATTTCACACGTTAGTAAATGTGAAACCTTTGGATTTGCCCCTCGATTAAGCCAGTCACCACCCGAGGTGAAGTCTAGCCCTCCTGAACTTCTGCTAGTATACCCGGGAGCAGACAAGACCGGGGGAACAGGAGGGGACAATATGTATCAATCCCCGCCCTTTTATTGAATACTGGGAATGCCAAATGTTCCTTAATACATTGTAGCCGGTTTGTGCTTTGACTTTACTGCTCCAACCCAGTTTGACCTCAAAACTTTGGAACAACCTTCGCAGTGACCTGCCCTTTCGTGGAACATACCTTTAATGGTACATGACCTTCCACAAGCACCGCCCAGAAATCCCCCTCTGACCTGCCCGAGCCTGCGGCCATTCTGCTGACTGGGGGAGGGAGTGCTACTAACCTTCAAGTCCTCAGGAAGCTCCCTCACTGCTGCAAGTGCCCCAAAGCATGTTTTAAAACATTTAATGGGTAACAACCCGCTTTGCGCCCACCTTACTGTGCCAGGCTGTGAGCAAATAGGTACCCCACATATCTCTTCCCTATGAAAAGATGGGGGCGGAGAATGATGACCAACGCGTGGTCACCCGCGACACCAATTGTGTGATAGCCTGCCGACCCATCCGTCATCTGCACTGACAGGTGCTGTGCCGCCATGCTGGCGTCCCTCACCCAGCATATGTATCCCATACCGACTTTGCTAAGGTATCCCAGCGTGCCACTGGCACTTTCTTGCAAGCAAACCAAACACTGAAAGTGAAGGAGACATATCGGTATCAGTAATAACCCCCATTAGACCAACGAGAAAACTCTAAGACCACCAAGGTTTTGGCTGCCTTTGTGTGCATTACCGGGCTTAGAGACGCCTTGAGCGATGTACACATGTTACATAACCCCTGGTGGCACAAGGACCTTGTCGGCCAAGCAGCGAGGACTTCACTCAGTGCAATAAAACGAAACCGATTGCTCCAGCGCACGGCCCCCAAACCGCCCCCCGGGCGCCAACGGGACAAACCGAAATTTGTACCCAGCATCCCAATTCCAAGGAAAGGCACCACAACCAACCAATCCGCTGCGCAGGTCACTCACAAAGACACCACTGTAAGGACCCCACCTTAACGGCCCCTACATGAACCTTGAGTGCACCCTGTGAATAATGTAGGCTGAAAAGACTGCCCGTCGCTCATACACTGTTATTTCATGCAGAACGAACACCGGTAGGCCTGGAGCGATACCCCGGAGTTTACAGCTGCCGGTCCGCGGTGACATCAAACACCTAACCTGTGTGCTATTAAAATTCAATCTTTTGCCCAAACACAGTGGTATAATCCTGTGACAACAAATGGCTATGAACAGTGAGCCCTATATATTTACCAAATTCCTTTACCATCACCGTTTCGGACTACCATAGTGGGAGATTGCCAGCCCCAATCCCACACAGGGAAATTAAACATAGTCCATCAGGGCCAAGGCCTTGCCTTTGTCCTCTGTGGTGTGAGCTGGGCACCTGCACATTATAAGCCATGGGGGCCTGAAAGGAGTGGAAAGCAAGCTGAGCACCAGCTGGAGTCTTTATAATAGTAACTGCCGCTACCCTTGATCTATTCTGCTCCCTTCAGCCTCCTCGCAGAGTTAGCCTGTGGAGGAAACAGAGGCAGCTCAGAACGACAGGGACCATCCGCCTGGCTGATGGCTAGAAGTTGTGCGAGAGCTCACCGGCGACCCACCCACCGAGCCGCACACGAGCTGTCCTGGGGCCGCCCTGCTCCACAACTACGCGACGCGGCTCCGACCGCAACGCGCCTCCCAACCCGCACCCCAGGGGCAAAAGACAACCCCCGCTCAGGGCCCCAAAATCTGAAGTGCCTAGAAGCTGAGGTCTAACACCGCCAGGTTAGGGCACAGCGGAAAGCAACCCAGAGCAACAGAAGCTGCAACCGCGTCACGGCATGTTCATGCTGGGCAGGAAAGGCACGCGGCGTCGCCAACCCGGGGACAAATACACACCCGCCATATCACATATGGGCTCCTAGGATTTTAAAGCCCCACCAATGACAACCTACATTCGAATTGCACACACAGCTGAGAGACCGGGCCTCGCAGAGAGCGCCCCTCCCCCAAGTGTGCAAGATGCAAATGGCGGCCACCTAAAACGGACCTAGGGGCCCCGCCCAATTGCTATACCCACACAGGACAACATCCGCCGTAAAAATGCGATAATTATACTTCAGAACGACAACGATTAAAGCACCAGGATTTGCACACCTGACAATCAGCGTAGGAGTCAGAGGCCTTAACCAGTAGGCCAGTGACTCATAATTAACATTCCGATATCGGAATAATTAGGACACATTGAATGCAATTAACCGCGCTTTGTTTCTGTGCAGCACTGGCTAAACAAGTCCTTGAAAATACCAATTTTTGAACCCTTCCCTTTGAATGGACATTCATAGACCTGAATAATTAGGACACATTGCCTCGAACTTAACTGGGCCCTCAACACAGTAGTAGAGAACACTTTCGGAGTGCCCTCTTTGTGTATTGTTTGTGACGTTGGTATTACCATATAACACACGCTATTTATCTCCATAGCCTGGTGCAGCCCGAGCTGCTGTTTTTTTTTAATTTTTTTTAATTTTTTTTTAAAATCCCTCTCGACCGACCCGCTTCTGCAGTCTGTAACAAGTGCATTCTAGACCAGTGCCACGCAAAGGGTCACCTCCAAGGTACTGTAGTAAACAGCAACCACCGTTCCTGTGGGTTAATCCATGTTTGATTCTATTTATCCACCTTCCCTTGTAGATTTATATGGCGGACGCTCTCCCGGATGCATTGGAGCGCCTCACATGAGCACCAGTGACACTACCCACGGGCACATTCACAATGTTTTTCCCTTTCTTTTTCCCGGTAGGCACGGAGGAGGAGGACCAAGTGACCTGCCTAGAATCACCGGATGTGGAGTCGACCTGAGGCTCTAACCTGTGGGTGGACATCTTTCCTTCCCTTCCTTTATGAGTAGAACAAACTCGCAATGTGGAGCCACGTCGAAACTGTACATAAACGAGAATTTGCGATGTTTTCATAAATATTCTAACATTCTTCTGGACAGAACTTTCTGTAGGCAAGCAGCCTGGATTGCACAACTCGTGTGTGCACAACCCCAGTCCCATTTGAGGCGCCAACCAGCACAAAACAGTGTCATCGGAAAACGTGATTCCACAAACTCCACGAATACAAATCACTCTGGCATCCGCATTCCACTCTGTGCGCAAGGCTGCACTGAATCTCCAGCCCTCGCGGTGACCTCAAAACCCAGCGCTTCCTGGTGGCAATGTGTAGAGCGCACGTTGACCCCGAAGAGTAGCTTGGTGCTGTATAATGGAGTTTTTTGTTACCCATCTCAATGAGCGTTATGTTATCGATCTCAGACGGATGATAGTCTGAGCGGCCCTACAGGGTTCGAACCTGTGACCTTGCGATTGAACAAAGGCCCCTGGAGCGGATGCATCAGTCCAGTGCGGCACCGCCCGGCTGTGCAAAATTGTACAGGGACAGATGAGCCCCTGCCTCCGTGACCGCCCCCTCTCTTCCCCTTGGAATTATCTGAGGCATGCCCCGAAAATACACAGCTATCACAGGATGTCGAGCCAGCATGAGGCTCGCATCTGACCTCTCCGCTCGTAAGCAGGGGAGCTCCAGCTTTGCCCTCCAACGCCGCCACATCCGGCCGGGCATGCAACCCACGGAGCCAACATGCGATCGCGCCATTTGTCTATTCCATGGGTCAGTCTGCCATCGCCCCCGTTCTGCGAGCGTCAGTGTCTGTGCACTGTAGACCATTCACCCATGCTGGAAGGCCTACTCACTACAGAGCGGAAACAGAATAGCATATCATGCTCCCCCACCACTTTCCGCGCATGCTCGTGCTCACCTTAACCCCGCGGACGTGGCCGCTCCCAGCCTTCGCTGCATGGTGATCTCCGTGGTCAACCCGACCCAATCCGCTGGACACAGAGGAGAAGCTGCCTCATAAACCGGTGACACGTTTCCTTAAACCAGTGCTCGGTTGATGTCAGGCGGAGCACTGGGACAGAGCAGGGTCAGAGCAGCTACGGAGGTCGCGCCTTGCCGCCAAAACCTCTCCCCCTGTGGGCTATAAGGCATGGACACTGTGAGAAAGGCAGCTCCCAACCAAAATGGCACGGACGGAGATACAGGCACCCGCCCATGGCGGGTAGTTGGGGAGAGGGTCCAGGAAGGCACAGGCTGCCAATACCGGAACGCCCCCGGCCCACACACAAAACCACTCTGTCATGAGCGGAGCCCACTTCTGAGACGGTATAAGGCCACGGGCCACCCTCACTTGCACCCGTTGGCCATGTCACCTCTGCCCCTAAAATCCGCAGGCAACTCGCCAAACGAGATGAGGGGAAGAAATACAACCCACGGCCAATGAGGCTGGCCGCGGTCCTCAACCCAGACCTTGCGTGTATGCGACACCAGTGGGGGCCCCTGCTCAGACCGGGAAGGAGGCCACCCCCCACGCCGCTCAACTGTTCCCCGCTGCGAATACCCACTTATTTGCTCCACTGCAGGAGGCCAGCGCAGCCGACTAGGCTCTTTCATCCCCATGAGTCAAGGCCCCCGCCTACAGAAACGACTCGGGAGCCAAGCATGACCCGGCTGCAGGCCCTCAAAATATGACCCAGCTTCGCCTGTCCCACACGACCGCAAACCGCCCCAAAGGGCCCAGACACACCGCCTGAAATCCCGGTCCTCGAGAACCAGTGACCTCCCAATAGCCGAGGAAATGGCCCACCGCGTAGCACCACTGCCAAAATTAAAACAAAAACTCAAAGTGGCAACCAAGCAGCCCGCCTCCACTGCAACTGCACACGGGGCCTTCGGCCACCCACCACCGCTCGACTGTCCCCCAGCACACCACACACTACCATACTGATGGGGAAAGACTTGTGTGGGAGGGGGCTGACAATACCCCTGCACTCACCGGGACAAAAGCCGAAGCCAGGGACACGGCAGTGGGAGAACCGACGCCAGACCAGGGACACAACAGCGTGTCCAGTGGGGGACAAAGACGGCGTGTCCGGGCGCGCGAAAGAGGACGACAAGATGGTGGGGGAGGCCTATATACCCCTCCCCTGTCCTCACGCCCGGACGTGATTCTAGCCTATCGCGCTGCGACCAGGCTTGGGGACTCCTCCCTGAGTCCCTGCCCCTACGGGGGTGTGGGGTGCCCAGCTGGCACTAGAGGGCTGCCCTCTTTAGTGGCCCCCTGCGGGGGCCTCGGACAGCCGCACAGAGGCCCTACACTCGAACGGGGATGAGGAGGTGAAGCCATCTCTGGCCCCCTTTGCTGGACTTCAAAACCGCACGGGTCCCCCAGTTGCGACAGGTGACCAGTGGTGGCTCTCATTGCAGAGCTCCCATCATCACCAGTGTGCGTGCCGCATGCAGTCAGTGCGTGTTGTCCCCCCCCCCCCCCAAAACCCCCCACCGGGAGGAGACAGAGGGACTCTCGTTGCGTTGCGTTTGCGATGTTCTACATGGGTTACTGTGTCTTTAACAATGATATTACGATTTTAGGCCTATTTGTCTCCGACCTCCTCTTCACTTTTTTTATATACCTGGTTAACTAACCTCCTTTGTGTGTGAAATAATATCGGACAGCCGTGTTGTGTTAACGTTAATAGATTTAGTAACACTGGAAATGTTTATCTTTTTGAGGCTTCTCTATAGAAGATCCACGGGCAACTGAAGTTTCCTTCTGTAGATTTTAAAATGCTTTGTGCATAAATGTCATTGATAATACGTAATTCTAAATCTACCATGATAAATACGATAAAAGGTGTGCTTGTTTCTGTTTACGATTAAACAGAAATGGTGCTGCTTTGTATACTGTGGCACTGCGTCTTATATTTAGTGGATTCACACAGTAAACATTGTGTGAGTTTACGAATGACTTTGCTCCTAAAATATCTAGCAGGCTCTGGCAGAGGCAAATATTTGTGGCCTGCTGTATGTTGTTAAAATCTGTGCTCCAAATTAACGAAAATGTGTTGAAAGCGAGGGCTGTGAACTTCCTCTGGTTAACATGGCTGTGGTGTCATGGGCCCTAGGCCCACATGCTGAGCAATGATGGCACACTGACACAGTGATAGGGTACTGGCAACTGGCCCAGGGCATGAGTGCCCAGCCCCTTTAATTAGCAGGGTCACCTGACCGATGATGCCTGTGATGGGTGGGTGTACAGTGTGGAACACTAGAATGTGTCCAGCAAAACAATACATCCCTACCAAATTTTAATAGAAAATAACAAACAAAAGTCCAAACTATGGGAAAAACAAAATAATGAAACATAGCACCAATGAATCTCTTCAGGCCGTCTCCCGGGCGGTGCTGGAGCTCTGGACCGCATGGTCAGGAGGCTTTAGTCCACCACAGCGATGTAGTTCGGACTGGCATGGTCTTGCGGGGTTGGAGTCTATTTACATAGTTCTAATAGCGGTGCATCTGGAGTGATGGTGGAGTCCACTTTGGAGATCTTCTTGCAGGCGATCAGGTTCTGGTGGACGCCAAACCTGCAGAATATTGAGGATGACCTTGGTGGATGAGGGCCTTCCTTGGAGGCGACTATGCTTGATGGTCTTTAGGTGACCAGTCCCCATCTGCGACCTCCATGCTTCCCGGTGCCTGTAATGGAGCTGCTGCCAACGCATCTCTCTGATTGGGATTCCCCTCTCACAGTAACTCCATTGAGGCCCTGGCCCCTGGATTGCCAGGTGACTGCGTGGGCTGTGCGGGCCTCTAATAGGCCGCGCTGAGGGGACGCTGGAGAACTCCCAGCAGGGCCATGGCCAAGCCTCGTGTAACCTCAAGGGAGGATATTCTAATGGTCAGGTATGCTCTTCTTCAGCAGGCTTCAGGTTTACGGGGGCACACAGAAGGCTCCTGGGTGGCTAGCCTCCCATGGCGCCAGGAGTACCTTGTTGAACTCCAGATGTCTTGAGCGTTTGGATCCACCCTGGTGGTGTGATGCTCCTTAGATGTTCTTGGTGGCGATGATGCACCTGGATGATGAACACGATAATTTTCTTTCAGTTGGGCAACAGGCAGCAATCTCTTTAGGTGACCTTGTGGAGTGAGGAGGACTGGAGGGACTTCGTGGCCACTTATGGTTGTCTTCTGGCAGGTGCACTTGCTAGATGTGGTACCATCGATGCCAAGCAGCCGGTGACAGGTGAGTGGACGGTCGCATTGTGAAGCGTTGGGCATGGACGCAGATCGTGCTTGCTAGCCGCTTACAGTTGGTCCTCCCGCGAAGCTGTCTCCAGTGACGTCTCTGCACCCCGGTGGCTGACTTGTGCTGATGAACACCTTCTCCAGTGCTGGCACGAGCCCTCTGTCCTGTCGCTCTTCTCCTTTTCCCTTTTGCGCACCTGTGGTCGTTGTTTGGCCTGTGGCGTTGTGCCACTCTCCTTTCCTCATTTGTAGATTGGAGTCCTGCCATACTCTTCTCCTTCGCTATGTGGCTTCCAGCCACGTTCTTCTCCTCCTTCCGACAGGGTTCCTCACTCGGATGTGGCGTCCTGCCACATGTCTCATGTTTGCGCCACATGGACATCTCGCTGGTCGTGTCCAGTTCTTAGAACTGTCTTTACTTGCTTGCGGACATGTGGCAGGCCTGTCCTGTCACTGGGACATGCTTCTTCTCCATGTGGACCTTTCGCGGGCCCCATCCCCTCCTCAGGGAGTTTCGCGGTGCTCATCTGGCCAGAATGGCAGGTTACCTCTTCGCCCGAGGGCGTCGTGCTTGCGCCTCGAGCCTGCGCAGTCGTAGCACCTGCTCCTGCCTCCATGCAGGCATGTTTGGCGGGGACAGTCACTTAATGTGACGTGCTCCTTTTTCAAGGCACCTCTTCTTGGCAGTAGGTGTGCCCGATCTGTAGCTTGCGGTGATGTCCGATCACCACTGAGGGTAAGTGGCGCACTCTTCTTGCTTGCGGTGGCGCCCGAGCCACTGGGGGTTGCACGCTCTGTGCACGTGCTTCACGGTGGGGCCTGCTTGGCTAACTCCTGTCCAGGAGTAACCGTCTTTTTGCTGTTGCTTCTCCCCAGCCTTGTGTGTAGGCTGCTCTGCAAAGTACTCCTGCTATTCTTGGCTACCACTTCTTTAGTGCTGCGGTGGCAAACGGTAATCACCGGGGGATGGGTGGTATGCTCCGCACCCACCCTGGCTTCTTTGTGGTGGTCTCGGTCTCCTTCCCTGTGAGGGCTCTGCAGGCAGTAGGTTCAGGCACTGTGGGGCTCCTCTCATGCTTCTGCATAAGACCACTGTGTATGGCAAAGTCACTGGGGTCCTCCTGGCTCTCTGGTGATTTACGCAATCACGTAGTGGGTCACAGAGGAACCAGTTGCTCCTACTGGCGCCAGTCATTGGTTCCTGCTAGGTGGCGCTGTGGATACTTCACTCTAACTGCTGCAGCTTTCTTTTTGCTGCAGGCAAGCTTTCTGGGTTGCAGGTGTAGCAGTGTACACCAGGAGACATCAGGGTGTGCAGTCAGCCCCCACTGTGGGCAGTTTTCACTTGGTGTCATTTCCCTGCTTCTCAGACACTTGGCAGCGGTGGCAGGCTTTACTGGGGGCCTGCCTTGCCCCCACACGCTTGTAGCAGCAACTGGCTGCTTGAGTGGTCCTGAGCTTCTTTCACGAGCTGGCTCTCTTCCTTGGGGTGACGACTGGCACGGGGCCCTCATGTGCTTACTTTGTTGGGGTGGAGTGCCACCGGTGGCCACTGGCAGTGCAGCATTTCTGTTTATAGGCCCCGGCAGTCTTTCCTGAAACTGCTGGCTGTGCAGCTCCCACATGCAGAGAGGGGAGGCCACCCTCCCTTCTGTGGGCATTCCAAAAGGTACGTGGGGGGCACTGCCGGCTATTTCTTGATTCACGCTGGGCGACTGGGGGACTTTATCTTTGCATATTTAGTTTATTGGTTTTTTTTCTCAATGCGACAGGGGCGTGTTTTTGATGCAGGCACTTTTCTCGGGGTTGTGGCAGCTTCCCTGCTCCCTCGAGTTTATCCACGCTCCTCTTCCATGCTGGGGGAAGAGCGTTGCAGCTATGGCGTGATTGCTGCTTTCCTGTGAGGTCATGGGGGTGTCATACAAGCTGGACACACATGTCAGAGGGCATGCTCCTCAAAGCAGGCCTAGCCTCGGGCTGCTTGACATATTAATATTTATTTTAGTGCGGTGTAGTACTGTGACCACCAGGTGGCGGCGCATTGCTTCTTGAGGGCACGGCAGCCTTCTTTGCGCTGCGGGCCTGTTTGGTTCTCATGCCACAGGGCTGACAGGGATTTCTGGGCTGCTGCGGGTTCAATTGATGCCTCTTCGCCCTGATAGGCGGCAGTGGGGCATCTTTTACTTGGAAACCACCAGCTGGGGGCACTGCTTTCAAAGAGCTCACCGCTGCAGGCCTGGCAGCCGCTCTGTGCACGATGCTGCCGGGGAGGTTGGGACGGCCATGGGCTGATCCATGCGCCACTCCCTTGGAGACGTGGTCTCAGCAGGCCCCCAACATGCTTCTCGCCCCACCGCTCTTCTTCAGTTGCAAGGTGGAGGCAGGGCTTAGTCCTGCTGGGCAATGTGGTGGTGGTGGTGGTGGTGGGGGGGGGGACGCAGTGCTGGCATTTCCCTTGAGGGTGGGTTTGTACTTTGTTCCACCCTGATCCTTGTCGTTTCTGCTGCATACCGACCTGCAGGTGCCGCTACTTCAGATGCGGGCTCTTGTGTTTGTAGAGGTCGGTGGGGAATTCTCTGTATAGCGCTGGTGCAGGGGGGGGTCCACGCAGCGCCAATGCAGGAAAGCACATAATTTTCCTCCTCGGCCCACTTGCAGCAGCCACGCCGGGTTAGGGGCTACATCTACCGTGTTAGCTCTGCGGTCCCACTTAAATGCCGGCCCAACTCAACTTGCTGCAGGGGTTATCACATGGCAGGGCCAATCCACGCTTTACTCACTAGCAGTTCGAGCGTTCTCTCGCTGTGCCGACAGCTGCATGTAGATGCTAGAAATCATGGTGCTGGCCGCAACACTTTTCTTCCTTTAACGGGTCCCTGTCCGCAGGGACTGTCGGTGCGACGGCCACCAACAGGACCCCTTAGATTTAACCCGTGGGCACCCAGGGTGACCGTTGTGCTGGGTACGGATGCGGGAGTACCTTCTGCCCAGGCTACTCTTCGCTCTCACGAGGAACTGCGAGGCGGCTGCTACCTCACACATGGGGTAAGATCCCATCCTCGTCGCCATTGTGGTGCCGTGGGCCCTAGGCCCACATGCTGAGCAATGATGGCACGCCAACACAGTGTTAGGGTACTGGCAACTGGTCCAGGGCACGTGCGCCCGGCCCCTCTTGATAGCAGGGTCACCTGACCGGTGACGCCTGTGATGGGTGGGTGTACAGTGTGGGTTGACACCAGGCAGAACACTAGAACGTGTCCAGCAGGACACTTCATCCGCATCCATCTCTTTCATTTTCTCTTCTTTCTTTCAACAACAATCAGTGTTCACTTTTCCTGGTCTACCGCTGCCCCTCCCCCTCGCTCTTTCTTCCTCTTCATCTCTGTCTCTGGCTCTTACCCTCTCTTTCCTCTCCTTTCCTTGCTTTGTTCCCCTGTGAAATGGATTCAAAACCGTTGGCTGCAAATATCGTCTTTTTCAGACATTTTTCTATTCAAAAGTGTAGCCTCGGTGCTTAAACTAAAACAAAAAAACCCTAAGTAAAGCAAGATAGAGTGCTCGCAAAGTGGCCACATTGGTTTTATTTACAACCCGCGTTAGGGTAACTATATTGTTCCTGCTTAGATTTCACATGCTTTACTCAATGTTGCATTCCCTATCAGCGTTTGCTATTTCTAGGATGTTGTTACCTTTTCTCCAGCTAGCATATTACTCTAGTCTCCCCTCCCTGAACTCCTATTTCCCATTTTCTGGTTCTCCAGCGCCGTAAGGTCATACGAACGGCAATAGCGCTATCCAGAGATCATCACTCCCTTATGTACAAAAAAACAAAAGTAAAAAACATTATCGTTTTCAACACCAAGAGCTCTAGCTTTCACAAAATGTGCGACCTATTGCATTGAAAAATGCTTGTTTGCTCAACCTGTCTCCACGCATTTAAAACATACTTTTTGGGGTTGTTTATCCGCTCCTGTATGCATGCATTTCCTCGTCTGCACACATTCCAAAAAACTGTTTGTTACCTGTATATTTTTATTTTTTACAAAAATATTAGCTCCAATACTTAGTGACTAATTGACTCCTGTGTTTACCATATACTTTCAGAACTAGTGTTGCAGCAACATCAGGAAATTTATATGTGCTTTTTCACTGCCACTTAAGGTTTTTTAAAAGATTTTGTTCTCTAATGCCTTAAAAGTAATTATCTACCTTTTAGATAATAACAAATTCTGTGGCGGCAGCATGCATTTTATAAAGGCTTCACAGGTTTACATGCTCTCTGAACTTATAAACATTTAAACCTCTGATACCTTTACAGTAATTACATTGTTTTGGTAATTGCACATTTTAAAACATGTTTTTGTGCTACCAGCACGCGTTCAGTATTCGTTAATTCTTTTATTTGTCAACCCGTGTTAGCCATGCACCCCCACCATACACACAGCAGGCCTGGATGAGTCCATTTACAGCTTGCTTGCTATGCCTTTCTTTTAATATTTTTTGTTTCACAAGTCTAAATACTCGCGGTTTGTTACGGCTTCTTATGTTTCTTTAAAAAAAAAATATGAATCCCATGCAGTATTCTGTTATTTTGGTGAACACTCTATACCGTTTAATTTTATAGGCTGGGTACATTTAGCATTTCCACAATTGTTCTGTTGGCTGCAGAAGTCTCTCAAATACATTCAGAACATCAATTTGTATCAACCCCCCCACCCGGCAAACTACCAGCATATACATTCCAGGCCTAGCTATGTGAATTTACAGATTGCTTCACATGCTTTTAAAAAAAATCTGGATTCAATGCCCAATTATTAGCTTTTGCTTCACGCTTCCTGCAGTGTTTAATTTGAGCCAGTGGTTTCCGGTGCTTGGCACTGGCACTTAATTGTGAACACCGGTACTTATGACAGTCTGCCACATGGAGCCCTTTTGTGTGTAACTTAAGATGAGCACAACAGCATCTGTTTAATAATTTAATATACATTAAAAGCGATTCATTTCTGACACCCAAGCTATGTTTAGGTTTCGCCTGCACAGCTCTATTGTATTCAATATAAATCTTAAAAGGGGTTGACATCCTGCCCCCTCGCTTTCCTAGCTTTTCATTGTTTCCTGCGCTTGCCACTTTTCTTCTATTTCTAGTGGCTGTAGCATATTTTCCTGCATTTACCAATGCATGCTTGTTCCTCGTTTGCTTCTTATCCGTTTCCCGTGGACGAAATACTGTTAACATCTGCTGTGGTGGAACAATTTTTTTCAAGAAGGTTTGCCTCTTTCTGCTTTTTCAGCTTGCATGAGACTTTAAATTAAATGAGCAGATTTATATAGCCCAGTTTATCACCCGGAGAGATTAATTGACTTGCCCAGAATCACAGGATGTTGTGCCCCCGAGACTCTTACCGGGATCCTCAGCTCTCGCGTCAGCAGCTCTGGCTACTGCTTCCCATCCACGTTGGTGGTTTGAGCTCTTTTTCTTTTGGTTAAACTGCTGCATACCATTTACTTTCCATGGCTGCATGCATTTAGAGCACATTTCTGTTCAGAGGCTGAATTAGACGAAATGCGAAACTAGGATTTCCTCACAGCATGAGGGCTTACATCACCAGTAATGTTTCAAGCTTACAAACACGTTATTTTATTTTCATCACTGTTAAAAAAAAAAAAAAACTACTTTCTTTAGTATGAACAATTTGCATATTTTTTTGTTAAAGTGACATTTAATACAATCATTTCTGGTGTTTATAGAGAAGAATCTGTATGTTTCGCTATATTGTAATCTGTCCCTTTAAAAAAATGGCCACTCTGTTTCCATCAGTAGCCTGCTCATTTGCGGCTCCGCCCCCACTCCCAGCGGGAGTAGTGAGTGGGCGGGGTAGGTGCGTGTTTTGGAAGTTGTGAACTATTTGCCTGGCTATGTTTCCAGAGCCATGGGCACTCTTACGATTGGGGAAAGTGAAGCCTCACAGAAATTCATTCAGTAGCACTGCGATCTGTGCACAAGAACTGGCACTGCCGACTCTTCCCTTTACCTACACCCCCTTGAACCACCAGCATAGTGCCAATATCAGCAGCACTCCCCATCCCACATACAGCAATATTATTTGGAAATAAACCACACAACACCTTGTTTGTGGAGAAAATTGCTGCAGGTTTATCTGCATAACAAATATGTCAACATGGTGGGTTATCTTGCGGGCGATCCAAGGGCAGGCAACCCCTCCGCCGCCTGCCTTGCTGATGAGCCAAATTACACCATGGCCGTCGCCAATCGGTGCTTACCAATTTTGGGGGAGGGGCTAACCCCTCCCACCGGTGGACCACCAGTCCACCCCCTTACTCACGCCCCCGAAGGGGCGGAACGTTCCAGGCAACCCCCGGTTGCTCAGGTCCACAACCGCCCGTAGGACTAACGGGGTGCCGTTGCTCCTCCAGGGTCCGACACGAGGACCTTCCCGGGGATATTTGGCCTTTGCACCCTTGTTGTGCTCCAGCAGAGGGTACCCCTCTGTACCTTACAGCCTCTGGATTGCCCTGTAACTCCGCCTGCAACACAAAATAAGTTAGAACACTTCTCCCACCCCACCCTTGCACTTACGCCAGGTATGCGGTAGGGAGGGAAACGGCGTCGAGGGCAGTGGCAAAGAGGCCACCAGGTGGGAGGGGAGAGGCCTTTATACCTCATCCCGGCCTACCCCCTACCGGAAGTGATGCTGCGCACGGACACCTAGGGGGGGGTCCCACACGCTACACTGTCTCGTGTGCTCTCATGTGGCACTAAGGCGGCCGCCCTCTTATGAGGGTCCCCTTCGTGGACCACGGGCAGCCACATAGTGCCAATATCAGCAACACTCCCCATCCCACATACAGCAATATTATTTGGAAATAAACCACACGACACCTTGTTTGTGAAGAAAATTGCTGCAGGTTTATTTGCATAACAAATATGCCAACATGGTGGGTTAGCTTACAGGCGATCCAAGGGCAGGCAACCCCTCCGCCGCCTGCCCGCCTGATGAGCCAAATTACACCGTGGCCATCGCCAATCGGTGCTTACCAATTTTGGGGGAGGGGCTAACTCCTCACACTGGTGGACCGCCAGTCCATCCCCTTACTCACACCCCGAAGGGGCGGAGCGTTCCAGGCAACCCCCTGTTGCTCAGGTCCACAACCGCCCGTAGGACTAACTGGGCGCCGTCGCTCCTCCAGGGTCCGACGCGAGAACCTCCCTGGGGATATTTGGCCTTTGCACCCTTGTTGTGCTCCTGCAGAGGGTACCCCTCTGTACCTTACAGCCTCTGGATCGCCCTGTAACTCTGCCACAGCTCTGGGTGTGGCCACCATCACAACCAGGGCCCCCCACCAAGGTAGGCATCTTTACCTACATCCTGCTGATTCCAGGGCCTCTCCCAGCTCCAGCAAAACAAGTCCATGCCCACTCTGGACAGGTGCACTTCATAACACCCCTGTCCACAATTGGTTGCTTAACTTACACCAGGAGCATTTCATTTCTGGCCGCAGTGCCCACCTACCCAGGAAAGCCAAATCATTGCACTGTTAACTCTCCTGCGCGAGGATTCCACGGCCTCCCCTGACCGGGCTCCTCGCCACACTAGGAAATGCTAGGTTGCTAACACCCCCCTTTTTTTTTTTTTTTCTTGAGCACTGCACACCAATCTATACAACTAATCCCGCTTGCACCTAATTACCCAGAACAGCTTGTGCCTGGCTTCATTACACCATAGTAGCCCAGTTTGATGGCCTTCACTTAACATGGGGGCTACTGCCCTCTGTTGTAACCGCAGCTATATCTACCCATCCATGGGCATGTTCGATGGCCTGCCCGGAAACAACTGCTCTCTACATCACCTGCTGTTACGGGTGAATTGCCTATGGTGCACTGTGCCAAGAGGGCCTTCTTGGTGGTGTTGCCAGGTAGTGCAATACCCATCAATGCTTTCCAAATATGCTGGCCAACATAATGTAGTTCGCCTCCCAGGCCAGCATTGTAATTGTAAAAGTTATTGTTTGATGCACCATACCCTTGACACCGCCTGCTGGCCTATATGCACGCTGTGTTCTAGAACTGTCAGCATGAATGCACCAAACCCTCTTTCTCCCCCTCAATGGAGTCGCAGCCACACAATTTTTGAAAGGCAAACTTACGCGGCCCCCTTCTAAAAACTCACTCTATTTGCGGGTACCCGGCACTGTACCCTTCCACCCGTGTATGGCCAAAATTTACGCCTATAGCATAGCGCCTGGCCCCCCGCATACTGCTTCATATATGGCAACTTGCGTGCCAGCTCCTCACCTTCTGACTGCGATATTTAGCTGATGTGATGCCCCGCTGATGTCCCCTCCCAGCGAAGGTCGTGCACTTCCCCACTTCTGCTAATGTGTACCAAGGAGCAGACCAGTGGGTAGGAACAGGGGCTAACAATATGTACGGATAACTGCCTTTTCTTGAATAATGGCAATGACAACTGTTCTCAATGCATTGTAGTTTGTGCTTTAACCCATTGTTTCCCCCAGGTTTTGGGACAGCAGCACACTTGTAGATGACAGCTTCCACAAACCTGCGCTACATGGCTATCAGGTTGGGAAATGTTATGCGTAACAAGAAACCTGTAACATGCCCTCGGTTCCAGAGCACACATACTTGCAGAATTTGCCAGACCTCTGCACAGACTTTTTTGATTGCTAAACCCTGGCAAACACATTAGTGGTGTCAAACCTGGATTGCGGGAAAGTTAGTATTGAGCACACTATTGCAGTCACCGCACCCTTTTTGGCGTGCTAACTTACACAGCCCACCGGGCTTGCTTACTGCGGATCCCGTTATCCATCCTCCCTCTGTACAGGGTGCACCTCCTACATAGACATGGAAAAAGGGGGACCTATTGAACCATTCTATGCAGTTTCCTGCCACTGTGCCCATCAACCCCCTGTGGGCACATGAAATTGCCAAGCATTGCGGGTCTACCGCCTTTCCCTCTAATGTGCTAAGGGGAGGGAGGGGAGCCCTGCCCCCCCAGAATCCGGTCTATTCCAGGCCAGGACCTTTGACCCTGGCTCAAGAGGAGAAGCTAGGTTGCTAAACCAGTCATGGGCCTGTAGGCCATCGCATAAATGTTAAGTTATTAATCGTGGCCGAACAACCCCCTTCTCTCTACCCGCTGGCCTCTGTTGTACGGGAATACCGTGCCAGCCAGCGATATTACCACAGGCATTAAAAGTGGTGCTTTCCTCTTGACCAGGCATCTACGAGGTATATTCCCTAGTTCCTTGTGTACCAACGTGTGCAGTTCCCTATGGAGGGGGGGGGGGGTTGACCAAACCCATGGCTACCCCCTTGCTTTGGCAAGTACAACTTTGGATGTTCAGTGATGACCATGTGCGATACCAAGAGAAATATGGAACCCCTGGGGAGGGTCAACGGGCGGGGGCAGGGTGAGACTTGACAGATGCTGGGTCCCCACCCGAGCTGTAGCCCACCCACACACACAAATTCATAGATTCTACGCAAGGTGCCCTTAGTTTGTTCCGAATCCACACTGCACACGTATTAGCACCTGGTGCTACGCCAGATTGCACTTAGATTGCTAGAAAGTCGTATTGCTCACCTATTAGCCCATGGTGCTCCCAACGCACCTCAGCCCAGCAGACTAAGCCCTAATTAACCCCCGTACTTGCTTATTCCCAAGCTTTGGGGGTTCGAACTGCTAATCGTATACTGCCCCAGCAGTGGAAGATTACCTGCTCCTTCGAATTAGAATTTCCCTGAATAATGGACATGCCCAGAATTCATATTATCATTTGCTCTACAATTCCCTCGAATCTTGCCTGGCATTCCTTCGTACCCAGATATACAAAGCGATAATGGCTCTACTCGGTCAAATGACCTGACAGACACATCAAACTCACCGAGACAAGATGCGGCCCGCTAACCTGCCCCAAACTCTGCTGAAACAACAAATGAGCAGGTGCTGACAAATGAGGGAATCCCCAGTTGTAACTTGAAATTTTTACTGCCCACCCCGATGTGCTACGTAGCGAGCTATAAGTGCCGGACACATCTCTTCCCCTTGGAAAAATACAACTGCTTTGTATTTGAGCCTCACCAAGCACAACCTTCTGACCTGGACTTACCTCCAAAGAGGTAACAACCCCTCAGCCTCTTGACTGAGGCATGACGTGTAAAGGTTCCACCCTCAGAAGGGCTTAGGCTGAGCTATTAGGTACCTAACATATCTCTTCCCCCTGGAAAGATGCAACAACTGCTTCGGTTTTGGGAACCTCACTAAGCACAACAAATATCCTAGACCTACCCCATGAGAGGTAACAACCCCTCAGCCTCAAACTTGTAATGAGATCAGCTGGCTGAAGCTGTGGCTAATGTTCAATACAATTGTCTGCGCTCGGGCCTGTCAAAAGTAAATGTTGTTCCGTTATCACTGTTGTGCAAGATCCAAACCCCTTGGCTCTCCCTGGTATGCTTCCTGTCCTACCTCCTAGTCAGGAAAGCATGCCCCACTGTATTTAACATAGTCTAAGCCCCAAATGACAGGAGTGTGCTTGCCCACCTTCACCCCGGGGGATATCCTGGCACTGACTAGCAGGTGTTTATTGCTGCCCAACTCGGTGGTACTCAATTTATCGCCCTCTGGAGGAAGAAAGGCTGAGGTGAGGAGGGCGGCACCCTATCTGATCGGATGCCTTGGTAAACAGATGCCCCTATGTAATTTCAATATGTCCACCCTATTCTTAAGGGGGACTAGATGTGGATAACGCTCCAGTGTCCCGCCCACATCTTCCCATTCTGCATTGATTGCAGCACTGTGAGCTGCCTAATGACTAGTGAATGGCATCTGTTAGTTGAAGCCGCACATCTCTCCCAACCTACCTAATGTGAGTCTTCCTCGCATACTTGGAGGGCCGAGGACTTCTGTGGCCGTCCTGGCAGTGTAAGTGGCTACTTTATGCCTGCTCCTCCCATTTCTGTTTCATTCATCGGGTCAGTCAGTCCCCATGTCTCTTAACCTGACCTCAAACAATGGAGAGCAGTTTGTAATCTTAAGATGTGACAATAAGGTGTTGATGCCAGATAAGCTGCCTCACAACTACAGTTAAAGGCGCCGCCAGGAGCTGTGCATGAGAGGCCCCCTGCCCCTGGATCATTTGTGTGAGAAATGTATCCTTGAGTGCGGGGCTTGCTAAATACCGTCCTGCTAACCTAAACTTCTGGTTGCCTTACCAATACCAACTGTACCCAAGCGTGACCCGGTACACTTTCACCCATGTTTGCTGGCCCCTCCGTCTTCCTCCTAGCGCTCTCCCCAGCATAATTTGTGGACAACATATGCCAGGACTGTTGACAGGTGAACCCTTCAGTTCGCCTCACACGTTGCACCTGTTCTGCTGCCAATCATATCACATCACCACTACTAACCCTGCCGCTTGAGCAACTATATGCCGGGGCTCACGACAGGCTGCCAATACAGGTTGCGCCCAACATTGCTCCTGTCATGCTCCCACACCTGGCAACATCACAACTACTAACCCTGACCTTGTGCCAGCGTAACAATTCAGACTATTACAGGCCCCCACAGCTATAAGAATGGCCTGGGCAGCCGGCCATCGTAATTTTAATGTATGTTGAATATCAACGCTTGTTGTGGTCATCTCTAAAAAGACAGGCAGTGCCCACTTGTGGCAAACTCTCCCAAGCGCCGGTGTTGACATTAAATGACGGTGCCGAGCACCCAGAACCACCCTGTCAAATTTAGCACAGGTAACTAGATACTGTAATTAGCAGTAGTAGACAATTGCAGCGCTTTTAGAAGTCCAGGGGTGACTTTCTCACATTGTGGTTTTAACCAAAGGCGGCTGATAATATGATGCCTGGTTCAACGATTAAAGTGTGGATAACTGAAGCTTTTTGTGGCAGGGGTGAAATGGTGAGTCCCTTCCCCTGAGCATTCCCTTTCTAATGACATAGCAAATTAATAATCTGTAGATGAATGAATAAAATAGTCGACATTTGTACAACACAATGTTAATCCGATTAAGGGACAGGTGACCAAGGTTGATTTTATACCTTTCCATTCCTTATGATTTAGGGACTCTCCTTAGAGTTTCTCTTCACTACACACATTTGTACACACATTTTGCACCACCTTGCTCCTGCCGCGCTGCCAACCTTGGTAACAATGTACATAAGGCGTGGCTTAAACACGAGAGTTAAGACTGCGGCTGCCCATGGCCCACGCAGGGGGCCACTCAAGAGGGCGGCCCTCTAGTGCCATCTGGGCACTAACCCACCCCCTTCTCTAGTTGCGGGGACTCAGGGAGGAGTCCCCGTCCCCCCCCCCCCCAGACTGGCCTGTGACGTCACTTCCTGCGCGCTGAGCATTGGGGGGGGGTATATAGCCCTCCCCTGCCATTTTGGCATCCACTTTTCACGCTGGACGCGCCATCTACGGGTCGTGCTGCAATCTTCGTGCCTTGAGGTCGTGCCCGGTATATTGGAAGTGAGGTCAGTGCTGCCCCCCCCTCCCCTCCACTTGGTTCCTGGAAGCCCGCCAGGGCCTGTTGGGAACACCGTCCCGGTAGCAGGGCCGGCCCGACCAGCATGAGGCCCGCAGGGTTATGCACGCTGGCTGGGATGCTGAGAGGGACCTTAATGGGAATAGAGTTGGAGAGGGGGTATCATGCTGCTCGGCGGCATGCTGGGCAGCCTTGTCCCAGCCAAGGAGCCTTTGATCCCCTGTTGCTTCCATCCAGGTTCGGCCCAGCACCCGTAGGGCCACAGAGGCCATCCAGCAAGGGGCGGCAGGCGGGCAGCGGGCCAGTTGGGAGGCAGCCCATCCCAGCTACCCCGGCGTCGAAGCAAGGCTACACCCCCCCCGCACATGGCCTCGGCTCTCAGCCGGCTGAGCGAGCGACCTGGCTTTGGGTGTGGGCGATGTATGCCAGCCAGGTGTGCAGGGCAATTTAGCTAGGGGCTGCAGGGACAAGCGTTGGTTTAGCTGAGCCACCCCACCCCCTTGGAACTTGCAGCTATGGAGGGTTGCGGTGATTGAACTACCCGCAGGGCAGGGTGCATGCACGATCCATTGTTCCCGTCGCGGGGGTAGAGGCCTGCTGTGGGGGCTGCTACTTGGGGGAGCAACCTTTGGCAGGCGATGGTGCGGGTTGCCGCGGGGAGGGCTGGGCCCGCAGGTACCGATGGCTGCTTGCTACACCGACAGAGGGGGTCAACGCGTGCGTGTGGCCTCGGGCGACGCCCGCATGTTTTTAAGGCTTGTTACACCAAAAGAGGTGTACAACTTGTGTGTTGACTCGGGCTAGGCCCGCAGGTATTGATGACTGCTTGCTTGCACCGATAGAGGTGGATTAGCTGCAGGTTGGGCGGGGGCTACCGTAGGCTCCTTCCCTGATACGGAGGACGCTCGGCCCCGAGAACAGGCCATGCGGCGCACCGCCAGTCGCAAAGTATGTAGCGGGAGGGGGGGTCAGCATTACAATGGCTCAGGCCCTTTGGGAAGCCTCCACTACCCGGGAGTGGTTGCTGGTTTGGAGTGCGAGTGGGGCATGCGAGAGGGAGGGTGGCGAGCGCGTGGCTCCTCTCCCCTCCCCCCCCGTGCGGCGATCACTGACTGGTGATGCCCGATGTGTCCTCGGGCTGCGGGGGAGCCTCTCATGGCACCTGAAAACGCTGTTGAGGCTCCATGCGGCATTAGGGGCCAGCGCACTGGGCAGGCTTGTGACTCTTGGGCCCCGGCCCCGAATAGCTCACGCTCAGGCCAGGTGTTGCTGGGCCTCTATCTTAACATCTCAATGCTTGTTACTTCCGCCAGCAACACACGGAAAGAGCAGAAGGGCTGGTGCTCAGTTGCATTGTATCACTACCGGGCTGGCACATGTGTTATGAAACAAAAATCATGAAGTCTTGCATAATGATCACAATTCTTCACTTTATTGGCAGGTGTTGTATTGCAAAACAAATCAATGCATTTCAGTGATGCATGCCGCCTGAGTGAGTCATGCCATCTGTATAAAAAAATTGGCGGTTCTGATCATGTTGCAGGGATGTTTTAGTGGTAATTATGACCGGGATGGAAGTACAAGTAGGGGGGGCTTTGGGTTAATGCCTGTTTGTTTTCTGTTCCAGTTATTCACACTGTGATTAACCGTCGCCGTCAAGCGCCTAAAGGACACGGCTGCGCAAGGCTCAGCAACAGGTACAGGTTAAAAGGGTCACACTGTGGCGTTGCCGTCAGGGATGCAATGTATCAGGAGGCAGGAATATCCGGAAATGGTGTGTAACGTTTTTCTAATTACAGGACCCATTGGATCAAGCATTCAGGCATTACACAAAGAGAGGAGTGCAGGGAACAGGAGCAGGTATGGCCAGGGCGCACATGGGTGGGAAAGTGTTCGGGCTTACCGCGGCTCAGGGATAGTAACAACGGGTATAAGGTGATCTGATGTGCAATTTTCAATTACAGCTAGTACAGGCCCTTGGGCTGGCAAGTCGCATCGCACCCACGCACGCTCCAGCCATCAAGGACACTAGAAGCCCCCCCCCACCCCCGGAACCGCTAGTCAGGATGGGTATTGGGAGAGCAAGATGAGAAGTATGGGGGCTGATGCGGGCTGGACACGCAACAGAGCGTAAGGGCAGGGGGCTCCCGTGATAGTCACGTGGTGGCGCAATCAAGGAAATGTGGTGAGTAGCTATTTACGATTCTTTATCCCCCCTGGGACTCGCATAGAGGCCGTCGGTCCGACAAGTCCGGAGCCATGGATAGCCAAGGAACCCCTGCCCTCTTGTTTTCCCAAATCAGCTGTGTGGATGAGTCACAACCCGGCACGTCACAGGATGCAGTCTGGGTGGACTTTATGGCAATGGCTAAGGCCAAAGGAGTAGAGTGGGCTAAAGGAATGCTCAACTCCCGAGAGCAAGAAGATTCGGGGGTGGTGGCTGACTTGCCAGTTGCTCCCCATGTGGGATCGGTTGAAGTAGGATCAGGCAGGCCGAAACGGGCTCGCCGGCCCACCAATAAGTACTTCCACCCTGACCCCCCCGGCTCCTAAGGTCAGGGTAGTGGCCAACCTGCATGAAGCAGGGACAGCACTGACTGCACCAGTGGGTGCACCGAACATTTCCACTGTTGGCAACGGGAACATAGAGAAGATGGGTAAGATGTTGACCTCTATGCTTAGCTTGATGGCCAGCTTTCAATCACGTCTAGACAATCTCATCGCAACTCCCCTGCCCGCTCTCCCTGTTGTGGGCGGAGTCGGGGCACCCTAAATTACACCGGTCTGGGGGATCAAGCTAGCAGCGTGAGCAGCCACAGAGCTCCCGAGGCAGCCGCTAACGCAGGGAATCTGGGGTCTCAGCAGATGGCAGGGGTGGGGGCAATAGCAGCCCAGGTCCATGGTGGCGCAGTGCCAAGTAGCATTCCCCCAGAGCTGGGGGGGCAGCAGCAGTCTGCAGCTGCTCAGAAGTCTCCGGCAATTGTACCAAACCCCATGGCCCCTCCCATATTTGTGCCCCCGCTAGTCTGGCCCCAGGATGTTAGCGTTCACACACCTCCAGCTGAACCAGCCAAAGTAGCTGCGGCGCCCCTGCCACTCGTTACAGTGGCACCATTGGTGTCTGGGAATTACTCCCTGGCATGGGAGGTGCCTTTAGTGGCCAAGGAGGGGATTTGGAGGCGGGAGTTCATCGACATATTCACCTTATTGATGCATAGGGTAGATGGGGTGGACACAAGAAAGATGGGGGGGTAAGGAGGAGGATAAAAAGGTGCGATTCCAAGCATGGCCTGAGAACTATTGCAAAATGGGGGCAAGCTTTTGCCATCTTAGCGGCGGTGATCATGGAGAAATACCCAGAGCAGGGGCCGGGGTTGTTCCAGTATGCCCGCACCATAACCAATGAGGCGGAAACGAACGGGGGATGGGTTGGTACAACTATGACCGTGAATTCCGGAAAAAGATGGCAATGTGTCCTGAACTAGGGTGGGACCAATGGAAGTTCGGCTCTGGGTCCAGCATATGGGGAAGGGCATGTCTGAAATTAAGGAAAAGGCAAGTACAAACAAGAAAGAGGGAGACAAACCAGAGAGTCAGAAGCAGGTGGGGAAAGGCCAGTTCAGGCAGCCCTTTCGAGGAGGTCAGGAAGGTGGTCAGAAGCATGGGGGGGGAAAAGATTCAACGCTGGTACCTGTAGGTTGACCATGCTGGGTCCTGTTCCTGGGGTAAAGCTTGCAAGTTTGCCCATAGCTGCAGTAAGTGTGGGTCCACCCATCCCGCTACCTCTTGTAGCACCAAGCAAGAGGGTTCCCCAACACCTGCCGGACGGCAGGACAAGTAGTCCAGTTTTTGTGTCCAGCCCACCCCAGATCCCATCCTCCCAGGCACCTCCATTATCACTCAGCGCTGACACCCCTGCCTTACCCGCCCGGGTGGTGTCCTCCAAGGTTTCCAAGGAAAAGGGCCCTACCCCCCCCCATCATCATTTCCAACCTCCTCCCCCTGATCCGAGATTACCCGAACCCCAAGGACAGACTGCTCGTAGCTGAGGGTTTTATGGAAGGATTCAAAATACCATATCTGGGTCCTTTAGTTTGCAGGGATTCAGAAAACCTAAAGTCTGCCAGAGAACTACCTGATGTAGTAAGGGAGAAGGTTCAGAAGGAAGCTGCCCTGGGCAGGGTGGCGGGCCCCTTTAACCAGCCCCCCCTCCAGAATTTTGTAATCTTTCCGCTGGGGGTGGTCCCTAAGAAAGAGCCAGGGGCTTCCGGTTGATCACCTGTCCTACCCAGAAGGAAACTCTGTTAACTACTGGTTAGAGGAGGGGACGTGTTCGGTTTCTTACTGCTCCCTAGATATGGCAGTGAACATGGTGAGGAGAGTGGGCAGGGGGGCATTGCTGGCAAAGGCAGACATTGAGTCAGCATTCCGCCTGCTGCCGGTCCACCCGGAAAGCCAGCATCTTCTGGGTTTCAAGTGGCAGGGTAAATTCTTCTTTGACAGATGCATGCCCATGGGGTGCGCCGTGTCTTGCGCCTACTTCGAGGCCTTCAGCTCTTTCCTTCAATGGGTGCTCTCTGGGACATACAACGTTGAGGGAGTGACCCACTACCTGGACGACTTTCTGTTCATAGGGGGCGCAGGTACACAGGATTGTAGCAGGGGCCTGCAGTGTTTTCAAGACCTGGCGAGGCACCTAGGGGTCCCGTTAGCACCTGGTAAGACTGAGGGTCCGGCGCAGGTGCTCACATTTTTAGGCATTGACCTGGACACGATCAAGGGCGAGTACAGACTTCCTGCGGAGAAGGTGCAGGCTCTGTCAGGACATTCAGGCATTGCTAGAGAAGGACAAAGCCACCCTGGGTGCCATCCAATGCCTCTTGGGAAAGCTGATTTTTGCAGCGAGAGTGGTCCCTGCGGGTAGGGTGTTTGCCAGAAGACTAGCTAGGGCAACAGCGAAAGTCAGCAAGAAACATCACTTGGTTTGGCTGGGGAAGGGCTTGAAGAAGGACCTGGCAATGTGGTACGAGTTCCTTATGCATTTTAATGGGACGGTGATCTGGAGAGCACCCTGGGCGGAGAGTCGGGAACTCTGCCTTTTCACGGATGCATCAGGCAGAGAGGTCTTTGGGGCAATCATGGGTACCAAATGGTGTGCCTAGGAATGGCCCAACGCCTGGCGCAAGAGAAAAATCATGGCAAACCTCACTGTCCTAGAATTGTTCCCCATTGTCATTGCATTACATTTGTGGCCCAATGCGTTATCAGCCAGAAAGGTCCTATTCTGGTCTGATAACATGGCGGTGGTGCAGGCCATCAACGGGCAGACGGCCAAGTGCCCACTGGTGCGGTGTTTGCTAAGAGAGTTAGTCAGGGCATGCCTGCGCTGCAATGTTGAATTTAGGGCAAGGCATATTGAGGGGGTCAGGAATGTGGCGGCTGACACTCTCTCTCGTTTTCAGTGGCTCCGTTTCCAGGAGGCCTGGCCGAGAGCGGAGATGACCCTCTTCCCGGCACACCTCTGGCGGATCTTGCAGTGGAACAGCGACTGAGCACTGGGCGAATGCTCTCTGGCACCAGGTACCAGGAAAAGATATAAGGCGCACCTCACCACATTCTTGGAAGTTTCAAGAACCCAGGGCCACTCCTCACTACTCCTAGAACAGAGAGTGCAGGCATTCATACTATGGGCAAAGGAACAGGGGAGGAGCCATTCTTGGGTTTGCGGACACTTGGCGGCAGTAAACCATGACGCCAAACTAAGGGGTGGGCACGATCCAACCAAGTCCTTCCTCATCAGGGTGGCCCTCACGGGTTGGGCCAGGGATGAGGTCAGGGTCCCATATAACAGGGCCCCCATTAATTTTCCCACACTCCAGGGCATGTTGGATGTGATTGAGCATGTCCCATATTCACAGTTTGAGGCCAGACTCTTCTCAACGGCCTTCTGTCTGGTGTTCTTTGGTGCTTTTCGAATCGGTGAACTGGTTGCCAGGTCCAAGGCAGATAGGTCAGGCGACGCCCTAGGCAGACAGGACGTCATCTTGGATGGTACCCTGGCCATCCATATCAGAAAGTCCAAAACTGATCAGACGGGGTGAGGGGTCGATGTGGTACTAAGGCCTCTAGGGGATCAAAGATACTGCCCAGTCGCCAAGGTAAAAGAGTACTTGGTGCTACGCCTCAACATCCCTGGCTACTTCCTGATTCATGCCGACCAGGGGCCCCTGACCAAATATCAGAGCGCATAATGAGGGCTTGCTTAACACGGGCAGGTCTTGCCCATCCTGACAAAAAATACTCTAGTCACTCTTTCCGGATCGGGGTGGCCACAGCTGCGTTCAAGGCGGGCATGGAGCCGGAGGGTATTAAAAAGGTGGGACGTTGGGAGTCTCCCTGCTACAAGCAGTACATCCGCCCTTGAAGGCAAGTTTGTATATAGTAATTATAGTCTGCAGTGACTTGAGTGTACTAAATGTCGAATTATGCGTGATTACAATGAACATTTAAAGAAGCAGAGTGTACAAATGGTGTCCTTTACTTTACTAGGATTCCAAATATGGGTGATCGGGCATTCATTCATCTCCAAGGTGGCGCAGTGGGCTGCGCGCCGGAATTGGATGCGGGGATTTTCACAAACGCAGTTTGTGTGGATGGGTTTCTCCGGAATGAGATGGAGCAGCCTCAGGAACAGATTGGAACAGAGACTAGTCCAAGGGGTGGGCCCCCCGAATTTCTTAGTGATGCACCTGGGGGGCAACGACCTCATTGCCATGGGGAGGAGGGCACTCTTACAAGCCATGAAAGCTGACTTGGGTGAAATCAGTAAATACATGGGGCAATGTGAGCTCTGGTGGTCTGAGAATTCCACGCAGAGTGTGGCACGGGGCTAAATGAGAGGAGGCCGTTGAACATTCCCGGAAGAGGGTGAATAGCTCAATGCGGAAGTTCACAGATCAGAGGGGTCTGGGTTTCATCAGACATGAGCTGATTCAAGCTAAGGTTAAAGGATATTTTGATAATGATGGGGTTCATTTATCACCAGTAGGGATGGATCTCTTTCTTCTAGATCTGCAGGAGGCTCTAGAGATGAGGTTGCAGGTAAGACCATAGTTGTTTTGGTGGGGGGCTCTGGCGGCGACAGAGGCCAGCTCCAGATCTGTTGTGGAGTTACAGGGCGATCTGGAAGCAAATTGGTACAAAAGGGTACCTCTGCAGGGCACAATAGGGGTGCCAGAGCCAAATCCCAGGAGCCTCATGGGAGGTTCCTGAAAAACCGCGTCGGCATCCCGTTGGTCCTTCGGGCGGTTGTGGGCCTGAACAACCAGGGGCTTGCCTTGTTACGCTCCGCCCTGAAAGGGGCGAGAGTAATAAGGGATCAATGTGTCACGTGATCCGGAAAGAGGATCCCCCATAAGGTGTAGCACTGATTGGGTTCTCCCCAGTGCTGCTTGGCTCATCAGGCGGGCAGGCAGCACAGTTGGTTCCAGCTGCCTGCCCTTGGATCGCCCGTAAGATAACCCACCATATTGCATACTGTTGTATGGAATAAACCTGCAGCAATATTTACCCAAACAAAAGTTGTGTTGTGGATTTATTTATTTAGCATGCATGCTATGTGTTTGTGTGGGTGGGGAATGTTACCAATGCTGGCACTATGCGGCTGCCCATGGCCCATGCAGGGGGCTACTCAAGAGGGTGTCCCTCTAGTGCCATCTGGGCACTAACCCACCCCCTTCTCTAGTTGCGAGGACTCAGGGAGGAGTCCCCCCCCCCCCAGACTGGCCTGTGGTGCGCTAGGCTGGTCACTTCCTGCGCGCTGAGGATTGGGAGGGCGTTTATAGGCCTCCCCCTGCCATTTTGGCCTCCTCTTTTTGTGCTGGACACGCCGTCTCCCACCCTACCGCTTACCCGGTGTGGGGGTGGCAGGCAAGATACATAGAATGATGTAATGTTTTCTTTTTTGTTGCAGGCGGAGTTACAGGGCGATCTGGAAGCAAATGGGTACAAAAGGCTACCTCTGCAGGGCACAATAGGGGTGCCAGAGCCAAATCCCAGGAGCCTCACGGGAGGTTCCTGAAAAACCGTGTCGGCGTCCCGTTAGTCCTTCGGGCGGTTGTGGGCCTGAACAGCCGGGGGCTTGCCTTGCTACGCTCCGCCCTGAAAGGGGCGTGAGTAATAAGGGACCAATGTGTCACATGATCCGGAAAGAGGATCACTCCATAAGGTGTAGCACTGATTGGGTTCTCCCCAGTGCTCCTTGGCTCATCAGGCGGGCAGGCAGCACAGTTGGTTCCAGCTGCCTGCCCTTGGATCGCCCGTAAGATAACCCACCATATTGCATACTGTTGTATGGAATAAACCTGCAGCAATATTTACCCAAACAAAAGTTGTGTTGTGTATTTATTTATTTAGCCTGCATGCTATGTGTTTGTGTGGGTGGGGAATGTTGCCAGTGGTGGCACTATGTGCTTCACTAGTGTGCCGCCTGACTTGTATCTGGCTGTTTCTTACATTGCATTCCAATGTTTGATATGTAAAGGAACATCATACCTCCAACAAGTCAGGACTGTTGGCTTTGTCAATGGTCGTTAGTTGCATAAGCTAAATAAGCAGCACACGCGATGGGCCACAATCCTGACTCCAGCTACAGCAGACCCGGGCCGGAACCGACAGAAGCAGACCCCCGCGAGACCCTCTGATGCCACGTCATCTGCCCGGAGCCCCCGACTGCCTGGGAGCCACCGGTCACGAACTGGACAGGCTAGCTTCCAAGTTCACTCCCCCGAGGTGGCAATGGCATGTGCGTGTGAAGATGCATAATTTACTCGCGACTGAACCTGGGCACTAGGCCCCCCAGCACGTCGCAAGCAGTGCTGGTTTCGGACCCAATGGTGCGTACCTGCGACCTGCCCACAACACAACTCTTCCCTCCACCCACCCCCCCGAACCAACCAGGATGAAAACCCTTCCGGCCCGCAAGCGACGTGCGTACCCCCATGTGTTCATCCGACACACCTGGAATACCTGGGGCCCCGCACACTCCGCCTCCTGTCCCCCCACTATGTAGTCAAGACTGCCCTGCCGAAGGCCCCTCCCGGCCTCGCACTAACACTCTGAGCCCTATGCACGCTACGGTGGGCATACTCTCGCTCCCAGCCCCACCCCCGTAGTCATGCCAGGAGGCCGAGCCTGGTTGAACCCGGGGGCCTCATGCATGCGAAGCATGCGCTCCACCAAGGAGCTACATCCCCACTGGCGAACCGTGTGCTCCCTCTACAGCGCCACACACAGTCCGACTAGGGAGGCTCGGGGACCACAAACGCGTTGGGGGGGCCCTGAAATCATCCCACCTAGCACGACCCAGTTGGGACCTGGACAGAGGCGATGCACGGATGCAGCCACCCTGAGCAACTGGGACACCAAGAGAGGCTACAGGCATTTCTTGGCTGTCTTCCCATCTGGCTAGCTGTCACCATCTATGGCAATCCGTCCGCAAGCGGTGGGACGCCCCGTTGCTGGGGCAGCCATGCGCTATATAAGCACCCATAACATAACATAACCAACCTACCAAAGGGAGGGCTGGGCAGACTCGAAAACAGATTGTATCAGGCCCCAGCGAGATATGAACTCGCGACCAGGTTTTTATCTGTTTTCTGAATGCCCAATGATCTTGTGTGCTGCGCGCCGTGATTGGAATGGAGTTCCATAGGGCTGGGGCCAGGGACCTAAACGAGCGCCCCCCCGCTCTGCTTCTGTGCACCCTAGGAGTGCAGGCCAGATGCAGATCTGCGGAGCGCAGTGCTCGCGTTGGAACATATAGTGTGCAGAGCCCCTGCAGAATCTGGGGTCCCTGACCATGTAGGATCCTGTGGGTGGTGCAGAGAGTTTTGAAGTGAAGGTTAATTGAAAAGCCAGGCCTTGAGCTTTTTTTGGAATTCAATTAGAGAGAAGAAGGCTCTGATGTGGAGGGGGAGGCAATGCCATGCTTTTGGAGCGATGTAAGAGAATGCCCGACCACCTGATCTGGTTATCTATATGTGTTGAATGTGTGAAAGTAGCAGTCCTGCAGAGTAGAGATGCCTGGGTAATTGGTGGAAGAAGATGTGACAGTTCAGGTAGGTATGTAACTCCTTAAAGTGTTTGTGAGGAGTTTAAATTGATCACATTTATGTATCGTGAGCCAGTGGAGTTTAGTAAGGAGTGGTGTGATGTGAGTTCTGTGTGGAAGTTTGAGGATGAGTCTGTCTGCAGAGTTCTGGATTGTTTGTAGTCTTCTAGTGAGTTCTTTGGTGAGTCCTTTGTAGAGCGAGCTTTCCCTCAGTCTAACTTGCTGATGACTAGGGCATGAGTGACAGTATTTCTTGTGTTGCTTGGGAACCATTTGAAGATGATGTAGCACCTTCAGGGTGTGGAATCAGGATGCAGTGACAGCCTTGAACTGTGCCATCATGTCCAGTTTGTTGATGATGATTATTCCGAGGTTCCTGTCTGTTTGTGGGGGTGGGTCTGAGTTGGCCGGCCACCAGTATGAGTCCCATGAAGAGGTGTTCTTGCAGAAGACCACTGCTTCTGTTTTGTTACTGTTGATATTGAGATGATTGGCTTACATCCAGTTAGTTATGCAGGAGTTGAACTTGTTTCTTGTATTGGGGATCATGTCCAAGAGGGAGAGTTTGGTTGCATGTCATCACTGTAGGCGAGGATGCATGCACAGATGACGTTTGTCAGAGGGATCATATATGTGTTGAAGAGGGTGAGGCTAAGTCATGAACCTTGTGGCATTCTGCATAAGAGTTTGCTGGATCCCGAAGAGTAAGGTGCCAGGCTGCCAGCTTGTGTTGCACCCATTAAGAGGGAGCAGATTCAGTGGTGAGCAGGTCCTTGGATGGCAATCTCATGCAGGTGATTGATGAGGATGGGGGTGTGAGGCAGTGCAAAATGATTCAGAGTTCCAAGAGAGTGAGAGCAGCCACCTCCTCTGTCAAGGATCATGCGGTTATCGTCTGTGGCAATTATGAGTGATGTTTCTGTATTGTTGTTGGGTCCGAATCCAGACTTCGTTGCTTCATGGAACTGGTGGTTCCTGAAAGTGGTTGAGGAGGTATAGATTGATTAGCTTCTCTAAGACCTGTGCCTGTTATGGTAGGAGGGAGATGGGTTTGTAGTTTTAAAGCCTTGCTCGGATGGTTTCATCAGGAGGGGCATGATGGTGGCATGTTTCCAGGTGCACAGGAATGTGGCTGAGTTGGTGGAGGCATTGAGGATGGGTGTTAGGTCTTGCTGATCGGTAGAAGTCCTCTGGAAAATGCATGGTGGAGGCAAGGGTCAGATGGAGCCCCGAAGTGGATGGTCTTTATGGCAGCAGTGATTTGAACAGTGGTGATGGGAGGACACAAGGTCAGGGTTCGTTCATCAGCCATGGTGAGAACTTAAATTGCAACAGTGACAGGGTCCGGTTGAATTTGCTATATATGGAGGTGATTTTGTTCCAGAAGAATTCTGAGTGCTTGTTGCAAAGGTTTTTTGAGGTGGAGATGTTGAAGAAGGCAGCAGCAAGCACAGGGAAATTATTGATGATGTCGAAGATTTTTGTAAGAAATTTGGTTACTGGTTGAGTGGGGGAAAACCCTAATTGAGCAGTAACCACAAATCTTGTTAGAGTGAAGTCACAAGCAAGCCCTAAATTAACCTGTGCTAGACCCTCAGGTAACACTTCAGACAGGAACAAAGTGAAAGCACACCACAAAAAGGATCCAACACCAGATTGGGAAAGTAGAGTAGAATTTAACAAAATAAACAGGGCCAAAACGACAATCCAATCAGTAAAACTGGAGATATGCATTTTAAAGATATTGGTAAAAATAGCACCTAGAAACACAAAGTGCCACTTGCAGCTATCTGGTCGTGTGAGACTCGGAGAAAGTCACAAGTCCAGGCTGACCGCAATGGAGCATGGGTCTGATACAGGGACCAGGTTAGTCCTGCTGAAAGAATTACCTTCTCAGTCCAGCACTAAGAGTTCTGTTTTCAGTGGAAGGGGGTGTGAGAGGCTGGGAGAGCATGGCGGGTGTCCGTCGAAGTAGAGGGAAGGGCCGGCCGGGCATTGCAGGTAGTCGTTGCTTTAGCGCGAAGATCCTGTTGGCATTGCGGATGGTCATGGCTGGATTTTCGTCTTGATGGTCACTGTGGCGGTCGATGCTGCAGTCGAAGATTTGATTCACTTGAACTTCACGTTGGTGGTTGGTGTGAGGGGCGTGGTCTTGGTGTGAGCTAACACATTTGCAAAGAGCCCAAAGTTTCAGAGAACTTCAACTGAGCCACACAAGGTCCAGAATGTAAAGGGCAACTCTTGGGAGGGGAGGGGGGTCAGGGACTCACTCCAGCAGAGACTCAGACCGGTCTAGACAGCAGGTCCAGGCAGCAGGTCAACTGGGCAGTTGCAGGGAGCCTCTGGAGCTTGTTATGTCCCTGTAGCTCAGAAGAGAAGGCCAACTGGCTGACACTTTAGAGTCACTTCAGCCTTGGATGAAAGGTGCAGGTACAATCTTCTCTCTCAGCAAGCTGAGCAGCAGAGTCGCAGTGTCGCAGAGTATCAGTCCTTCTGGCAGCAAAGCAGCACAGCATTCCTTCTGTAATAGCCATAGGTACAGGAGTGCACTGAAGAATTTGTGTCCGAGGTCTAATATTTATGCCTGGTGCCTCCTTTGATGTGGGAGAAGCTTATAAAGTAAAGGTTTCTTTCTGAAGTGCATGGGTTTCCTTGCTCTCCTGGCTTTAGAATAAGTACAAAGGGTATGCAATCCTTTGTGGGGAGGCAGGATACAACCTATTCAGGTGTAAGTGGGGCTGTACCGAACTCTGCCCTCCCATCCTGCCAGTGGTGGCTAATCCAGGCACCCATCCAGGCACAAATTGAATACATAAGTGGGGGACAAGGGGCAAATGAAGGTCCAGCATCCACGCCCCAATCAGGATATGTAAATCACAAAGGTATGCAGCTCCTAACAGGAGAGGAAGAGGTCGGGAGAAGCATGAAGCGTCAGATCGGGGGATGTGATTCCTCAGGAGCAAGAGCCCTCACACACACAAATGGGTGTCATGTTTCATCATCGGGCAGATCATCATTTGTCCGGCACTGCAATGGCCAATGGCCCCGTGAGGGGCTCTTTGCCGGAGTTCTTTTGCTTTTTGTCGATGTGAAGAGTAAAGTGCAGTGTTTATTGTGATAATGTGAGTAGGCTGGTGTATTGTGGGATTAAAAATGACTAGGGGATGGCCAAAGTCAATTTAATGTGTGGGTCCACTTGGTATAGTTTAAAACCAATAAATGGCTAGAAATGGATACAATGGTCCATACTAGCTCAGTCAGTGATCATTAAAAGAAGGTCGACATTTTTCTTGCCTATTTAATGTCAAAGTTGATCATGGCAATTCATCAGGACCAATATTCTAATCTACTCATGGTTGGGTCGGTAAAAGGTTCATAATATGTAAATCGTACTCAACAGCGATCACAATAGTATGTAGTATACCTTCAGGGTTTTCAATATTCCCTGTGGATGGGTACATGCCACCACATACAAAAAGCCCACAGACTGCAACAGTCTGCTTCGATATGACAGTCACCACCCCAAACATTTGAGATAATCTGCCTTTTGGGCAATTTCTGCGGTAGTTCTTCACTGCAACTGTAGTTCCAGTAGTGACTATGATCAACAAGCACATACCCTGACTGCCAATTTAGAAGCACACCAGTACCCATCTCACTGTGTTAAGGTGGCTCGGAAAAGGGCTAAAACAATAACAGGGCAGCACTGTTGGAGCCACGCATGCGCACTCAAGATGATGTTCTGACATGTGCGACATTGTTCACTCCGAGCTCCAACAAGATGAGGAAAATCATTAGGAGGCACTGGCCAATATTAGAAATAGGGTCCCTCCTTTTCTCTGGCCCCATATTTTGCCTTTAAACATACGAACAACATCAGACCCGTTCGGACACACCAGACCAAGGGTAACTACAAGACAGACACGGCAACATTTATGGTGTTTAGCACCTGTTGCCGAACACTTCCTCTGTGAGCCCTTACTGAACCGTCAAATGTCATCCAGCTGGATCACACGCATGTCTGGACACAGAGGTCCAATACCAATTGCAATTCCAAAAACTGCGTTTATATGATCACATGCCCCTGTAACAAATGCTACATAGGGATGACTACCCGGGCAGTGAAGGTTAGAATCATGGAACACGGCAGTGGTATTACCTGTAGAAATACCACTACCAGAATGAGCACTCATTACCTTGACACAACATTATCCTGAAGACTTGCACTGGACAGTGTTAGAAGCACATTCGCAGATGAGCAAAAACTCCGCAAATTCCGTAGGGAACACAAATTTATTTCTTGTCTGGTCACACACCAAACTGGGCTCAACTACAACATCCCCTGGGGTGAGATAACAACGTGAAACCTCACCCATACCAACTTGCACATTTCCCACATTTTGCCTGTACATAAACAACACCATAGAGGAACACTTTCATGGGGCTTACAGGAATACCCACACCCTGGTTTGGACTCCAGGTTGGCTCTATGGCTAGCGTCACCCCAAGTCACCTACTGCACATTTCAGGGACTAATCCCCCTCTTGGCCGGAATCTGTTACCAGTCCAATATTGCTTTGCAGCTATACCAGTTCCCGACCGGTATACACTTTACTAGGCCTAGCCCATTCTCCCACCTAGACTGCCATGTATTATGTCACCCTACATTTCTTTTATGAACCTTTCCCTGTGATTACCAAGGTATTTACATCTGTACAAAGCAGTGCACCACTACCCCGTGGGAGATTGCTGCTGGGCACATTGCCATAGATGTCTGAGTGCCTAGCACTGACCGTCTCTCCCTGTAATAATCTGAGTCCTGACTCTTACTCCTAACAGCGTAACTCTTACTCCCAACAGTGCTGCACTCCTGTGAGCAGAACACATCACAGATAGATGCCCCAGTGACAAGCACCTTCAGACTTCCCCCCCCCATTACTATGGAAGTTTTCACTTCATCTTAAGACAAGGCGCCACTTCCTAGACCGCTCTTAGTGTAGACCACATTGTTTATGGATGCCCCAGTGGTCAGCTCTCTCCTTGTAACTATGAGAGTTTGCACTTTTCTTAAGTCAGTGCGCCACTTCCAGATGAAGCTCATTGCTGTTCATATTACCCAGAGATGCACTTGTGGTATGTGTCCCCGGCAGCCTCGTGGGTCTTCAATTTGTTCAGGACTTCTGGGGCCTTTTAACTGTAGACAAGTTTATTTGAGCTTGGCTTTTCTGACTGTGACTCATGTTCGTGTCCATTACATGAATAGAAGTAAATGTTTTCAATAAGCCATGGGCTACATTCAAGATGGCGCCTGCACCTGGACGGACACTCCTGCAACATTCTAATGGCCTCATTTTGCTACATCTGTAAACACTTGGACACACGCCGTTCGCTTCATAAAGGCCGCCCACTTTGCACACCAGATACCTCTGTGGTGGCAGAGATTGGGGTAGGTCATTTGCAAATCGCGCTCTCGACAAACCGTGAGTATTGACTTCCATGAACTAGCCCTCTTTTTATATTAAATCTTACTTACTCGATTCTGAGTAATGCTCATAATTGTCTCTCTTTAGGTTGCTTAACGCCAGCGAGCATTTTTGCCTGCCACTTTATGTTGGGGTATAGTACTTCCCTTCATATGGTAAGCCTCTCTGTTTGGGACACAGGCTTTTGCCTTATTCATTGCCACTGAACTGGGCTTTTGGCATTTTGTTGTGTGTCACATGTCTTTTGTCCGTGTATACTACTTTCTTTTTTGGTTAATTTTTTTGTTTGGTCATTTCACACCTGCATCATTAGGGTGGAGATGACCTCAGCATCCACCATTCCAATTGCACAGCATGCCACTGAATGTAAATATGTTGATTCATTGTTTACTTTCTCTTTCAGGTCTGTTTTCAAAACCCTGAAGGTATTCTATATACTATTTTGATCGCTGTTGGGTTCCGCCCAGGGAGAAGTTGGCTATGATGCGTTTCTTGAATGTAACTGGTGGGGGGAGCCCCTGTAGGCGGTGCAGCTGATGGTATCTTTAAATATGATAGCGACTCCACCTCCAGGCTTGTGCCTGGTGAACTTGTAGCAAGCAGGGATGTCATTAGCATTTTCTGGATTCTGAGGTAGGGTTCGGCCATGTTTCTATAAGAAAGAACAGGCCCGGTACTTGGCCATTGAGTAGATTGCATATCTCTGTAGCATGTTTGGTGAGCAAGCTAGTGTTGAGGGGCAGGCATGCGAGTCTAACATGTTGTTTGGGTTGTGGTTAGTCTGTGTGTGTGAGCGGTGGCTAGCTTGTGTGAACCTGAGCAAGTGGGGTGCTGGGTGCTGGTGGTATGGGAGAGTGTATGAGAACTTGCAGGAGGTGCATGTGAATTCTCCTTCCATGTTGTGTGGTGTGTGTGGCAGCAGTATGGCAAGCTGCAGCCAGGGTAAAGAGCCAGGGTAAAGAGCACAGAGGAGCTCAGCAGGGTAGCAAGGGGTAGGGATCAAACTAGGGTTCCTGGCAGTGGGTGAGGTCCAGCCACAGACAGACCCAGATGGGCTTGCCTTTGCAATGTCCGTTGCATGCCTCCTGCTTCAAGTCACCATTAAATAGGCCCTGGGAGGAGGGGGAAGCACAGGATGCCGTGGGTGGGACCCAGTGATGTCCCTTCCTGTGCAGATGGATGATGGGAAATCCGCTGATGCCATGTCCTGTACAGATGGGCAATGGGAAATGAAGTCCTCTTGCTTGGTTTCTTCTTTTAAAGACAGTTTTGGTGGGAAACCATAGATGTCGCTACCAGTGCAGATGGATGATAGAAAATGTAATGATGTCACTTTCTGCGCAGATTGTGATGGAAAATCCAGTGATGTCACTTCCTGTGCAGATGGGCAATGCGAGTGCAGCTAGTCTTTTATACGAGGGGCATTTTGTATAACGCTTTCAAAGTTGTTTGCGGTATATGGAACCATGCTCATGTAACAGAAGAACGTCTGTTTTTCATCACTTCACTATTTCTTGACTGTTTCTTAAATTCACCATTCGCCTTGTAAACTAAGGTGAACAGCAAAGTTAACTTTGAGTGTGGAAAATGCTTGAAGTAGTTCATTCTAGTTCAAACCCTCAACTAGAGACCACCTGGCCCTGGTCGCCCTTTACGGAAGTCATCATTGACTTCATCACCTCCCAGGCTCTCGTATCCACCGATTACATCCTACTCGGCAACCTCAACTTCCACCTGGACAACCCCAATGACCAGAACACCACATCCCTTCTGGAGAACTTCACCAACGTAGGACTCTAGCAGCTAGTCACTGCTCCAACCCAAGCAGCAGGACACGGTCTTCTCCACCAGTAAAAACGTTACCTACAGCCACACCACCAAACTCATCTGGACCGACCACCACTGCGTGCACTTTGCCTTTAACAAACCCATCATACACCATCACCCTCACCGCCCCCCGGCCGAAGCTCAAAGAAGGAACAGCTAACTGCCTCCCTCAGCACTACCACACCGCAGACAGATGCCGATGCCAATACCACAGCATGCAACCTCCACCGATGGATCTCCAACTGCACCAACACTCTGGCACCCCTCAAGAAGGCAGTCGGCAAGCAACACTCCAAGAAAGCCAGCTGGTTCACCCCTACCCTCCACGAGTCCAGACGCATCTGCAGGCAACTAGAGAAGATAAAGAGGAACAACAAAAGGCTGGAAACCCACACAGCCTTCAAAGCCGCGATCATCAATCACCACCTCCTCCTCCAAACCACTAAGAAAATGGCCCTCCAGGACAGAATAAATGCCAATGCACACAACAGTAAAGAATTCTTCACCATCGCCAAGGAGTTCGCCAGGCTCACCAGCGAGACCACGGATGTCCCCCCCTCCCAAGACTTCTGCGACAAAGTCGGCACCTTCTTCCACCACAAGATCAGACTTATCTATGATGGCTTCGACACCCAAGACCCTCCCATCAAGCCTGACAAGATCACACCCAACAACGCCGCACCCCAACCAATCCTGCTCAACTGGACCCTGTTCATCACTGACGACATTCTCAAGACCATGGAGAGCATCTACTCTGGAGCCCCCTTGAACCCATGTCCACACCACATCTTCCACAGAGCAGCCATTGTCACCAAGCTCAGCTGCACTATCAACTGCTCCATCGAGACCGCTACCATCCCCGACGACTGGTAACACGCCGAGATCTACCCTCTGCTAAAAAAAACATCTGCCGACCCGACAAACCTCAAGAACTTCAGACCCATCTCCCTGCTCCCATTCCCATCCAAGGTCATTGAGAAGGCCATCAAAGCCTGACTCTCTGAGTTCATTGAAGCAAACCATGTCCTGGACATCTCCCAATCCTTCTTCAGGAGCAACCTCGGCACCGAGACTGCACTCCTCGCCGCCACTGACTACATCCACTCCCTCCTTGACCCGGGCAAAACCACAGCCCTCATCCTCCTGGACCTCTCAGCCACCTTCAACACCCTTTCCCACCGCACCCTAATCAAGAGACTCCACAATGCTGGCATCCGCAACAAGGCCCTGGACTGGATCCACTCCTTCCTCACCAGATGAACACAACAAGTCGGACTACCTTGGTTCCTTTCCAAACCCACAGAGATCAGCTGCAGAGTCCCCAAGGGTTCTTCCCTGAGTCCCACCCTCTTCAATGCCTACATGGCCCCCTTCATGACCATCATCAGGAACTACGGACTCAACATCGTCTCCTACACCAACGATATCCAACTGATCCTCTCCCTCACCAATGAACCAACAACCGCCAGAAACAACTTCCACAGACGAATGAATGACGTCACCACCTGGATGAAGAGCAGCTGCCTTAAACTGAATTCGGACAAGCCCGAAGTCCTCATCCTAGGACCCTCACCCTGAGCTTGGGATGACTCATGGTGGCCCTCCACACTGGGAACCCCGCCCACCCCCACAGGCCACACATGAAACCTCGGCATCATACTGGACTCCTAGTTCACAATAAACCATCAGATCAATGCTAATACAAAAAAAACAGTCACCCATGCACTCATCAACAGCAGACTCAACTACGGCAACGCAGTCCACGCTGGCGTCACCAAGAAACTCCTCCGATAACTTCAGAACGTTCAAAAGGCCACAGCCAGACTGGTCCTTGCCATCCCTCGCTGCAGCCACATCTCTGAATACCTCCGAGAACTCCACTGGCTCCCAGTCAGCAATAGGATGACCTTCAAGCTCCTCATGCATGCCTACAAAGCCCTCCACGATGCAGGACAAGCATACCTGAACCACTGCCTCTCATTCCACTTCCCCATCAGACACCTCCGCTCCGCCAAGCTGGCCCTGGCCACCATACCTCGGATCCACAAGACAAGAACCGGAGTAGGATCCTTCTCCTACCTCGCCACCAAGACCTGGAACAACCTGCTGACCCTCCTTAGACAATCCCCGTCGCTGACACAATTCAGGAAGGACCTCAAGACCTGGCTCTTTGACTGAATACCATAGCACAGAAAGATCAGCAGCCCCCTCCTCCCCCAGCGCCTTGAGACAATCACCGGTGAGTAGCCGTGCTTTACAAACCTTGATTGGTTGATTGATGATTGATTCTTCTATGAAAATTCATATTTGACATCTTTGATCAAATTATGTCTATTTTAGTGGAGTGTTTAATTGGATTTATCAATCCCTCATATAGTAGAAAATAAAGTGCAACCGATTCATTTTTACTGGTCTGAAAAGAGTCTTTTGATTGTAGGCATGTAAGTCACTCAATGGGTGTGGCTTTACCGCAGAGGCTGTGATCAGAAGGACGTCTGACATTAATTTACGAGCTGATATAGCATGTGAAATCACCCCCTTGAAATGACGTTAATTATTAGCAGGTTCATCTTTTCCTCGTACCTTTGTTAGACAGTAGGCAAGACAATTCATGTTAGAGACCACTATAACAAGTTTGTTCTATAGTCGCCACATTGTCTGCCACTTGGATGTCATAGACTTTTGCTGGCATGATCCAGACTGCACCCCTAAACGCTTCTTATTGTGTCACACCAATTTACACATGCCTTCAAAATCTAATAAAACTAAATGTGGAGACTTTTAAAATGAAAATACCTCCTCAACCGAACCTGGAGTTATCTTTCTTTTAGCTACCCTTTCTTTAAACAGTTCTACTGAAATTTAACCTGTCACAAGAGGAAGCAGATGGCAAGGGCTCTTTGCCACAAGCCCCACTCTTTTTAGGGCCCCACACTGTCACTATCAAATCTATTTATATTTTGTGATACAGTCTCAGTAAAACCAAAGAAGGACCCTGCATCAACTTTGTGACCCAAGACTCACAAAACCTTCAAAGATGCGGCTAGCGGCGATACCAAATCCAAACTATTCAAAGTCAACCTTTCCTGTGCAACATAACTACTATGGTGGAGGACACATTATCAGTAGATTCTTATGTGGATTTGGCATGTACTCCCGAAAGAGGGGGACTTCACTGCCCAATTCTAGTCACTCCGTTGATAACATGTCAATTTAGCCTCAATTGTTTTACAACAAACTGGCAATTGAAAACACAGAGTTCCTTCATGTTAGCACCTTACCCTTCACACGCAGAGGGTTGAAGCACCAGATGGTTTCTGGTTTGCTGTTATCGTAGCAGCAGCCTTTTTCAATGCACTTCTCTTTGGTGATTCCTCCAGAACCACAATTGTCTCTTGATGTTGGTTCAATGCCACACCTGTCTGTGGAAACACGTTTGATAACGTTTACTTAAAGAAGACATTTTGCAAAGACAGGTTTGTAAATAAAACTGCAGATTGTCTATCAAAATCCACAAGGTTGCATGTATATTAACATTGACCCTATTGTAGATCTCGGGGCATAATTTAAAGATTGAGGGGCATATCATCAAGGTCCTTATCTCCGCTTTTTTGGCTTTAAAAGCCAGAAAAGCGGAGGTAATGTTTTCGCCCTATTAACAAGAGGGTGCTAACATGCATAATCGCATGTTAGCACCCTTTTTCCCTACGCCTCCTTTGCATCTCTAATGAGATGCAAAGTGGCGTTCCTTCCCAAAATAACTGGAGAAATGTCCCTAACCGACATTTCTCCAATTATCAATGGGCACGCTAACAAGCATAGCCATAAGAAAAGTAGCACTAACCGCGGTTATCGCTACTTTCCTTACACCTGCTTTTAGTTTGACTTAGCCATGATATCCAATGGAAGGTGGATATCATGGTTAAGTATGCCCTGCCCTATCAACAACGTAGCGCCAAACGTTGTGCGATTATCGCTGGAATCCCAGCGATAATTGCACATTTGGCAGCTAACTCGGTTATTTTTATCGCTCTGGAGATAAGCGTCACTGATATCGCGCTATCTCCGCGATAAAAACAAGCGATAGCCGGCGATAATTATCCTATCGCTAAGTGCGCTTAGTGATGATTATCGCCGGTTGTTGATATGCCCCTTAGTGGCAGTTGTCACTGCAGCAGTCGCTGTTTCTCCACCAAAAAAGATGTATGTACCAAGGAAAAAGACACTTTAATGGGAAAGCCACAAAGGCCCTCCTCTGGCAGTAGACTTTCTTCGCTAGTGGAATTTCCATCTCAAAGTCTGAACACTTGAGATGCACCCACAAAATGAGAACACAGTACCAATGACTACACGCCGACTCTGCCTACCATGCTGGGTGAAGTAGACTATACTGATTGCTAAATGAAAGTCTACTCCCTTTGTGCAGCAGACTGCCGCAGAATTACCTCCAACAGACATAGTGGCAGATCGCCCTCTCAGATCAGGCAACTAATATGCCACTACTTTTAGCACAATTTCCTCAACAATGACACCATGGATAGAGCAGCTGAAATATTTTATTTGGTGGTATCTCAGCCTTTTGCAGCACTCCAAATTGACTATGCAGCTAGAGATCCATGCCGGAAATCTACCATTTCCTGGCAGATTTTAGTTGCCGCCCTCCTCCAAATGAGACCAGTAGTCTATTACATAAGTGTAATCATAATTTGCTTTAGAAATGTGCTGAAAAGTACTCCTTACATTGGACATATACTTTACAGTTATATCCTGAGAAAAACCACTACGATAATTGGCAGAAAAGTGAGATGTGCTGTTTTGGGAAATGTTGTGGAGCAAATGTGCATCAGATTCAGAGGCTCTCATCACTTTGCCTTTTTGTATTCCTGATCATATCCAACAAAGCTCAAATTGCACAGCTGTTTTATTCAAACCTTATTTTCTTTAAAGTTTTACTAAATTCAAAGGATCTTTCTCTTCATAAGGATATTGTTCAAACTGGCTATTCCACGAATATTTACTTGAGGCCATCTGACAAAGTCGTTTTTGGTATTTTGTGTTCGTTCAATGCCATATATGAAAACATGGCCTTTTACATATCCTGTCAAACAGCAGCTCCGAAGCCCAATTAATAAAGCAAAATGTAGCAGGGGAAGCTGCCTACTCGAAGCTGTGGTTTAGGTTCAGGAAAGGTAGACATGAATCACTATAATATTTTATCTAATCCCATATATTTTTGAAGCAGAAATCGCAGGCAAATCCAAGGGCTTCGTCTCTAGAAACTTTGGACCAGATTTACAAAGGGCTTGTGTTGCTATTGTGTCATACAAGGTGATGTAACGCAACGCAAGCCCTTAAGTGGGATTTACTAAGCCAGGAATGTCACTGCCTTGCGTTCCCTTGTGGCAGGGAGGCGTTCCATTGAGAGTGTGGGTTTTCGAACTCATCCACCCATGGATTTTGGAGCATTCCCACATTTACAAAGAGTTGGGGACCTGGGAATGAGTCCATATAGTACGCCTCCTAGGCCCAAGCTGAACAAGGAGAAATATAGGGGTCGATTCCGATTCGGGCCGGAAAAATCTCCGTCCGAGCCGGACCCGGAGAGATTTCCGACCGAATCGGACTCCCGCAGTCCGACCGAACGAGTACGATGCGTTCGAATGCTATCAGACTCGATTCGGTCGGACTCCCATTGAAGTCAATGGGAGCCGGGCGTACAACGCGTACGCGGGCTCCCATTGACTCAATGGGTGCGAGGCGAACAAGGGTGCCCCCTACAGTGAGTACGCCGCGAAGCGCATCGCGTCGTACACGCACAGGTAGGGGGGACCCATGGGTCCCCCCTGTGTGCGCCTCGCACGGGTACGCGTACAGGGGGGTCCGACGCGGACCCCCAAAGTGCGGCTCCGACAGTTCTTTTGAGCCAGACGGCGCGAGTCGGTCGGACTGCTTGCGGCGCGCATCGTACTTACCCGGCCGGAGAACGACTCCATTGCGCGAGGCGATCCCTGTCCGTGCGAGTCGGTCGGAGCGTGTTGGACCCACGTTCGAGTCGGTCGGTGTTTTCGCGAGCGCTTGCATCGTACTCGCTCGGCCGGACGCGCGTCCGAATCGGTCGTGAAACAGGGCTCCGAATCGGATCCAGTTAAACCGAATCCGATTCGGAGCACTACCGACCGAGATCGGAATCGGCCCCATAGTGATTTCTACTCGTTACTTCCTTTTGCTGTGTGTGATGCATTCCGCAGCACACATAGAAAAAGGAAAATGCCTTTAAGGATTGTTTTTGTGCAGGAAGATATCCCTTCATGCAGAAAAACAATGCTGGCTGTAACGCAGGCACCCTTGCTTTGCCAGGTTGCCTGCTTTGGTGCCAGGCAGCACACAATGCACCAGCACAAGGAAGAAGCAGAAATGAGCCATATCTTTGTAACTATGGTGCATTATTTATGTCTCTTTAATGCAAATGCAGAGCAGTAAGTTGCCTTGCTGTGCAATGCTGCATTGCATGAAATGTTAGTAAACCTGGGCCTTTGATTCTGTCACTGAAAGAAGCCAGACGTATTACTGAATTTTCAAATGTCTTTCTCCCAGTTTAAAAATCATATTATTAAAGATGTGGACTCTATAGGGTTTAATCACAAAGACATGCTGGAGTATGTAAAGTAGTACTTCGCTGGTACTCTTTATTACATGCCCTTTTAAATTGGCCCAAAATCACCCAAGATGGGAATAAAAATGAATTATTTGTGGAATATTCATATGCAATAAGTACAGATAGAATGAACTATTCTCTATTTCCAATTTTGTTAACAGGGAAATGGACGATTTTGACCTAATACCAAACACATGTAAAAGTAAGTGAAAACGTACTCTTTAGTACTATTTTTCATACCCATGAACGCTTTTGTGAATTGTCGGCACTTGGCGTAAGGATGAGTCACTAACTGATGTTGAATGTGTATTTCCTCCCCTTTAGAACTCCATAGGAAATGGCTATGACTAATGTTTATGAAACCAGAAACTGGTTCATGTGCAGAGACAGTAACATTAGTAATGAAACGTGACAACCCACAGTTTCGGGTGAGGTTTGTTATATTTATGTATCCAGCTGATGGCAAATTATTTCATAACCCTTCAGAATTTGGCTCTTCACAAGATGCTTATTTATTTGGACATACCACAGTAGTACATGACTTTATATTTTGTATCTAGGTGCCCAATTGTGACAATGTGCCTTTTGGGTCCCAAAGATTTGTTTATCATGCTACAAATGTATTATATTTTAATATTATATTCATTTTTTAATGTTTTGCTTTTCTGTACTTAATTTTCTAATGTTTTTAGAAACTTTACAAATGTGTTTGATTTGTCAATAAGCTACTAGTAATCGTCACTCTTCTTGTCATTGAGCTTGACAGAACACTGCACACAGGACAAATTGGAAAGCTATCATCCCATCTGTTTATTGCTTGCTCCACAGTCTTTAAATTTGAAAAGTGTGGAGTTCACTGTAGAGCTGTCATTAACAAGTCACTAACTGTGACTCCTTTAGTAATCGTTCTGTTAGTAGAATGGTTTGCCATCTACAACATTATAGTAGATAATATGGTGTCCCAAGTATTTCAGAAAGAGTTGCAGAGAGGAATTAACTGAACCTTATTTAGTTATATACTTGTATGATCCAACTATATAGCTCCCCTATAAATGAATTCCCAATTCTAACTGAAACCCACTGACATTTTGTTCAGAGAGGTTGTCTCAGCCATTTCTCTTGTTTACTGTAGCGATTGATAGAACTCATGAAACTGGAGTTATATAAGTAACACTGTGGTACACAGAGGTGTTACCATGTATCAGTACAAAACCTGTGTACTTTATAAGTGGAACACATTCAAACAAGGCATGCCTGTCATTGGGCTACATGTTTATCCTTGAGATCATCTTTCAATGTTTAAGCATGCTCTTTGACTGTGATAACCAAAGTCTTTTTCTCTCTCAATTCAATCTCAGTCTGTGTTAAAGACGGGGTTACTGGAATTATGTATCAGTCAAGGACCAGTTCATGCAGCAGAGTCAATCAGTTATACAGCAAGAAAGGGCAAATTATAGATCATAATACAGTATATTTTTGTGGCAGTATTATTACACTATACTGTAATTTTAACACACTTTAATAATGTTTGGGCAACAGTGTCACCTAATTTACACCCATTTAACACAGGAATATAGCATTTCACAGCTGTGGCACTATGTGCAATGCTTTCTTTTAGTAAGTTTTGATTCCTCTGAGCTAGATGTAAATTACGCAGGGAATGATGTTGCATGTGTACATCCATATACTTGGTAAAACATTACAGGAATGGAATTGAATAATTCCAGTTCCATGACCGTAGACAAATAACTCAACATTCGTAGCAGTGAAGTCCCATAACCTTTGTTGCAGCCATGCATCCAAGTATCTCAAAAGTGTTTTCTAGCTTTTGCAATGTTCAGTAATATTTTCAGCTTTCCCAATGTTCTATCATTTGGAGGTTTCACTAAGTAAACATAGTTTCAGTCCTCCAGATAAAAACAATAATAACTTAAAAAATGCCTGTCTGATATTGACTACTGATGTAAGTTATTTGTAAGGTGTAACATAATCTGAAACTGCTCTATTTTGTATCGGTGTCAGACCTTTGTGACTTGTCTAGTCACAATAAACAGATCCAGTAAAAGTTACCACACTGCTGTGTTGTGTTATGTGGAATGTTTAAATAATGCACTTTAATAAGCAAAGGTATATTACAAAGTATTAAAGTTATTTCTCAGAGTCACAAATTCCCAGAGCCACTTATACAACCAGGTTAATTTTTTAAAATGAAAAACATGATATATATTTTTTTAATCTAGGGAATTTTTTGTTCAAGTCGCTGATCTTTATGGTCACATGAAGGTTATTATTGTGACTAGAGCTGAAGGAAAGCTTACTAATATTATGTAATGTACAATAGTAATCCTGGGACCTTATTACAGACAACCTGTCATGCTGCACAATAATTTCTGTATGACAACAGGTATTCCACAGAGCCGCCATGAAAAGTGTGGCGGTAAGGAAACAAAGGCGGACCTACAGGGCCTCCTTGTGCCTCTGGACCAGGGGATGCATGCAGGGGGGCACATGTGTGTCCCCCTATCTGCATGCGACCCCCGGTTCCTGCAAGGCATGGACTTGTCAGTCAATGCCCTGCAGGAACACGCAATGAGGTTCCCATTGCAGTGCCTTGCTAAGGCTCACATATGAGCCTTAGCACAGCACTGCCATGGGCCAGCCGCTGCAGGACCATCCAACTTGGATTCCTGTCAGAATCATGTGGGTGGTCACATTATGGCTTTGCATGCGAAGTACTGCACATAATCCTAAAATGCCTTTGTGAATAGCCCCCCAAAATATTTCACAATGGTCACTATGGCAAACTGGTAAAGTTGCAGAGAAATTTATTAGCTAAAATTAACTGCGTCTGTCATGTTTAATCAAAGCACTTTACATCCAGAGCTCAATTCATTCATTTAACATAATTATGAAAAAAGCGAGACAAATGCTTGACAATCTTTTCAATAGAGTGCAAGAATAGGTATTGCGAAATTCCCAGATGAATTTATGCTTTAGAAATGTATTCATTTCTGATCAACAAAAAAATTTATGTGGCTTCAATATTTGAACAAAGAGTCGCTTAATTAGAATCCCTTAGGTGATTACTTCAGAATAGGTGGCAATTCCACCTTCAACTAGTTTGTGACATTTAGGAGTGCGACTTCTTTTGTGGTGCCTTTTTTCTTCTAAGTATTCTTTGCCATCTCTTGCACCAGACATGGTTGGTTTGTTCAATTTCAGTTTCACTTTACTTTTCTCAGTTCAATAATACCAGCTTTACCTTCACCACAGGTGTTTCATTCTTTAACTTCTAATCCGATCTTCATATTTGGTTGGATTCCCAAAATTCATGTGAACTGGGTGGAAATATACTCAAGTGGGCTTTCTCTAGCATTTGTAGTAAAGTTTCAACTTTCAGAGATTGACAAAGAACCCTAGAAGCTGTCCACAAACCCGTTGTCAGTTATAGACCTACTAAAGTACTCAAATGCAGAATTCATATCAGTTGACAAATCCAGCAAGTATAAATGATGGCAAGCACTTATTTTCAGATATATTTTTGTTTTCTATAAGAATAACGTTTTCCCTATATAAAAATCCTTTTACTGCCATCAACAAATGTGGGTGTGTTCCTAACCTATCCTGGAAAAGAGCTTACTCTTAGAGTTTACATGAAACACAGGTGTACTAAAAGGTTTGTCAGTCACACCCATAATATCTATATTAATATACAGTCTACACTTGGTCTGCACTTCACTAGTTCATCTGTGTTTTCCAAAACATTTCAATGTTAATACTGAGCTCAACATTTTCTAACTTTTTGGTATTTCATCTGCTGAAAGTGACCTGAGATTTAAGATGGAAAGTGACTATGGTGTTAGGGGGTACTCCTATTGGGTGAGCTAATTTCTCTAACACTTTGATACTTAATCTGAGTCTACTTCATTTTTAATTTGCACTGCTGTGCGCTCTTCTGAGTGTGTGTTAGTTTATTGAAACACTGAACTTGTATTTAAGTTGATTATACTCAATAATTCCTACCTAACAAGTAACTTGCATGTTAAAGTTAATGTACTTACACTGGTTAGTCTGGAGCTCTGAAGTTGCACTGACTAGTCCAAAAGTTAGGGTTATCACGAGGAAGAACATCTTGCTTGCCCCTGCTACGTCCTGAAGATCTGTTCTGTAGGCTGGCTGTGATCCCTCACTGACAGACGGCCAAGGATTTGTTTTATACCCATTGCCCTGTTTGTTGCCTGACAGGTTTCCACATCTCTAATCAAGATAAACATCACCTTTCGTGCCTTGGCTCAAAAATTAGATTTTCTTTTTAATTGACTTACATTTGCTTACCAATGGATAAAAAGATTAAGTTGACAAGGAACATATCCTTTTCCTTAAGTCACCTTAATCTTCGAAGGAGTTCATTAAATTTGGCAGTGTGTGTCCAAAATACTACCCACTGCATCATGTGTCAATGCATATGTTTATAGTTTGCATTATAATATTTGAAAAATTTGCACCATGTTGACAGCTCAAAAGATTCAGACTGTAAATAAGGAATTCCAAATATTAGTGTTGGGAAATATTCAATTTCAGGAAGTTTATTCATGATTGATTTGTCACCAGTTAGCACACCAAGGTTAATGCTGAAAGGACAGTGTAACACTATCCATGTTATCAACTAGTAAAAATCTACCTTTATATATTTATGCACTGCTTTGTGTTCATGTGAGTTACACAAACACACCTGCTCATCCAAGAAGATATTCAACCATGCTTAGCTGGCATTGGCAACATGAGCAAAATATGTCAACCACTTCCTTGCAGAATGTGAACCTTTGAACAGATCAAGCTACTGACTCCAAGATATACAATTCACATATTAGGAAATAAGAGACAATATCTACTGAAGTGACAGGCTCACATATTTTTGACCTAATGCATTGGTGATAGCATTGTTACACAGTTGAGGTTTTGGCAGAAGTGATATCTTTTCTTTCAGAATTGTGTTCATTATACCATAGAAGACAAAGTAAAATAACACATACTCTGCAGCTGAAAAAACATTATTTGTTCATTTTGTGTTTGTCTAGGATTTATATAAATGTCCTCAGAGCTTTAAGAAGTTGCCACCCTGATGAAATGTTGGCAGTGGCATAAATTACAGTTGCCTAATCATATACTCATACATGTCTTACATTAATAGAGATATATCTTATATTATATTTTCAGTAACATTTATAAGAAAATGTCGGCATATATTTTTGAAATTACATCCATCTCCTATTGTTGGCTAGAACATTCAACATCTAGGTTAAAATCAGCAGCTTAGTTTACCCTAATCATTTCAACTGCAATTAAATAGTACATATATTATAAATGATAATAAAATATATCACATCTTTGGCATTTCAAAAAGCAGTGGTTTCAAAACCACAGGAATTCACAAGAATTATGTTACATCAGTGAATTAGGGCCTGATTATAATGACGGTGGGACCACCATCAGCAGCCCGTCGGTGGAGGTCCCACCGCCATTGTAATAGTGTTTACTGCCTGCCACATTAGGATGACGGGCGTATGTCTGACGGTCAGAGAGACAGACCGCCAAGCATCCGATGGGCTCAAGGAGCCTGTTGGTGCATCAGACGGAGTTGTATCCCTACAACAGTGGCGGTGCCTGCTCAGGCACCGCCATAGGGATTACAATGTCCCTTTCTGACGGCCGTTTCATGGCGGTTAACTGGCCATGAAAAGGCTGATGGAAAGGGACTTTGGGGGCCCATAGTGGGCCCCCTTCCCCCCTGGACGTATGACATGGCCCATATGTCCCTGCACCATGTGGCAGGCACCGCATTGTGCCTGCCACATAGTGCAGGGATATGCAAAATTTGCATTTTTCGTACTGTAGAGTGTGCTGCAGCCCGCAGCACATGCCACAATACAAAAAATACACTTTGCGACTCGCTTGAAGGCAGTTTCATTGTAATTCTTATGGCGGGACCGCCGACAGCAAGTCGAGCAGTCCCGTTTCAGAAGGGATGGAGGTTGGACTTACGTCCAACCGCCATCCTAATCAGCCCCTAAGTTTTTATATGTCTTTGAATATACACAATTCTCATGATTTACGGATGTCCTTGAATGGGAGGCCGAGAAATTACATCTTATATCCTCCTTTATGGGCAATGAGTCTACAAGCATGTCAATCCTCATTCTCCCCATAAAATATAACCAAAACCAGAGCACTCTAGTATAACCTGTGGCTCATTGGTTAGCTGACAACTGCAGAGAGTAGCAGCAAAACCTGTTACTGCTACATATAAAATGTTCATAGTAAGCATATTACAATGTATTTCCAACTCTTTTTTACTGCAGACAAAATACAACTAAGTAAATTCTATGTATTTATTTCACTTAAAATATATATATATATATATATATATATATATATATCTCTCTATCTCTCTATCTCTCTATCTCTCTATCTCTCTATCTCTCTATCTCTCTATCTCTCTATCTCTCTCTTTCTTCCCCCCCCCCCCCCATACAATCAAACAATGACTGGCAACACAGGAAGACGGCGCACTGGAGGTATGTAGATTCAGCTGCAATATTTCTTGATCTTTTTTTCTTTGCCTTGCGACGTGTTTGTGTGCCAGAAAATCAAAACAGACCTACGCGTTTCAGCTGAGGCCCTCAACTGGGTCATAGAGTCAGTGTAAAGAGTGTCATATTTAAAGGGCTGCCACCCTATTTTTCACCACCTGATTAAAATTAGATTAACATTTAAAGGGATTGGATCGCATATTTAATTTCCTATTTAGTAAAACACGGTTTAAAAATTCAAACAATTTCAACTCAAGTTGACATTTTCTTTCATGTAATTGTAAAGTACACTATTATATAGTCAACATATATTCATCATCTCTCAAAGACAATAAGTCTAATTCATTATCTAATTTCCTGTCTTAGCAACCCATAATTATTCACACAGATATACCCATCAGAGAAGAAACAAGGAAAGGTGGGGAAAAGAAGGAGCAGAAAGAAGGACATGGTGTAGGTACCTGTACATTGTTATAATTTTTAAGACATATCAATGTTCTATCATTAAAAGCAGAAAAACCTCTGCATTAATCCATCCATTTGGACTGAGATTTCATTATAGTTCATCATAATAACCCTCCATTTCTTCATGCATATTTTTGACCCAAAGATACATGCAAAGGCACAGTACCTATGTCTATATAGTAGTCATCTAGAAAGTGCAAAATATAAATTGCACTTCCACTTATCATATAAATTCTACATTACCACAAGCATATTTGTAAAGCCAAGAAAAGTGCAAGTTCCGATTATCTATGTCTATACAGGCTTCATCACTAAACTACATAATAGCTATAAAGTACCTTTCTAATGTGCAAACTTTGAGATATCTATGTCTATATAGTACTCTTCAATAAAGTGCATGATTTAAATAAATAACTGTACAGTGTCTTGATAAAGTGCAAACTTCATAGTCTTATCATATTGTCATATGTGCAAACATAAGCAGTTGTTAGTGCAAGGTCCTCATATCTATCTCTGCACATCTGCATTTGATATTGATTTAACGACAAGCTTGTATCCTTCCTAATGTATATTGTCATTTATGCATATACAAAAGAAAGTGCAAGGTGCTAATAACTGTACAGTACCACAATAATAGTCTCGTTGTCCAAACATCCTTATATCACCCCACTTGGCATCTAAAAACTGAGACATTCCCTCAAATTGTTTAGGTAGAACACCAGGGGGCCTATTAGGATGTCGGGCGGAAGCACCACCGCCGTGCTGGCGGGTGCAAAAACCACCAGTTACCGTCTGCCCGCCGCTGCCCACACGCCCGCAAAATTAGGATGTGAAAATGCGGCCAAACACCGCCCGCGAGCCGGATACGCCGTCCGCCATCAAAGTGCGCCCGCTCACGTAGCGGCGCAGCCCAATGGAGACACACCGACCGACGAAATCACGTCCCGCCCGCCGTACAAATTACGATGCCGCAAACAAACAGCTCCCACGGCTAAGAGACACCGCACGCGAAAGCAAGGCGGAAACCCGACCGACCTGCACGGACACCAAAGAGGCGGACCACCCGAGCATGAATCCAGCACTGCAGGCACTCCCCATGCTCTACCTGATGCACCACCTAGGAGTCAACGCGCCGCGGCGACGCAGGTAAGCAGACACACAACAAGGGCACGCAAACACCGCACACAGTGCAAGGGCGGAAAAAGAGGACATGGGGGCCCCCCCCCAACACCCCTGTGTGGACACGACACATCCACCACTGCACCCACAAATGTCACACCGGGCAAATAGTAACAATTCGCAACTACCGGGCACACACCACCCGGGACCAGGAACTGACGTCCCCGTCACGGCACCGCAGCGCAGCGGCGATGACGCAGCTACACATGCGCACAACGCTGAGGCCAACGACAGCGCCATGAATGCGCCGCACACAAACAACACAGGGTCACAACTAAACACCACACACACCAGCCCCACCCTGAACGCACACGTCACGTGACAGACCTGCCACAGTCATGTCTCCAACCGGCAATTCACAGTTGCCAACCAAAGTCACACAACTGACCCGAACAGGGCAGTGATGTCACGCAAAATTAGGACACACCCCTGTGTGCAAAACATGGCGAAGCACACAGCGGCGGCAACATCACCCAGCAGAATATGGACCCCGTCGGCAAAAGGTACGCCAGTTCCACACAGAAACACCGATACCACCCTGCACCCAATACCAAGACATGCAATACGGAACACCAAAGAGGCCGGGGACCGACAACAGGTGGCTCCAATTATAACACCCACACACAAGGCCCAACGTATAGCGGAAACGCAGCCTGCCGCCCACACACGGGAGAGGAGATAGCACTCAATGGCCTTCCATACCCACACCGTAACCACAGCCCAACTATTCAAGCAGGACAACACAGTCATTATCCCAACAAAAAGCCCACCACAGGCATGCAGAGGGAACCGTCCACAGGGCAGATAGCGCACAACACGAAAGAACATTCAGAACGGGAAAAACAAATGATAACACTCCCCCATGTGGTTCACATGCAAGTTATCTGGAATGAGTCAGACACCACTGACCTTGACCATACAGACAAGCATGTGGGATGAGGACCCGTGTCCTCCGCACAAGCTACTAGAACACAACCCCTGCCTCCCTACGACATCACAGAATTCCCAGCAACGTCGGATGGTGCACTCTGCAGACTGCACAGACAGCCGGAGCACGCCATCAAATCGCCCTGCAGCAAAATGGCACTTCCACCACAACTACCCAACTACGCCGGACAGATGAAGCTGTACAAACATAACCTGATACAGATATTGGGATGTGATGCACTGTCCTTGCTGAACGTAAGTTACCGACTAACTTACCGCATCACATTGTTCAGCTGCGTCATCCCCGTCTTCTACTGTCGGAGGTGTCCCTTCCACTATCCCGTGGATTTATGTCTCTCCAACCCGGCATGTCCAAGGGCGCACCTGCTACAACTATTCAACCCCATGGACGTCCACGACCGGGTCTGTTCAGCCTATGGGGGCATGGCGTATGTGGCTGCAATCGGACCCTCACTGCAATGGAACCACTGTGCCTCCACACGACGGATCATGGATCACAGTTACATCGAATGTCATCCAACATGTCCCATCATGCTCCTACAAGGGACAACTCACGACCAACACCTTGACAGCCACCATCCGCTACATTGGATGGCATCCATGTTTACCACCAATGACATGGAAGCCCTGCTGGAAGGTATCGCATACCTGACAACCTGTCAATTCGTCGGCCCCCGACGCTATATCCCCAATTGAACAATGATGTCCGACACCACACCCATGCTTGGCTTCCGCACGGACTGGGCAGTTACCAGTACAACAACCATAACATACAACCTGCAACTGACACCACACCATCAACTACACTGCCATGACATCGGATATTAACGGGACATGCACTCTGTTCCTCATCACATCCAGTAACTCTGCATGAACAGGGGGAGGCAGAGGCATGGGATTTGTGTATGGCAACCACATGGACATGACTGCACGTACAACTATGCCATAATATGGACCCTGCGCCCATGAACAGATGCACCGGTCAGTGGACAGTAATCGTTCGGCTATAGTATGTGAGAGCTGCCACCTCACCTCCCTCTGAACTTCCGTGCCAGGACCTTTGCATGGACAACAAGTGCATCCACCAACAACATCACCCCAGTGACTGTCGCATGTCCAGTAGCCACCACATTGCAACAACAAGTGGGACGCCGTTGCATGCACGTGAGCCCATGCCCTGATGTCACCCCTCACGCACCTGTGTATGAGTGTCTATAGCGGCAAACCTGGAACATGGAACTGAGATGTACTGTGCCCATGATGGCAAGCGGTCTGGTAGGCTAAATGTGTACTGTCTGTGTCAAAGTCAGCAGCTCCTCAGTAATTAGCAAATGTACATTAGCACAGCAACGGCTAAGCAGTTGGAACTCTGAAGCCCACATCCCACAGGCAACAACTAATCACATGTACCCCTACACCCTATGCTATGTGTAATCATGCTGAGTATATCCTCCACATGCATTTCGCTGCCAGTAGTGTCCACTATACTGCATCACAGAGGACATACGTCCCAATACATGGCTTGAAGCAAAAATGTGTCTCTGCTGAATCCTTTCACAAGTACGAATGAGAGAGGATGAGAGTGTGTGAAGTACACGGCAGTCGTGAGATGACCATGTAGTCCACCGTCATTAGATGTCAACGCAAATGAGTAGCCGCAACAGTGGCCACAGGGAAATACCACAGCTCGTGGAGCAGGACACCTCACACTCTGAAGTCGCACGAAAGATCAACACAACAACACTGACGGCCTGCTCACTACAAAGCACAGTCCTACACATGTATACAATGACCCACACAGTCTGACCACACACTCAGCAACCAAAAGTGGGAGCCACGCCAAAGCATGCCACAGCGATGCCTGACAAGACACACACACAACGTCAGTGTGGGTGGGCAGCACTGCACAGTGAGTAAGAACTGCTGAAATGCTGACATGCACAATTGGACTAGACACAATCTTGACAGTCACACACCCTGCACATACACAACGTCTGAACCATAACAAGTAGGAGTCAGCCTGAACTGCAAGGACACACCCACACACCGCATACTGTGCAACATACAACACACACATCTCACCATACTCAAAGACCTCAACACGGCTACAAACATCCACCATGTCCCGGGGTGACATGTGTGTAGTCGACATGGACACGACACACACATACACACCAACGCTACCACAAACACACACCACACACAACACACACCACCTCACAAATGCACACATTGAAAGTAAGACATGTGCCCAGCCACAATGCACATCACATGACTAACATACACCTACACTGCTGGCCACACAGCACATAAGCTCACACATGCCCGCATACTCCACGCATGCTGCCAGTCCACCTGTAGCTACACCCAAACCCTGTGCAATGCATGCACGTAAACATGACACGGATACATTGACACAGGAATAACACCAATCACATGCAGTCAATACTTTGCACCGGAAAGCAGATACATCACACTCACAAGTAGCACGCTCTGAGAGAATGGAAGTCCCTGCCACGTGTACAACACATTAGAATGTGAGGCCGGACATTGCAAATGCTGAGGTCACATACACGGCATCTGCCCCACCTAACCAACCACACACTGCAACAACTGCAATCATCAACTACACAGACACAACCGACTACAGAAGCAACAGCATACAGTCACAGTTCACATCGACAGGCACCATTACTCATCAACCCCAGGGACAGTGCCCAGTTCCATGTGCCGAGTAGTAACACGAAGTGCTGCGGATGCCATGTGTGTGTGTGCGCCCTGCCATGGCCAGCCAACACCGCCATGGCAGTCACAATATCCATCACAGCCACCACTGTCTCAGAAGAAGATGGGTCAGTGTGCCTACCAATCTAACAGGATGCCAGTACGACTCGGTGCAGTGTGTGTGTGCGCCACGGGACAGTTGCAGGTCCGCCCCTGAGAGAGTAGCACAACTGTTGAAGACACACAGGTGTCATGTGAAGCGGGAGTTACGCTTGGCTCAGGTGGGTGGGTGTGACGGGTAGATGCGCACATGCAATGTTGAAACACGCTGTGTTGGGAGGGTTCCGGAACTGTACATTACCGCTCTCCTGGGCATTTGTAAAGACCACCTGTCTGGGGATGAATGTGAACTCGTGTGTGCACAACAGGCGGGCACGCGAACAATGCTGCATCAGGTGTAGACGTCAGCCCACCCTCTGTGGACATGCTGGATACTGCAGTGCGTCCGTCAGGCCCTTGCCAAGGCACTCACATCCCCTGTCGACCAGGTGTATCCCCAACATTCTCCACCTGCACAGGCAATCCAGGGCACGGGATGGCAGTGGGGCATGGTGGGCGAGAGGTCATGGCGCGCTCCTCCTGGTCACATCACGCAGGCAACACATCCTCAATTTGTGGCATGGCAGAAGTCAAATGGAATTAGTGGGGAGACGCACACATCACGAGCAGGAGTGACGTCACGGAAGGTGGCTCGCACCATCTCTCTCATTGCCTATTTTCCCACACACGTTACATGCCATTGCAACAGAGAAGCCAGCGCGTGCACAAGCAGCTCCAAGCTCGCCACAGAGAGGCCAAAGAGTGAATGTGTGGGTCCATGAGCTCCAGTTGGACGCGGCCTGGGCCGCTAGGGCAGCTACAGCCCCTGTGTGTTGCAAGTGGTGTATCCGGACTGCGGAGCCTGTCATGCATTGTCAATGTTGCCCGGGTCTCGAGTCGTGGCACCACGCAGGTGGACGGCGTCCCGCAACTTATCATACCGCGTGACAGACCACTTGTTCAACTGGACCCACACTTACACTCCTTGGCCGCTCTGGGGCGAGGTTGGAGCTGCTTGTGCATGCGCTGGCTTCCCAGGTGCAAACGCATATTTGGGTGAGCGAGGGGAGGCCATGATTAGTGTGTGGGAGCAGGTCCACAATGGACAGGGCCACAACATGCTGTGTGCATAGGCAGGGACGGCCAGTGGCCAGCCTCCACATGTCTGTTGCCATATCATCATCTACACATTGGCATGGGAGATGCATATGCACACACATGCCGTCTTGCACTATGTACATCTCACACTTGGCACGTGCAACGTTACGTGTCACTTGTGATTGCAAATCACACAGCCGTGTTGGCATGGAGCTGTCAATGTGTACACCTGTCAATGTTTCTGGAGGTGTGATCCGTACAGTGCTGTACATAGGGTGCAGTAGGGACATCAATGACTGTCTCATATCCCCTCGTGCCACAGGTCCCACTTGTTTTGGCAGCTCAGCCTGTGCCCATAGCATTGTTGGTTTGTGCCATACTCACCCAGCCTCGGAAGCAGTGTCATGCACAGCAGCTAGTTATGTTGCCGTGGTGTTGCCGCTTGCCAAATATGCTGTCTGATAACGTCAGCATGCCTTACAAGTTATCAAGGCCTAAATCCCCATGTGCATGCTCATAGCAATGTTGTGTGTCACTGCCCATTGCTATTGGTATGGGACCTGTGTAAGTGTATTGTGGCTCTGCTGTCCCTACTTGTCAGCTGTGCTGTGATTCAATTGCTTGATCAATCATCTATGTTTTGTGTATGTGGTAATGCCATGTGGCGTGTTGCTTTGACATGTGTCCACTTCCATCTTTCCTAGGAGGAGACCAAACATACATCGCCCCTACCAATTGCTGCCAGACATGGAGGATGTAGAGGTAATCCGGAAATTTCGCCTGGACCGACCCACACTGCATCGCCTATGTGCCTTGTTGGAACCCCACCTCCGTCCTCGCAGGGTGTATTCAACTGCATTTACCCCCACGGCTAAGGTGATGGCTGCACTGCATTTCTTCGCCACTGGGTCATTCCAACACACAGTGGGCAGTGGAGGTGGGATGTCCCAGCCCATGTTCAGCATGGTGCTACGGGATGTACTGTCAGCTATGATGCTGTACAGGAACAGGTACATCTGATTCCCCAGGGCCCTTGATTTTGCGGCAGTGAAGGGTGCTTTCTATGCCCTTGGACGGATCCCCCACGTTGTTGGTGCAATTGACTGCACCCATGTTGGCCTTGTTGCACCACAGGCCACGGAACACATTTACTGCAACCGGAAGCACACCCACTCACTGAATGTGCAAGTGGTGTGCCTTGCGGACATGGTAATTTCACACGTCTGTGCGAAGTTTCCAGGATCGGCCCATGGCGCGCACATCATGCGCAACAGCATCCTACCACGTTTGATGGCCAATCTGCAACCGGACCGTGCTTGGATTGTTGGTGAGTATGCGGAGTCATGTAGCGTGCTGGCTGTGCGATGCTGTCCTGTGTCCAGTTGGAATTGCAACGATTCTCTGTGTCCCTCACACCCAGGTGACTCTGCTTACCCGAATGGGCCCTGGCTGCTCAGCCCATTACGACATCCTCGGACCCCAGCTGATGACCGCTATAATGAGGCACATGGGAGGACCAGACTTGTGGTTGAGCGGACCTTTGGCCTCCTGAAGTCCAGGTTCAGATGCCTGGACCGCACCGGGGGTGCACTGGCGTACTCCCCACAGAAGGTGTGCCAGATAGTAGTGGCTTGCTGCATGCTGCACAATCTGGCTATTCGCAAGCAGATCCCCCTAATAGTGGATGACGGTGATCAGCCAGGGCCCCAGCCTGCAGACCAGGACAGCTCCAGTGATGAGGACAGTGGAGAGGAGGAAGCTGGGAATGTGCGTCAGCAGCTCATCGGCCGCTACTTCACTTGACGGTGAGTGTCCATGTACGACGGCTGATGTAGCTGTAATTGTGCAGGTGTATGTGTGCTCTGTCACGGAGGCCTTTTGTTCACTGGGTGCTGTGTGTCAATGGTCCATGTCCAGGTTAGTATGCCACAGACAGTGGCTGTTGCATTGTGCCCTGTTGCTCTGTGAGATGTGTGTACATTGCTTGTAGTTGGTGACATGTACTGTGTGATGAGTGTGTGACACACTCATTGAATGGACTCTTGTTCTGTCTTTCACCCCATGGTCCCTACAGCCTCTCCTGTCCCATCGACGTACCACACAGCAGATGCATTTCTGCTCATGGTGGCGGTTGCACATCGTTGAATAAACACAGGGCACAGACAGCAGATTGTGATCAAGGTGCATTTATTTTCATCGGTGACATGTGATTGTGTGCAAGGTGATGACATAAGTGGTGCGTGCAGTGACAATGAGCTGACGGTCATGGCTGCGTGATGGTCAAGGTGTACCCACTTAGTTCTATGTCCATAGTCCAACAGACACATGCCATTAAGATGGCTGTGTGGGGTAGGATCGTAGTCCAAGTCAATGCAGTAGGTGGTCAAGGTGGCTGGCTGACTCACTGGCGTGTGGTGCGTGCGAAGTCCTCTCTGGACACCTGCTTCCTCTTCGGACGGCCCCTTCCACGTTTGGAAGGGGGGGGTGTGGTGGTGACTTGCTGGTGGTGGCTGAGGTGTGCCCACTGGCTGTGGACGCAGGGGAGCTCGATACTGCTGCTCGACCCTGCGCCACAGCAGGTGGTGGCGGAGGTGGTGTTGCTGGTCTTGCTTGTGACCTCACCGCCACCACCAGCTGGCCCAAGAGGTCCACGAGATGGTCCATACGGGACACGAATTGGCCCATATGGGCGTCCATGGACCTCAACACCCCTAGGACCTCCCGCGTGTCGGTAGCCGACCTGGCCCATTGTCCTTGGGCATCTTCATATGCCCCAAGGACTCTGGCGATCTGTGGCAGGGCTTGGCTCCCAGGCACGGATGGCGTTGGCCTGACCCTGCTCCTCACACCAGTACTGCTGCCACCGACCTGCCCACTAGCCACATTGCTCACCACGGTCCTCGCCCTGGCTCCCAGGGTGGACCCCGACGGCCGGACCACCACTTGCGCTGGGGCTGTGGCCAGTGATGTTGTGGTGGTGGTTGCGGCGGTGCTGGTGGTTGCGGCGGTGGTGGTGGCCGCAACGACCGTGGCAGCAGGGGGCTGTGACTGGTCATCAGCCCTGGATGATGGGTTGGTGGGTAGGAGGGGCCCTGGGGAGCGGTTGTGCCCTGCCAATCCAGATGGGCCTGCTGGGTGGTCCTCGTCCGAAGAGGTGTCCAGCTCCTTTACATCCGTGAGTCCAGTTCGGGGGGTTGCGGACTGGCTGTGCTGGCTGCTGTCTCCATCTGCAGCCTCCTGCAGTTCAGCACCTGTGGGGAGAATGATATAGGTTATTGTGTTGCACCTAGCAAGGTATGTATTGGTTGTCTGACATTCACAGTTCGTGCACTGTCGTGCACGGGTTTCCCAGAGGCGTGTGTGTGGATGTACTGGATTGCCAGAAACCGGTCCTAGGATGCTTGTTTCCGGTCCAGGGAAGACATGGCTTGGCAGTTCGGGCTGGACTGTTCCCATGAGGCACAGGGTCAGACTGATTTGCATATGGCCATGTCTGAACTGGGGTGGTGGAGTGAGCTAAAGAATGATGATGGATTAAACCCAGATCAGTTGACTGGGGGTGAGTGTTTGATTGGCTCAAACGTTCCGTCCATCATCCCCTTTTGTATCGCTTTGTTCGCCCTAAGTTGGCGGGGGTATGCCCAGACGTGGGTCCCTTGCTCACTTTGCCACTGGATTCAAGCAAGCCTGGCTGATGACGGCTGGAATGCCAGAAACCGGTCCTAGGATGCTTGTTTCCGGTCCAGGGAAGACATGGCTTGGCAGTTCGGGCTGGACTGTTCCCATGAGGCACAGGGTCAGACTGATTTGCATATGGCCATGTCTGAACTGGGGTGGTGGAGTGAGCTAAAGAATGATGATGGATTAAACCCAGATCAGTTGACTGGGGGTGAGTGTTTGATTGGCTCAAGCGTTCCGTCCATCATCCCCTTTTGTATCGCTTTGTTCGCCCTAAGTTGGCGGGGGTATGCCCAGACGTGGGTCCCTTGCTCACTTTGCCACTGGATTCAAGCAAGCCTGGCTGATGACGGCTGGAATGGCAGAAACCGGTCCTAGGATGCTTGTTTCCGGTCCAGGGAAGACATGGCTTGGCAGTTCGGGCTGGACTGTTCCCATGAGGCACAGGGTCAGACTGATTTGCATATGGCCATGTCTGAACTGGGGTGGTGGAGTGAGCTAAAGAATGATGATGGATTAAACCCAGATCAGTTGACTGGGGGTGAGTGTTTGATTGGCTCAAGCGTTCCGTCCATCATCCCCTTTTGTATCGCTTTGTTCGCCCTAAGTTGGCGGGGGTATGCCCAGACGTGGGTCCCTTGCTCACTTTGCCACTGGATTCAAGCAAGCCTGGCTGATGACGGCTGGAATGCCAGAAACCGGTCCTAGGATGCTTGTTTCCGGTCCAGGGAAGACATGGCTTGGCAGTTCGGGCTGGACTGTTCCCATGAGGCACAGGGTCAGACTGATTTGCATATGGCCATGTCTGAACTGGGGTGGTGGAGTGAGCTAAAGAATGATGATGGATTAAACCCAGATCAGTTGACTGGGGGTGAGTGTTTGATTGGCTCAAACGTTCCGTCCATCATCCCCTTTTGTATCGTCCTGCAGTTCAGCACCTGTGGGGAGAATGATATAGGTTATTGTGTTGCACCTAGCAAGGTATGTATTGGTTGTCTGACATTCACAGTTCGTGCACTGTCGTGCACGGGTTTCCCAGAGGCGTGTGTGTGGATGTACGATGCGTGTATGCGTGGGCTAGGCAATGGAACTGTGTGATATGGACATGTGGCATGGGACGGATTAGCAATGCCGATGGGTGTGTGTTGCTATACTCCTACATTCTGTGGCTCGGGTGTATGCGGTCTCCGGACCCATCGACGATGTGGGAGTGAAATATGCTTTTGGGGTTCAGATGGAACGCTTAGAAACGCAGATGGCAAAAGGGGGTACATCCCCCACAACGCTTATGGAGTGAAATATGCTTTTGGGGTTCAGATGGAACGCTTAGAAACGCAGATGGCAAAAGGGGGTACATCCCCCACAACGCTTATGGAGTGAAATATGGTTTTGGGGTACATACTGTGGGTCATGGGTGCAGAACGTGACGTGTTGTGGCAACAAGACAGTGCATAGACAAAGGTGTGTGTCTGTCTAAGATACCCGGCATATCTGCTGACTGTTATCATTTATGGACCTTACATTGGTAGCACTGTTGTGAGTGTGTGCTTGTTGTGTGCTACACGACGTATTGCGGATGGGCCAAATCCTTGGTGTGCGTGCTGCCCTCGGACATGTGCATCAATGCAGTGCTCTTGGGGTGTTGACTATGTTATGTGTGTTGTTACTGACAGTGTGACGTGCGCTTCAGTCACTGCAGGCACATGATTTGTCATGGGCAGGTTTCTTTGCATGACTACTGTATGAGGGCCAGCTGTTCGGATGACATACCTTACGTGAAACTGGGGCTGACAGATGGGATGGATGATAGGTTGAATGTGCATTGTGTGCCTGTGTGTTTCATGGGTCCAGTGGTGTTTGTGTGCAATATTGTGGTTCCACGCTGTTACTTCTAGTAAGGTTTGTCTTACATGGGCGTAGTTGTATGACGTGTGGGTGACAGGCAGTAAGGACTACATGGACAAGACTTCGATGGTGTTGCTGATGTGTGTGATGGGTGGCACAGTGCCTGCCGTGTGTGTCTGTGCTCCAGTGGGACTTGTGCATGCAGACTTGGCTCCTTAGGTGTTGCTGTATCTGTGATGGGTCATGTGGGGTATGACTGTGTAATACATGTCCGTGTGCACATTGGTCACATGCTTGTGACAGGGAGCAGTGCTGCATGTTCCTCTGCTACGTGACATGTCCAATGTGTTAGTCGTAATACAGTCCTCATGCCTACAGACACCCCGCCCTGTACAGTTTTCCACCTACAGGTTGTTTTAGAGTGCGCAATGCAATGTATGCCACATGGTGATGGGCGGGAGGGGTGCTCCACGTTGCTGCGCTGTGGGACTATGGGCCTGGTGTGTGTTGTACTTCAGCTGTCCCCCCTCCCACCCACTGACTTTGTTTTGCGGCTACTTACCTGTTACTTGTCGGTTGGTGCAGCTATGGCGGACACATGGGTGTGGGGGGTGCTCCACCTTGCTGGGCTGTGGGACTGGGGGCCTGGTGTGTGTTGTACTTCAGCTGTCCCCCCTACCACCCACTGACTTTGTGTTGCGGCTACTTACCTGTTACTTGTCGGTTGGTGCAGCTATGGCAGACACATGGGTGTGGGGGGTGCTCCTTCTGGCGCTTCTGGAGTAGAAGGGGACCTGGTGGTAGTTGCGGTGCTGGCTGACTGTACACATGCCCCCATGGTTTTGTTAGTTGTTAGGTTTGGGCTGTGTGGTAGTGTCTGTTGCATGTGTGAGTGATGTGTTGTGTATTGTGTAGTGGACATGGGGGTGTTTGTCCCTCGGAGCTATGGCATAGTGGTAGTGCATGTGAGTACATAGCGGTGTGCTGGTATACGTTTGTTTGTACTTACCAGCCTCCACTCCCCCTGGTAATCCGGTGAGGATCTCCGTATGTATGATGACTCGTACCTTCTCCTCCCACGCCTTGAATGTCTTGAAAAGCACGGGATCACCTCCGCCAGTCCTGTCAGCCAGCTTTCGATTTTTGGACTCCTTCTTCTTGACCACGCTTTTGAGGTCGTTCCACCTTTTGTTTATTTCGCCCCTGTTGCGTGGAACGTTCCCGACTGCATTGACCTGGTCTACGATCCTGCTCCACAACCGGTTTCTGGTGGCTAATGGTGTCTGTTGGACCATGTTGCCATAGATTTGTGGGTGCACCTTGACGATCTCGTCGACCATGACCGTCAGCTCAGTGGAAGTGAACTTGGGCATTCTGTGTGATGCCATGGTGTGTGTTTTGGTGCTTGTGGTGCTGGTGCGGTGTGTGGTGTGTGATGTGCAGGGGGTTTGTGGTGGTGGTGCTTGTGGTGGTGGTGGTGGGTGTGATGGGTGCGTATCTGTGGTGTGCTGCTGTCCTTGCTGTGTCTCTGTGTCCTCTCCTCTCTTGTTGGCTTTGTGATGTTGCAAGGGGTTGTGGTCTGTGAAGGGGCTGCTTTTGTACTTACCTATGTGGGTGTGTCATGATGGTCTGTTTTCAGGTATGTTGTGGCTGGTGTTGTGGGATTAGTAGTTTATTTGTTTGTCCAAGGGGGGCGGGGTGTGTTTCGGGATGTGTACTGTGTTTGTGTATTTGTGCGTGGGTTGCTGTGTGTACTTGTTGGCCATGTTGTGTGCGTTTGTTTGGGTCCGCGGATGATTTCTGTGTAGGGACGTGGCCGCCAGGGATTCCGCCGTGTCCATTTTCATCGGTGTTATTTACGCTGGCGGGCGGTGTATTTGTGGATTTTCCGCGCTCATGTCGGTGCGATCCTAATTTCACGGGCGGTGTCTCGATCGTCAGGGCGGGCAGTTTTGGGTTGTCGTGCGTATTTGCGTCCGTGGCGGGCGGATGGACTTCGACTCGGACATGGGCGGTCTGTATTTTTTGTGTTTTTACCGCCGACGGCGGTTTTCGGGTCGCGGCATCGTAATTGCTCTGTCGGTGTTCAGACTGGGTAGGCGGGCGGATTTTTACCGCTATGGTGGATGGCGGATTTTTAACCGCCGGGTATCGTAATGGACACCCAAGTATTCAAATCTTATTCCAAGTCAACATTCCTAATGGCATCGGGCAAACATTCCCATTAGGTCCGAGCATAAATGCCCATTTTTTACTTTTTTGCTTTTTTTTGTTTCTATCATCCAATCATGAAGACTAAACTGTGGTCTCACAGAAGGGTATATGATTCAGCATCCATAATCAGGCCCCACAGAATCTCAGTCCTAACGGTTACAATTCATCTTGATTCCGCCTTTCTCAGTGCTATCTTGCGATCTCCTCCTCTGATTTTGCTTGGAATGTGCTCAATACCAGGAAATGTATATGTATATGTGCGTGCGTGTGTGTGCGTGTGTGTGGTTCCTTAAACTATAAAAAGCAATTGACTTAATTGCATTTTAAAGGAGCGATAAGGTCCATACAATCATGATAGAGATCTATGAGACACGCAATATATCACAAATTACAGTTTTATTGTATTCTCAGTATTAAAACAATTTGCAATAGATCAATGCAACTTGCTTGTAAATATTCCAGTTACTTGCAAGAAAAAAAAAATTATGTTATAGTGCCTGGATAGAATTGTGTTGTAGACTTGCTGTAATTAAGATGTCACGCACCTGTCATCTCCAGAAGTGGGAAGAATACAATATTTACCTTACTTCTTTCAAGAAACATTTGATTCTCAGAGGAAAATACTTTTCATATCAACTGAAGGAATACATATCAGTAACATCTGTATTATGGTTCAGCAAAGTCTTCTGTGTGTTCTGGCAACATTTACAAATTGTTTGACTGTCTTGTTAGCCATAAATTGTGAGATCAAACTGGATATTTGTCTTCAAAAGTAAACTATGACCAGTTTAAAAAAATGGACATTGGCAAATATGTCTCACTTTTTCCACTGAGTTATGCTTATATTTCATTTCATTATGTCTTTATTTCGATTAAAATAATCATAAAAGACAGTACATACAATGTCAGGTTAAAAGTACTTGAAATAGAACACAGTACTGTATGTAACAATCAAAACAGTAAAACTGGTAACAATAATTAGTGCAAGACATTGATCTTATAAAATGGCTCAATAGCCAAAGACCACATTAAAAACCATAAAAGTACAATGATACTATATAAAACCAAATTATCATCACTATTATAGGTTAAATAACAGTGTCTCACAAAAATGACACCGCAGCTATGGAGCTATGACTAGGCGCTGGTTACTCTTAATTTTTTTACAGCGGATAATCCAGGCCCAACTCAAAAATTTGGCCATAGCTACAACTATAGGAGCCTCAGTGGATGACCGCAAGATCCTTAAAGCCTCCATAGCAGATCTAGTGCCCAGGCTCGTGCAGATGGGTTTCAGCCATTTACTCCTAGGAAGCTTGTAAGCCGGGCACACCAACAAAAAGTGGGATATCGATTCCATCGGAGCTAAACATGCAGGGCAATGCTCTGACCCGTGCAAGCGCCATTTGCATGTAAAGGCGTTAATTTGGAAAGAGCCAACCCTAAACTGGTGATATAATTTCCTATCAACCAGTCTAAGGATGGTATCCCAATATTTTTCAAGCGCGAAGTCCTGTTTTTGCGTGAGGAAGTCCCTGGTTAAAGTAGGCCTAGTAGTGGAAGAAAAGTAGTTACTCTTGACCATCTCCCAGTATGCGGCCTTAAACTCCCTTTTAGACGGAAATGGATTATCATCGGGATGCTCCCATAAACCACTCATCCCCATCCCGCACAAGGTGTTTTTTACATTCTGTAGCCAGCCATTTGATCTTCCCCGTACAGCCGACCCCCCTGAAATCCATAAGGGATTTGGCGTATTGGGAGAGCTCGGGCGTGACCCAGAGTCGTCTCCAAAGCGCTATCGGTCTAAATCAGGCTAAATCCTCTATGCGAGGACAACCCAGATCCATAAAAAGTGGCAATAGGGGCGTAGATTGTGGAAGGCTCGTGATGGCTCTAACAAATTTATTCTGGGCTTGTGCCAAGGAGGAGATGTTCTCAAAGCCCCATAACTCCGCACCATATAAGATTGAGGAGATAACCTGGTGTTATAAATCTTAAGAACCGGGGCCATGGGCTTAGTGGACGAGAGCTTATGTTCTTTTACCAGAGCTCCTGCCAACTGTGCATGTTTCATAGCTAAGAGGTCAATCTGGGGCTTCCAGTTAAGTTTCTTACCCAAGGTAATCCCCAGGTATGCAAACGCATTTGTCTGTTCCAATAGGACATTGTTCATAAACACACTACTTTTAATGGTCTTATAGTTGTGAAAGACCATAAACTTTGTCTTATCCACATTTACCACCAGCCCATGGTCGTGACAAAACACCTCGAACCTAGACAGTGCAGCCTGCAAGCCCTTCTGCGTCTTGGATAGGATCAAGGTGTCGTCAGCGAACATGAGCAATGGTATCCTCAGCCCCGCCAAACTAGGGGCATCTGTTTGGCATGTGGAATAGTAGTGAACCACCCTGTCTATAAACAAGGAAAACAACGTGGGCACCAGGACGCATCCTTGGTGCACCCCCTTTAGGACTGGAAATCTGGCTGTAACCTCACCATTTGTGCCCCACCGCACCTGCGCATAATTCGAAGTGTGCAGTTTAATTATCAAAGCTAATAGCGCCTGGGGCATCCCTGCATCCAAAAGGATGCTCCACATTTTGATGCGTGGAACCAGATCAAATTCCGAGTTAAGGTCGATAAAAGCTGCGTATAGCGAACCTCCTCCCATGATAACTACTTTCCAGTAGATCATAACAAACCTAAAAACCTGGTCGATGGTGCTGGTAAAAGGACGAACGCCAGCCTGCAAAGGTGACAAAATCTCATTCTCCTCAATCCACACTTGGATTCTACTAAGGACCAATCTGGCAATTATTTTCTGCATTGAATCAATAAGGCTAATCGGCCTATAATTGCCAGGTGACGAGCGATCGCCCTTTTTGTATATTGGTAGTATAATAGCTCCAGACCATGTATCCGGGATGGGTGCACCAGTAGCTATAGCATTGGCTATAAAAGTAATGTATTTGACCCAGTTCTCTTTATCATACTGATACAAGTCGGCCGGTATGCAGTCCGGACCAGGAGCCCTCCGTTTCGGCATCAATGAGAGGAATCACTGACAAAATATCGAAGGTCAAAAAATCGACCTACAAAAATATCGCAACAAAAATATCGGTCAAGAATATCGAAATCCTATCTACAACATGGTAAGTACAAAAATATTGAAAAAAAAATATCTGTCAAAAATATCGTTATCAAAAATATTGTTTTTTTGTTGTTAAAAATATGTAAAATAAACTAAATAATACTTATAATTAAATATAGTTAAAAATATTTTATAATATTTAAAAAATAATAAGTAACATATATAATTAAATAAAACATTAATTAAACATATACATATAATATATATACTTATTTAATAATAAGTTTGAATAATTATTTTAATAAATTATAAATTATTAAAAAATATTAAAAATTACAAATACATCTATACACATAAAAAATAACATACATAAAAATTAAATAATTATGTATAACAAATTAAAAAAATTAAATTTACTTTTAATATTTTTAAAATTAATTATATACTATATTAACTAAAATAATACAAAAAATATTAAATAGCATAGTGAATAAAACTACTATTACAACTCCCAAAAAAACAACAGTAAGAAAAATGTTGGATAGCGTAGGGGTAAAAATTACTATTCCAACTCCAGAAAGTGCAACAGTAGGGAAAGTGTTGGATAGCGTAGGGGTAAAAATTACTATTCCCACTCCAGAGAGTGCAACAGTAGGGAAAGTGTTGGATAGCGTAGGGGTAGAAATTACTATTCCCACTCCAGGGAGTGCAACAGTAGGGAAAGTGTTGGATAGCGTAGGGGTAAAAATTACTATTCCAACTCCACAGAGTGCAACAGTAGGGAAAGTGTTGGATAGCGTAGGGGTAGAAATTACTATTCCCACTCCAGGGAGTACAACAGTAGGGAAAGTGTTGGATAGCGTAGGGGTAAAAATTACTATTCCAACTCCAGTGAGTGCAACAGTAGGGAAAGTGTTGGATAGCGTAGGGGTAAAAATTACTATTTCCACTCCAGAGAGTGCAACAGTTGGGGAAAGTGTTGGATAGCGTAGGGGTAAAAATTACTATTCCAACTCCAGTGAGTGCAACAGTAGGGAAAGTGTTGAATAGCGTAGGGGTAAAAATTACTATTCCCACTCCAGAGAGTGCAACAGTTAGGGAAAGTGTTGGATAGCGTAGAAGTGACAAATAACATACTTATAAATAAATTAATTTTTAAAATAATTAATGAATTATTAAATAACTCTAAACTATTTACCAATACCAATAAATATTTATTAAAAACATAATTACCAATAGAAAATTTATTAAAAATAAATTAATAATAAATACCAGTAAATAATAATTAATAAATATTAATAACTAAATAATAAATATTGAACAATAAAATATGTTTAATAACAAAAAGCATTTAAATTATTAAAACTTAATTACCAATTAACTAATATAGAACAACTAAATGCTTTTTTATACCAATAATAATAATAATTTTAAACATTAATTATCAATTAATAAATAATTCTTAATATATTAATTACATTTATCAATAAATAATATTTAATAATATTTAATTACCAATTAATGATAAAACAACAATAAATTGATTTTTAGAACCAAAAGTTTGTAATTTAAAAAAATTAACTATTAATAATTAATATCCAATAAATTAATTATCAATACCCAAAAATAAATTTAATAATTACTTAATTAGATTTCAATTACTTCCAAAAGTATTCCACTATAAACACACAACACACTCCAAAGATAAAATAATACACTTAACATAATAATCAATTAATCAATTAATAAAAATGAATAACTAATTAATAATAATGAATTACAAATTAAGGCGTCCATTACGATACCGGGCGGTAAAAAATCCGCCATCTATCATAGCGGTAAAAATCCGCCCGCCTACACAGTCAGAACACCGACAGAGCAATTACGATGCCGCGACCCAAAAGCGGCAAAAACACAAAAAATACCGCCCGCCCATGTCCGATTCGAAGTCCGTCTGCCCGCCACGGACGAAAATACGCACGACAACCCAAAACCACCCGCCCTGACGATCGAGACACCGCCCGTGAAATTAGGATCGCACCGACATGACCGCGGAAAATGCACAAATACACCGCCCGCCAGCGAAAATAACACCGATGAAAATGGACACGGCGGAAGCCCTGGCGGCCACATCCCTGCACAGAAACCATCCGCGGACCCAAACAAACGCACACAACATGGCCAACAAGTCCACACAGCAACCCACGCACAAATACACAAACACAGTACACATCCCGAAAACACCCCCCCTTGGATAAACAAATAAACTACAAATCCCAGAACACCAGCCACAACACACCTGAAAACAACAGACCATCATGACACACCCACATAGGTAAGTACAAAACCAGGCCCTTCACAGACCACAACCCCTTGCAACATCACAAAGCAAACAAGAGAGGAGAGGACACAGAGACACAGCAAGGACAGCAGCACAACACAGATACGCACCCATCACACCCACCACCACCACCACCACCAGCACCACCAGCACCACCACCACCAGCACCACCAAACACCGGCACCACAAACCCCCTGCACATCACACACCACACACTGCACCAGCACCACAAGCACCAAAACACAAACCAAGGCATCACACAGAATGCCCAAGTTCACTTCCACTGAGCTGACGGTCATGGTCGACGAGATCATCAACGTGCACCCACAAATCTATGGCAACATGGTCCAACAGACACCACTAGCCACCAGAAACCAGTTGTGGAGCAGGATCGTAGACCAGGTCAATGCAGTCAGGAACGTTCCACGCAACAGGGGCAAAATCAACAAAAGGTGGAACGACCTCAAAAGCGTGGTCAAGAAGAAGGAGTCCAAAAATCGAGAGCTGGCTGGCATGACTGGCGGAGGGAATTCCGCGCTTTTCAAGACCTTCAAGGCGTGGGAGGAGAAGGTGCGAGTCATCATACATCCGGAGATCCTCATCGGATTACCAGGGGGAGTGGAGGCTGGTAAGTACAAACAAACGTATACCAGCACACTGCTATGTACTCACATGCACTACCACTATGCCATAGCTCCGAGGGACAAACACCCCCATGTCCACTACACAATACACAACACATCACTCACACATGCAACAGACACTACCACACACAGCCCAAACCTAACCACTAACAAAACCATGGGGGCATGTGTACAGTCAGCCAGCACCGCAACTACCACCAGGTCCCCTTCTACTCCAGAAGCGCCAGAAGGAGCACCCCCCACACCCATGTGTCCGCCATAGCTGCACTAACCGACAAGTAATAGGTAAGTAGCCGCAACACAAAGTCAGTGGGTGGGAGGGGGACAGCTGAAGTACAACACACACCAGGCCCATAGTCCCACAGCGCAGCAAGGTGGAGCACACCCCACACCCATGTGCCAGCCATAGCTGCACTAACCGACAAGTAACAGGTAAGTAGCTGCAACACAAAGTCAGTGGGTGGGAGGGGGGACAGCTGAAGTACAACACACACCAGGCCCATAGTCCCACAGCCCAGCAACGTGGAGCACCCCTCCCGCCCATCACCATGTGGCATACATTGCATTGCGCACTCTAAAACAACCTGTAGGTGGAAAACTGTACAGGGCGGGGTGTCTGTAGGCATGAGGACTGTATTACGATTAACACATGGGACATGTCACGTAGCAGAGGAACACGCAGCACTGCTCCCTGTCACAAGCATGTGACCAATCTGCACACGGACATGTATTACACAGTCATACCCCACATGACCCATCACAGATACAGCAACACCTAAGGAGCCACGTCTGCATGCACAAGTCCCACTGGAGCACAGACACACACGGCAGGCACTGTGCCACCCATCACACACATTAGCAACACCATCCAAGTCTCGTCCATGTAGTCCTTACTGCCTGTCACCCACACATCGTACAACTACGCCCATGTAAGACAAACCTGACTAGAAGTAACAGCGTGGAACCACAATATTGCACACAAACACCACTGGACCCATGAAACACACAGCCACACAATGCACATTCAACATATCATCCATCCCATCTGTCAGCCCCAGTGTCATGTAAGGTATGTCATCGGAACAGCTGGCCCTCAAACAGTATTCATGCAAAGATACCTGCCCATGACAAATCATGTGCCTGCAGTGACTGAAGCGCACGTCACACTGTCAGTAACAACACACATAACATAGTCAACACCCCAAGAGCACTGCATTGATGCACATGGCCGAGGGCAGCACGCACACCAAGGATTTGGCCCATCTGCAATACGTCGTGTAGCACACAACAAGCACGCACCCACAACAGTGCTACCAATGTAAGGACCATAAATGATAACAGTCAGCAGATATGCCGGGTATGTTAGACAGACACACACCTTTGTCAATGCACTGTCAAGTTGCCACAACACATGTCACGTTCTGCACCCATGACCCACAGTATGTACCCCAAAAGCATATTTCACTCCATAAGCGTTGTGGGGGATGTACCCCCTTTTGCCATCTGCGTTTCTAAGCGTTCCATTTGAACCCCAAAAGCATATTTCACTCCACAAGCATTGTGGGGGATGTACCCCCTTTTGCCATTTGCGTTTTTCTAAGCGTTCCATTTGAACCCCAAAAGGATATTTCACTCCACAAGCGTTGTGGGGGATGTACCCCCTTTTGCCATTTGCGTTTCTAAGCGTTCCATTTGAACCCCAAAAGCATATTTCACTCCACAAGCGTTGTGGGGGATGTACCCCCTTTTGCCATTTGCGTTTCTAAGCGTTCCATTTGAACCCCAAAAGCATATTTCACTCCATAAGCGTTGTGGGGGATGTACCCCCTTTTGCCAATTGCGTTTCTAAGCGTTCCATTTGAACCCCAAAAGCAAATTTCACTCCCGCATCGTCGATGGGTCCGGAGACCGCATACACCCGAGCCACAGAATGTAGGAGTATAGCAACACACCCCCATCGGCATTGCTAATCCGTCCCATGCCACATGTCCACATCACACAGTTCCATTGCCTAGCCCACGCATACACACATCGTACATCCACACACATGCCTCTGGGAAACCCGTGCACGACAGTGCACGAACTGTGAATGTCAGACAACCAATACATACCTTGCTAGGTGCAACACAATAACCTATATCATTCTCCCCACAGGTGCTGAACTGCAGGAGGCTGCAGATGGAGACCGCAGCCAGCACAGCCAGGCCGCAACCCCCCGAAGTGGACTCACGGATGTAGAGGATCTGGACACCTCTTCGGGCGAGGAACCCCTAGCAGGCCCATCTGGATTGGCAGGGCACAACCGCTCCCCAGGGCCCCTCCTACCCACCAACCCATCATCCAGGGCTGATGACCAGTTACAGCCCCCTGCTGCCACGCTCGTTGCGGCCACCACCACCACCACCGCCGCAACCACCACCACCGCCGCAACCACCATCACCACCACGGCATCACTGGTCACAGCCCCAGCGCAAGTGGTGGTCCGGCCGTCGGGGTCCACCCTGGGTGCCAGGGCGCGGACCGTGGTGAGCAATGTGGCTAGTGGGCAGGTCGGTGGCAGCAGTACTGGTGGGAGGAGCAGGGTCAGGCCAACGCCATCTGTGCCTGGGAGCCAAGCCCTGCCACACATCGCCAGAGTCCTTGGGGCATATGAAGATGCCCAAGGACAATGGGCCAGGTCGGCTACCGACACGCGGGAGGTCCTAGGGGTGTTGAGGTCCATGGACGCCCATATGGGCCAATTCGTGTCCCGTATGGACCAACTCGTGGACCTCATGGGCCAGCTGGTGGTGGCGGTGAGGTCACAAGCAAGGCCAGCAACACCACCTCCGCCACCACCTGCTGGGGCGCAGGGTCGAGCAGCAGTATCCAGTTCCCCTGCGTCCACAGCCAGTGAGCACACCTCTACCACCAGCAGGTCACCACAACACCCCCCCCTCCCAAACGTGGAAGGGGCCGTCCGAAGAGGAAGCAGATGTCCAGAGAGGACTTCGCACGCACCACACGCCAGTGAGTCAGCCAGCCACCTTGACCACGTACTGCATTGACTTTGACTACGATCCTACCCCACACAGCCATCTTAATGGCATGTGTCTGTTGGACTATGGACATAGAACTAAGTGGGTACACCTTGACCATCACGCAGCCATGACCGTCAGCTCATTGTCACTGCACGCACCACTTATGTCATCACCTTGCACACAATCACGTCACCGATGAAAATAAATGCACCTTGATCACAATCTGCTGTCTGTGCCCGGTGTTTATTCAACGATGTGCAACCTCCACCATGAGCAGAAATGCATCTGCTGTGTGGTATGTCGATGGGACAGGAGAGGCTGTAGGGACCTAGGGGTGAAAGACAGAACAAGAGGCCATTGAATGAGTGTGTCACACTCTCATCACACAGTACATGTCACAAACTACAAGCAATGTACACACTTTTCACAGAGCAACACGGCACAATGCAACAGCCACTGTCAGTGGCATACTACCCTGGACATGGACCATTGACACACAGCACTCAGTGAACAAAAGGCATCCGTGACAGAGCACACATACACCTGCACAATTACAGCTACATCAGCCGTCGTACATGGGCACTCACCGTCAAGTGAAGTAGCGGGCGATGAGCTGCTGACGCACATTCCCAGATTCCTCCTCTCCACTGTCCTCGTCACTGGAGCTGTCCTGGTCTGCAGGCTGGGGGCCTGGCTGATCACCGTCATCCACTATTAGGGGGATCTGCTTGCGAATTGCCAGATTGTGCAGCATGCAGCAAGCCACTACTATCTGTGGGGAGTACGCCAGTGCACCCCCGGTGCGGTCCAGGCATCTGAACCTGGACTTGAGGAGGCCAAAGGTCCGCTCAACCACACGTCTGGTCCTCCCATGTGCCTCATTGTAGCGGTCATCAGCTGGGGTCCGAGGATGTCGTAATGGGCTGAGCAGCCAGGGCCCATTCGGGTAAGCAGAGTCACCTGGGTGTGAGGGACACAGAGAATCGTTGCAATTCCAAGTGGACACAGAACAGCATCGCACACCCAGCACGCTACACGACTCCGCATACTCACCAACAATCCAAGCACGGTCCGGTTGCAGATTGGCCATCAAATGTGGTAGGATGCTGTTGCGCATGATGTGCGCGTCATGGGCCGATCCTGGAAACTTCGCACAGACGTGTGAAATTACCATGTCCGCAAGGCACACCACTTGCACATTCAGTGAGTGGGTGTGCTTCCTGTTGCGGAATATGTGTTCCGTGGCCTGTGGTGCAACAAGGCCAACATGGGTGCAGTCAATTGCACCAACAACGTTGGGGATCCGTCCAAGGGCATAGAAAGCACCCTTCACTGCCGCAAAATCACGGGCCCTGGGGAATCGGATGTACCTGTTCCCGTACAGCATCATCGCTGACAGTACATCCCGTAGCACCATGCTGAACATGGGCTGGGACATCCCACCTACACTGCCCACTGTGTGTTGGAATGACCCAGTGGCGAAGAAATGCAGTGCAGCCATCACCTTAGCCGTGGGGGTAAATGCAGTTGGATACACCCTGCGAGGATGGAGGTGGGGTTCCAATAAGGCACATAGGCGATGCAGGGTGGCTCGGTCCAGGCGAAATTTCCGGATTACCTCTACATCCTCCATGTCAGGCAGCAATTGGTAGGGGCGATGTATGTTTGGTCTCCTCCTAGGAAAGATGGAAGTGGACACATGTCAAAGCAACACACCACATGGCATTACCACATAAACAAAACATAGATGATTGACCAAGCAATTGAATCACAGTACAGCTGACCAGTAGGGACAGCACAGCCACAATACACTTACACAGGTCCCATACCAATAGCAATGGGCAGTGACACATAACATTGCTATGAGTATGCACATGGGGATTTAGGCCTTAATAGCTTGTAAGGCATGCTGACGTTATCAGACAGCATATTTGGCAAGCGGCAACACCACGGCAACATAACTAGCTGCTGTGCATGACACTGCTTCCGAGGCTGGGTGAGTATGGCACACACCAACAACGCTATGGGCACAGGCTGAGCGGCACACACAAGTGGGTCCTGTTGCACGAGGGGATATGAGACAGTCATTGATGTCCCTACTTCACCCTATGTACAGCACTGTACGGATCACACCTCCAAAACACATTGACAGGTGTACACATTGACAGCTCCATGCCAACACGGCTGTGTGATTGCAAATGCACATCACAAGTGACACGTAACGTTGCACGTGCCAAGTGTGAGATGTACATAGTGCAAGATGGCATGTGTGTGCATATGCATCTCCCATGCCAATGTGTACATGATGATATGGCAACAGACATGTGGAGGCTGGCCACTGGCCGTCCCTGCCTATGCACACAGCATGTTGTGGCCCTGTCCATTGTGGACCTGCTCCCACACACGAATGGCCTCCCCTCGCTCACCCAAATATGCGTTTGCACCTGGGGAGCCAGCGCATGCACAAGCAGCTCCAAGCTCGCCCCAGAGAGGCCAAGGAGTGTATGTGTGGGTCCAGTTGAACAAGTGGTCTGTCACGCGGTATGATAATTTGCGGGACGCCGTCCACCTGCGTGGTGCCACGACTCGAGACCCGGGCAACATTGACAATGCATGCCAGGCTCTGCAGTCCGGATACACCACCTGCAACACACAGAGGCTGTAGCTGCCCTAGCGGCCCAGGCCGCGTCCAACTGGAGCTCATGGATCCACACATTCACTCTTTGGCCTCTCTGTGGCGAGCTTGGAGCTGCTTGTGCACGCGCTGGCTTCTCTGTTGCAATGGCATGTAACGTGTGTGGGGAAATAGGCAATGAGAGAGATGGTGCGAGCCATCTTCAGTGGTGTCACTGCTCGTGATGTGTGCGTCTCCCCACTAATTCCATTTGACTTCTGCCATGCCACAAATTGAGGATGTGTTGCCTGCGTGATGTGACCAGGAGGAGCGCGCCATGACCTCTCGCCCACCATGCCCCACTGCCATCCCGTGCCCTGGATTGCCTGTGCAGGTGGAGAATGTTGGGGATACACCTGGTCGACAGGGGATGTGAGTGCATTGGCAAGGGCCTGACGGACGCACTGCAGTATCCAGCATGTCCACAGAGGGTGGGCTGACGTCTACACCTGATGCAGCATTGTTCGCGTGCCCGCCTGTTGTGCACACACGAGTTCACATTCATCCCCAGACAGGTGGTCTTTACAAATGCCCAGAAGAGCGGTAATGTACAGTTCCGGAACCCTCCCAACACAGCGTGTTTCAACATTGCATGTGCGCATCTACCCATCACACCCACCCACCTGAGCCAAGCGTAACTCCCGCTTCACATGACACGTGTGTCTTCCACAGTTGTGCTACTCTCTCAGGGGCGGACCTGCAACTGTCCCGTGGCGCACACACACACTGCACCGAGTCGTACTGGCATCCTGTTAGATTGGTGGGCACAATGACCCATCTCCTTCTGAGACAGTGGTGGCTGTGATGGATATTGTGACTGCGGTGTTGGCTGGCCATGGCAGGGCACACTCACACACATGGCATCCGCAGCACTTCGTGTTACTACTCGGCACATGGAACTGGGCACTGTCCCTGGGGTTGATGAGTAATGGCGCCTGTCGGTGTGAACTGTGACAGTATGCTGTTGCTCCTGTAGTCGGTTGTGTCTGTGTAGTTGATGATTGGAGTTGTTGCAGTGTGTGGTTGGTTAAGTGGGGCAGATGCCGTGTATGTGACCTCAGCATTTGCAATGTCCGGGCACACATTCTAATGTGTTGTACACGTGGCAGGGGCTTCCCTTCTCTCAGAGCGTGCTACTTGTGAGTGTGATGTATCTGCTTTCCGGTGCAACGTATTGACTGCATGTGATTGGTGTTATTCCTTTTTCAATGTATCCGTGTCATGTTTACGTGCCTGCATTGCACAGGGTTTGGGTGTAGCTACAGGTGGACTGGCAGCATGCGTGGAGTATGCGGGCATGTGTGAGCTTAAGTGCTGTGTGGCCAGCAGTGTAGGTGTATGTTAGTCATGTGATGTGCATTGTGGCTGGGCACATGTTTTACTTTCAATGTGTGCATTTGGGAGGTGGTGGTGTGTGTTGTGCGTGGTGTGTGTTTGTGGTAGCGTTGGTGTGTGTGTGTGTCGTGTCCATGTCGACTACACACGTCACCCTGGGACATGGTGGATGTTTGTAGCCGTGTTGAGGTCTTTGAGTATGGTGGGATGTGTGTGTTGTATGTTGCACAGTATGCGGTGTGTGGGTGTGTCCTTGCAGTTCCGGCTGACTCCTAGTTGTTATGGTTCAGACGTTGTGTATGTGCATGGTGTGTGACTGTCAAGATTGTGTGTAGTCCAATTGTGCAAGTCAGCATTTCAGCAGTTCTTACTCACTGTGCAGTGCTGCCCACCCACACTGACGTCGTGTGTGTGTCTTGTCAGGCATCCCTGTGGCATGCTTTGGCGTGGCTCCCACTTTTGTTTGCTGAGTGTGTGGTCAGACTGTGTGTGTCATTGTATACATGTGTAGAACTGTGCTTTGTAGTGAGCAGGCCGTCAGTGTTGTTGTGTTGATCTTTCGTGCGACTTCAGTGTGTGAGGTGCCCTGCTCCACGAGCTGTGGTATTTCCCTGTGGCCACTGTTGCAGCTACTCATTTGCGTTGACATCCAATGACTGCGGACTACATGGTCATCCCACGACTGCCGTGTACTTCACACACTCTAATCCTTCCTCATTCGTACTTGTGAAAGGATTCGGGCGAGACACATATTTGTTTCAAGCCATGTATTAGGACTTATGTCCTCTGTGATGCAGTATAGTGGACACTACTGGCAGCGAAATACATGTGGAGGATATACTCAGCATGATTACACATAGCATAGGGTGTAGGGGTACATGTGATTAGTTGTTGCCTGTGGGATGTGGGCTTCAGAGTTCCAACTGCTTAGCCGTTGCTGCGCTAATGTACATTTGCTAATTACTGAGGGGCTGCTGACTTTGACACAGACAGTATACATTTAGCCTACCAGACTGCTTGCCATCATGGGCACAGTACATCTCAGTTCCATGTTCCAGGTTTGCTGCTATAGTTACTCATACACACGTGCGTGAGGGGTGACATCAGGGCATGGGCTCACGTGCATGCAACAGCGTCCCACTTGTTGTTGCAATGTGGTGGCTACTGGACATGTCACAGTCACTGCGGTGATGTTGGTGGATGCACTTGTTGTCCATGCAAAGGTCCTGGCACGGAAGTTCCGAGGGAGGTGTGGTGGCAGCTCTCACATACTACAGCCGAACGATTACTGTCCACTGACCGGTGCAACTGTCCATGGGCGCAGGGTCCATATTATGGCATAGTTGTACGTGCAGTCATGTCCATGTGGTTGCCATACACAAATCCCATGCCTCTGCCTTCCCCTGTTCATGCAGAGTTACTGGATGTGATGAGGAACAGAGTGCATGTCCCGTGAATCTCCGATGTCATGGCAGTGTAGTTGATGGTGTGGTGTCAGTTGCCGGTTGTATGTTATAGTTGTTGTACTGGTAACTGCCCAGTCCGTGCGGAAGCCAAGCATGGGTACGGTGTCGGACATCATTGTTCAATTGCGGGTATTGCGTAGGGGGCCGACGAATTGACAGGTTGTCAGGTATGCAATACCTTCCAGCAGGGCTTCCATGTCATTGGTGGTAAACATGGATGCCATCCAATGTAGTGGATGGTGGCTGTCAAGGTGTTGGTCGCAAGGTGTCCCTTGTAGGAGCATAATGGGACATGTTGGATGACATTCAATGTAACTGTGATCCATGATCCGTCGTGTGGAGGCACAGTGGTTCCATTGCAGTGAGGGTCCGATTGCAGCCACATACGCCATGCCCCCATAGGCTGAACAGACCCTGTCGTGGACGTCCAGGGGGTTGAATAGTTGTAGCAGGTCCGCCCTTGGACATGCTGGGTTGGAGAGACATAAATCCACGGGATAGTGGAAGGGACACCTCCGACAGTAGAAGACGGGGATGACGCAGCTGAACAATGCGATGCGGTAAGTTAGTCGGTAACTTACGTTCAGCAAGGACAGTGCATCACATCCCAGAATCTGTATCAGGTTATGTTTGTACAGCTTCATCTGTCCGGCGTAGTTGGGTAGGTGTGTTGGAAGTGCCATTTTGCTGCAGGGCGATTTGATGGCATGCTCCGGCTGTCTGTGCAGTCTGCAGAGTGCAAGCTCCGACGTTGCTGGGACTTCTGTGATGGTCGTAGGGAGGCAGGGGTTGTGTTCTAGTAGCTTGTGCTGAGGACACGGGTCCTCATCCCACATGCTTCTATGAATGGTCAAGGTCAGTGGTGTCTGACTCCTTCGGGATAAGTTGCATGTGAACCACATGGGGGAGTGTTATCATTTCTTTTTTCCGTTCGGAATGTTCTTTCGTGTTGTGCGCTATCTGCCCTGTGGTCGGTTCCCTCTGCATGCCTGTGGTGTGCTTTTTGTTGGGATAATGACTGTATTGTCCTGCTTGAATAGTTGGGCTGTGGTTACGGTGTGGGTATGGAAGGCCATTGAGTGCTATCTCCTCTCCCGTGTGTGGGTGGCAGGCTGCGTTTCCGCTATACATTGGGCCTTGTGTGTCAGGGTGTTATAATTGAAGCCACCTGTTGTCGGTCCCCGGCCTCTTTGTTGTTACGTATTGCATGTCTTGGTATTGGGTGCAGGGTGGTATCGGTGTTTCTGTGTGGTACTGGTGTACCTTTTGCCGACGGGGTCCATATTGTGCTTGGTGATGTTGCCGCCGCTGTGTGCTTCGCCATGTTTTGCACAGAGGGGTGTGTCCTAATTTGGCGTGACATCACTGCCCTGTTCGGGTCAGTTGTGTGACGTTGGTTGGCAACTGTGCATTGCCGGTTGGAGACATGAGTGTGGCAGGACTGTCACGTGACATGTGCGTTCAGGGTGGGGCTGGTGTGTGTGGTGTTTAGTTGTGACCCTGTTTTTTTTGTGTGCGGCGCATACATGGCGCTGTCGTTGGGCTCTGCGTTGTGCGCATGTGTGGCTGCGTCATCGCCGCTGCGGTGCCGTGACAGGGACGTTAGTTCCTGGTACCGGGTGGTGTGTGCCCGGTAGTTGCGAGTTGTCACTATTTGCCCGGTGTGACATTTGTGGGTGCAGTGGTGGATGTGTCGTGTCCACGCAGGGGTGTTGGGGGGGGGCCATGTCCTCTTTTTCCGCCCTTGCCCTGTGTGCGGTGTTTGCGTGCCCTTGTTGTGTGTCTGCTTACCTGCGTCGCCGTGGCGCGTTGACTCCTAGGTAGTGCATCAGGTAGAGCATGGGGAGTGCCTGCAGTGCTGGATTCATGCTCGGGGGAGCCGCCTCTTTGGTGTCCGTGCTCGTAGGTCGAGTTTCCGCCTTGCTTTCACGTGCGGTGTCTCTTAGCCATGGGAACTGTTTGTTTGCGGCATCGTAATTTGTACGCCGGGCGGTACGTGATTTCGTCAGGCGGTGTGTCTCCATTGGGCTGCGCCGCTACATGAGCGGGCGCACTTTGATGGCGGGCGGCGTATCCGGCTCGCGGGCGGTGTATGGCTGGATTTTCACATCCTAATTTTGCGGGCGTGTGGGCCGCGGCGGGCGGACGGGAACTGCTGGTTTTTGCATCCGCCAGCACGGCGGTAGTGCTTCCGCCCGCCATCCTAATGGGCCCCTAAATTACCAATTATCAATTAATTAACAATAACATAATTATCAATACCAATAAATTAAAATAAATTATCAATTAATTACATTTAAATTACATGATGATCAATTAATCAATTAATAAAAATTAATCACCAATTAATTAAAATTAATTACCAATTATTAATTAATTAACAATTATATAATTATCAATAACAATTAATTAAAATAAATTATAACTTTATTAGATTTAAATTACATGATAATCAATTAATCAATTAATAAAAATTAATTACCAATTATTAATTAATTAACAATAATATAATTATCAATACCAATTGATTAAAATAAATAACTTAATTACAATTAAATTACTTCCCACCCTATTCCCCTATAAACTCACAACCCGCTACAGTACAAAAAAAAAAAATAACTTAAAAAAATAAATTTATTAACATATAAAAATTGTATACATATATTTTTAAACAAGTAAACACTTAACAAAAACACATATAACACATACATATTAAAAACATAAAATACATAACAATAATACAAATATCGATATTAGTAACATCGATATTAGTAACATTGATATATTTGATTTCGATATTACTAACTTCGATATTACTTACATCGATATTAAAAAAATTCTATATTACTTACCTTAGGGTCGATATTCTGTCCATCGATGTTCTGTCCCTTCGATATTCTGTCCCTTCGATATTTAAACTTCGATATTTTTGTATGTCGATATTATTTTTTCGATATTTTGACTGCCCACCCAATGAGAGGACCATTTCAACCTCCGAACCTCGAACGATAAAATAGTGGGCGTAAGACCAGGTAGGGGGGTGGGAGTCAGTGTTGTTTGAGATTGAGAATTGAGCTTCGAAATACGCAACCCACGAATCTGGCGCTACATGGTTGGCCGGTATGTGTGGTGTACCAATGCTACCCCACTTAATTATCTGCCAGAATTTAACCATGTCTCTCTCGTTGCTAGCTTCAAGTAGGTCGAGCCAACGTTTGTTGTCCCAGTTCTTCTTGGCTGATTTTTTAACTGCTTTGTACCTAGACCTGGCCAGTCTAACCGCACCCACATTTTTGGATCTAATGGCTTTTGTAAGTTCCCGATATGCATCTCTACATAACTTATTATACCAGGAAGCCGTTTTAGCACCTGAGGTTTTCTTCTTAGAGTGACGTATAGTAAAAAAAGATTTTAAACTAGAAAATAACTCACTATGGACACTTAAAACGATACCATTAATATCCTCCTGTGAGTGACATTTATTAAGAATGGCAACCGAATGGGCGACCATAGACTTCATCTGTTCCAGATCCCCCTCTCTTTTGACCAGCCTAACCCATCTGACTTTTCTATCATCGTTCGAGACAGCTGCTTCCACTAGAGGGTGTGCTTCGTCCTTATTGGCGTTGCCTATTGTGCTCAGTGCCATGAGTGATAATACTAGGGGATCATGATCACTTTCGGTCCGCTCAACAACCGACATGTCATGTAAGTGAGCCCAGAATTCCACATTGAGAAGGATATAATCTATCCGGCTTGATCTTAGGCCGTTATTGAAGGCTTATATGATTAAGAGTGTTAAAATCTGCCAGGAAGTGCATGGTATATGGCAGTGCTCTATCTACCCTGATCTCTAAGGTCAGTATGCACACACAAGTATTGGCATTTTACACTACTGAATTATTTTTCATACACTATTCCTCTTCACATAATGAGAATGATTGTACACGTTATGAATAACAACATCTAACATTCAGGTTAGTGCATAGGTGCATACTGTTGGGTTTGGAGATAGGCTGGGTCACTGACAGGATCTCCAGTGTTGTGGTCTTGCATGATGCACATGTTACAACCTCAAACTTTCCACTGACACAGACCGTCAGATATCTAGAACTGTTAATAGGTAAAAGTGGAATGGTATGGGGTACAAAAGGGATGGGAGAAAAGGAAATGTCTTCTGTCACTATGTGCACAGTTCTTCTTTTGTCACCTAGGTACTTCCATCGTGTGTTCAGGGTATGATAAACGGCAGCAATGGAAAACTTCTTATCACACAAGGATACAAGTTGAATTCTGAGTTGCTTCAGAACATTGATCGTGCACTGCAGTAATTCACCTTTTTGTTATTAAGAACTTTTATACTACTGAGAATTCACCTCATCACTTCATGCCCTGATATTCCTGACACAGTTGTTGAGGGCTTGGTAGGGATGAGTGATGTCTTGCAATGTTGTCTCATCACACCATTGATTGGTCTTTTCTATCACACTTAGGCCACAGTAACTGATAAGAAACAAAGCAAATGTGATAGAAATACCATACACATTACATCCTCTTCAAAGACGCACAGAGTGAAATACTGTGTCACACCTTAATAACTTCTCTTTGCTGGCCTGTGCCATTCTTTCAAAATATTGTGTCTCCTTAACTCCTCTCTACTTAAGAGTTCTATCTCAATATCCTAATGGACTTTCAGGTTTAGTAAAAAAAAATGTGTGCATGTTCTTCCTGCACACTTTACTTTAGCTTTAGTTAAAGAGAAATGTATAGGTCATCGTTCATGTCACACACAAAAAACAATGAGTATTCTTAGAATTGCTCTCCACCCTCTGCTTAAAACATAGTCACTTGTCTTACATTTTGCTTTTTTAATTATCCTTTGCTTTCTTCTGTGCATTAATGTCTCTATGCCAAATCACTAGGTGCATCACTAACCATTGCTTTTCAGTCTTGCAGAATCTCGGATGCCTTCCGGAATTCCTTACAATTGGGTCAGAAGAACAGACCAAGCTACATGGTAAAGCAGAAAACCTCTAGTGATGTGAAATAGACCTCTGGAAACTTCCTGGCACTCCTTGGTGCAAGTAAGGATCTTCTCATTATCAAGATTCAGTAGGCAAAGCATTGTGCCACACTGAGATGTTATTTATATAGGAAACGATGCCCAAGTTGGCCATCAGCTCTTGTGAGATCTTGACTTTCAGAGAGAATTTGCATCATGTGCATTCTTGCTGGAAGTCAACAGCCTGTTAGGACGTGGCTCGGTTGACTGGAGAGATTTTCTCTGGAACCAAGTTTAAAGTGATTTTCCCCTAGGAGAATGAAATTAGTCAACTAAAATCCTAGGACAATCATCACTTTACTCATTCATTTATTTAATTCCTACCTGCAGGGAGATATATTCGGAAACCACTGTGAAAACAACCAAATCTTCTTCTTTTAAAAAAAAAACCTTATTAAAGATTTACTCATGACAAAGATCATTTAACATTTAATTTTATTCAGATTTACACAATCACATAAAAATAAACAATATATATAATAGGAAGAAATATTAAAAACAAGCTCATACAATCAGCTATTAAAATTGTGCATATTCATAATTTTGTGTAACTGTGTAATCATGAATTGATCAGTCATGTATAATTGCTTAGCACAAATGGATTATGTCACTTGTTGTTCATCGACAATTTCGGTGGCCAAAATCTTATTTCTTGAAACCACCTCCTTAAGGACATTGAAAAATTATATTCTTCCCAAGAGAGGTATTATTGAAACACATCATAATCTTGACTACAGGAATTACAAAGAAACAAAAATGAAACATTTTATCAATAATACAAAATTATAATTATTTTAAATATAAAAAGAACCAATTAATTACATGGTGACTGGTGAATCAAAATACATATACATTGACAAACTATTACATTTACAATGTTCAGACTAACCACCCTGTTACCTTGTTTCCCTTCCTCCTAATGTAGTATTTGGCCCAAGGTACCACAGCCTAACTCTCAAACAAATTGCAAAATAAAAACTTTTCTTTTTAAATGAAGCCACGTTTAGTTCATGAAAATGCCATCATAGACATGGTGGTCTGCTGACCCCAGCAGGACACCAGCCCTTTAATGGAATCTAATCAGAGTGAGTAGCAATCCATGACCTACCTCATGAATATTGATGAGGTAGTTCGGATTGTGTCCCACTATGGTTTAGAAGTTTGTGAACCAACCTCTCAATATATAGGCCAGTTCACAAAATGCCTGTCTCTTCTCACAAATGTGGTGCACAATTTTGAACCACCTTTTGTGAACGGAAATCAGGCCTGTCATTTTTTAAATGTCTTGGTGGATTTTGAAAGCTTTATCTTCTCAATGGTTTCATCCACATGGCCTCTGGGTGACCTTTTAGATCTCAGTTAGATGCTTACGTTAATACTCCACTCATCCCTCCCTGCCCTGTTCCTATTCCTGTCTCTATTTATATGCCCCACATCCTCATCTTTCTCAGCTAGTACCATCGCCTACTTTCACCTTCAAGCTAACCTGCTTTTGCTTCTCTTATATTCTCTCTTTCCTCCTAGTGCTCATCCTCCACTTCAGTGTGAAGCCTTGCTTCTCACACTATCCCGTCCTTCCCTATTTTTCCCTTTCATCCCCCATCTCAATCTACCCTTCTCGTCACACAATCATATGTTCCTTCTCGACGTCTTTATACCTCTTCTGCTCTCTTCATCTTTTCTTATCTTACTACTGCCCCTCTTTCATGCACTCCCAAATGTTCTGTCTGCCCCTCAACAGCTATATTTCCACTACTCTTACTTCCCTCTTCTCCTCACAACTCCTCCTCCCCCACTATACTCCTCCAACCTGACTCCTTACGTTTCTAGAGACTTTCCTCCTTAAGTAACTTTCCCCCTTGATTCCACTTCTTATGCCATCTAACCGTACAAACTCATTTTATCACTTATATGCATGTATCTTCTAAACCCCTTTAATAGCCACAAGAGTCCCTCATTATCTCATATCCTCGTTTCTTTTTCAGCCTATAACACCCTTTCTCTCCTCCCTTCACCAACCTTTTAACTCACACTTCTGCATACCTTCATCTACAACAACTCTCATTACCTCTCCCTTTCTTTTCCTACATCATTTCCCTCTTGCTAACGCAACTCTTTCTGATTACCTGCTTCATAGTGTTGAGGCCCCTTCTAAGGTCCAGAACAACATACTTGTCAACATGCTTATAAATCCACCTCAACAATACCCCTATGTTTTCCTACTTTTTCTCATAATGCATTTTCACCCCCTCAGCTCATACTTTTGACTCTAAAGTCCACTTCCTTCTAACCTTATTACCCCAACGCACATTCTCAGCATCAGTATTGACTTAAAAAGAACTGTCCACCTCATCTTCCTCTATTCCTCTCAACCCCTCTCTCGCTCTCATTTCCTCTTTCCAATTCGTCTTTAGAGCCTGTGCCTTCTCCACTGAGTTTGGGGGCCCAGTGAGTAAATGTGAAAAATTCCAGAATTCAGGGTTATAGGTTTGAATCCTGGTTGGTCCACTCAGCCTTTCATACTCGAAGTCGATAAAATGAATAGCAGTGAGTTGGGTTACAACAAACACCTGGTATTCAGTTCTAAGATGACTCAAACGTTTCAACATGTGCTTTACATGTTAATGTTAAAACAGCCAACCCCCTCCTACATAAATATATACTAAATAAATCCCACTGTCCACTCTTGCCTGCCTCCAGTTCCCGCAATCTTTTTAGAGCAGGAAGAAGAGTACTCTCCCAGCTGGTCTTCCTTTTCAAATTCCACCTTTTTGTATTTTGTAGATTCCTCTTTCTTGTCATACCCTTTCTCAAAAGAGGAAGAAATTCTTGACACTCAGGTCAGGCTGAATAAAAATGGGATATCAGATCCAATCTATAGGAACTGGACATTATGCTGGTGACTCTAAATGGTAAAATGAGAAAATTTGCAAATTTGTGGCTTGAGAACCTAACATATCAGTCCACAGAGATGTATAGTCCAGAAATAGTTTGAGGAAGTTTGTTCTCACAATCTTGAACACAATCTGGCTGAGTGCACAGGAGATCAAGCAGCAGGTAGACCTCAGCGAGTCCTTCCACAGGTCTAGTAGTGAACTGAAGAGTGGGTCTGAAGGTCCTACTTTTATATTCTGGTGCCCTTCTTCTGGAAGGTGGGAGAAGTTTCTAGAAAGGTTCTTTGAAGTGCATGGAATTTCCTGAACCTCTAACCATGGCTCCAAACTGGCAGTTACTCCCTCTATTGTGTACTGTTTGGGAGGAATTCACAAAGTCTAACTGTCAGCTACACCCAGTCATTTGTCCCAAGACAGGCTGTAGGCAAAAAGGGCTAAGGGCAGCATAATGCCAACTTTCTAAAAGTGGAATTTCCAAAACTGTAATGAAAAATCCGACTTTACCATTAAAGAGGGTTTATCATTGCAATTTCATAGGTACCAACCATTATATATCTACCTTCCCACAATTGGAAATTATATTTATTTAATGTAATAAGGAATCCCCAATGTTATCCTATGGTCGGGGTTAGGCCTCACAGTAGTGAAGAATGAATGTAGGAGTTTTTCACTACCAGAACATGTAAAAGTACACATCCAACCTTTTAATTACACAGCACCCGGCCTTATGGGCTACCTCGGGCATACCTTTGGGGTGACTTATATGTAATAAAATGGGAGTTTAAGGCTTGGCAAGGGGGTTTAAATGCAAGTCTACATGGCTGTAAAACATTGCATTCAGGCTGCAATGGCAGGACTGGGACATGTTTAGACTTCTACTTAAGTGGGTGTCACAATATGTGCTGCAGGCCCACTGGTAGCATTCAATTTACAAGTCATAGGTACATGGTATACCACTCCCTCAGGGCCATTTTTGTTTTTTAAATTAAAGGGAATGGAGCCATGTGACCCTCTTCCCAAGCCTTGTTAGGCTCTGGGGACCCCACCCCCCATGGCCACTACTTAAAATAAAGGGGAAGGGGGCTGCACAACCCCCCTCGCCGAGTCTTTGCAGGCCTGTGCACCCCATCCACTGGGGCCCATATTCTTAAACGTGTGTGCCCTGGTTCCAACCCACGGCACCCACCATACATTTGTTGGGGGCTATGGGGGGGAGATTTAAGGTCCTAGCGGACTCAGCCAGCTCTTCACATGCAGCAGCACCCGGCATTGCTCCAGCCCACAGGGAGCAGTTACATATGCTGCTCCCAGCAGGTGGGTGCAATATTGTGATCTGTTTCCTGGACCGCATCAGTGTGAGCAGGAAAACAGATCAAAAGTCTGCTCCCAGCTGGAGGGTCCTCTCCCTTTTAGTTAAGCTAATGGCCTTGGGGGTGGGGTCCCCAGGGCCTTTAGAGGCTTGGGGAGGGGCTGTGCATCACCCCTCCCCTTTTTGACAAATTGTGGGCCTGGGGATGGGCTCCCAGATGTCTGTGATGGTGCTGGGAGGGGACCGTGCAGCCACCTCCCCATATTCAATAATTTAGGCCCTGAGTGCGGGCTCCCTGGGGCCTTTGATGGAGATGGAAGGGAGGCCATGGAGTGCCCTACCTATATTCAATAAGTTTGGCCCAAGGGTGGGCTCCCTGAGGCCTGTGATGGCTCGGGGAGGGAGACTGCGTGGCCCCCTCCCCATATTCAATAATTTCAGCCCCAGGAGTCAGCACCCCGAGGCCTGTGATGGACTCAATAATTTTAGCACTGGGGTGGGCTCTCCAGGGTCGGTAAGGGCTATTGGAGGGGGCCACATGCCCTTTCCCATTAATCAAAAAAAAATGGGCCGCCCACCATTTTTTTTTTTTTTTACATACCGAGGGATGGCGGCAATTTGTGCCAACTATTTTTGGTTTTGGGCTTGGGAGGTCCCTCTGGATCCCCCATCGGGCCCAGGGAGTCAGGGTATTCCTACCCTGCTCCCATATATATTTTTTTACATGTATATGGATAGGGGACTACGTCCTCGAGTCCTGTAATGGCTGTCAGCAACATTGTTCTCATGGTGCTGACAGTGAATCAGAGCATTTGCTCCTGCGGGAGTGTGACTCCTGTAGGAGCGATTTGCCTCAAGGCATAAAAGCTCCCTGGTACAATCAAAATCCTCTTTTTAAATTGGGATTGAGGGTATATTCATCCAACAACACAATTTTTTTAAACATATACTTTATTATCTTTCTAGGATGTTATTATCATATATATTTTTCTGTTCAGGTTTCCCCTTTCCTGAAATATATGTATTGGTTATTTAGATTTCAAATATAGAATGCACATCATTATTCATTGCATTGTGATAATGAGGCCTGCTTGAATATATTCATATTATTTTTATGAATCCATTCCTCTGTTCCAGTGAGTTTTTTCAATAATGAACAAGGTTTCAAAGACAAGCATAGTTTCACAGAATGTAAGTACATGAAAGGGTGGCTAAGCCTTTTCTGCTAATTGTTTATTCTGCAAGGTTCAATAATAATCAGACACATTTTATAAGTTGAGAACAGAGTATGATCATCAGAGACAGACACCATACAGAATCGTATCATCTTCCTTTGCTGAAGGCTACCAGGCAGCACATTTAGCCTTTGCTTATTGGTCTGCTTGTCAACGTAGGGGAAAATAGCAGATGCTTTTATTTTGCAGAATGTTGGTTCTTTTGTTTAGAAAAGGTGCGTGGGTTTGAACAATCTTTAAAACTCGAATTAGGCACCTTTTGCTTGGTGCTGAGTTTAGTTTGGTTAGTCACAGAGATGAGGATGCTGTTGGAGAAATTAATATAGAGAAAGCATTATGATATTCCCAAATATTTTGCAATATTATTTTCAACAGTATTTTGTTGATGACTATTCACTTTGTATGCATTAGGATAGGATTTTGATTATGAACTAAGGGCCATATGTATGAAGCTGTTTTGCGATCGCAAACACTGCGAATCGCAGAAAAACGGTGTTTGCGATCGCAAAACAGAGCCCTGCTATGTGTGAGACACATCCCGACCGCCAATGTGCGAATCGCATAATTAGCAATTAGCAAAATGGCGAATAATACCATTTTGCGAAATATTTGCGAATTCGCAAAATGTGACAAATCTAGCGAAAATCGCAATTGTTGTGTTCAGAATTAGCGAATTCGCTAAACGGAATGCATGAATAATTCTCAATTTGCGAATTCACGAAATTCGCAAAATAGAGAATTGCAATTACCACCAAGTCTGAGCAGGTGGTAACCAGGACAACCTATTTAAAGAGACCCACAATGCAACTGATGTTTGCCACAATGTTAGGGCTGTACGTGATAGCCAGGAGGCTGCGACTCAGAGCTGCTGCACAGAGAAGGAGACGCCAGGAAAGGATCTTCAGAGCGCGCATAACCCTGTTCCAGCGGACTGAGGAGGAGATCCATACAAACTACAGGCTGGATGAAGAGAGCATCCTGGAATTAATAGCAGAGCTCAAACCTATCCTTGAACACCCCACACGCAGGACACACACAATCCCCACCCATATACAGGTCCTGTGCTCACTCCACCAGGGGGTGATAGCCACAGCAGGAGGGGTCTCACAGAGTGCATTGTCGCGCTTTTTCCACGCGTTCCTTGATGCCATGGTACAGAGGCTGCATAACCACATACACTTCCCCAGCACACCACAGGCACTAGACCAGACCAAGCAGGAGTTCTATCAAATTGCACAATTCCCCCACGTCATTGGATGCATAGATGGGACCCATGTCGCCATATCCCCCCCTCCCAGAACGAGTATGTGTTCAGGAATCGCAAGTCCTACCATTCCCTGAACATACAGGTGGTGTGTAATGCCAGGCACATCATCACCGACATCAACGCTAAATACCCAGGCAGCACCCACGACTCATTCATGTTCCGCCACAGTGGGATACACCGCCGACTCACAAGTGGGGAGTTTGGTGAGGGATACCTACTAGGTAATTGCATGTGATAGAAGGACTCACTAGTAATGCATAGCAGTGGCAGGACAGTGTTCAACCATATTTTTCTCGCCCCACAGGTGATAGTGCGTATGCGGTCCGGGACTACATACTCACTCCTTACCTTAATCCTGCCAATGCTGGGGAGCAGAGGTACAACAGTGCCCACATAGCAACCAGATGTACCATCGAGCGGACCTTCGGAATACTCAAGAGCCGGTTCCGATGCCTACATAAGAGTGGAGGGGCACTTCAATACAGCCCCCAGACCTGTTGCAAGATAGTGGTAGTGTGTGCCATGCTGCACAACATCGCCACCAGGAAGGGCACACCATTGGAGCTCACTGAATCAGAATCATCAGATGATGAGGGGCCAGCTCCTGGACGCATGCCGGCCGGAGTAATTGGTGCAGCTGCTGGGCACCAGAGGCGAGATGAGATCACACAGAACTATTTCTAGGTAAGAAAAGATGACACAATGCCAAAGATCTAATACAGGACTGTGGTTAATTTCCCTTTGTACAGGATATATATCGGCACATAGCCTGTGTGGCACACAATTTATTGTTAAAAGTCCCGCACATGTGTTATTCACAGTGCAAATTGACTCTTGACCAAGTGTCTGTGTGCACTGGGTTGATGCACCCATATCCATGCCTATGTCTGAGCGCCTCAACTGCGGTGCTGACGGCCTGTAGGCCCTCGCTGTGGGTACACATTCCCCTCTTCGCCTGTCTCAGCAGCCCTGCCGTGACGCACACTACGGCACCTGTCCGGTGGGGGTGGTGGTGTAATGCTGCTCCTGCTAGATTGTGCGTCCTCGTCTGTTGGAGTGAGGACTCCTGGGCCAGCAGTGGCAGCTGCACGCAGCTGATCCACAGCACATGTCACCTGTACCAGACCCCTGGCCACGTCCTGGCTGCAGTGTGAAACCTCGTGCTGCATACTGATGCTGCGCCTTGACAGCACAGAGGTCGCTGAGGAAAGGCGGTTTACCGCCCTGGTGTAGAGGTCTAGGCGGTTGTGTAGGCGCTGCCTCTCCATGCGCCTAGCAGCACGGTCTGCCCCTAGTTCAGCACAGAGTGCCTCCAGGGCACCCGTCAGGCCCATGAAGCCAACCCTGATTTGTCTCTGGATTGACCGTATGTTTTTTGCCTGCAGGCGCTGGACCTCCAACATGTGGCCCTCCAGCCCTTGGAAGACTGTGTCATCTCCTGTGACTGCTGCACTAGTGGATGCACGTGGTGCCCTGCGCCTGGATGGGATTGGTGGTATTGGATCGGCATGTGCTCGAGCACGGGGTTGTGGCTCTGACTTTCCCTGGACTGTTTGGACATTGACATCGGTGTCCTGGGATTCCTCCTCCAGTGGTGGCAATGGTGGCACTGCAATCCGCCTGCGGCGTACTGAAGGGATGACTGGGCTGCCCTCATCTTCCTCTTCCTCCTCCTCCTCTTGCCCTGTTGCCTCTGGGCTGCGGGATTCATCCTCCCCTCCACTGATTGTTCCCTGTGTTTCTGCTGGTGCTGTGGACATAAATGAACACATTAATTTACTGTCCTGCCTTGCATTTGACATGCATTAAATATCACTGTTTGGAGTTACATGGGTCCTATCTATCTGTATTTTGACTTTCATGATGCACATATACTGTTTGAGCCTGGCTGGGTGTCATTGCTCCACTGTTAGGTGCATGTAACTACATCTCCCATAATGCATTGCTGTGTGTGCTTGTGTACCTGCACTGGAATTGTAGTTGTGTTGTGCCCCTGGGACTCTCCTGGGTGTGTGGGGGTAGTAGGGAGGTATCAGGGGTGTTATGGCATGCTTCTTACCTTGTCTTGGTTGTGTGTGGTCGGAGCTGTCCAGGTCTGACACGCCCACTGCACTCTCCGGAAGCAGGGTCCCCTCAACCATTTCTTCGAGTGGTGTTGAAACGGTGGCAGTGGAGGTCCCCCCACCGGTCCTGTTGGCCTCCTCCAACCTGGCAGCAACCTTCTCCTTTGAGCGCGTGCGCATATCATACCAGCGCTTCTGTAGGTCTTTGACGCTGCGATGTGTGACGCCAATTGCGTTGACTTTGCGCTGGATGTCTGCCCATATCCTTCTCTTGCGTGTCTCTGGCACACGCAGGGACTTCTTGCCAAACAGGAGTTCATGGCTCACAACCATCTCCTGTATCAGAGCCTCCTGCTCACTTTCTGTGAACTTTGGTTTTCTGATTCTGGGTGTCTCCCCCTGCTGCTTGTCCTTGCTGGCCATGTCTCCACTCTCTCCAATGTGTGTAGCACTGCAGTGATGCCTCAGCCTCAACTCCTACTCTCTCACTCTGCTTCTGAGACTCAGGTGCAGCATGGGTAGTCACACTTCCTGGTTGTGATGTCATCAAGCTGCACCTGAGTCTCAGAATTGTGAGTCGCGAACTTCGCAATTTTGCGATTTTCGCAATTGTGTGAAATTCGCAAAATTTAAAATTTAATACTAATTAATCGCTATTTGGCTCATCGCTATTCATTTAGCGATTTTTAACGAATCGCTAATGTTTTGCGATTATTTGTTTACATACGGTTTTGTGATTCTCAAATAGCGATTCGCAAAAAATCGCTATTTGAGAATCGCAAAAGGGGACTTTGATACATATGGCCCAAAATCTTTAAAATATATCGCCAATGTTCTAGTGCTCTTGAGTGGGGCTTTCCATAATGAAAGACAGTTTGGGTTCTAACATCTTCCCTGTGATGTTGCATATCAAGCAGTGGTCGGTGGGTTGCAGGGTGGTTGTGGTCCAAATGGCTTTCTGTCTCTGGTAGGTAGATTGAAAATGCCCTTAGTGCCACGGGTGTCTAGAAAGTCTAGTACCAGGCCGTGTTCTGGAAAATATCTAGAAAAAGTATCCCCAACAGGTGACCAGGAGGAGTCAGGTAGGTGCTTGCTTCTAAAGAGAGACACTGCTACTGCTTTTGATAAAAAAAAGGTTCTGTTGGCTCCATAATTTACGAATCCGGAAGCCATTGGCGACTGCCCCTTGAATGCCTGGTTCCATGCTTCTGTGCAAAGGTTTTGTTTGTTTTGCAGCCCTACTCAAAGAACAAGTGAATATTGTTAGGCTTGAAAACCCCATTCTCGTTATGCACTTGTCCCGTATTATATTAGGCTAGCAGTGTGCGGCTAAATTAGACACCATTTGTATTCATGTTATGCAACCCACTGAGTTATCCCTGCAATTTGCAAGCTTCAGTTAGCGAGTGAGACTCCATTTTATATTTCGTAATCCCTATTAGGCTGTGTCTGAACTAGGCCTCATTATTTGTATTGGTTGCCTCAGCAGAACACTGTATTTAGTTATTTCCTTTCCTGTTCAAGGTTGCCTTCTGACTTACTAATGGATGGACCATTCTGCCCTCGCATACCTATCCGTGTTTGTAGCTCTGCTCCCACGTTAGGAGGCGCTGAGACCCAGCACGGCAACCTTGAGACTGTGATAGTGTGTACCCATCTAGCAGGTGGTAGCCCATCCTTCTGTGCCTCTATGTTCATGTCTGGCCTAAGCTGGTAACTTTCCACTGTGGGCGTGGTTGGAGGTTCTTGGAGGAATGATTGTGTTACAGACTGTTGGGGAGCCAGTCCCTCAGCAGACATCTTAGGGTACAGGTCAGACTTGAACTCCTCTGCAGAGTATTGCTAATAAATGCTTGTTTGTATTCTCTACTGTCTGACCGACTCTTCATTTGGTAGAAGGCAAGCAGGAGGTTGTAAATAACCCGGGTGGCCCCTAAGGGCCACTTCCTTCAGATGGCGCCCGAACAGGGACCCCGCAAGGTGATCCAGCTCGCCCGTAATCGGGTTGCAGGTTCCGGGTTGCGTCTGGTCGGTCAGGCGGATCGGGGATCCCCACACGATAAGAGCCCGGTTCTCTTGGCTGCCCCGCCTGTCTGATCGGACGGCTCTTCGTCTAGTGGTCACCGGCTGGGGTCCTGAGAAGGTGAAACCTTGGATTTGACTGTTTGGTCTGAAGAGTCGGCAGTGGAGAATAACTTTGCTCGACCTGAGTGCACCAGGTGAGTGATTTGATTCTTGGAAAAATGTGGCGCCATGCTTGAACGGCACAAGCCTACGGGCTGTGTCTGGTACAGTCTTCGGACTGTCTTGTCTTGATCTTGGTGGGTTTGCGGACCCTTAAAAGACAGAGTGTTTGTGAGCAGTCTACCAGGCCAACTGGAAATTCGGCCTATTCTTGGAAAGATCTGGGACTGTTTGCGAACAATCTGCCAGGCCAACTAGAAATTCGGCTTACTCTTGAAAAGGTCTGGGGCTGGAGCCTGTCTTCTTGTCTTGGTACAGTCTCTGGACTGTCTTGTCTTGGTGCAGTCTGAGGACTGACTTGTTTTGGTTCAGGCTAGAGCCTGACTTGTTTTGGTTCAGTCTGAGGACTGACTTGCCATGGCGCAGTCTGAGGACTGCTCTTGAGAGCTCTTTTTGTCTGCGAGTGTGTTTTGTGAATATGGTGCACCATCAGTTTGTTTTTGGTACGGTCTGAGGACTGTCTTTTTAAAAAAAAAATATAAAAAAGGCTCTGGCAATTGTTTTGCCAGGCAAAATAATGAATTTGGCTCCTGTTTGAAAATGCCTGGAATGAGTTTCTTGTTGTCATTGTTGTTCTGCAGATGCATGATTGTAAGAAGAGCAGCCAGCGCAAATAATAGTAATAATATATATGTTTGATTTTTTTGCATAGGATGAATGGTTTGAGAAAGGATGAAGGAATGTGTAATGGGGAGAGAATGTGACATTAGACAGTTAAAGAGCATGCTGCGATGATAAAAAAAATGAGAGTGAAAAGGAGGGGTGCACTGATGGCACCTAAATCTTACATTTTGCTTTGCACATTGCAGAAGGACAAAAGCTGTTTTGAGCTACAGACATGAAGTTGCATTTTGCATTTAATTTGAAAAGTGTGTTTTCAACATTCAAGGTAGTGTATATTTGTGCTGAACAGACACGCATTCTAAAACTGCAGTAAGTAGGAGAGATGAAATACACAGTTTGTGATTCAGTTTGGTTTGGCAGGCCTGCTGTTCGGCCTTGAAGATAAGCAAGGAATTCCCAAGGAGGGGTCTTATCGCAGAGAGCAGTCCGAGAAGTGAGATGCTGGGAGAGGCAGACAGATTTAGAAAAAAAAAATATGATGGCACTGAGAGGGTTTGCTCAGAAAAGTTGCTTGCAGGGAATAAAAGAGTGTTACAATGGGTGGTTTCACAAGCCGAAATAAAAGGTGCTCAGGAGTTGTTTTTTTTTATGGAGAAGGCTAAAATTAATTTGAATAAGTTGTCCAGGGCAAATGTGAATTCTTTTCAGAAAGAAAATAAGAACACGTTTCAACAGGTTGCTGTGTTTGAAGATGAGGTTTTTGGCTCTAACATTTTTGGCATTAATCAGTTTTAGAGAGGGTTGCGGCCACAATAGGTTCATTTGAGAAAAATTACCAATTTGTTGTTTGTGACTGAGGCCTGACAGGAAAAGATTTGTTTTGCAAATTAAAAAGCATAGGTTACTGTATACCAGATGATGTTAAATATCAGATTCCTGATGGGAATGTACAGTGTAACATGGTCCAACAAGAGACAGCTGTAGCATTGTTTTCATAAGTGACAGTTGACACATTACCCTCTGATACTATTGCTTTAAATATTCAACTGTTCTTTCTATTTCTGCTGTTTTTGCTCCTGCTATGTCACTTAGGCTGCGTTGGCTATGACACATCTTGCTCTTTCTTTGTCTCTGCCACCTGTGGCCATTATGCCGTTAGGCCGCATTGTCATGTATTTGGGTACGGTAAGTTAACGGCTTGTCGCCAGGGGAAGAGGTGAGAGTGAAGGTGTGTCTAGATCATAGTGGGCAGGATTTGTGTCCTAAAAGGGGGATTTGATTGTTTGTTTGCAGATTCGGTTTTCCATTTTAGTTAATGTCTAATGGTGGTTAGCATGCGATGGGTTTGGCATCCTACTATTACTGCTCTCAGGCAGGTGATTGTCTGATGACGGGCCTTAATGTAAGTAGTGAATAGTGTTTGCCCCCCCTGAGTTTTGCGGATGTGCCATCCACTTTGTGGGCAACAGGAGCATGCAGAGCTGGGATTCCTACAGATTTCACGAGCCTTGTGCATGATACAGGATTTCGTTGAGAAAGGTGTTGGCGAGGAGACGATTGGTAAATTGTAATATTCCCATTACTTTGATTGTGTTTACATTTTTGTGACTGATTGGTGGGAAGTTCATGAAAATGTGGTTTTCCGACATCCTGCTGTTCTAGCTATTGCTATGTTGCTATTGCTTTGTTTCTGCTAATGGTTCTTTCTGCTGCTCAATATTTTTCCTATCACTGATGTAAAATACATTCTTTGGCGGTACTGTTTATTTCAGTAACAGGTCTTTGTCCGGATTCACATTGACTGGGAGGATTCATAGGCTCTGCTGCCCTTCTTAGGACTATGCAGAAAGATAGAGCAATTATAAATAGGTTTTAAAAGAGGTAGTTACTTGTTTATTGTTTCAGACACGCAGCAAAGTTGTAGGGACAGTACAGTTACATAGTGTTAGACATGGCATCCTTGGCGTGGTTTTCCCTGACTTTTTGCCTCTACCTCCTATGTTTTGATGCTGTGCTGGTTTTCGTTTTAGCTAGCTTAGATGCTTTGGGTATTTTGCCACTGCTGATCAGTGTCACAGTGTGAGTGCGTTCTGTGTAAATTGATATTGGGCTTGGTTCTTCCTGCTTTGCATATTCTGTTTTGCAAGTATATCCCTAGTGAAGGGCACTGGGGGTGCCAGGGCTGGTGGATCGGGTGCTACCGGTGGGCTTGCGGCGTTGATTGTGCCGCTTGTATGAGTGGCCCGGAAAGGACGTCTCGGGCCTGCCCCCGCAGTGCGCAGTTTGTACATAGGGCACCCCTATGGTGGGCCCAGGGCACCCCTGGGTGGGGTACGGTGTGTGTGAGGAGTGGGATATGTGCTGATGTGTGCTGGTGTGTGTGGCGTGTCCTAGTGGTGAAAAGCTACAATTTTTTCCTTTTTCACTATTGAAGGGCTGCCCTGCTGATAGGACAGAATGGGGAATTTTTGTAACATTTTACGAGTATATCCTTCATAGGGATAAGATATAAAATAGGAATGAGCTCAGAATTTGATAATACATCTTTTAGTAAGGATGGTTTTTAAAGTCTGTGTTTGAACACAGCACTTTTAGGAAGAAGATATTTTCTTGTCCAACTTTTCTGTGCGTTTCTGACTTTTTGTGGATTGATTATCTTGTTTCAGTGTGACAGAGGAAGAGGATGTGCATTTGGTGTGGTGTCCTTTTATGGTGTCTTCAGTGTGTTACTGTGAGTATTGGTACAAATACTTTACACATTGCCTTTGGGATAAGTCTGTCTGCTTGTGCCAAGCTACAAAAGGGGTAAGTATTGTCGACAGGAGGTCACCTGCTTAGGTCACCTACTGTCGAAGGGGGACAGGAGATTAGCTCCTTGGCGAACTAAGACATTAAATGAGGTGCATGAAATAGTCTATTGGGCAACTAACAAACTGCGTTTTTCTTTGGCTTCTGTGCTTGGTACATATATTGTTGTGTGCTGTTTTGTGTTGTAAGTACACAAGATGGTTTGTCGTGCGCGCTTTCTGTCTTTGACGCTACCACAAGAGCCCTCCCGAGCGGTCTAGGAATGGTCATGACGGTGGCCATCTCCATAAGACAATCGGTTGGACTGGCTTTAGCCGCTCATTTCACAGGATGCTGTGAACATGCCCTTGAATAAACAGAGACACAGCACCTCACCAGTGCACGTGTAATTGGCTATGAAATAACACTGTTCGCAACAATTGTCATGATCAGAAAAATGTGTCACCTTGAAGTCAGCCATGTTACTGCCCCTCCCTTCTGTAAATTGATGGAATTGGAATTGAAATGGAGATGAAAGGACGGGTAGACTAGACTATGTTCCCTTATCTGATCCTTAAGGGGAACTATAGGTTGATGGCTCTTGTTTAAATTCCCAGGTGGCACCACCACTATTGCTCATGTTACCGCAACACTACATACAGTCGCAGAGACATTGCGAGTCCGTTATCAGTGAAGCCGTCATGTAGCTGGGGAAATTGTTTTTTTTTACCAGTGTCCAGTGCATGTATTTAGAATGGCATACCTGATCACTAGTACTGCCAGCAATGTGTCAAATAAGTATGTATAGCTCTACAAGAGCTTGTTTGGAATAACAAGTTTGGCTGGAGAACTCATGTACTTTCTGTATTATGCTTAATTTGTCAGTTATTTATATAATAAGAATTTCTGTTAAATTAGCAATTTTAAGTTTTCCTGCCACAACTATAAATTGAGAGAATGGTCACAAATGCAATATTTATGTTGGCTTCCTTGGAAAAATAATTCTAGAGGTGTCTACAGACCTGCATAGCAGCGAAGGATCACAAAATAGAAGTTGTGTTGTGATCTCTCTGACTTATTGAAGATAAGAAATACAAACAAGCCATTTCTTGGAAATTCCCTTTTGAGGTTCTTCAGATGAATAATATAGGAATGGACAGATGCAATGCTTCAAAGTATGTCCGGATTGTTCTTTCAGAGCTTAGTAAATGAATTAAGGCTTACCCCACTACTTGGTGTTGGGAGAGAAAAAAAAAAATTATATAACGTTTTATCCTTGCCAGTTAATTAAAACTCTGCATTTTACCCACTAATAGGTCTGGGACACCCTGCAGTCATAGAAGGAGGGGCCCAGACGTGATGTACAGCTTGGCTGCTTGTTATGGAACATCCATGCATATGACTGAGGTGAAGATGTAGAGCAAAGAAGTGCTGGATGAGGCAGTACCACCGAAAACAAAGGAAAGAAGGGCGATCCAGGAGCCCCAGCCTGTTGATCCACCTGTGTTTGAGTCCCAGCCCATTGAGCCCAGCCTGTAGGCTCGCCTGTGTTTGAGCCTCTGCCCCCTGGTCCCCTTGATTCTGACCCCTCTTTCTTTCTTCCCTGACCCCTATGTGGCTGGAGTGACAAGGTACAATTTGCGCCCCGACAGAAGGACAGTACACCAGAGGGAAAGTTGAATGAGTAGGGATGGAATTAATTGATGAAGAATAGGAAAATAGTAGGGGTGGACTTCATGGATAAAGAATAGGGTGCATGTACCCTGTCTAAGGTACTAGCGATAGAGCAGGGTAAGGAAGATTGGTACACTGGCCTGGGCACTGGACAGTATTAGTTGAGGGCATCCTCCCAGGAGGGCGGGTGCCCTATCCTGAGTGAAGAGGATTTCTCCAGTAAGAGCTAGACGAGTAGATCCAACACCGGTGCTCAATAGCGCCTACGCTAGATGAACAATAGGAGCCTACCAGTGATGGCTCTCTGAAAGACACTGGAAAGAAGAGTTTTGCCCATCCTCCTGTTCCCTGGTCACCAATTCCATTGTGTTACATTTCTCTCCGAATAACCATGTATCTTTTTGGTCACCCAATTGATGAGGAAAATAGCCTTTTGCACCTCCCTGTCCAGAGCGGGGTCGGTACATAGAAAGTACAAGTTGCATCCCTAGTTGTTATTGTGCTAATAATAGTGTTAGGAACATCCTATTCCCTGAATGAGAAGTATCATGTGCACTCAAGTTCATGCAGCACGTGCTTCTCTTGTGAACATGTTTGTTACTTTGGCTCTTCGCACAGGAGAGCACAGGAGGACATAAAATGATGATATAAGTGTCTAGATTGGTGTACCTTCGATTCTGTTCTCCAGTCCCAGATATGACATTTATTGATTTCCGCACTGCAAATGAATGTGTACATTATGCACCTGTCATGATAGTTAATATGACAGTTCGTTTTTGTATCCAGAAGCGGGGGAGATTAAGGTGGGTGAGAACATATGACTTCATTTACAGACAGAACATGACAATAGGCCCGTCTTAAATTCTGTATCATAATGTTCACTTCGCCCGTGGATCACAAGTTCATACTTTTAAAAAAAACTTTATTCATGATTTTGTGAGAGATCATTTGGTTAATTAAACACGGGTCCGTTATTACAGCACAGGCAGACAATCTGTATATCTGATAACGTAATATACAATAGGAAGCGATCTCGGCTCAGATATGATACATGAAACAATAGCAGTTGGTATCCAAAGGCAAGTTCAGCAAAACGGTCCAATACTTAAATACATCAGTCATGTCCAAACAAGAACATTTTACAAAGGCTAGTGTCAATGTGCATAGCGTTGGTTAACTCTAGTATAGTAAATGTGTAAGCCAGTATACCTATTCTGCAGACACAGAGGGACCTTCCTCTGCAAGGACGGGTTTGGCCTCGTCAATTGGACCCTCTCTGAGGCGCAGCCACTCTGTGAAGGGGTCCCAGATGTTCTTAGGACGAGACGCTGTAGGCATTAGATCCCAATAACTGGCTAACTGTTCCTGACAATACACCGCATCCTGTATCCACGTTTTTACTAGCGGTTTAACCGGGGATCCCCAGTGTATGGCCAAACGGCGGCGAGCAAGGATCAGCAACATTGCGATTAAGCGGCGGCATTCTGGCTTAGATTGTTCCACAGAACCTAGCAGCATGATCAATGGAGAACACCCCAGTGGCTGGCCAGTAATGGCCCCAATTACAGTCGATACCGCCTCCCAGTATTGAGAAACGACAGGGCATTCCCAGGCTACATGTAAAAAGGCAGCACCTTCGCGCTTACACTTCCAGCAGTTAGACGTGGTACATAGTCCTATTTTAAATAGTTGTAGTGGGGTGCGGTAATAGCGGTGAAGGAATTTAAAATGTATTAATTGCAGCTTATAATTGGGGGATAGATGTTTCATTTGAGAGCAGCAAAATATGTCTTCCGTAAGTTGGTCTGGGAGATCCCCGCGCCACTGCTGGAGCGCCCCAGGGACTGTCCATGGCATGTACGATTGTGTATAAGTGTAAAGTCTGGTGACCAGTTTCCTCGGTGATGGTGAGGCCAGTAAGTTAGCTAGAGGTTGTAATGTGGGGGGGGGGGCCGGAAAGGAAGCGTGTAGTTTCTTGCAGGCAGCTTTGAATTGATGGAATAGTAGTCTCTCCAAAATTGGTATAGAGTCTCCCGTTTGTGTGACAGGCTCAGGCAAAAACGACTCAGCCAGATATAGATCACCCATTGTTTTAATTCCCATATTATGAGCCCTGTCGATGGCTCTCTTGTCCTGCAAAAAAGGGAAGTGGGGATGATGTGGCACCGAAGGAGCATATAGCAGAGGTACTCGAGTGCGACGCCTCAGGCCCTCCCAAGCCCATCTGATCGTCTCCACTGTATTAATTTTGTTTGGGGTCCTGAGATAGGGGTGGTATACAGCTGCAAGCAACGGGATCCGATCTGCAACATCTCGCTCCGTCGCCACATGCGGCTGAAATGGGGTTGGATAGATCCAGTAATGTAAAAATTGGGCTTGCGCACTTAAAGCGTATAACTCAAAGTCGGGGGCTCCCAGGCCGCCTCTAGATAGCGGATGGGTTAGGATGTCCCAGCTTACTCTGGGCTGGCCTCCCGCCCAAACCATAGAGATCGCAGCAGAGCGTAGCTGTTTAAAAAAGGCCTGCGTTAGAGGGACAGGAATATTCACAAATAAATATAGAAATTTAGGGAGGACTATCATCTTTAGTATCGCTATCCGACCTGCCAACGACAGAGGAAGGGCGGACCAGAATTTAATTCTGTCCATGAACCAGTCGCACTGTTTCCCAAAATTTAGGCTCCAGATGAGTTGTAGGTCTCTACTGAGCCATTTCCCAGATATTTAACTGCTTCCTCTTCCCACTTCAGCGGGAAGTCCAAGGATTTATTTAAAGGAGCGGCGGTTAAAGATAGTATGGAGACTTTTCTCCAATTTATGGTAATACCAGAGAGGCCACCAAATCTAAGCAGTTCGCGCAGCAATGGATTTAGGTTATCATCTGGGCGCCTGACATATAGGGTGATATCAGCATACATAGAGGTGATGAGATTACGGTCCGTAAAAACTAGTCCCTGCGACGAGTGGTATTGTCGAATTTTCACTGCCAATGGCTCCATTGCTATTGCAAATAGCAAGGGGGAAAGCGGGCATCCTTGCCGGGTGCCGCGAGAGATCTCAAATGCATCCGAAATTAGCCCATTGGCAAGTAGGCGGGCCGTAGGCCTTGTATAAAGTAATTTGATGAATTTGATAAAGTTGAGACTCAAACCCAGTCTGGAAAGTATAGTAAACAGGTATGACCACTCTAAAGAGTCGAATGCTTTGGTTGCATCTAGAAAAACTGCCGCAGCTGGAAGCTTAGGGTCGAGTTGATGTATGACCGGGGTTCGGAGATTATGGGCCGTTGATCGTCCCGGTATAAATCCGGACTGATCAGGTCTGGCGATAAGGGACATCAGCGGTTGGAGCCTGTTAGCTATAAGTTTAGCTAGGATTTTAGTGTCCACATTTATCAGGGATAAGGGCCTGTATGAGTCACAATTTGTTGGTGGTTTGTCTGGTTTTAAGAGAGTTATGATAACCACCTCTCTCATTGATGGGGGTAGGATCCCCGTCTCCAACGACTCCTGGTAGACATCGAGAAGGCGGGGGGCAAGTGTCTCGACGTAGGTCTTATAAAATAGTGTGGTTAAGCCGTCTAGTCCAGGTGCCTTACCCGACGGGAGGCCTCTGATCACCTGTGTGATGTCCTCTAAAGTAAATGGGAGATCTAAATATTCTCTGTGTTCAGGACTTAGCCATAAAAGCTGAAAGCGTCTAAATATTCCGTTAGGTCAGCGGGAGCGGATTGTTGAGTTGTGGTATAGAGGGTTGAATAGTATGAAGTCAGGTGGGCGTGTGTGTCCGATTGGCCTCGGACTGGCGGGGTGTCCGCGACTGTCAGTTCAGAGATAAATGTAGGTGTAGTAGATTGCCTCAACAGATTAGCCAGGGTTCTACCTGGTCTGTCGCCCTCTCCGTATCCCCTGGCTTTGGCCTCTCTACCTAAAAACCGGGTCTCCCTCTCAGCTTCCTCTCCGAATTCTGAAATGGCTTGTCTGATAGAGCCTAGTATTGTTATGTCATTTGTGGCATAGAAGGTGGTTTCTAAATCCTTTATGGTGTTCTCAAGTTACGTCAATGTGGTGCGTATGGAGTGCAAGACCCCAGATCCCTTCGAGACACACGCGCCCCTTATAACTACATTGAAGGCTTCCCAAAGTGTTGCTGCAGAGTCGACCGAGCCTTCATTAGTGGCAAAATATTGATCTATGTCAGTGGCTATTTCTTCTCTAAATGCTGCATCCAAGAGGGCGTGAGGGGGAAGCCGCCAGCTAAAGGCCCTGGGAAGTGTACTTGGGATGCGCCATCGCAGCAAAACTGGGGCGTGATCAGAAAGTGTACGCGGTAGGTGGTGTGTCTCCACCGTCCACAACATCACAACCGCTGAAAGCAGCCAATAATCCAGACATGACCAGACATGGTGGTAAGATGTAATGCAAGTTCCCTCTCTTAATTGCGGATTGAATGCTCGCCAAGAATCCCGCAATCTATGCTCCTGAATTATGGAATTTAAGAGCTCTGTTGCTTTAGAGTGTGGGTTGCGTGCCGTGCCCTCTATCCAGGATGTTGTCAAGCACAACATTGAAGTCGCCACCCCATATAACTGTGTCACAGCCCGTAAGTACTATTTTTGCCCAGACATCCAAGAGAAACTGCGGGTCGTCAGTGTTAGGGCCATAGATGGCCGCAAGAGTGACACGTGTAGAATAGAGGCAACCAGTTACTAAAACATAACGCCCATCCCTATCTGCGAGTGTTTCAAATGTAGTCCAACCCAGTCCTCGTCTGATCAGTATGGAAACCCCTCTCGCATAGTTGGAAAAGGTAGCCAAGTGGATCTCGCCCCAAAGCCTATGTTGGGGCTTGGGATCTCTATTACAGGGTAAGTGCGTTTCTTGCAGAAAACAGATATCTATATGATGTCTACGCAAATATGTATGTACAAGTCTAGCCTTTTTGAAATCATTAAACCCACGTATGTTCCACGTTAAACAGTTGGCTACAGACATGAAAGAGATAGTGAGTTGGCGAGTGAAATACATGCCATGGGATATGATCTACTTTCAACATGGTGCTACCAATGTAATTATACATTATAAGCCAAAATCTCACTTCCATCGTGCCTTGTGCTAGAAATAGTATCCAATAATTGACATCTCTCATTAAGTGAACTCCCAGTCCCCCTCCCCCTCCCACTACAACCTCCCAATCAGGTTGAGAATATACACCCACCCCCCCTTCAAAACAACCCTTGAACAGGTGTGTGAAATACAAACACATGGGAGATCTCCCTGTGGGGACGGGAAACAACGGCAAGCACCCGCCTATAGGCAGGGTGGTCGGGCTAAGGTTAGTGGCAACAGCAGTAACCCAAATCCGCCAATCCCGGATGTCCAACAAGGGTCTACTTAAGCGTTAAGGCGAACAATGTAACGTGCCCGTTTGTCCCCTCTTTCATATCTGGAGTTGGCACGTGTAAGCGATACACACTTCGAGTGCAGTTATCAAGCAGTGCAAATGACGTTTAGTCCCAAAGTTATAAGTTGTAGATGGGGAACCTGTAAAATGTTAGTCGTTGTCGTCAAGTGTCAGCGATGAATTCTTGTCTTTGGGTGAGCCATGTTGCGTTTTCCGTGGACAGATGTGCTTTGCGTATTTTAGAGCCGATTTGGCATCTGTAAAATAGTGCGCCTGGCCATCATGGGTAATTTTGAGTTTCGCCGGGTACAGCATTGCATATGGGATAGATGAGGACTGCAACATTCGTTTTGTTGGAAGAATTTCTCTTCTTGCGGCTTGCACAGTTGGAGTGTAATCAGGGAAAAATGATAAAGTGTTGCCTTGGTGGACTATAGGGCTCTTCACTCTTGCCTCCCTTAATATTGCGTCTCTATCTGCGTAATTGAGTAGACGTGCGATAATGGGACGTGGTGGCAGTCCAGGCGACAGCCTTGGGCCAAGCGATCGGTGGGCTCGCTCCACGGTCATTAGTGGTGACAAGGCAGGGCCAAACAATTCCTGGAGAAGATTGGTGATATAGGGTTCCATTTTTGTTATGGCTGTCGACTCCGGAAGGCCAAGGATTCGGACATTATTTCTTCGAGAACGTGCCTCTAAGTCCTCATTCTTTGCTCTAATCACTTCCAACACCTTCTCCATGTTTAATATCTGTGTTTTGGCCTCAGAGTGTGAGTCTTGGGTATCGGATAGTCTGTTTTCCAGGAGATCCAAACGTGTTTCGTGAATGTCAACTTTTTTCTTGACAGCATCTAAACTAGCTGTTAATGAATCTATCTTCCCATCGATTGTTTTCAGACTAGAACGCACGTCTTGTAAAATTGAGCGCAGGTCCTCTTCTTGATTTTCCGTCTCGTCCTGCGGCCCTTGGGCTCCCCCTTGTTCAGTAGGGACGTCCATGGTGCATGTCTGGCGTTTTTCAAAGGGGATTTTCGGTTGTTTTGGGTCTGTCTTGCCCATGCTGCCGCGAAGCTAGTCTCAAAGGGTCGTTTGTGTATGAGAGGCCTTGCACTAGGATAGGAGCATCTTGATCTTCAGGGATTGTCCAGCCAGCTCTACCTCATCCATAAGGGAACGCCCAAGTTGATGCAAAAAGATGGTCAGTGGCACCGTCCTTCAAACTGGTTCACATAGGCACAGTGCGCGACTTAGTTGAAAGGAGACTGTGAGTAGGGGAAACACTAACTAGTCTGATATATTGCAGCTGAGCAGTGGGTTGCAGGCGGGTTCTTCAGTTGTACGTCGCTCGCATATAGCAGCGCACTCACCGAGGCGGGCTAGGATGACCGAGCAGCAGCAAGGCAGCCACAGCCTATCAAGTTCAGCACCACAGTTAATATTGCATCCAAGTCTTAGGGACGACTCCAGTGGGAGGTAAAGGCATGCCCGGCCCACCACGATGAATATCCACCGCTTGCGCAGTCTTGACCGGGCCTGAGAAATGATCCCACCGGGCAGCGCTGAACGAGAGATGCGGTTGATTGGAGGCCGGTCACGTTGTACAATTAACTTTGGAGATCAGCAAAGGACGGAGCGCTGCAGGGCACCGCAGCTCGCTGGTTCACAGGGCTTCAGGTAGATGGGCATTCAGGGAGACAAACGCGACCCGCCACCACCAGCGCAGGTAGCCCGGGCTGCCCAGCAGCTGCTCTCACACTCTACGCTACTGCGGCCAAGCAAGGAAACGTGCCGGGGGTAGAGTTCAGCTGTGTGCCCTTCGTTAAACGGGGGCTCCTGAGCGTGGGAGTTGCTGGCACTTCGGATATTAGGCTGCCATTTGGGCTTGGAGATAGGCTCAGCGGCCCCGCGCCAGGGCGATGGGAGCCCCGCTAGGCGGCGCAGCGACGAGCCCCACCACGGCTGCAATCGCAGAGGAGCAGGCCCCGCCGACGACCCACCGTGTCCCCACAAACACCCAGACGCCGGCCCCCCAGTGCGTCACCCGGTCGTTGGAGGCAGGTAAGTGCCCTAGCCCCCGCTGTTCCCCCTCGGCCTGCGGCACTAGGCCGCAGCCCCCCACCTGCCGTGTATGTCTGTGGGGAGCAGACCAGGCGCCACCGTACCAGAAAGGGTCACTAATTGGGGGCAAAGCACCACACCTACCTTATCCGCAGGCCAGCTCGCCACAATGCTCACGTCTTCCCCCCCAACTCCGCCGCAGGGCCTCCGCGTCGCTGGATTGGTTCCGACCTCGGGCTCTCGTAGCGCGGCCAGCAGCAGGCCAGCGCCCGCTCCTCCAATGATATCCCCCCTTCTCGGTCTGCTTCCTGGAACTCCGGCAGAGTGTTCCTGGCCAGCGTTCGCAGGAAATCACGCACAAAGGCGCCCGTCGAGAGTAGTGAACACCTCCCGACAGCAGGAGCAGTCACAGGGTTCCAAGCTGGGGAGCTACGCAGCAGTTACGAATGTGCAAGCGGCCATTTTCTCCACATCTCTGGTCTCGGCAACTCAGCAGCAGTTAAGCAGGTTCACGGCCGCCAAAGCGTTCGAAACTTTCCCCAAAGGCACTCTGGGTGTTGCGACAGCGATATCCGCTGTTTTCACCGGAATCAGCAGACCCGGGTCATGGTATTAGCCGGATTATCAAGCCTGACCTGCAGAGCCCCTTCAACAGGCGGCCATCTTGCAGCACGTCGCGGCCACGGCACAAGTTCATACTTAGCATCTGAGGGGATGGTTTACAAATGTTGCCTCTCTTTTCTGTTCTTTCCACCATATTTGTTGCCCCATCTACGTATTGCGCATTTCATCAGGTACAATGTAAATATATGTTACACGAAAAATACGCCCTTGTTTGCACTATCTCCTAGCTTGTTGTGTCTATTGAGTAGGTACATTGACTCCTAAGAAAAGGATATCCATGCACTACAAATGCTAAGATCATGGTTCAGAAAGAGATCGAAGGGTTGATGAGCATTGATGTAGACACTTTTTAGGTCAACATGTCTCTTATAGTTTCCCTGCTTAATAGCGAGCATTTGAACATTTCTGAGTATTAAGATATTGATCATGTGAATAGAGATTTCCCCACCTGATTAGAATTGTAAAGACCCTTACCTGATAGCACCAATAAAAGTTATTTAGCCTCCACTAATAAAAGGAGGGTCTGTTAGGCTTGAAAACCCCATTCTTGTTATGCACTTGTCCTGTATTATATTAGGTTAGCAGTGTGCGGCTAAATTAGACACCATTTGTATTCATGTTATGCAACCCACTGAGTTATCCCTGCAATGTGCGAGCTTCAGTTAGCGAGTGTGACTCCATTTTGTATTTCATAATCCCTATTAGGCTGTGTCTGAACTAGGCCTCATTATTTGTATTGTTTGCCTCAGCAGAACACACTGTATTTAGTTATTATTTCCTTTCCGGTTCAAGGTTGCCTTCTGACTTACTAATGAATGGACCATTCTGCCCTCGCATACCTATTCGTGTGTGTAGCTCTGCTTCCACGTTAGGAGACGCTGAGACCCAGCACGGCAACCTTGAGACTGTGATAGTGTGTACCCATCTAACAGGTGGTAGCCAATCCTTCTGTGCCTCTTTGTTCAGGTCTGGCCTAAGCTGGTAACTTTCCACTGTGGGCGTGGTTGGAGGTTCTTGGAGGAATGATTATGTGTTACAGACTGCTGGGGAGCCAGTCCCTCAGCAGACATTTTAGGGTGCAGGTCAGACTTGGACTCCTCTGCAGAGTATTGCTAATAAATGCTTGTTTGTATTCTCTACTGTCTGACCGACTCTTCATTTGGTAGACGAGCAGGAGGTTGTAAATAACCTGGGTGGCCCCTAAGGGCCACTTCCTTCAATACATCAATTAAACTCTCAATTTATGAGGATTTTTCTCTACACTGCTCTAGTGTTATTGCCAAAGAAAACAATATGGCACTTTGTAAGGCATAGACTTGTTACAAATAGTTGTATAAGTAACGTTATATGTTACAATGTGAACTTTGCAACCTTTTCTATACAATTTGTTCTGACAGTGAGGGAGGGGTGGCTATTAAACATTCTTTATGTAGCAACATTTGACTAGTGTTAGGTAACAAAAAATATCATGCATGTTATTGTTCTAAAGTCTAATTTCTGTATCTAGCAAACTATATTACAAAAGTATGTATCATTCTAGAATGCTGTGAACTAATACTTGCATCACTAGCAAAAGGAGGCAGGTGGCTCTTTCTGTGAAAGAAATAGCATATTACGCTTTAAGCCAAGTCGGCGATATGGCGAGAGCAAGTCGTTCTTGTAAAAAAAAAAAATGTTTACCTATCCTGTCGTCTGTTGACTTCCCTCCTCCACATCTCCCCACCCAACCACCCCGCCGCTCTTACCTGTGGCGCCACTGTGAGCGATATAATAGCTCATGTGATGCAGTTGTCGGGAGAATTGTGATATGGATCTCATGCATGTCAGTAAGACTTTTATGTAATTTATTTTTACAGTTTAAACAGCATGAGCATAGTTGATAGGGTCTCCAAGAATATAGAAGAGCATAAATTGCAAAGAATCATAAATCAACAAACAGGTAATTCATAAATGCGTTAATATACAGGTGATAAAAACAATGTGAAGCAAAGGAAAAAATTCATTAGAGAGAGGAAAACAGTAGGAGCAAGTTGTCACGTGGACGCTGACACCAGAACTTTCGAACGTACAGCTAATTAGAAGTGCCAATAATGAATTTGAACGATTTGAAATTTGGTGATTTTCATGTCTGGTTAGACAGATCTTTAGTTTTCTGCCGGAGCCATTATAATTTATAATGAAAATGTTTTATAGAAGGTGCCAAAGGCTCCTACGCCCACAGCGAAGGTGCAAATCCAACATTTTTTAGAGCCACCAGTTTCTGAAGACTGGAACTATCGGAAAAGTTTGTGACTAAAATAAAAATCATTTTATACCTGACAAAATAATTGTGTCTGCAACGACTTTGTTGCAATGATTTGCAGTTCATTCAACAGAGTTGAGAAGACTGTAACTCGCTGACCAATCCAATCTTGCTCATAAAGCCTTCACTCATCACCTTCTTCCTCTGGCTGCTGAACAACTTGCACAACTTCCTTCCACTCTCTCTCACCTAATCCCTCTTTGGCTGCCTTCCACATCCTTCATCCTGAGAATCATCTAGCCTCACTCTCTCACTCCCATCCGCACTCTCTCACCCATCCTCATTTTTGGGATATTTTATTTGGTTTTCAAACAAAAAGAAAAAGGTAACCTCTCCAAAGTACACCAGTATCATTATGTCAGCATTAGCAATTGCCCCTCCTTGGCAGATATGTTAACGCAGCATCATTAGTCTTTGACTACGCTCATATTTTCCTAGACCTCTCTCTATTACACCACCATGACTCTCTGCTCCACCACCATAACAGAATTCACCAGTTGGTTATAGCCTACCCCTGCCCTCTTCAGGGACTGTTCATACATACCCCGATGTTCACTCCATGGGTCCTACATTTTTTGCAAATGTATGTAGTCACCCCCACGTTTTACACATGGTTTCTTCGGCCTGTGTATACCAGTCAATATTCAGGACCCATTGTTCAAGGGATGAAACAGACTGGATCCTCCAAAGTCTCAAAGTGTCTCCTCTTGCCATGAATAGCTGGTTACACTTTGGTAATGTTACGTTTCTCCCTATCCAGAGTGTAGCTAAATGTGCATTTAAGTCTCGTTCCTCTCCCATTACTCTCCAGATCTATTGTCCAACCCTTTTCCAAACCCACTGTATTTGAGGACAGCCCCAAGGTGTGTCAGCCATCCCCTAAGGCATCCAGCATTTTCTGTCCTCCTCACTTTTAGCAACAGTATCATTGTATAATATACATTGTGCAGTATTTTAAGGTGCACCATCCGAAATCCTGCTCTATTTGTAGCCTCTCCTGGGTACCCCCATGTCTTCTCCAAATCTTCCTCAACAGGAATGGTCTGTTTTCACTTGTTTTGAGGGCATTTAGCAGTCTTTGCCTGTGATTTATGAGTCCAATACATTAGCAAGATGGCATATCTGTGAGTCCGCCTCGTTCTCCTTCTTTATGCAGCTCTTTGCACTGCCCGACACAAAGGGGGTCATTACGATGTAGGGCGGATCGCCAATGCCCGTATGGCGGTGGCGATCCGCCCTACATTTCCCTCCGCCCTCCACCCATTTTCCCCCCACCATATCAGTTTGGTGGGGGGACCCCGGCGGACGGAGAGACCGTTCGTCGGTTTTCCGCTGGTCGATCAGTCGACCGGGCGGAAAAGGGGCTACATATGGTGGCGGTGTCTGCTAGACACCGCCATCCATATTAGCATGGGTGCGGGAAGCAGCCTTTCCGTGGCGGCGATGCCGCCACGAAAAGGCATGCGGAGTTTGCTGTTTGGGGCCCGTTGCGGGCCCCCAGGGTATTGGGTGGGTGGGGGGCGCACATGGGGGGTACCATATACCCCCCTACATTGTCATGGACAAGGTGGCAGGCACCGCGCGGTGCATGACAATGCACACAGTGCATTCCCAGCATTGTGGTGGGCGGTGCTGTGTGCACCGCCCGCCACAATGCTGGGAATGGAGGATGCCACCGCCATCCTAATAGGCCCCAAAGTCTTCATTGGCCACTTATATACAGATAGTTTTTGGATTATAAATACTAAATTACATAACGTACGTTTATCCAAGAAGCTTTACATTAATTAGTGACATTATATATTTTCTTTATATAATGATTGCATAGAATAAGTCAATGGAAAGAAAAAAAAGAAATCTGGTAGAAATACCAACAGGGAGAAAAGAGAGAAACGGCAAAATAAAGTAAATATGCAGCAGTTGTCTAAAAATGACATAAAACAAATTTATAGGTCTCAAAACCCTCCTCTAATCCAGGGTCGGACTGGCCTATAGGGCAACCAGGCTTTGCCTGATGGGTTGGTGTCACGGATAAGTGTGTGGGACAGTTTTTAGCAGTGAATGGGCCTGTTGTATGTGCAGTTGGGTTGATTTTACAATTGATTTTCCTGATATTACTAAAAACATTGCCTGTAGCAAACACAAATGTATGCACCCCCTATGCTTTGCAAAATACTTATACAGCGTGGACCTGATTCACTTTTGTGTAAGTTTACTATTTTCGGTATTCACAAAGGAAAACTTAGACCAACAGTCTAAATTTACTACTTTTCAGTGTTCACAAAGGTAAACTTAGACCAAAATTCTAATTTTACTACTCTTTGGTATTCACAAAGTTAAGTTACTACTAGTAAAGTTAGACTTTTGGTCTAAGTTTACCTTTACGAACACCGAAAAGTAGTAAAGTTAGACTTTTGGTCTATGTTTGCCTTTGTGAACACCGAAAAGTAGTAAAGTTAGACTTTTGGTCTAAGTTTACGTTTCGCAATACCAAAAAGTAGTAAACTTACACAAAAGTGTAAGTTTACCTTTGTGAAACAGGCCCAGAGTTTTTAAAAGTTTAAAAAGGGTCTGATTTGCAAAGGTGGTTCACTCACTTTTTTATCTATTTGTTTCGTTTAAGAGGGCCACTCTTATTTTGCTGCTATATGGGCCAGCTCCTTATCCGATATCAACTGCTAGGTTGGAGCGCCCATCCAGGTTGAGTGATCCACGTCCAGGAGGCAAATAGCCCTACTCCTACGGGGCATCCAGAAGAGCTGCAGGGCAGCCAATCACCCTGCAGCCGCTGCAGGCTCACCCCCTCATGTATGTATAGCCTTAGTTAGTAGGGTGTTTCCTTAGGTTTAAGTGGTAGTGTTGTTTTCTCCACTTCTTTCTGCCTGCTCCGCTGTGCTTCTCCTTCCTTGTCTCCATTACTGTTAAATCTATTATAAAGTCACGTCCATGTGTCTGACCTTGAATTGATATTTACTGAATGAGGCAGTAACAATTTTTGTGGTTCTATATACAAGGAGTAAAACACAAAGGGTCAGATTACGAGTTGAGTCCTTATTTGTTGCCACTGATAACTTACAATAGCACAGGGTACGCAATTTATCAGGCATAATAAATACCTTTTCAGAGTATACGGGGAATAACGTGGATTTTGATGTTTAATGCGCTAAAATCCATATGATGCAGTAAATACCGAGGGACTCATTTGCAAGCCATGTGCGCTGCCGGAACGTCACTTTTGGTGATGTTCCAATGGCGCACAGGGCTTAGCCATATCTACAAGGCCACGTAAAGCCACCCTGCATGGCTTTTTATGGCGTTGTAGATATGGAGTGAGTCAACATAAAGCATGTCACTGTGTTTCCTCACACTACAATGGAGAGACGTGCCATGGGCGTTATGGTGGGTAGTCCCACGTAAGACCCATGGCATTAGATGCATTCCCAGATTTACAACAGGCTGTAAACCTGGGAATGCATCAAAAGTCTACGCCTCCCCAGGGGAGGCTTGGGGGGGGGGGGGGCGCGCAACAAGGAGAAATAACATTACTTCTCCTCGTTTATTCCTCTTTCTAAATTTGCATGCCTTTTTCCGTGGCATTATGATTTTTAAGTACGAAGTAGAAAGATAGAACAGGGGGTAATACACCACCCATAACCATGACTGTTACTACATGAAGAATACCAAATTGAGGAGAAGATCATACACCATTCAGTAATTTGATACTGATGCAATATACAGCCCTGATGAAGTCCTAAGGGACGAAACGAGTTGGCTGGGCAGAATGGACAACTCCTTTTTATTGAAATATTGAATAGAGCTGGAATTGAAATGGATATACAAGGCTCCTGAATGATAACACTGTATTGAATTATCGATACTGGATTTGTTTGGAACGGGACAAACTTGTTGATCAACGGAGTGAAACTCTTGTAAAATAATACGCAGTATTAGTAGGCTATACATGATAATTCATGTTTCCTTCTTATAAGCAAAAGCACTGCTTCACTACCATGAGAGTTGGGTACTGTAAAGGGATTCTAGGTTCACAGCAGGAGGAAGGCTGCAGACGTATTACTTCTATTTGTGAAGGACACACATCCTTATCAACTAATTACCCATTTTCTTACAGTGTTGCATTTGTCCACTGAAGCAAGGACTGTTGGTTCTGGGATTGGATAGGTGAACTGTTTGACACCATTGAAGAGGACTTTGCTTCTACTGGAGGACTCACTGACAGTGGTCTTGTAATAAGAGAATTTAACTGTAAAAATGACGGATCAGTGATTGGGGTGGACTGTTCTGGGTAGGGTGAGCTCATCCAGGACATTTTGGGGCATATTAGCAAGGGCCATTATCTCCGCTTTTTTGGCTTTAAGAGCCAAAAAAGTGGAGATAACATTACCGCCCTATTACCAAGGCGGGTGCTAACATGCATTAACGCATGTTAGCACCCGTTTTCCCCACGCCTCGCTCTGCATCTCTAATGAGATGCAAAGTGGGCGTTCCTTCCCAGGATAACAGGAGAAATGTCGCTAACCGACATTTCTCCTATTATCAAGCTGCAGGCGAACATGCAGAGCGATTAGAAAAGTAGCGCTAACCGCGGTTAGCGCTACTTTTCTAACTCCTGCTCTCAGTATGACTTAGCCATGATATCCAATGGAAGGTGGATATCATGGCTGAGTCTGTCCTGCCTATCAGCAAGCTATCGCCAAAAGTTGTGTGATTATCGCTGGATTTCCAGCGATAATCGCACATTTGGCAGTTAGCGCTTGCAATTTTATCACTGTTGAGATGAGCGTTGCTGATAGCACGCTATCTCAGTGATAAAATTCAGTGTTAGTCAGGCGATAATTATCCTCGCGCTAAGCGCGCTGAGCGATAATTATCGCCGGACCTTAGTAATATGCCCCTTTATCTTTTATATTTCTTCTCCTGATTTCGTGTGGTACATTGTTTTTTTAACTCTTGAGTGTACTACGATACTGAGGGCTTTGGCATGGTGGATGATGTTTTCAGTGGAGCATAGCATTCAATGCGTGTTTTTATAGTCGTGTTGTAGATGTGATCATTTATAAAAGTCACACTGTGAAGCAAACTACTTATTTTTCTCTTTTTATGTACACTTGAGAGTCTAGGGAGTCAAGCTACCCTTCATATAGGAAGGTCTTTTGAATAAACCATAAGATCACTCAGAGTTATTATGTAATTAAAGGAATAATAATAAATGAAGAATATTACAGCACTGATCATGCATACACTGTACAGAATAAAATAAGTCTAAGGAGGAATGAAGCAGAACAGTTTTACTCAAAAAATCCTATTCAAATGTTGAATTTTAGAGGCACATGGAGATTAAGGTAGTAGTATAACTGCCACGAGGCAAAACGTTTGATATTAACTTTTCTAGTCAAAAACCTCAAAAGGTGGCCACAGAAACCCTAAAACATATGACTGACCTTCAGTGCCCAGGATCATAAGTGTGGGTTTATAAGCATGAGTTTATATGGAATTGTAAATATTTATGAATTGGCCCCAATCTAGCCAAATTGCAAATATTCAAGAAATATTTGAGAAGCTGGGTCGTTGGTTGACTGAGGGTGTGAGCCATGGTCAAGCAACAGCAACAATCCCTTGCAAGGTGGACCACAAAATGTCACTAAATTAACCTATGCTTAACCATAGTTAGCTTGCCACAAAAAGCAGTCAGGCTTAACTTAAAGGCATTGTATAAAGTATTTATGCAGCACACAAACATTAATAAAGTGAAAACACAACACAAGAAAAATTGCGAACCTATTTAGACAAATAGAGTACATTTAAATAAATGATTTGACATGAAAATGAGAAAAATTTAATTAGTAGAACCGGAGTTATGAGTTTTTAAGTTAAAATAGCACCAAAACGCACAAAGCACAAACTGTGGATATCTGGTTGCGCTGGACGGGACAAAGTAACAAGTTCAGGCTGGCCACTATGCAACGCAGGCTGGCTACAGGGACCCAGTTGGGCCCGCTGAACAAAGTACCTAGAATCCTGGGGTGTGGAGTGCTGCGAGGATCCGCAGCGAAGATGCGTCGCCCAGCTGAAGCAGTGCATTGTTTCCGCGATGCGGTGGGGCTGCAAAGCAAGTCCCACATCACCATTGAGGATCCCCTCTAGGAGGACTTGCAAGGCTAAGTCTGGGGTTGGGGAAGTGCTGCGTAGTCGGGAAGATGCATCAGTTCCAAGGTACTGAGAGGCTTGGTTGCGGAATCCGTCTTTGTTGTGGAGGCTGTTACCTAAGGAAGATGCGAGGACCTGCACCGGGGATGCGTCGCACAGTGGTGGTTCTGAAGATGTTGCGGGTTGCAATACAATGCAAGTCTTGGTGACGGTTCTGATCCACACAGTAGTGGTGATACATCGGTTCTGCACGGGTTGGCCCTGCACAGCAGAGGAGATGCATCGGTTCCACTGGATCCACAGAGGCTTGGAAAGCAACTTAGGTCAACTTCCAAGGGTCCAGGACTTGGGTTGCACCACTTGGCAGGGTAAACTCACAGATGGCAGAGTCCAGATTCAGGTGCAAGGTTGCTGGAAGTCTGTTGTCTCCCTGAGGCATCAGATCAAGAGGCCAGCCAGCTAGCCCTTGGAGTCACTCTGGGGTTTTGCGATCAAGGGATGCAGGGCCAGTCCTTCTCACCCAGGCAAGAGGGCAGCAGGCAGCAAGTCAGCACAGCAGGGCAGCAGTTCCTTCAGAGCAGCAGTCCAGTAGAGTGGCTGTCCTTCCAGCAGCACAGCAGTCCTTCTTCCTGGCAGAGTATCCACAGATCCAGAAGTGTATTGAAGAATTGGTGTCTGCGCTCCCCTTTTTAAACCCCCGTTTCCTATTTTTAGAAGGTGGGAGAAGTTTCTAGACAGTGGCTTTGAAGTGCATGGAATTTCCTGACTTCCCTGCCCAGGCTCCAGGCTGGGTGCAGTAACAATGTGGATGTGATAGGTCCTTTGTGTGAGGGCAGAGCACTACCTATTCACTTACAAGTAGGGCTGTGCTCAGCTCTGTCCCTTCATCCTGCCAGCAGATGGTCCATTAAGGCACACCTAATCCATCTATTGTGTGAGTTACTGCCAGTGATATGGCCCAAGACAGGCTACAGGCACAAAAGGACTAAGGGCAAAAAAAGACAAACTTTCTAAAAGTGCCATTTTCAAAATTGTAATCATGAACCGACTTTACCATTAAATAGGGTTTTTCATTACAAGTCTAAGACACCAAACATGTCCTAGCTTCTTGCTCCCAATTAGAAATTACTGTTGATTAAATGTAATAAAGAATCTCCTATGTTATCCTGTGGGAGGGGTAGCCCTCACAGTAATGAAAAATGAATTGTGGAGTTTTTCACTACCAGGACATGTAAAACTAAAAATTACATGTCCAACCTTTTAACAGCACTTTGCCCTATGGGCTACTTAGGGGTGAATTATATGTAATAAAAGGGGAGTTTAAGGCTTGGCAAGGCAAGGGTATATTAATGCCAAGTCGACAGGAAGAATAAAACTGCATTAAGGATGCAGTGGCAGGCCTGTGACCTGTATGTGCTGCAGACCCACTGGTAGCATTTAATTTACAGGGTCTTGGAATATGGTATATCAATTTACAACAGATTTATAAGTAAATTAAATTCATAAAATGCTAATTGGATACAAGCCAATTTAACCATGGTTTTGGAGAGTGAGCTCAGGCACTGTAGCACTGATTAGCTGTGGTAGAGTGTACAGGCCAACAGAAATATTTCTAGCAAAATGGAGGAGGAGAGGCAAAACGTTTGAGGGAAGATCACCTCAAGGGTGGCAGGTCTAACAGAATAGTGTTATACAAATAGTACAAATAAAAAAGTTTTATGCCCTCTTTGAACTTTTGCTAGGGGCCAATTCATGAAAGTATTTAGGAGTATGTGAAGTTGTAATTTTATAGTATCAATTGTATACTTCTAAATGCCTTTGTGAACTGGCCCCAGACACAAAGCTGCCAAATGCACAATTACGTAGAAATCAAGTGAAATCAATCTGTGGAGTTAACTTTTATGGTGATAGGAACACCATCCAACTAATGTATTACTTAATAGTTAGGAGGCACGGCATATGTGAGTATTTTCCTCAATAGGAACAAGCAGGCTTTTGCTTGATGGAATGAAATGTGCTTGAAAAAATTAAAATCCATTAATGAAGTTAGGCTCAAAGTACAGTTTTGGAGAGCAAATCATGGTGCCATATAGTAATCAGGTACAGCACTACCTACATTTTTAAAAAGCTCTTATGTGTAGTGAATTGCCATTAGCTGAGAATAAAACACACCATGCATTGTTACATTGAGACAGTATGTTGGCCAAAGAGGAAAGTATGGGAAAGATAGCAATGCACACATGGTCAACTTGAGAATGCAGGAAGCATAGCACGATGAGGATTTTGAAACCTTGCAGTAAAAGGGGTGTTGTGTGTGATTGTTCTACGGGAAAGTTTGAGGTATGCTAGACTCTGGACATTGCTGTTCACCTTGGAACCATTTGCGCTTGCTGGGGGTGTTGCACACACCTTCGTGAAGCCCTACTAAGTGGGGGCTTCATAACTGAAGCCACACCGTCATCTGCCTAATGGGGGGCCACTGCATCCGACTGCCGCCAGAGTTGGGGACTTCAAGTCCCACAATCACATGCTGGACCCTTACCTGGGAATCATCAACAGTGCTTTTTTATACCTCCACAGTCCCGTGAACCTGGGGCATTGCTGTTCACCTTGGGACCTTTGTGAAGCCCTGCTAAGTGGGGGCTTCATAAATGAACCCATGCTGCCTCCTGCCTAATGGGGGAGCCACTGCAGCTGATTGTCGACGCCGCTGGTGACTTCAAGTCTGATAACCCCATGCTGGACCCTCACCTGGGAATCATCAACAGCGCTATTTAACACTGCCGCAGTCCCGCTGTGTGGGTACACACCCGGGCAAAGCCTGGGCCATGTACGGGCGGGGGTCCATGCCCTTTGTGGGCTAGGCTGGGCTACCCCCCTAATGTTTCTTTAAAGGTACTGTGCCTTCTATCCAGCCCCTACGTGAAGTTGTATTTCTATTGTACCAGTTTGTATACTCCTAAATGCCTTTAAGAATTGGTCCCAGAGATAAAGTTACCAAATGCAAAATTATGTAGAAATCAAGCAAACTCAATCTGTAGAGTGAACTTCAAGTGTGATAGGAACACCATCCAACTAATGTATTACTTAAGAGTTAAAGCGCACAGCATATGTGAGTATTTTCCTCAATAGGAACAAGCAGGCTTTAGCTTGATGGAGTAAAATGTCCTTGAAAAAAATTGATTGCACTATTGAAGTTAGCCTCAAAGTGCAATTTTGAGATGAGATCAAGGTACAATATAGGAATAAGGTACAGCCCTACCTACATTTGTGAAAAAGCTCTTGTGTTTTGAATTGCCATTAGTTGAGAATAAAACACACCATGCATTGTAACATTGAGGCAGGATGTTGGCCAAAGAGGAAGGTATGGGAAAGATGGCAATGCACCCAGTCGTCAACTTGAGAATGCAGGACGCATAGCACGATGAAGATTTTGAAACCTTGAAGTAAAAGGGATGTTGTGTGTGATTATTCTTTAGGAATATTTGAGGTATGCTAGACTTTGGGCGTTGCTGTTCACCTTGGGTCCATTTGCTCTTGCTGGGGGTGTTGCACAGATCATTGTGAAGCCCTAGTAAGTGGGGGCTTCATAACTGAATCCATGCTGTCATCTGCCTAATGGGGGAGCCGCTGCAGCTGATTACCACCGCCACTGGGGACTTCAAGTCCCACAACCCCATGCTGGAACCTCACCTAGGAATCATCAACAGCGCTATTTTACACCGTCACAGTCCCGCTGTGCAGGACACGCCTTGCGAAGCCCGGGCCAATGGCGGACCTGTACACGCCCTCCAGAGGCTGGGCTGGGCCACCCCCCTAATGTTTCATCTAAGGTACTGTGCCTGCTATCCAGCCCCTATGTGAACTATCACCTATTTTCATCGTGACTGGCCATATAAAGCTGTTCTAATTGTTTATTTCTAGCAAATTAGTTTCTGCTCTCTTGCTTTCCTGGGGAAAAGAAAGGAAGGCCATGGGGGGTCGGGGTGACTAAAACAAAGAAATCTATGAAGTCTCTTAAATCTGCTGGAGTAACTGCGCCATTGACCGGATTGATGACTTATTGATAGAGTGCAAGCAGATTTTAGAACCTGCCATGCCATCACTTATTTCCTCTTACCCCAGTCCTTCTACTGAGCTCCTCACCACCTGCCAACAGAGGATACCAGGAACAGGCAGGGCTGCGTACTTGCCCCCATGCTATTGTCACTCTAAATGAATGGTCTTATAAAGCACTAGATTAGGGTGATAATGATGCCCCTAAACTGGCAGACATGCAGATTCCTGTCCTCATGTTTGCCGATGATACCCTCCTCATTTCCAAATCACCTGTGGGCCTCTAAACATTATTGGACCACTTTGAACATTTTTGCATAGCACGGGGCCTTGAAATAAACGTGACCAAACCCAAATTTATGGTAATAAACCCAGGTCGCCCATCCAGGGCAAATCCGACTTTGGCAGGAAAACCCCTGGAAGCAGTGCAAACATTCACCTATCTGGGCATTACATTAACAAAGCAGGGTAGGTGGCAGGCACACATTATGTAGTGCATATTAAGAATAGAGCAAGTAGCAGGAAGTATTACAAAGCTGGTCCATAACTCTGCTTTCCGACCAGCACAACCAGCACTACAGGTCTTCTACCATCATGCCCTGGGGATGGCCACGTATGGTGCAGTACTGTGGGCCCATCTACACGTCTCTTTGCTAGAATTGGTGGAAAACCGATTCATGCGAACATTAGTGGGTGTCCCTATAAGTACGCCTTCATTGCCACTAAGGCTTGATTTGGGGTTGAGACCCCTTTCAGGCAAAGTTGGTCTCCGTCCCATTCTCTTCTGGAGGAGGACTTGGGCTACTCCCGAGCTCAGCCCATACCAAGATGGATTAGAAGAAATGAAGAAATACTTAGGCTGGTGGGTTCAAGTAATATACCTTGGATTAAGCATATTAAAGCCTCCGTGTGGGGAAATCGGGCTACCATCATTGTGGAGTGCCCCAAGAGAGACTACCTCAATCTCTAGGAGCAATATTAAATTAGCATATTGGCAGCATCAAGATTCCTTAATACACTCAAATGCCCAGCACAGCTGTCTGACTGATGCCTTCCTCTTAATTAAAGGCTTATTCACTAGAGAAGATTTCATTGATGAGATTGAACCCCCCCAAGCGAGGCACTTGTTCTTGCTATTTATTTATTGGACCCTGCCCCTCCGGTTGTTCACTACCAAATGGGTCAAATCCCCTCTGGTGGATGAGTAGCTGTGCCCAGGTTTCGGGCCTCTAAGGAGTCTCTAGAACATGTAATGTTGTTCTGCCCAGCCTACTTAAATAGTAGGCGTAGTTGAATCCTGTCACTCTACTGGAATTCGGGGATTAGAGAATATAAGTCTGCCTAAGGATACTAAAAACTGACTGTTGTAAACCATTGGTTTTCGCACTCTCCTGCTCTTTGCTGGCTATGTGGATAGCAAGGGCCAAATTTAGCACCTTATTCTCTGTTCACACAACAGTTTTAATGTTGCTTTTATGTGCACTTGCTTCTAGACCTGTATTTGTTGCATTATGATTATTAATGTTTTATCATTGCTTATTTACGGGCTTTTATGGCTTTGGGCCAAAATTAAGCTTGAACAAACAATACCAGGAATGTTTACCCGGCTTAGGCATCGGGAGCATGAATCCCACACCATTGCACAAACTGCTTCATGTCCACAGCCTATTTCAATTTCAACTGCAACTTAGGGCTCCCTTGATGACTGTTTCCCTTGCAAAAATCGATATGGCCTTTTGTCAGAGGTTCCATCTATGCAGGCAATAGCTACAGCTGATTGTGTTCCGAGTGGTGCCTCTAAGTCTACAACAGCAGGCCTTGTACCTCCATGCGAGCCAACCCTTACTTCCCTTGTCCTAGATATGAAGGATGAGGTAGCTACCCTAAGATCACGTATCTCTTCCCTCACGTCCATTGTAGAACAGCTCCTTGTGTATAACAGGGTTCTTCCTACAGCTTCCTCTCAAGATGTACCCCTTACTCCTTTTAGGTCTTTTGCCTCTTCACTTTCTGTTCCTCCTTCGCAAGAGGCACCCTCAAAGCGGGACCACACAAATCTTTGCAGGTTCCATCCTCCCCTCTTAGGTCTCCTGTTGCTGTATTCAACATGCAGGCTGTTCTTTTAAAGTGGGTCTGCTTTCACTACCCACAGGAGGCCGGCCACCTCATGTGCACAGGGCAAGGGTTCCTTGGGTTGGCACTTCAAATATCCAGAGCTCTTTTTCTTCTAGAGCGCATCACTCACGCACACGTTATGATCCTTGTAACTCTGATAGTTTCCAGGGTCATAGGGGCATTCATGGTAGTAACCCTAAGCACTTAGGGGTTTATTTATGAAAAGTGACGCATCGCTGCGTGAAAACAGTGATGCGTCACTTTTCATTGCGCCCTCCTTGCGACCCCAATGATGCGTCATATTTACATTATGACGCATCATGTCGCAAGGAGTTACAGATACGTCAGTATTTCTGACGTATCTGTAGGCGCAAAAATGACGGATTACTGGAGTGTGTCACAAAAGTGACGCAACTCCAGCAATGTGTCCTTTCACATGGGGCAAGCCCCATGTGAAAGGGCTCTAGCGTTAGTCTTACGCCTGCCATGAGGCAGGCGTAAGATATTGACGCATTAGCGTCCAAGAAATGGCACAGTGAAATCTTATAGATTTCACTGCGTCACTTCTACGACTCTTTGTTGCGTCAAAACGCCCCCCCCCTTGCATACATTATACCTGGCGCAGGTATAATGTGGCGCAGGGGTTTACATAGTGACGCATCTACCTAGATGCGTCACTTTGTAAATATGACGCACCATGGCGCATTTTTTACACTGCTGGTGCGTCACAAAAAGTGACGCACCGGCGGCGTAAAAGTGACGCAGGGGCTCATAAATAAGCCCCTATGAATTTACAAGTACCATCAGATAGGCTCCTTATGAGTTTATCACAATGGTGAATATTCAAGAGTTGAGTATACATGTCACTGATGAAGGAGAAGATTCACTTAAAAATAAAGGGATTCACTGGATTCGTCATATTAGGGGCTGCCCCTTGGAAATATGTGATGACGTCATAAGTGTTAAAAGACCTGCAGGCCTAGACACTAGAGGGCATATTAGCAAGACCCACGTTAAAATTATCGCCGTTTTAGCGGCAGGAAACTGCAGCTAAAACGGCGATAATGGGCTTGCTAATATGCGTTATAGAATTCCAATAGAAGCCCAGGTTAGATGTGCAGGACATCTAACATGGGCTTCTATTGGAATTCCATAATGCATATTAGCAAGCCCATTATCGCCGTTTTAGCGGCAGTTTCCTGCCGCTAAAACGGCGATAATTTTAACGTGGGTCTTGCTAATATGCCCCTAGGTTTGATAAGATAGAATTGATTTTTAGCTACATTGATTTGGCACATAACCTGGTAGCACTTAACTCTAGGACTTGCCCCCCGCTCCACTCTCATATTCATTTAAAATACTCCATGACTAGCCATCCTGCTACCTACCAACAACCAGTGGTGAACATTAGGTCCAAATCGCTTAGCGAAATTGAATGACTGACAAAACCAACTAGCCCATGCCAGCATTGGTCCAAGCACTTGCTCTTCACCCGTACTCAGCACAGCACACTAGTGACCAATCGCAATTTTGCTACTACATCTATTTCCTTTCCTAAGAATGTCTCTTTAATGCTCAGCGATCACTGGGGGATTATTACTACACCCCTTTCTAGTGTCCCAGTCCTTTAGATTCTGATTCTATTCACAGCCCCCTTACTCTTTAGAAGCCAGGAGAGAGACATCTGGAACCATTAGTGAGACAACTACATCAGACTCTAGTAAGCCGCTTTTTGTCTCATGGAATTTGGCTGGCTTAAGGTCTAAATTAACCTTGCCCAATTGGTCTTCCTTTGTGGAAGAGCATGATATATGTATCTTCAAATAAACATGGGCTCTTGACTCGCCTATTTGAATTTTTTCATACCAGCCATCCCCAGCCAAAGAGGTAGGGCTTCTGGGGGCTGAATCACGTGGGTCAGAGCTTCCTTAATTTGCCAAGTTACCGAATTACCCATTGCCTCTCCGGATATCTTGGCAATTGAAATAACTAGTAAATCTGGATAAGTGTAATTGTTTATAATGTTTGTGTGAGGGGGACCAAGGGAGGGGCGACCTCACCCATTCTGAAAACAGTAGAAAAACATTTCGAACAGTGTTCTAATACTCAATATCTAATAGTGGTGGGTGTTTTCAATACCTCGTTTGAACCTCTTGATGGAGAAGATTTTAGTTTAACACACAATGAAGATCTGGCATGGGCTGTAGTGTAGCTCCTATTTCCCTAATAGGCTCTGCGCATTGGAATAATATATCCTATAGGTTTGACATAGGACTAAGGTCGGTATGTCCCTATCGAGTATATTAAACTTAATTACTTGTGCCAGCTAGCTCAGAGGCCACTAGAAACTTCTTGACGACAAGAAGGGAGTAGTTTCTGGCAGCCGCAAAACATGACCACTGTGTTTCCTTTTCAGAATCAGGTCGTGTCCCAGAGTCATAGAAACAATAGATAACTATTTCACTCAGCTCAGTCGTGCAGGTTTTGTTATTCTCAAAGTTACACAGAAATAACAGACGGGCGTTTCAATAAAAGATTTATTGAACAGTCTTGTTTCTGGTGTAAGTTAAATGTGCTGTTACGATCACAAGACAGTATGCGAGATAAATAATGTACAGAGTGAGCAGTAGAAATAAATAATACTGCATTAGCATTATCTTTTCAGTATCTATGCATTTACATAAAATGACACAGCCTAAAAAGCGAGTACTCATACGATGCGATCCTATCCTAGTTCTACCCCAGTGTACCTAACCTGTCCTAGGTGTAGGGAGAAGTAGAAGTAGGTGCTGTATTCCTGACTAGAGTATACTAAGAGTATGTTAAGCCTAGTATGCCAAGAGTCTAGTATGCCAAGAGTCTAGTATGCCAAGAGTCTAGAATGCCAAGAGTCCCTCTAGGTTCTAGTCTGCTCCATACCTGAAGAATGAGAGAGGTAGGAATCTCTTTCCAAAACTCAAACTCCAACACCCCGCAAGGGAAGTTAGATCACTGGAAGCTGGACTCTCTGCTTGCAGGAATGACAGCGTCTTCTCAGTGCGTCCGGCCGGGAATCGGGCTCCTCTGAAGTCGAGGTCTCCTCTGATTTACAGGGGTTTGAGACGGTATATTTATACCTGAGAATTACCTCAGAATGTTAGCATTGACGTTAGTTGGACAGCGGAAGACGTCATGAATGAACCCCTAAGGCATAATGGTTCATGCATAATATATGAGTCCTTGAAGAAATCAATAGTCCTGGGCAAGGGAAACTCCCGCAGCCTAAGGGTCTGTTTTTTCATGGACTCGTTGTGACGCTAGGGTGGACGGATGTCGGAAGACCATGCCTGTATTTGGAGTGCATGGCTCATGCCTAAATAAGGACTGGGATTTCATGCCTATATAAGGGCAGGTCGAATTGTGCCTATATAAGGACATGTTTCTGGAAAGCCCGTTTATGGACACCCTAGGAAATATACAACAGGGCTATTCCTCCATTAAGGAATGGGTGATTTGGGCGTCTATGTTACTCAGGGATGGGTACGCTCATTGTATTTATCCAAATTTAGATGTTTGTAGACAATCTTCGTAGGCGGTGCTTTGAGAGGGGGAAGTGATTCACCCTACTCCCCCCAAAGCTGTTTCCACGAACCAAACAATGAACATGCAAACATCAAGGTTCCTTATCACATTATCAGGTGAAGATTTGATGGCACGCTAAGGGACACCACACCACCTACGTGTCGGAATGGATGGACATTCTTGTCCATACCTCAATTTACGATTCAATGGACTGAATTTTTAGTGGTTTCCACTATGGGTGAATCATGCATCAGCATGCCCAATATTTGTATGTAACTATATATGGGCTTGTTGTATTTTATAACAATGCTGTGTCAAACATCTTGGTTAATGATTACATGTTGAAGGTTTACTGTTATTGTTTTGTAGCTCTGAAGAAGTCTTGGGTGATTTCCGATAAGACGAAACATGTGTTGGCTACAGTAACCCAAAAAAAGTTCCCAGAAGACTATAGGAATAAAGAAAAAGAAAAGATTCCCGAGCACGGGCCAAAATGTATGGTTCATTTTGTTTTTGTACAATTACTGACTGTGTAATACAATCCATACATCTCAACCAGCGTGTGCTAGAGATTTGCATGTTCATTAGTCCTCCATTAAGTATTGCTCCAATTCATAGATGGACACAAGTTGCCCTACAATTAAAGACCATTACAATCAAGCATGGGCTCAGGGCTGCTAATGGTTGGACAATCTCTCACAGAACAGGGGGCCACACATTTAATAAATTATTTCACAGTAGTAGAATTGATTATATCCTTATCGACCTTAGACTCTGGTCATCTGTCATTGATATGCCTGTCCTTGAACAGTTAAAAAGTGACCATAATCCCCTCTCCTTGTGCCTAACTGCATTATTTTCATCCACTTCCTCAGCTCCTGATCCATCCCTCTTACCTAAGGAAGTCACAGTGTCATCTGACAAGCACCAGATGGTCAATCGTCCTGACTTTTTAATCACTCTTAGTGCTGACGTCACCGTCGTCCTGGCAGGACTCGATGAAGGATGACTTGCTCATCCTGATAAATTGATCAGCACCTATGAGGCTTTTTTAAAACGTATCGCTGGTTACTTTGTTGTTCTGGTCAAATCTAAAGTGCGCACTGCTTGCAAAAGCAACACCTGGTTCAACAAGGAATGTAGAAAAGTGCAGCGCTCCCTAGCCAGTGCAATCAGACTAAGAGATCCCCTTAAAGTCTCCCAAGCCAGGAAAGCCTAAAAGACTTCAATTACGTTTGCCAAGAGGGACTGCGACTCTCAGAGGTGGAATGCTCTTTATGAAGCATGCCTGGATAAAGATACCATCCTGTTTTGGCAGCTTTTAGCACGCAGTGGAGCTATGGTTCCAATTGAACCTGCAAATATTGTTGCCTCTCCAGTTTGGGTTGGTTATTTCTATGATCTTTATTCAGACACTCAAATAAATAATCCTACCAGTCCTATAATACTGTTACCCTGCCAATCTTCCTGAATGCCATTTTTTGACATCTCCGATGTGACAGAAACTCTTTCAGCTGTTGCATGTGGAAGTACAGTAGGACCGGTCAGTGTCCCGACTGACGTCTTGCTTTCTGACAACCTGTTGGCCCATTACATCATAATAATTGCTAATTCTATCACTGCAGGGGCAGGAATTCCTAAATCATGGAAAGGCGCAGCCGTTATTCCTATACATAAAAAAGTGGACAGGTCTCTTCCTACCAACTGCAGAAGAGACTGTACACAAAAAGTATTTTTCCCAGTGTCTGCTGGCTAAGATACCAGTCTGGATATCTGATGAAGATATCCTTAGCTCGTACCAAGCAGGCATTTGGACAAAGATCTCAACTACTGACCAGGTGTACCACTTCATTTTGATATATTGCCATAATGGTATCATTGGTAAGGGCTCTTTGTACGTCTCGTTTGTGGATCTCAGATCTGCTTTCAATCTGATACCTTGTTCCACACTCTGGTTGATTTTGCATAACATGAAGATGCCGGCAGACCTTTTGTCCCTGGTTAGGTGTCTCCAAGAGGACAACTTTGCACAAATCAGGTGGGGGAACCAGGGTCAACTGACTGAGGAATTCCTGTGTTGAGTGGTGTATGCCAGAGTTGCGTTTTGGACCCTACATTGTTTTCATTGTATATTAATGACATTGTTTCTTTTTTATTGTCTGTTGAGCCTAATGCTCCTTCCCTTGCTGGATCCAAAACTCCCATTCTCCTATTTGTGGACGACACCTAGTTGATCTCAAAGACCCCAAGTTGGTTACAGAAGCTTCTTCATCTCTTTGAGGGGTTCTGCATCACTCAAGGTATGGAGATCAACACAAATAAAACCAAGCTGATGTGTTTTCAATCACAGATCATTTAAGAAAAGTGTTGCACTTTGGTGTGCTCCTCTTGAGAATGTGGACAGTTTCACCTACCTAGGTATTATGCTTTCTAAAATCATGTCCTGGAAACCCCATCTCGATAAAGCTGCTATGAAGCTTAGACAAATAACGAATATTCTTCACAAAGAATATTCTTCTTACACCAGACAATTTTCTCTGCCGCTTCGTATTTATGAGACCAGGGCCTCTGCCCTTTGTGGGGCAGAAATGTGGGCCTTTTCCAACTTAGAATCACTCACTAGTGTGGAGAATAAATTTATTAGCAACCTCGCTTCTCTTCCCTCCAGCACTCCTTTGCACGCACTTCACGGTTGACATGGTTATGAAAGGATTTGTGGCTAAATCTAGGCTATGCCTCTTATTATTCTGGAGGTGGTTGTGGACCACACATGAACTAGCCCACTATGCATCAGCACTACAGGATATTATGGAGGCAGACCAATTCCACAAAGTAACATGGCTTTTGAATATTAAAAAATCCCTTAATACCATTGGCCTTTGAGATCTCTGGTTCAACTCTGCTTCTTCGTCTCTTTCTCACCTAAGAAAGCATTGAAGTTACTCTAATGGGAAACTGTAGCGGTGAATGATCTTAGGAAGGCTGCCTCCTCCAGGCTGACATGATTTTTTCGATGTTAAGCCTGTGAGCACATATTAGCCGTATTGAGGCCTGGTTACTGTCCCTCTAGATCGAAAGTTATACTTCCAGTTCCAAGTGGGTACCTTACCACTGAGATCTTTTACTGCAAGGTGGTCTACTGGGTCCACGGATGTTTGTCCAACTTGTACTCTTAGTGTTAACCACCTTTTTTCCCTGCCCATTCTATCCTCACCCATGCAGCTTTTGGTTAGCCTCTACTTGCAGATGCTTGGCCATGCGCAACCACCGTGTGGCCCTACGAATTCGAAGATCAGATCCCAGTCCCATATTTGTGGTCTCAGTGGCTAAATTTCTGGGTGCAATGTGGAAACTTCGTAGAGCAATCTGATAATCTTATGTGATGTCATGTTGGCTATTTTATCTATATTGTAATACTTAGGCTATTTACTTTCTATGCATACAAGTTGTACTATTTTATGCTAAATATGTAGTTTTAATTATGTTTTTATATTTGTGTACCTGTGTCTTTATGGCACTAGTGGCAGAAATAAAGCAATTTTAGAGTGAAGTATGCTAGACTCTGTCAGTATTCACCTGTCATAGACTATACAATAATTAAAATGTGATGGCAAGTATCTCTTGGTTGTGCTTATTAATGACAAAAGATGTCCCTCAATATAGCATCTTATGGATGTTAAGTATACGCTTTCAGTATATACCAATTGTAATTGTTTCCACAGGTTTCCTGCTTCGCCACTGGGTTCACACTGGATGGAAAAAGCATCAATGAGAAGAAGGGAGTTCCGTATAAAAATGTACCTTCCTATAATACCCACTATATTGGAAAGAAAGCACACACTACTCCAGCTCATTTATCCAAATGTATACCTCAGATATACTAGAGATGCGATTTGGCCACAATGGCCTGTCTCACTTTGAGAAAAGACATCATAATACTCACAAATGTTATCTTATGGTGATTTGTCTAACGCACAAATCACCTGAGAGGGTATACAGTTACTTGGGCAAGTGTGATGGTCTGTGGACCCTAAGGTGCTTATACAAAGAGTAGCCTCTAATGGGTTGTGGGAGGTTGTTCCATGTCTTGGGTGCATTGTGGGAGAGTGAGCGACCTCCAGTTTTGCTTTTGTAGGTGCAGGGAATGTGTGCGAGTGAGAGTGAGTTAGAGCATATGTGTCATGTGGGTTGGTGAACGTTTATGCGGCTGTTCAGGTATTCTAGTCCTGTGTTGTGTATGGCTTTGTAGGTGTGCGTGAGAAGTTTGAATTGGCTGTGCTTGTGAATGAGGAGCCAGTGAAGCTTCCTGCTGTGTGGTGTGATGTGGATGCAGCATGGGAGTTCAAGTATGAATCTTGCTGCGGTGTTCTGGATGGTCTGCAGCCTGTGTAGGAGTTGTTTAGAGATTGTCGCATAGAGGGTATTGCCATAGTCCAGCTTGCTGGTAATGAGTACTTGCGTGACAGTCCTTCTAGTTATCAGAGGCACCCATTTGAAGATATTTCATAGCATGTGCAGGATGTGGAAGCAGGAGGTGCACACTACATTGACTTGAGCCGTCATGTTGAGTTATCATCTAGGATGATCCCTAGATTTCTTGCATGATCTGTGGGTGTGGGTCCTAGCTCCGACAGTCACCAGGTGGAGTCACATGGGGAGGTCTTGTTGCCGAAGATCAGTACTTCCATCTTGTCAGAGTTGAGCGGCAGGCAGTTGGTTTGCATCCAGTCTGCTACCATGGTCATGGTCCTCATCGGGGAGAGGATGAGTAGGGTGTCATTGATGTAGGAGATAACAGTGATGTCCTATGATCGGATGATGTTGGCAAGTGGTGTCATGTACATGTTGAAAAGGGTAGGTCTGAGGGACGATCCCTGTCGGACTCCGCATATCAATTTCTTGGTCTTTGATGTGAAGAAAGGCAGCCTGATCCTTTGGGCTGTACTAGCAGATCCTTGCATGTCAATCTTGTGGATTCTTCTGCTGCGGTTCTTATGGGAGACAGTGTCGAAGGCTGCAGAGAGGTTGAGCAGGATGAGGGCTGCTCTTTGTCCTCTGTCTATGATGATTCAAATACCACCATTGGCTGTGATGAGTGCTGTTTCAGTGCTGTGATTCTTTCTGAAACCTGATTGAATGTTGTCTAGAAGATGGTGACGTTCGTGGTAGGGTGTGAGTTGCTAGTTGATGGCCTTCTCGATCACTTTGGCTGAATAGGGGAGCAGGGAGATGGGTCGGAAGTTGCTCAGTCGATTCCAGTCTGCTGTGGGCTTCTTGATGAGGGTGTTGATTTTTGAAAGTTTCAAGTCATCTAGGAAAGTGGCAGATGTGATGGAGGTGCTGATGTGGGTCAGGGTGGTGCTGACTGGTGATTTTCCCAGGTTGTAGATTTAGTGGAGGCATGGGTCCAATGATGCCCCTGAGTGGATGGTCCACATGATTGCCACTGTGTCATTTGTGTTGAGGGTTGTCGATTCGGTCAGGTGGCCTTCTTGGTTGATGGGTGGGTAGGTTAGCAACTAGTTCTCTGGGGTTGATGTGCAAAGCTGCTGTAGGTATTTGCAATTTTCCTGTGGAAGAAGTTGGATAGGTTGTCGCAGAGTTCTTCGGAGGCAGGGATGTTGTTGACAGTGGCTTATTAGAGGTAAAATCCTTAATGATTGGGAAGATTTCCTTGCAGCTGTTGGATCTTCCTTCAATGTGGTCCACTGGTGTTTTTTCTTGGTGTCTCTTATTTGCTGTTGATAGTGTCTGAATGCAGCCTTGTAGGTAGTTCTGTCGGTTGATGTCGTGGATGGTTTTCCATTTCCTTTCTAGCTGTTTACAGTGTCGTTTGGTGTCTCGGAGCTCCGTATACCAGCTGGCCTTCTTGTTTGATCTACTATACTTGTTGGGTTTGATAGATGCGAGGGAGTCTGTGCTATTCTTGATCCAGTTGTTGATGTTCTTGTCAATGTTGTATATGGGGTTAGGTCGATTCATGGTGAAGGCACTGAGCCTGTCTGCTTCTGTGATTTTGCCCCAGCTACAGCTTGTAATGATAAACCTAGTGGGGGTGTTGACTTTAGGTGTGTTGATTTAGAAGTGGATGATGGAGTGGTTGGTCTATGTGAGCAGTGTGGTGGAGTTGTATTTGATGCTGTCACTTGTGGTGAAGATGGGGTCCAGTGGGTATCCTGCAGTGTGTGTTGGTTCTGGGATGAGTGGGGTGAGTCCGATTTTGCTCAACGTTTTGAGGAGTGCTGTGGACAGGGGTCGTTTCGGTCTTCCATGTGAAAGTTGAGGTCACAAAGGACAATGTAGGCTCTGAAGTCAATGGTGAGCAGAGCGACGAAATTGGTGTTGAGGTTGGTAAAGTTGGTTCGTGGTCCGGGTAGTAGGTAGGCGAAGGTTCCCTTCAGGGTAAAGTTTTTGGAGAATGGCAGCTTGAAGTGCAGGTGTTCCATGAATGGGGTGGTGTTCTTTGTGGATGTTGTGCATTTGAGGGATTCCTTGCAGATATTAGCAAGTCCTCCTCCTGGCTTGTGAAGGCGGTTCAGTCGAGCAATCTTGTAGCCTGCTGGGTTGCCATGGTGATATCTGGAGCTGATGAGGGGTTAAGGCAGGTCTCTGTGATGAAGAGGATGTCAGGTATGTCGCTACTTAGCAGGCCCAATATTTTGGTTGCGTGTTTGCTGACTGATAATGTGTTGAAAAACATGCATGCGAGTAGGTGTTGACATGTGGGTTTGCTGTGGCATAGGGTGGGGGTGTAGGTGTTGTTGGTGCTTGTTTGGCATGTGTTTTGGGAGGGGTTGTTAAGGGTGTTATTAGTATTTGAGTGTGTGTGTGTTGCTACTGTAGAACTGGCAGTGGGTGCAGGTGAAAGCTGCTACCGCAGTGTGAGGCGTGATGTGGCGGCAGTTAGGGGAATGGCGTCCCAGGTCTAGCGACCTAAGGAGTGCTGTGGAGCATCACTGGGTGATGATCGGAACAGGGTTGTTGGCACTGGGCGCGGTCCAGGCACAGATGGGCGCAGACGGTGTGCCAGAGGCATGTCCACTGCTCGTCCATGTTTCATCTGCCATTAAGTAGGTCCTGGGAGAGGGGAGGAGTGCAGGGTGCTGTGATGTCATTTCCTGTGCTGATGGGTGATGGGAAATTAAGCCTTCCTGCTTGGCTTCTTCTTTTAAAGGCGGTTTTGGAAGGAAAACCAGTAACATCACTTCTTTTCCATATGGATGATGGGAAATTGAGTGATCTCACTTCTTTTGCTGATGGGTGAAGGGAAATGAAGTCCTCTTATTTAGCTACTTCTTTTAAAGATGGTTTTGGTGGGAACACCAGTAATGTCACTCCCTGTCTATATAGATGATGGTAAATTTAGTGATGTTACTTCCTGTGCTGACTGGTGATGGGAAATGAAGTCCTCTTGCTTGGCTTCTTCTTTTAATGAAAGCTTTGGCTGGAAAACCAGTAATGTCACATCCTTTCCAGATGGATGATGGGAAATTCAGTGAAGTCACTTCCTGTGCTGATGGGTGATAAGAAATGAAGCCCTCATGCTTGGCTTCTTCTTATAAAGATGTTTCTTGCAGGAAACTCTCTGGCCTCAATTCACAAAGGTAAGTTACACTTTAGAGTAAGTTTACTACTTTTTGGCTATTCACAAAACTGAATTTACTCCAGTAGTGTACTCAGATGCCTCCATTACAATGAAGTGCCTGGGGCTATACACTTTTGAGTAATTTACACTTTGAGTAAGTTCATTACTGTTTGGCTTTTCACAAAATCTGAGTGCAAATTTACTCCAAAAATGTTACTTAGACAAGGACTTTGGAGTAAGTTCACTACTTTTTAGCTTGTCACAAAGTGTAAATGACCCATCACATGCAGCACAAATCCCGAGCGGAACCTTGTAAAGGTAAACAATCATGGGAGTAGTGAGTACTTATTAAAACTCCTAGCTCTCACCTGTCATGATAATTGTGCACCTTTTACTTAGCCTCACTGTTCACCCCTTAAGCAAGCAACAACTAAAGATACCTCAAGATATGCCAACTCAGCACTGATGATACACAGTCTCAACAATCTTAATATCTTAGGTGAAATAATGATATGCATACCTTCATAAGAAGGCCTATCATACAAAGGGTAGGAAGTCAGACATTGTAAGTTAAGGGATTGGACAAGCACATGTTAAAGGATGCAAGTGATAGAGGATTATTTTAATAAGCTACTAAGCAAGAAACTAATCAGCTCATTTTGAGTCGTGTTAAATGTTAAATTGGGTGCAAACATTGCTTGCTCCTAATTTGACCATTGAACGTGCACAGAAACTGTGCTGTAATATTTATCTTTTCAAATCCCTTCAGGTACTGCTTGGATTATGGTGCGCAAGGGAAACAGATCTGAAAGAGGCAAAACATGCTAGTAAACCAAAACTACATGTTTTCCTTAATTTGACCTTTAATATCCATTGTTATTGGGTAAAAACATGCAGGGTATACAGCAAAACCAAGGATTGTACCAGGCAATTTATCTATGCACCTCAGCATGCGAGGCCAATTTGTGAACTTAATTGGGCCTTTGCTGACATTCATGGATCAAAACTTTGATACAAATGTAAGTAGTGTGTTGATACCTAGGGATGCGTCAAAGAATGGGAATTGAGAACATTTCATAACTGTCAAAACAACAAATGTATCTTAAACATACACACACTATTCAGAAAACAGTTTCAGACTTATTGAAAGCCTCCTTTGAAGTGATACTGAGTTAATAAATAGGTATATATAGATATGACAAAGCAGTTTGGAGACAAGGAACATTTGTGATACACAAGCTCTCCAGTAGTTGAAGCAGTCATTCCAGCTAGCTGTATCATTGGGATTTGCAAAGGTTAAACCATTTGTAGGTGAAACAGTAATTAAAAATTTAGCCAAGAGTGCTGGAGAGTTGAGCTGCATTCTATTTATATTCTCTATCAGGGGCGGTTTCTCCGTAGGGACGCGGGTCATTGATCCACTACTGTGAGCCCCCACACCTGAAACTGACTCATTTTCCCCTAAAGGCTTCCGTCGTACTGCCATTCAACTTTCCCCATTAGGGATGAGGCTGCAGTGCTCTCTCTCTGGATCGTTTTGATGACCAGGAGCAGCTGAGGCAGTGCTAACTGAACTGTGCATGTCAGATTGACCAGTGTTTTTGCTGTAGCCAACCTAACATATGCAGTTCAGGCTTCTTGAAGTAATAACCAGGGAGTTTAAACAGCAGAAATACAGCCCCGTCGGTTTCCGATGGAGCGTTGGGTTTGGCTGACACAGTTAATCCTGGCACTGCTTTTATGCTGTTTACTATTACTAGCACCATGAGAGCAGTGCTTGGATTGACTGATCTGCTTGGGGCTTATTTTCTGTGGGACCAGCAAGCACATTTATTAAAGGAGGCAGGGCTAGGCGGGAGCATTGGACCTAGGGGATTTGCAGTTGCAAGCTGAAGATGTGGTGAATCCAAATGCCCAATGTAAGAAGATTATGTTTATTTTTTACAGGATAATGGGTGGTACATGCTTTTTAAAAAGAATGTGCCCTTATCACCTCTGCATTGCTGAATGGAATTCGTAATGCAGAGGTGTGTGGGACACATTCTATTCATAAAACATTTATGGTTAGTTATAAACATTTTTAATTTTTACCCCCACCACCGCTTTCAAAAGTCACCAGTCGCCACTGTTCTCTAAATATGATGAATGACAACAAAGGTATTGTGAATGACCTTATTCAACATACAACTGTGCAAACTCTGAGATTCCTCTTTCAAATTAGAAATTAGTCCATGATGTATGTCGTAGCTGGTTATACATGTAGAGGAAATGATTGTAGGAAACTGAATTATAAATTGCTCACATGCAATGCAATTTAGGGACATAGGAGGATAGCTGAACTGATGAAAATAATTGTTATTCTTAGTGTATTTTTTACACTATTTAATAGTGCAAATTTGGATACAGAAGTGGTTTTACGAAATCAATTCAATTCAATTCATGATCTTTATTCGGATAAACAGTATATCCATGAAAGTACAACCATAAAAAGACTGTTGAAATTATAAGACACAGTGTCACATGTTAGAATATAATAAATAAAATGCATTATTTACAGTGTAACCAATCACAGTTATGAATTCAAGGGTCTAACATGGACTTACGTGCCCGAATAGCAGCTCTCAGAAAAGTACTTAAGCGAAAGACAAGCTCCTCATCAATCAAAGCAAGCATGCTTGTATAAGCCAAATCCAGGCTAACAGGTTTCCTCTTTTTAAAATAGGGATAAAGTGTCCCCTTGCTATATTTCATATAGTATTTACAAAAGAATAAAAAGTGCAGAGTTGTCTGTCCGCTAATTCCGTCACATGGGCAGGGTACCAAATCAATTTTGGGATGGTAACCGAGGGAAAACATAATGCAAACTTGAGTGTCCCTGCTCTGAGATGGAATAACAGACTTCTTTCCCAATGACTCATAGGTAAGGTGACGTAGTTTGGTAGGGGATAACAATATCGGACTATTGACATATAACTAGAGACAAGGGTTTTCTGTGATTCCTGAGCTATACGCTCGGTACTGTAGGATAAATAGAGTGCATTTCTAAGATCTTTTTTCCGTAGCGTTTCAGCTTTACAGGGGTTTCTAAAAATGCAACCCTGATTAATACTGCATAAGCTCTGGTAAACTCCGGATAGCCAGGGGATATCCATCCCTTTCTCACACTTCAAACAGTCCATGATGATATCTCTAGTCAGAATAGCTTCCTCATTCTTCCAGACAGACAACCAGAAGAGAGCCGGACGAGCACGTATAAAATCAGTGACATAGTTTAAGTTTAATTCTTTATGGCAAACATAGTGGGATGTCGAGATTGGGGTGCCCAACAGTTTCCTGCAAAATCTGTTTTCTTCCCGCTGAATGCAGGAGCTGTTTGTGGTGCCCCAAATCTCCGCACCATAAGTGGCTACTGGGACGCATTGCAATTTAAAAAAATTTAAGATGGCTAAAATAACGCCAATATTCTTAGGACGGGGGAAGCTAAAAATTGAGTTGATGGTCTTTGAGAACTTGCTCCTGGAGTGAAAAAGATGCTCAGTCCAGGAGCCGTTCGCAGCAAAGACCACACCAAGGTAGGGGAATTTACCGGTGCACATTAATTTTTGGCTGCCAACGGTGATAGAGGTAAGAGAGTGTTTTCGAGGGCCACAAGACATTAAAAAAGATTTTTTTAAATTGCCTCTTAAATCCAGACTGTCCATATGTTTAACAAACGACTGTACTAAGATGCGCAGTGAGTTTGGGGTGCGGCCTATGAGCACCGCATCATCAGCATAAAGTAGCACCGGCAAAGGTTTGCCGTTAATCATACGGACGTCTTTGGTTGCAGCTATCAATGATTTGTTCAGGCCATTAATATAAATAATAAAAAGAAGGGGGGCCAGAACGCATCCCTGCCTGACCCCCCTTCCTACCTTGATGTGCCCTGAGACCTCATCACCTCTGCCACTTCTCACTTGTGCCTGAAGGTCCTTATGGAGATAAGCCAGGAAATGAACCAGAGGAGCGTCTAAACCATGGACCAACAGGATAGCCCACAGCTTTGACCTGTTGCCAAAATCAAAAGCTGAGGACAAATCCATGAAGGCCAGGTAGACAGGGGTTTTACGGGCGATGGTTTTACGAAATCAATGATTTGTTTCCTCTGTCTAAGTTTGCAAATTGAGAAAATCTGAAAACGTTTATTGCTTAACAAAGAAAGTCCTGGAGGGATGACAGTTAACTGATGTTAATTTTAACCACCAATACTGAAAATTCAAGTGTAGAGGGTTGTGTCTTTCTTCTTTGGCACTCAAGACTAGGTAAGATTACACATTGACCATGTGCAGTGCTCCTTTGCCTTTTTACTAGGTTCGCACTATAGAAATACCTCATAGTTACACACAAACATTCATAAATGTATTTTTTGTCTCTCTTTCTTCTCTCCCTTTTTTCCTTCTTTTTCTTCTTGTCCTAATGTCTATTGTTGTTAAACTTACAATTTTGAAAATCTCAGAAATTAATGAAATGATTGATTGAACTCAGTAGTTGCCTTTTTTAAGGAAATGGCATTGCAAAAAGTGCTTTACAGTGACTGACACAATATTCTGCATAGTCTGTGAGACAATGTCAAGTATCAAAACAAAAACACAAATATTGGTGTACTTTACACTGATTGTGATAAAACAAAATGGTAGATATTACTTGACAAAAAAAGCTAGAAAATGTGCAGTCTAGTTGTTCTTTAAACTGTAGAAAGTAAAAATGGAAAAATGTTATGGGCACTTTAAAATGGACAATCTTGGTGGCAGGACTCTATGGTCCTGTGGAAGGCAATCACTGAAATGCGTTGACTGTCCCTGCAAAAAATGCACTAATGGTGATGTAAAAAAAGTATGGAAAATCTAGCCCTGCGGTGCCGCTTGATTATTACTGCGTTGAGAGAAAGCAGTAGAACGATTCAAAACATATACATCTGTACATACACACAAAGAATTGTTATTTTGTTCCTTCTGATAACCATAAGAAAAATTGTTGACTTTGAAGACAGTTGAACTTGATGATTGTCTTGCTTTCACTACAAACGCTAGGCCTCTCAGAGGATGCTACACACAATTTGCCGTTAATGTTGGTAGTAAGTGAAAAAAGATTAAGTATATGAAAAGAACATTCATTATCCTTCAGTCAGTTCCTTTTGATAACTATGATTTGGCAAGACATGTTTTTTGATGGCAGAAAAAAAACATTGCACTTTCATCTCAATATATGTTTATTGGTTTTATCTTGATGCAAAGCAAACATTGTGAAGGTAAAGCAGACATTAGGATATGATTATTTAGTAAAAACATTACATTGACAAATGGACTGACTAGGTGAAAGGCAGCAAGTCATTTGGAAGAAAAGAGTGGTGTCACCATCCATGGTTTTCTGAAAAGCAATGTTGTGATAAATTAACTGCAGCTTGATACAGTAGTGTCTCATGAGGGATCCTGGGCTTTTAAGGTCCTTCAGGAGGGTCCCAGTTAGAAGGCGATCACTAGAAATAAGAGAACAGAATAGTAAATTGAACTGACGTCTTCATAGAAAGAGTAAGTAACAATTCTAGTTCTTGAATATTAGGAATGTTGAAAGTTGATCATATACATGCCTTCATTAGATAAAGCTTTTATCCATAGTAAACCCAGGCATATATATCTTACACAATAAATACCTATCCACTAGAACTAGAGGAATGGAAATCTGAGTGGTCTATTTACGCTCATGCTGGTTATTTTCTCCATGTGCTCTATAGGCTCAATGGTGAGACTCTCTTTTCCTGGTGGAAGAGTCTGCCTACTGATAAGGAACAGTGCTGCACTGAACAGCGCCCTGCGTTGATAAGGGGTCATGGCTGTGTTTACACGTGTTACCCTAAATACAATCACAATCACCTGCCCGTTTACAGGTTACCCTGAATACAATCATAATCACCTGCCCGTTTACAGGTTACCCTGAATACAATCATAATCACCTGCTCGTTTACAGGTTACCCTGAATACAATCATAATCACCTGCCTGTTTACAGTCATCAGTGGGGGACCAACGGTCAGAAGATTCCTGCTGGTTACCGACAGAAAACTCTGAGAATTGCACAGTGGGATGTTAGCTTAAGCTTTGTAGGGGGCATACCTTGTTCTGTGATCGGTGTTATGGTGTCACAGCAAATCTTAAAATAACATATGTAACTTTACTAGAACATTCTGTTTTCTACATTTGAAAATATGCAGCGTACAAATCAGCAATTCAAAAGTCTTCATTTATTTCTTAATTTTTGTGATCTGTTTGGCTTTTTTTAGTGGAGTAATTTGATCTTTGGTACTGGGTGTTTTTATACTTAAAAACCTAAGTTATTTTTCATAAGTCCTCATTTTTAAAAATGTTGTGCGGGGGAATGGTTTTGTACATGACTCCTTCTCACTCTTCTTATCCCTAAATAAGGACCGTTCTGTGTGTAGATGTTGTCATTTGAATGTCCTCGTTATTGTGCTATCTTAAAATGCTAAATGATGTTGCACTATGCCAATTATGTGCCATCTTGTTAAAGGGCCTATTCGAAATCAAGAACTAGGACGTTGTAGCACCGATCCTCTAAACAGAGCTAAATAGGGGTTAACATCAAGATGGGGCCTCTATGCACTCCAAGGACACCTCTACAAACATGCAGACCTGCGATATGGATAGCATCTTATGAGCATCATAGGCTTTCTCCCAAATACTCCAAGCAGACAAAACATGCTGCTTTTCTCACCCTTTGTAGGCACTGCTTATGAGTCACATGCTGATGGAAATAGAGGCCAAGACATAGTTGGTTGCAGAAGAAAAAAGCAGCCTACAGCCAGAACATGTGCAGTCTACTGGTTCACTTGTGGCACTCAGAAACCTGAAATCTAATCCCTTTTTACCTCTAGCCTAAAGACAGTTTTAGTTCTATACCAGCCCTCAGTAATCTTACAAAATCATAAATATAAATAATTCTGGTCAGTTCACTTCGTCCATTGATCTTTTCAAATACTTTTACATTTCTTCCTAAATCAGCTTACAATATGGTGCAGTGGGTCAGCCCACTTCAGCCATTGGTGCAATTGCACTGTAAGTGACTGCGTTTTCTCTGATCACATGTGCACTTCCGCCTAAATATCAGTGCACTTCAGGATCAGGTCTGGTAGGACAATCTTTTACTTTTCCATTGTCTCCTTTGCCAGGTTCCTTTTCAATTGTTTAATTTATTTCTTTTGTGTCTACTTTTTAATAAGGCCAGTCAACTCTGTAGAGAGTGATAGAGCAGCGTAATTAAAGGCTCCACACCATTACTAATTGTATGTTAATCAAGACGCTAATATGTTAATCTGTGTGTTAACGTGTGGCAGCATAATAGTATGATTAGGCTGCACTCATATATTCGAAGGATAATCAATGTATTACTTATAACATAGCTGAAATCATAATTAAGATTTCTAACCCTTTGCTTGATTGCGAGTAGGGGTAAGCATGACCAAACCCTTTTTAAAGTCTCATATTTTTAATGCACTGGTCTTCTAAAAAAGTTCTCACGGTTTCTTTCATTGTCCGTTCTCCTATCTACTTCATTAGTTAGAATGGCCTTTTGCTTATGCTGAGGAACTGTTAGATAGGGAGCACTAACTGAAACTTGGCTGTGTGTATGTAGTGTGTGGGGATGGGAGAGAGCCTCCTGTACCAATCAGGCCAGACCATCAATCCTTTCCAAGTTTGTGTAGCTGTGGGCTTCCTTGTTCGGTGATGGAAACATGGGGAGTTTACCTGTGCCCAGAAAACGGTGTAGTCTCATTGTCCCATACAGGAGTTGGTGGTGTGAAGTTTCCAGAACCTTCCATTTCGCATTAATTGTGTGTTTCTTAGTATAGCTTAGCAGCTCTTGACTTTGCTGAGGGAAGTCTTTTCCTGAACTATTCTGTTTTCCACTACCCGTGCTTCATGTTTGACCACCTGCACCTATTTTTAACCCCAACCTCAACTTGGTTCATCAGATGCTGAAACCTTCCTCTTAAAATTTCCCCTTGCCACTTTCAGTGCCTTATTTAGCCTAGGTAAGCTCCTTTATGGAACCTATTTCCTATTTTGTACTCTGTACATTATTATAGTTTTCATCTTCTTCTTCATAATATACAAATTGAAATAGAATGACCGAATAGATACATATGCTTATTTGATGAATTGATTTACTGATTAATTGATTTGTACCTTTAACTAAATTTGTTAATAAAGCCTTCAGTGTTTGGACACCTCCTATCTGATGTTTCCGTGGAGACAAATTAGTTTCACTCTAATGGAAATGTTATGCTGATGCTAGCTCTTTTCATACACTTCCTGCCGATAATCAAAGGTCCATGTGACCAGAGGCGCAACTTGATAGATGACTACACTAGAGTTTTACGACACAGTAAAGTACACTGTATCATCGATAATGGGGGTACTTCCTTGCTGGAGAACTACCCATTTCATATGTTATGTATTTCCACTGCAAAGGTAATCTTTTTAATTATTTTGATTTGCACATTTAATCGAAATTAGGGGTGGGTGATAAATTCCACTCCAATGGTGGAGTTTACGGACTTTGGCCACTCTGCATTACAAGCATAGCACAGAGTGGAGTTTTTATCTTGCATGCGGTTCGCCAATGGTAAGCTGGCAAGCGTAAGTGAGAATTGGTGTCCCCTAGTATGATTTACGGGCACTAGGAGGGCACCCAGTGAGATTTTCTCGATGCGACCGGCCGCTACCGCTCGAGGTGAAAAAGCTGCTGCTCAAGTAGGAAGTCTACTCGGGTGGTGTAGGAAACTGGGTTTTTGTTGCAGTACCCAACACTTTTTGCCTGGTATTTGATGTAACTTTGACTGAAGTGCTCTGGGTTCCTGCTAACCAGGTCCTCAGTGCCAGTGTTCTTTCCCAAAAACTGTACCATTGTTTCTCTCAATTGGCAAAACCTTTGCAACATCTGTAAATCCCTAGTAAATGTTACCCCTGGCACCTAGGTGCCTGAAGAGGGTTCCTAAGGGCTGCTACCACCCTAAGGGACCCCTCACCAAGCACATGCAGGGCTGCTATCGCAGACTGCATGTCTTGGTGCAGACAAAAGTGAAAACAGGACATGTCACACATCTCTGTGTGCCATGCCCCGTAACAATACATGTAATATTTGTAAATCACCCCTACAGCAGGCTTGACAGCCCTAAGGCAGGGTGCTTAATATTACGTGTGAGGGCATACCTGCATGCGTATGCATGCCCCTGTGCTGGTAAGTCCTATTCCTGCCAGTACAAGTGACCAGGGAAGCCATATTAAGAAATGTGCAGGACACAGGTGAAAACGAGTCCTCCAGCTACATGATGGCTTAACTGAAAATAGGGATGTTTGGTATCAAACATCTTGTATTGTTAAACCCACACTGATGACAGTGTTGGATCTACCAATACATGCACCCAGAGGGCACCTTAAAGGTGCCCCCTGAAAACCTACCAGCCCCTGGTGCTGACTGACTTGCTTTCATCAGCCTCCTACCAGAGACGAGTGCCTGACCCCCAAGTGTGAGGGCCTCTGCACTCTGGTGACAATAAACCAAGCCTGCTTGAGCAGGGGGTGCCTTGCAGCCCTGCAATAGGATGGCCTGTGGATTAGCATTCCAAGGCCGGGGAGCTTCAAAGAGATTCACCACCTTTGGTATGTGAATCTGGTGCCTCTCACTGGGGAGGAAAACAACCCCCTTGTCCGGATCCCTTGGCACCTGAACAGGCGGGAAAATTAGCGAGGCAAGACAGGAGTGTCCTCCCTCAGTTGAGCACCACCCCTAAACTGGGTTACCAGTTTGGGATGCGACTTTTCAGAAGTGGCCATCTTTGTGATGGCAAATTTAGGATCTCTGGGACAGGGTTATGCCCACTTCCCCCAGGAAGTGGTCATTTAGGGGTCGTAGGGTCCCCAGGAGTAAGTTACCCATTGGCTACCACCCTACACTCCCTTAATGCCCCTAAATCTAAATTCAGTATTTTGGCGAGCCCTGGGACCAGAAAATCAGATCCTGCTGACCAAAAGTAGAAGGACCGAAGAGCTGCAAAAAGCAAGAACTGTGGAAGAAGCAACTGACTTGATGCCAACCCTGCCAGCCTGTCTGCTGTGCCCGACAATTGGGCCATATTTGTCTCATCTGTGAGCTGTGGTGCCTCCAAAAGCCTGGGAGCACTTACAGCCCTTCTGCCATGACTAAGGAACTCCCGTGGAGCAGCAGAGCTGCTTCTCTGCAGCCTGTAGGCACCCAAAGAGACCTGAGAGGACTCCGGACCGCCAAAACCCAACACCTGAAAGCACCACTGCACCAAGCTGGTCCTCCGGCCCTCCAGAGAAAAAGCCTACCCTGTGCTTGCCCACTGTGGACTTTCCAACACCACCTGCAGCCTCCCTTTGCAGGCCCCCTCCACAGCAAGTGCTCCCGGTGGCAAAACTCCTACGCCTGAAGACACCTCCCCACCCGTTGCCCCTGGCCCCTGGAGAAGAGGACCAAAGGTGTCCCCCACATCCCCAAGCATTGTGAGACCCGAAACCCCCTTGTGGCTCAGAGCGACTCCCAATCCAAGCCTGCAGCCTCTTTTCGACTGGACCCATCCCAATAGGATAACATTGGATCCACAACGCTGAAAAAAACTTCTGCACCCAGCCGCACCGGTGCTGCTCGAGATGACCTGTTGGTGCTGCCTTGAGCCCTTGCCCCATACTCACCTTTAGTCCAGGAGATTGGTCCAGTAAGACACTGCGAAGTGCCCAAAAGCGGTACATGTTTTACCTCCATAGGATAACATTGGGACCCTGATGCTGAAAAGCACCTCTGCACCCGGCCGCCCCAGTGCCGCCCTAGGTAACCTAAGGGTGCTGCCTTGGACCTTGCCCCATAATCACCTCAAGTCCAGAAGATTGGTCTCGTATTTCGCTGTACTGTACCGGACTGTTGATGTTTTACATACAAAAGTATTCCTCTTAAAACGTACTTACCTAATCGTATTGATTCTAGTGCCTAAAAATATATAAAGATATGTGCTAGTTTTATAAATTGGTGTGGATCTCCTTACTGAGTCGTGTGCATCGCTTATTGACTATTGTGTGTATTTGCAGATATCTAACATTCCTCTCTGATACACCTAAGGCTGCTCATACATCCCCTAAATGAGCACCTTGGGATTGCTAGAGAAAGCCCTGTCTTCTACTAAGGGAATACCTGGACTCTTTGCATGATATGCCTCTTTTTGGTATACCATATAAAGAGCAACTTCCTACAAGCAGGAGCAAAGAAGCAGCGCCCTCTGGTGCACTGCGTGGTGCTGTTCACGTTCTCTGTGCTGAAAATCAGTGCGAGCAGTGCGATGCGCCGTTTTCTGCCCATTCGCGGCACTCTATAGAATCTCGCAAAGTTTTCATGTAACTCCTCGGAATTCCACAGAGTGAAACTCCGCAAGTGCTGCCCACGCCTAATAGAAATCCTTTCTACTGTTATTCTTTTAATGCATGTTGCATGTCTTTGCAAAAAACATAAAGAAAAAAAATACATACATACATACATGCATTGCCTGCATTCAACTTAGCTTGCCAGGTCCAGACCTGTTGGATTTGCTAATGCTTGTTCCTACTTGAGAAAACAAGTGATCTTAAGCAAAGTACTTTAGCTTCTTGTACCTAAGATGTATTATCTGCAAAAGGCAGATACTAATAGAAACAAATGGGATATGCATGTGTGTTTTATCAAATCTATTGGGTATTAAAATGGGAACTAAGTCATTTTTAACTGCTTTCTCCAGCCTGCATATATTCTAAAAATTAAAATGAGAAACCATATCTGAAAATGAAATAAAGCAGACTAACAAATTAGAGACATAGCATTAGCCTAACCACAAAACAATGGAGCCATTATATAATGTGTGGTGGGGAGTAGTAGCATGACGAGAGAATTTAATGGGGGTGCACATTAGTGGACTGGAATAGGAGGTGTTATTCAAAAGAGATGAAGGGAGGGGTAGAGAAAAAGGAACAGCACAATATATTAAGTGGGGGATCATGGTGGACATACTGTAGGCAGGTATTAAAAGTAGGGAGCGGTTTCCTGGGATGGGTGAGGGGAGGTGGACAGGGAGGACAAAACAGCAGGTAAAGATAAAAGCAGAGGAGTGAAGATGGGAGAGAGTGTTGATTAGGTTGTGGCACATCTCGAAAGGAGGGGCCCGTCTGGCTACATAGTTAAGGACAACAGGCTAGGGGACGGTTGATGATCAGGTTGATAGACTGTGAAGCATGATAGAAACCAGGGAGGAAGGTCTTCTGAGAATTATGTAAAAAGAGATAGCATTTTTCAAAATGTTAATTATTTGTAAGTTCTTTGGCATGTAGGGGTTTCTAAATAGTTCCTTCACTGACCATAACAAAGACTTTCTGTCACACTTGAAGCAACACATTACCTTCCTCTATGTGAGGATAGAAGCACCAAATAGTATCTGGATGACTGGAGTCGAAGCAGCACCCTTTGCTGGTGCATTGTTCACGGCTAATGCCTGGATAGCCGCAGTTGATTCTTGCTTTTGGTTGCAGGCCACATTGGACTATATCTGAAATAGAAGCACAGATTTTGCATATTTCCTCCACTAATCATTAATACCTTGAAATTTAGACAGAACCTAATTTACAGTATGAACTCTGTATTCTGATGTTGGTGAGTATTATTTAATTTCCACATTTGGTACTAATGCAATATCTAGTTGGAAGGTACAGGGAAAGCTCTGATTATCCTAATGAAGCAAAAGGGTTTTAAGAATCCATCTGAGTTGCTGTATTGGTCTGCTAGGGGTGTCTAAAGGCTGGCCAACAGCCTCTAAGTGATGCCTAATGACTAGTTGGCGGTATCTGGGGATGGGATAGAGGTATTTCAGAGCTGACTAGGTATGTATAGCTGGCAAATCAGGTATCTCCAGAGCATGACTGAGGCATCTTCGAAGGCATTCTGGGAGTGTTAGAGTTCATGCTAAGCATGTGTGAGCCACAGTTTCATGGGATGTTGAAGGATCAGTCCGGTATCATCTAAGGGCCTCTGGTGGTGAGATAAAGGTCCCTGAAGACTGTTTGGAGGTAATTGAGCACCAGTGTAAGAGTCCGTTGACGTGGCTGAAGCAAGGCCTTTATGGGTTGTAAGGTGGGTCAGCTGGATTACTTTTCCCCATGCCAGCACCTCTGTGGACCTCAGATCTGTGATTCATTTTCAGATCAGAGAGGTAGCAAGAGGTTAAAGACATTAAGCCTCCCTTTTCATCAGGCCAGGCACTGAAAAGGAATGTTCTATAAAATAACAAATGATGCTTAAAATGTATCTCTGAGCTGAGATCTGTGGAGGGCCAGACTCTTTCAGTTTCACTTTCTACATACAGTACAATGTGGCAATCCGGCTGTACAGAGGATCAACAGCTTCTCGCCTCTGAGCTAGGTTTGTGTTTTTCTATCATGTACACAATGTGCTGAGTCTAATACAGCATTTGATTTTATTAGCAGAGGAACATTTTCATGCCATCAACGAGAGTGAATCATCAAATTAGTTGTTTGCTCATTTTGGGGACCTGTAAATTGACCTGGGCGATATTTAAATTATTGCAAGCATCATTTGCATAATGTTGAACATTTCATGTTACGCTAATTACATAAATTTGCCAAAATTACTTCAATACGCCACTTCGCATAATTACAAGCGAACATATTCAAACTTTACTGCAAATGGCTCCATTTTTTTACCATGGCTGCATGAAATAACAGACTGTGAGCAGCTGTTATTCGTGCTGCTTTTTATTTAAATGCATGGTCGTACCAAAAATTGCCTTGAGGTCGAATTTCGTGCTACGATATAGCTCAAAATATCTGATTTACATTCTGAATAATTACGAGTTAATTCACATAATTTCGCCATCATTTCACATAATTACGCGATAGCAGATTACTCGAATTAAACACACCTCTGCTTTAAATCCCTTTACTGCTGATTTGCATAATCTAATTATGGCATTTCTTTTTTATTAGATTTTCAGGTGCTTAGTTGGACATACCGCATCATGTCTTCCTCTTGAAAGCTCCTTCTGGCAGATTTACAAGCCCCCTGCGCCACCAGTACGTCACTTTTCGTGACGTACTGGTGGCGCAGGGGGCTCCTCGATATTTACAAGCAGAGGAAAAGCCACCATGCGTGACTTTTCCTCTCCTTGTAAATACCGTCCCTTCACACGCAGCACTTTGCGTTGAAGGGGTGTTCCATGGGTGTTGCTGTGGGTGTTCCCACGCAACACCCATGGAACAAGACACATCTCCAGATTTACAAGAAATCGTAAGTCTGGAGATGCGTCTGAAAGCTACGCCACCCTAGAGGTGGCGTAGCGAGGCGCAACGAGGAGAAATGTCTTCATTTCTCCTCGTTTTTTCCTCTTTCAATGCGTGCTGCATTCTACAGCACGCATTGAAAGAGGAAAAAGCCTGTACTGATTGTTTTTGTGCAGAAAGGTGCCCCTTCCTGCACAAAAATAATCTCCCCATGGCGCAGGCATCCTTGCACCATGGTGCAAGGGTACCTGCGCCGGCGCTTGGCAGCTGTTTGTGCGCCAGCGCAGGGGAGAGCACAGGAATGCGACATATTCTTGTAAATATATTGCATTCCTGTGCTCTGAAAGGGCCGCAGCGTGGCGCAGCCAAAGGGCTTGCAGCGCCACGCTGCGGCACTTTCTTGTAGATCTGCCCCCTTGACTCTAGTGCAAGTTAATGGGGAAATTAAATCATGCTTCTCTCGATTTTACTCTGTAAATTGAGTTCTCAGATGTTCCCAAATGGTTCCCACGTGTACGGGAGTTTGGCAAGTGGGGTGAGGATCTCATCTGATTTTTAATTTATGTTCAACATTAGTTGGTTTTCAAAACACACAAAAAATAACGAATTAGGGGGCATAATCCTACTTGATAAGTGTCCACATTCCACGCCTGGCACCTTCAGCCAGTTGTGACCTCTTTTCTTTATTTTAGCTAAAAGCAGTTTAAAAGCTTCAGCGAGGGGTCTTGCTTGCAAAGTTAAACCTGCAATGAAACGTTCCAGAATACGCATCGAGATGACCTAAAATCCATGAGTGCTTTTCTGTCATCCTTTACAGCCGAGATATAACAATCCGTTTTTGTGTGCTGTGCTTTGCCCTGCAGCTTGGGTCTTTTCTGTCTCGTCTCATGCTTATGTGAGGCCAGACTAGAACGAGTTGTGCAGTGAGGACAGCAGTGTTTGTGGGAATAGGAGAGTCTGCCTGCCTCTCTGACTGAACAGTGTCACCTCATTTGAATGCATGTGCAATTTATCTTGAAAATGAGATTCAACAAATTAAAAGAGCAAAACGCAGGACCTTAATTGGCAGCAGCTGGCTTGATAAACTGTGTTATGTAAAAGAATACGATTTGAATTTCCAGTGATTTAAGCTGCCAGGTTCGGGCCCATAAGTCGCAGCAAGGTTGCTCATTGCAGCCACAAAGAGAAAACAAATTAGGACAAAACAACTGAAAAATGTGTTTTCTTAGTGGCTACAGAACGTACCAGAACAATGGCCATCCTTGCACCATTACTGTTGAGGTAAACTGATCTGTATATTACAATCCAGTGTTTCTCAATAAAGGTAGACTCAGATAGTTGTGCAAATACAGAAATCTCTTCGGAATCAAATGGTCAGCTTATTTAAGAAAGCAGGTGGCCAGACACATCCTTTCTACTGATGCATGCCCGATATTAACATGTCCTGATTCCCTAATATGATTGGTTACTGGTTTAAAACAGGCTTGCTCTCAGTTTGTCACAAAGTAGTCTGTAGAGTGTGTTTCCACATTGAAGCTTTACAGTTTTTGCCATATGGACAAGGTTGTAGCTAGGCTAGGGTGAAATTTAAATTTATGGGTTGTGTAATTTGCATAATTTTGGGAATTCTGCATAACGCTTGTCACACAAAATTCCCCAAATTATGCAGTTACGCCATGTCACATCATGTTGCTGCCTTCCACTGCACAATGATGGAGCGGTAGCACGGGAATAATGCGAACAACCAGAACGTTGCCTTTGTTCATGGCAATAGTGTTCTTCGAGCTATTTATTTTGGGCGAGAGACCGCTGTTTCATTAAAGGGAACAAGAACTTTTTATGTAGTCATGTATTCATGGTAAGGAATTATTATCCTTTCAGCCTAATATAATTATTAAATCCACAATCGTTTGTACTTTAGCCATTATGGTATTCAGTGTTTCCACCAACTGGTTGTCACTTCATTCCAACCTCCTGTTTACACACACCCCCATGCACCCGGCCGACAGGGGTGCTGAATAGGGTATGTTGTGTAACTTGCCCCCGTTCTGGCAATGCTGGCTACACTTGTTTGGCCTGCTAGTGTTGAGTAGGGGTCTCGACAAGTAACAAACACCAATGCCAAAATCCCTGAGGCTTGCCAGCTACTCACCAATTTAGATGCTTTAGTTGTACCAAATTATGAATGAGGGATATTTTAGGTCTGAAGGAGCCTTAGCATTTCAGGGCTCAAAGTCTCAGGTACGTACTGTGCCTGGCATTAGCTGGTAAACATGCTCTTGATACATAAGATTTCTGGCAATACCGCTAGTGGCCTCTTCGGCTGGGGTTCCTTGGTATCATGTCCAGCTCAGTAGTATACCTATAGAGGACTAGTGTGAGGCACTGTATGGCAAAAACACTCGGGGGCATATTTATGAGAAGCTTGCATCACGTTTGCACCACGCAAAGTAGTACATGCGTAACGCAAGCCTAAAGACAGATTTATGAAGCCACGCCAAGCCACATTGCACGGCATTGAATAGTATCATAACTCTAGAGTAAGGCAATCGCAGCGTTGCCTTGCTCTGCGCAAGGGAGCCGTTCCATTGGCTTTGTGGTGGATGTTCTCATGCATATCCCATGGTTTTTTACGCCATCCCAGATTCACCAAACCTGGTAAACCTGGGAATGAGCCAAAAGGATACGCCTCCCCAGGTGACGCGTAACGAGAAGAAACTTCTTTATTTCTCCTTGTTTTTTCCTCTTTCTATGTGTGTTGCATTATGCAGCACACATAGAAAGAGGACAATGCCTCTATGGATTGTTTTTGTGCAGGAAGGTGCCTACAACTAAGGCACCCTTGCACCAGGTAACAGCCCTCACAACGAAGCAGTCACCCCGCATGCAATTACAACGCGGTCGTTACAATGACTGCGTTGTAATAACGCATACCATTACCTCGCAAGTCGAAACAACAACTTGCGGAGGGGGGAGAAGGTGTTGGGTTTAAAATCCAACACCTTCCCTACTGTCCGCACAGACTGGAGTTGGAATAGTAAATTATACTATTCCAACATCCAGCGCCCCCCTCCGCAAGTCGTTGTTCCGACTTGCGGGGTAATGGTATGCGTTATTACAACGCAGTCGTTGTAACGACCGCGTTGTAATTGCATGCGGGGTGACGGAATGCGTAAAAAGGAGGCATATTCCTTGCACCATGGTGCAAGGGTGCCTGCGTTGGCGCTAGGCTGCCAACACAGCACCAGCACAGGGGGAAAGGATAGTAATGCACCATATTGCTTAAACACAGCGCATACCTGCACTTTCCCTGTGCCACAGGGCAGTGCAGCAAGGTGATTTGTTACACTGCCCTGCGCCACTATTTTTATAAATATGCCCCTAAGTGAATATAGGTCAGATAAACTTCAGCACCCATTAAAAAGTTCTTAAATTCTAATCAATGCAAAATTCTAAATTGTGACTAATATCTTACATGTATTTAATTCCAGGCTGAGTTGGTGATGCTTAAACAGGTAACCCCCTGATTCTCAAAGATTTGTTACATTACCTTTCTTTATTTGAGGTTTGAAACACCAGCTCACATCTGGAACACTGGAATCAAAGCAGCAGCCACTGGCCTTGCACTGACTTGCAGTTACACCAGGAAGACCACAGTTGATTCTGTCTTTTGGGTTTACCGTTGCACATTCGATTACCACTGGCAAAAACAAAAGAAATGTTAAAATGTATACCTTAACAGCTTTTGCTATGTTCCCTCTCCCTTTTGATCACAATTGCTGTACAAGTCCTATTTCAGAATGGAAATGGGGCCGGTTTAAGCCGCACTAAGGCCGCACTAAGGCATGACATTTTCGACATCCTGCGAGAGAAAAGTGTATTTTATTATTTCCTTATTCCAGCTATTGAAATGTTTGAGATTGCTTAAATTGGGAGTCTTCCACTGCCAAAATCCCTTTTAACTAACAAAGATAGGGAATGTAGCCAGGGGATTTGACGCTGCACAGCCTTAAACAGTCAATACACAAGACAAGGAAACAAGTACCTCAATGGTCAGCTGCACATTGACCATACATTAAACACATCTATATACAAAAAACAAGAGGCAACAGGAACAATTGAAGAAAATCCCTTTTAAAAAGCTTTTTGAAAAAATGTTTGGTTAAAGTAAGCATGAACAGGGATCTATTGCCCTGTACGCATCACGTGAGAAATATGTTTTTTTGAGAAAGTTATATATGGAAAAAGCATCAGCCTTACCTTATCTGGAATCTCCCTCATGGAGTGCATAGACTCATTTTGTTTTAAGGCAAAATTACCTCCCTTTACGTGTGATTGCAGGGATATGGGAAGGCGTATCAAAGGAAGAGAGACTTTGTGAATTATACTCCTGTTAGAAATTGGGTCTCTATTTGGCAAAAATATGCACCCTGTCCAAGTAGGGACTACAATCCAAGTCAAGGTAAGCTAGTTGCACACTAAAAGATAACCTGTGCTCACCCTTTGGTAGTTTGGCACAAAGCATTGAAACTTATCTAAAGAGGTAATCTGTAAAGTATTTGTGCAAAACACACACAGAGTAACACAATAGATACACCACAAAAAGACTCCACACAAGTTTAGAAAAATAGAGAGTATTTAACTGAGTACAACAGGACCAAACTGCCAAAAAATCAATAAGTAGAAGTTGAGACATTAATTTTTAAAGATTAAATCCAAAACAGTGTTTAAAAGTCAACATCACTGAAAGGTTGTTTGAGGTTGTGCTGGACCGGGGCAAATTCAAAGTTCAGGCCAACCGCGATGGAGGGCGTGCCGGCTACAGGACCCATGCAGGGTCTGCTGAAAAAGTACCTTGGATGGAACAAAGTGTCAGTGTCGAGAGTCTGATGTGTTGATTCTGATTCACGGAGTCAGGTCAATGTATTAAAGTCAAGCCCTGCAGTCGGGACCTAGGCTCTACGTCATCCTCGAACCTCGCAGTCGGTCCCATGTTGTCGTTGAGCCGCGCACTTCGGATTTGCACTGCATTGGCGTCCAAGGGCATTGTGTCTGTTCCAATTGGCGCAATGGTGGCGATGCATCAATTTTGCAGCAAATTAGCTGCAGAACCCACTTCTGAGGTCCATGACTGGAGGGGGCACCTCAGGCAAGGGTAGGACTCACAAATTGCAGAGTCCAGCAGCACCAGCAGAATTGCAAGAAGTCTTTTGTATCCCTGAGACTTCAGAAAACAGAAGGCAAGCCAGCAAGCCCTTGGAGTCACTCTGGGTTCAAGTGAGATGGGTCCAGCTCTTGTCCTCAGCAGGGATGAGATCCCCAGGCAGCAGGGACAGCTCAGCACAGCAGTGAAAAGGTTCCTAGGAACAGTCAGTCAAGCAGAGTGCCAATCCTTGTAGCACAACAGTCTTAGGCCTGGCAGGGATCTTCACAGGTCAAGTAGTGTACTGTCTTGGTAGGGCCAGAGCCAGAATGCTTATACCCAAATGTGCCTTTGAAGTGGGGTGACTTCAAAGCAGCTCTTTGAATTGCACAGGTCCCCTTTCATCCCAACCCTGTCTGCCAGGCTATACAGATATCAAACATGATTTAGCTACTCCTTCCTGATCAGGAATTACAGTTTAAAAGTGTTTTAAGGAATTTACAATGCTAGCCTATGAGAGGAGTAGGCCTCATAATAGTGAAGAACAAATTTGGCTGTTTGTCACTACCAGGACATGTAAAACTTAAAAGTACATGTCCTACCTTTTAGTTACATAGCACTCTTCCCATAGGGCTACCTAAGCCCTACCTTAGGTGTGAGTAATGTGTAATAAAAGGGGAGTTTAAGGCTTGGCAAGTGGTTGTAAAATGCCAAGTCGAAGTGGCAGTAAACTAGACACACAGGCCCTGCAATGGAAGGCCTGAGACTGTTTGAAAGGCTACGTGTGTAGGTTGCACGACCAGTACTGCAGGTCCATTAGTGCAATTTAGATTTCCGGCCCTGGGTATATGGTATACCACTTTACAAGGAGCATATAAGTAAACTAAATATGCTAATCAGGTATATCAATAACACCATGTTTAAGGTAGAAAGCACATGCACTTTAGCACTGGTTAGCAATGATAAAGTGCTCAGAGTCCTAAGGTCAGCAAAAAGATACAGCAAAAAGTGGAGTTAAGCAGGCAAAAAGTTGGGGAAAGACCACCCTAAGGATGATAGATCTAACAGCTCCTTAAATGTATGAGACTTAAATCATGTGGTCTTTATGTGTCCTTATTTGCACTCTGCACGTCGACACTTTTTAAAACAGATCTTTTTAAAATATAACGTACAATCGGCAGCTGAGGCTTGTCTATGTCCCAATAAGATGGTTTGCTAAAAAAAAAATGACTTTTTTAAATGTGTTTTAATCTCTTGTTTCATCACTGTTAGTTCTAATCAGGCTTGTGTAAACGTATGTTTTTATTTGCATTCCTGCACTTTATAAGTGTATTGCTGTCAATTGTGTTGTACTCATGCATCTAACTCAAACCATGTAATTTTATATACCCTACTTGCACTTTATATGTCGCACTTTTTATTGTTGCTGTAATAATGATTGTGTAAATGTATGTCATGTTTGCATTTTTATACTTTCTATGTGGACCTCCATCGGAGTTCCAAAACATAAATAAATAATAATAAAATATTTCAGGTACAAACTCCCACTTGCTCCTGCCTGGGTGGAAATTTTACAGACTAATGGTTTTTGCTTGCTGATTTTCACCAGGTTAAATGTGGCACAAACAAGGTATGCAAATAGAGTGACTTTACATTTTGCACACTTCTGGAAGGAGGGAAACATACACAGTGTGTGTCTTATTGCCCATTCTGAGGCTCTAAAGTCAGACTTTGTGGTGCAAATGCACCAAGTAATATCTGGGCCCAGTGAAAATGGTCTTTACCAGGAGCAAAATTTGCACCTGGGATTGCACCTTAGTTTTAAACAGGGCCACGGGGCTAAAATATAAAAACATTCAGGATCATCTCTGTAAGGGGCTAGGAAAGATTTCAGCGCAGGTGGTAAAGAATGCACAGTATCAGGCTGTAATCAACAGTAACTACCTCAAAATTCCTAAAGTGAGACATTGTTCACAATTGTTACAGGAGTAAACAAGGCAAAAATGCTGTTGTATTCATTCTCTTGTGGTACACCACTTGTGACAAATTGGAGTATTAGTTAAGGGGTGAGTACCCACCTCAAATAATAACCACAATATTTGTCAGGGTGAACCTTTAAAGGCATTAACTTGAGGTCAACCCCTTCACAGCTATGGCACAGGTCAGACAGGCTTAACTTAGAGGCAATGTATGGGGTATTTATGCAGTACTCAAGCAGTAATAAAGTCAAAACACAACACAAAGAAAATACCAAACCAATTTAGAAAAAAATAGAGTGAATTTTAATAAATAAAATGACACGAAAAAAGACAAAAATACAATACATCTAACCAGATTAATGAAATTACTACGTTTATGACTCAAAATAGCACTAAAATTAGTTTAGTGCCAAGCTCAGCCATCTGACTGCACTTCACCAGAACTAGGGTATGGTTTAGGGCCGAACGCAATGGACTATGTGTCTGATACAGGGAGCAGGCTCATCCAGGTAAAAAGTGTTACCTTCAGACTATCTGGAATGTAAGTCAAAGATCCTCTGCAGGGCAAGGCTGTGGCAAAGAGGGCTTGACATTGTTGAATGGCCACTGGAAGAGGTCTTGGTCAAGCCATTGACTTTTGACGGGCAAGCTCAAAGTGGGAGAGGTTTGAATTTAGCACCAGAGAAGCTCTTTTATCAGCCAGATAGTTTTCAAACCTTTTCCCAATGAAGATTTCTACCCTCAGACTTTTTTGGAGCTTGGATTCTTCCAGCGGGGCAAGGCTGCAGGCTCTAGCTTGAGAGGTTTGCACTTTGCACGAGGCTCGATAGGATACCTCCTTTGCGAGTTCATGCTTAATAGGATTTGCTACTGCGGGGAGAAGCATGTAAAGGGAGCTACGGGGATCTTTGGCCCATCAATTCACCTTTGTCAAATTGGCTTGGCAGGTTGCTCCCAGTATCCCATTGATTCTCGAAGCAAGTCCCAGGTTGCACGATTTGTTGCTAAGAGTATCATTTGACACCAGCCAATGGTCCAGGACCTTGAGAACAGCACTTAGGGGTCAGAACTCACTCCAGCAGAAGCCAACAGAAGGTTCCAGGCTAGATCTAGTTTGTACTGGTCAGCTGGAAATTAATTCAGTAAAAGGCCTCTTGGAGCTTGTTGTTTCCCTGTAGCAAAATGAGAGGTCAGCTGTATAATCCTTGGAGTCTACTTCTTTGCCCTGGGTACAAGCGGGAGAGCAGGCCAATCTTCTTAACTCCTCTTGGGTCATAGACAGCAGGTCTGATCCTCTTCTGTTCTTCCGCAGGTCCAGAGAGTGTTCTGAGGAGGGGACAGAGGGTGCCACGTTTTTGGTGGTTAAAGTTCTCAAGGTTGGCCCTACCCACTTTTGCAGCACTTCATGAGTGTTTAAGTGCAAGCAATTCCACAGTGCCTCTCTCTGCCCAAAACCAACACGGCAGAGCCTTCCTATCCATGTGCAGTGCTTCTGTGCCCACCCTTGAGGTGTGGCCAGGAAAATGAGCAACCCATGCTCTGTGGTCACTCAAAACCAGTTCTGAGGGCGGATCCTCTCCCAGTGGGCTGGTGCCTGACTGTCTAGGGGGACAAAGGAAGTGGGTAAGCCCAGGTGTTAGCTACATCTGCCTGTGATAGGGTAGGCCACTTTGAATTTAAATAATAGAATTCTGTCATTTGTGCACCAAAATTGAATTTATGTGCCCACATGGCTTTGTGAATCGACCCCATAGTGTATGGTACTTTAACCAATTTTCAAGTATCATAAATCTAAGACCCACTTTGCCTCGCCACCTTATTCATCGTATATTAACATAAGGAGATTATTCGCTTAAAAATTAGGTAGATTTTAACTGACAAGATATGGTCTTTCGGACTTTTTTATTCTTTTTATTAGGTCTCGACTAGGCAGCGCATGCGCTGTCTCGTCGAGAGATGCTGTATACAGTATAGTGGAGGGAAGCTCCACCCACTTTCCAGCCTTATTGTTGATTGGCTTGAATCATAATTTCTGCATTCTGATTGGTGCTTGCCTTTTTATTCCCGCCTCCTGACGTCCATGTCGTCATTTTTATCCTTACGAGGCTATCGGCCCCTTTACTACAAGAACAGTTTTGATCCCCTGCCTCTCCATGTTCCCTCCCGCAGTCCGTAATTTTTTGGACCACAAACACCCCCCCCCCACCCCCTCCCATTCGTGCCTTCTTTAATGCCCGCAATTCCGTTTAAAATGCAATAGGGCTCGTGTAAGTACGAGTCATATTGCATTTTCAATGCTTGTTTGTTTTGTGATTGGTGGCTGTCTTTGCACTCTTTGTCTCGCATGCCGTACATCGTACGCATGCGGGACAAAACAGTGGCGTTTTTACAAAACACTGTGGGAGGCAGAGACAGCACAAGCAGCGAAGCGGCGGACGTCCTGGCCAGTCACCGGTCGGCGCTCCTTGTTTTTCTGCTTCTGATCTGCTGCTACTGGAGACCCGGCGAGTGCAGGGCCTCTGAAGACAAAGCGGCCCCTCTTTCCCAGCTCCGGGCTTAGGTGTCCGGCGTAGAGGAGCTATTGAAGGAGTTATGACTAAATATGCAGATGGAGGACTTAAGTGGGTGTGCAGTGTGAGCAGGTGAGTATCCTATTCTTTTCACTGATAAACAATGGTTATCCACAAGTTCGCTACGGTCAAACATGGAGCATCAGATTCGAGCAAGGCTGCACTGTGTAAGTGGCCTTTGTGTGGCAGATTAACGGGGTGGTTGGGAAAGATGAAAATGTGTTTTTTTAGCTTGGCTGTGAATGCTGTTGAGCCTTTTTATTTTCACCTGAGGGTGTTTTGCTCAAATCCCGGTCACATGCAATTCCTTATGCTACTTTCGAGCACATCATGTGGTTGAAGAAATGCAAAAATCGATTCATCAGTCTTGACACACAGTTTATGACCAAGTTTATTTTGGGAGTCAAGGAACTGTGTATTTTTGTTTATAGCCATTAAAAATGCCCCAGAATCGCTCAGTTCCCACAGATTTAGTTTTCAAAAAGCTGCGGGGACATTTTTCTTTCATTTATCACGATGCCTTCACTACTCACAGATTTTCCAAAAAACAATCTATTTAGTTAATAAATGAAAACCACTTCAGGCTCAAGAAGAATCTGGAAACTTCCCACCGAAGAGGCATTCATCTTGGAGCTCTGTCGTTGTTATTGTTGGTACCTTTTGTACATGGCCATGCGAGGGGACTTTGCGGGTTTGGTGCTGTTGTCGGCTGTGGTCGGCTTTCCCTTTCGCTTGTGGTCCATGTGTCCTGCAGGTATGCTACTGATTTGTTGAGGCAGGGGGGCCGTTCTGCACCGTGCACCCCCATTACCCTCTATCCTCGTTCTTTGGTCAGTAACCGGAGTTTTCTGCTGTGACGATTAAGTGGATCTCTCTTCGTGAAGCGCTAATATTCCTTGCTCTCCTGCTCTGCCTCGGTCCTGTGAGCCCTCTGGTTAGCCACCTCTTCCTTGGGATGGGTTGTCGTGCCCAATCTGGGTGTTAGCTGAACTCAACCAACACACGACTGCCAATGCGGAGTTATAGATTGTAGTAGATGGTACTTCAGAGCTGGGATCTTCAGTGGAAAGTAGTGGAGAGAGGCTGGCAGCCGGATATGCAAGAGTAGGGCAATGAGCAGGAGCCAAAACAAACACGGAATCAGGAAATGTGGTGCTCACAGGGTTGTGTTGGTCTTCAGGGTGATATCCGAGGGCCTCAAGGAGCTCAACATTTCCTTCCCGGCCACTGACTGCTGAAACTCTTCGAAGTTCACGATGAGCGCGAACTCCGAACTTTCTATGAGAAGCGCATGGCCACTGAAGTTCCTGCTGATCCCTTGGGTGATGAGTGGAAGGTGAGGCGAAACTGAGTTTATGTGCTTTGTTGGAAATGACCATCAGAATGCATGGAAAAGTAACTTGGTGGGGGGGGGCTTGCAGTGGAATATGTGTAACTTAATTGTTTTGGAAATGCAAGTGTTAAGCATCTTCATTTTAGTATCGCTCCTATTTCCTATACAGCATAAAAAGTGGTGAAGTGAAAACTTTGTATTAAGGTTCTCATCACTGCCTCGTGTGTTTGTAAAATTTGCTTGTGTTGTGCCTATTACACGTCACACATTTTGGTTTTGTATTTTACAAGTCTGCATTGTTAGCTGATATTTTTGGGACCACTCGCATAAATCACGTAGGCTACAAGTTAATTGCTGTTGCTTTTAAAATACATGTCCTTTGGGGTTAGTCATTATTTTATTACTGTCCAGGGTTAAATAAAGCAGTGGATTACAGTACAGTTTGAAGCGTGCTGTTATATTGGAATACTGTTGGGCCCTTCGCTGCTCTGATGGTTTTCAGAACGGTATGGAAATGCTAATGTTATGTTAATCTGTTACTAACACACGCCTAAGGCCTATATAGTTATATTTTACTTGTCTAGGGGTATGTTGTCCGCATCAGCAGTGCAATATTTCTCTCCATGTGTTCCCATACCTGGCGTGTCACGCAGTTTAATGGTTACTTTCCCTCCATCTTCAAGAACAGTAGATGTTTCAGCGCCCAGGCTAATGTGCTGCATAGCTCAATACATATAAGGTCCCAAAGGCGAGACCGATTGCATTGCAAATGCTTGTTTCTAAAAAATGTGACTGCTATTTTTTTACGTGTTGCTTATAATGTAGTTTGTCTTCTTTTATTGCGTGTATCTTTTATGATTTGTCCTCGGAAGATCGACTAGAGACGACTTGACTTGACCCACTTTGTTCCGGATTTAGCAGTTTCTTTGCAATCCAGATGCAGTCTGCTCCTTATGCACTAATATAAATTGATTGAAAGATCATTCTTCTCTCTCCGTTCATTTGTGCCTATTTTAGGAGTTTATCCACATCCTGGGACTGAGAAGCTGTGAAAATTCTGCTGACGCTACATGTTTTGCCAGACCTTGCTCCTATTACCGGTCTTTTCTGACAAGAGTGGGTAAGAAACTAAGGGTGACAAAGAAGAAACTGCTAAAGAGTTCAGGAGACTTTACATAGTCCTGAAATGTAGACGAAGGCAGGATTCACCATCCTTCCTTTGCACTGTTGCAATGGGCCATGGTCTGTTTTCTCAAGCCATACTGCCCAACAGCTGAAAAGCTCTATTTGGATGAAATCGGAGCAGGGCCAAACCATGAAAAGAAACCACAGCACAAACTGAGATTGCTAAAAAAAAAAAGTCCACGTACCTCACCAATAGTAATAAACATTTTTCTGTGCCTTTAAGCAGATCATCACAAAAGTAGAATAGCTTAAATGTCTAGCGTAGACGCGATATAAATTCAGTAATTCCTCCATTGGCATACAGCATTGTGCTCAGAGTAAAAGCTACACTTGAAGTAGAAAGGTGCATTTTATACAAAAAATAAATTGTTGGTTCATGTTTTAAGTTTTGCCAGTTTTGGTAACACAGATGTACTTTCATTTATCTTAGTTTCACCCTTTTGCTAAGTTATGTTCTATTTAGGTGGTGCTTTATCTTGGAAAATGCCACCAACATTTGAAAAACGAAATCAAAGAATTTAATTAAGTATGGGTTCAAAATGTATTTTACCAGCAAAGAGATATAGTAAAAGGTTGCATGTGTGTTTTTAAAAATATTTTCTAACAACCACCCAAAACGCAACCTTTTTCTAACTTTTCTGCTCACATGCTGACCAACCTATGATGTCACTTTCTTGTTTGGGCGCTGCAAGTATATCACAAAGCAGAATCTATGGATGGGGTGTTTTTAATGATCTCATGACTGCACAGGTCATGGTGGGTGACAAGGTTACGGCAACGTCCCAATCAGACAAGGTGGTTTGCCAGTATAGCAGCAAGCTGAGCAGCTATGCGCGGTGGTGATCATGAAACTGTGACCTGAAGTATGCGCAGATCTTGTGTACCACAGTTAATTAGTGAGCCACTTGACTGGCTTTCCCTGATCCAAAGGACATGAGTATTTTCTGTATGAACACAAGGAGGTGAAGTGCTAAGAATTGGGCATAAACACACTCTTAATGGACAAGGGTGCTTTCTTTGTAGTGTAAGGCCTGTGACAAGCAAATGACTGGTTAGTGAATAGGGCTGGGTGACACAATGTAACTTTGTAGGGCAAAATGTTGTCAAATTTTATGAAATTCCACAAAATGATGCTTTTGTTGTGAAATGTGCTATACCAGTATTCCACGTCATTTTCTTCTGTCTGAAGGTGGAGCCTAAGTTAAAAGGTTTCTCGAGATAATATTATGAGACTGGTTTGAGTAGAATATATGTATCTCTAGGTGAGACATTTTCTACTGGAACTAGCCTTCTCTGGTATCTTGTGAGACTTTTTAATGCATTCTCGGATTTAAAAAAAAACAATAAAAATTGTACAACATAGTGAAAAGCAACATTTTGACACATTTCGTATTACACTGAATTCTGGGATTTCGCTAATTTCGCCTGTGTAATTAAAATTGACCTCAGGCCTAGTCCCTAGTCTACGATAGATGGACAATGGCTGTCTTTGTAGGTTGAAGCTTATGTGATGATGTAAAACACTGGAGCATATGTACAAGGAGTTAACGCCGCCGTAGTGTCAACTTTTTGATGTTACGGCTGCTTTTTTTTATCGCCCTATTTACAAGTTGCCGCTAACCGCAGTTGGCAGCAGTTTTCCGATGTAAATGTGAATTTTTAGGATCGCCACTTCTGTTAGCGGAACTTAACGAAAATGAGATGCAAGGTAGGCGCTCCTGTGCACAAACTGCCGCTAAACCCACTTTGCGATATTTGCAAGGAATTCCTTGTATGGTGCAAAACCAAAAAAACTGCCTCTGACTCCAGTTAGAGGCAGTTTTTTAAGACCAGAAAATAGCTGGTCTTAAAAATGGTGCAAACACTTGGGGCCTCATTTCAGAAGGTTTTGGTGCTGGACAGCGCTGCAAGGAATGTTGCTGCGCTGCCCTGCAACAAAACTACTGGGCAGGAATGCGCACCAGAGCAATGTCAGTGAAATTGCTCTCCCACCCTCGCAGCTCCACCATTAAGTGAGGCCTGCCCCTGCCCCTGCACTCTCGAGTGTTGGTGATCGAGTCCCTCCTCCACCCGCAGGTTTCCCTGCGCCTCATTCATGGTGGTCTAGTGGACCTCTGTCTCCTTCCTCTAACTCTGCTCTTTCACTCGTTTTTCTACCCTTTTTTATCTCTCACCTTTCTGCACTTTCTGCATCTCTGCTCTTTTGTGCCTTATTTCTGCTCATTTTCCCTTCCTCTCGCTCTGTCCTTTCACTTGTTTTCACTCATTTTTCTACCCTCTTTTATCTTTCACCTTTCTGCACTTTTCTGCATCTCTGCTCTTTTGTGCCTTATTTCTGCACATTTTCCCTTCCTCTCGCTCTGCCCTTTCACTAGCTTTCACTCATTTTTCTACCCTCTTTTATCTTTCACCTTTCTGCATCTCTGCTCTTTTGTGCCTTATTTCTGCCTATTTTCCCTTTTTTCTTTATCCCTTATTTCCTCCCTTTACCTTTCCCCGCCGCTGCTGCCCCGCGGCCCCGCCCCCAGCGCGACCGGCCAATCCAGCTCCCCTCCCCGCTCCCGCCTCCCAGCTGTCCAGCCCTCCCGACCCCTACTTAATGGCGGCCACTGCGGGGACAGGCGAGCAAGACCACGGACTCATTGTCAGTGAAATTGCTCTCCCACCCTCGCAGCTCCACCATTAAGTGAGGCCTGCCCCTGCACTCTCGAGTGTTGGTGATCGAGTCCCTCCTCCACCCGCAGGTTTCCCTGCGCCTCATCCCTGGTGGTCCAGTGGACCTCTGTCTCCTTCCTCTAACTCTGCTCTTTCACTCGTTTTTCTACCCTTTTTTATCTCTCACCTTTCTGCACTTTCTGCATCTCTGCTCTTTTGTGCCTTATTTCTGCTCATTTTCCCTTCCTCTCGCTCTGCCCTTTCACTTGTTTTCACTCGTTTTTCTACCCTCTTTTATCTTTCACCTTTCTGCATCACCAGCCGACTCCCACGGACCCTTCAGCTGTCACCGCTGCCGGCACACCTGCAGCACCGCCAAGAACACGGATCCAGCACAACCCGCCCACAAGAACACAACCGAACCGAAGACCCTGCAATGCATCCTCCTCAACGTCCGATCCCTCCACAAACACGCCACAGAAATCTGGGACCTCCTCGACAGCACCACCCCGGACGTAGCGTTCTTCACCGAAACCTGGACCAACACCACCTCGGGACCGGACATCGCCATCCCCCAAGGATACAAGATCTCCAGGAAGGACCGCCCCACCCGCCCAGGAGGAGGAATCGCCATAGTCCACAAATCCAGCCTCCGCCTGAGCACACTCCCTGACGAGCCCACAGAACTGATGGAACACCTTCACTTCAAGATACTGGCCAGCCCCACCGCCACCCTCCGAGGAACCCTCATCTACCGACCCCCTGGACACGGCGGACCCTTCGCCAACTCCATCACGGACATTATCTCCCCGCAGGCCATCGCATCCACCAACTACACCCTGCTGGGAGACCTCAACTTCCACCTCGACAACCAACTGGACCGATACACCACATCCCTCCTGGACAACCTCCACAACATTGGACTGCGCCAGATCGTGACCGAGCCCACGCACTCAGCAGGACACACCCTCGACCCCCTCTTCACTACAGGAAACTCCATCACCTTCAGCCACACCACCGAACTCCCATGGACCGACCATCGTTGCGTCCACTTCACCTTCAGAACACCCACCATCCACAGACTCCAGCACCTGCTTCCACGAAGAAACTGGACCAAAATCACTGACGACCAGCTCACCTCCTCACTCAACAACTCCACCCCAACCATCGCGGAAAACGACGACCCCAACACCGCAGCCCGAACCCTGCATAGATGGATCACGGACAGCACCAACACCATAGCCCCCTCAAGAAAAACAACAATACACGCGCCAAGAAAGCCAGATGGTTTACCACCGAACTTCGAGAGTCCAGAAGCACATGCCGCCGCCTCGAAAAGGCCTGGAGGAACACCAAATCCACAGAAGCCCACGAAAACTTCAGAGCCGCCACCAACGCCCACCATCAACTCATCAGAGAAACGAGGAAAAAGCGATTGAAGACAGAATCTCCACCCACGCGCACAACAGCAAGGAACTCTTCAGCATCATCAAGGAGTTCGCCCAACCCACTAGCGAGTCTACCGACATCCCTCCCTCACAAGACCTCTGCGACAAACTCAGCACCTATTTCCACCACAAAATCAAGAGCATCTACGACAACTTCGACGAAGACAACCAACACACTGAACCCTCACCAACCACCCCCGACACCCGGAAACCAGCGATTGACGACTGGACAGCCCTCACCACGGAAGACACACTGAAGACAATGAAGTCAATCCACTCAGGGGCCCCCACGGACCCCTGCCCCCACCACATCTTCAACAGAGCCGCCGACACCATCGCACCCATGCTCCGCCACACCATCAACCGCTCCCTGGTGACCGCCTCGTTCCCTGACGACTGGAAACACGCCGAGGTCAACCCCCTCCTAAAGAAACCCTCAGCGGACCCCACCGACCTCAAAAACTACAGACCCATCTCCCTGCTCCCGTTCCCAGCGAAAGTCATCGAGAAAGCCATCAACAGCCAACTCGCCACATTCATTGAAGAACACAACATCCTCGACTCCTCCCAATCCGGCTTCAGAAAAAACCACAGTACGGAAACCGCCCTCCTCGCCGCAACAGACGACATCCGCACCCTACTGGACAAAGGAGAAACAGTAGCCCTCATCCTCCTCGACCTATCAGCGGCGTTCGACACAGTCTCCCACCGCACCCTAATACGCAGACTCTACGACGCAGGAATCCAGGACAAGGCCCTCGACTGGATCCGCTCCTTCCTCTCCGGCAGGACGCAGCGGGTCAGTCTCCCCCTTTCCTCTCGGACCCCACACCTACCACCTGCGGAGTCCCCCAGGGCTCCTCCCTCAGCCCGACGCTCTTCAACGTCTACATGGCTCCACTCGCCCCCATCGTCAGAACCTACGGACTCAACATCGTGTCATACGCAGACGACACCCAGCTCATCCTCTCCCTATCCAACAAGCCCAACACCGCCAGACGCAACTTTCGAGAAGGCATGGAAGCCGTCGCCAAATGGATGAAAAACAGCTGCCTACAACTAAACACCAACAAAACAGAAGTACTCATCATGGGCCCAAACCCCGATGCCTGGAGCGACACCTGGTGGCCCCCCACCCTCGGAAACCCGCCAACCCCCACGGACCACGCACGCAACCTTGGAATCATCCTGGACTCCGAGCTCAAAATGGACCGCCAGATCAACTCTGTCTCGTCTTCCTGCTTCCACACCCTCCGCCTCCTTCGTAAGACCTTCAAATGGATCCCCCTCGAACACCGAAAGACCGTAACTCACGCCCTGGTCACCAGCAGACTCGACTACGGCAACGCACTCTACGCCGGAATAAACAAAAACCTCACACGCAAGCTACAGAACATCCAGAACGCCGCCGCAAGACTGGTCCTCAACCTGCCAAAACACTGCCACATCTCCCAGCATCTGCGCACACTCCACTGGCTCCCTGTCGAGGCGAGAATCACCTTCAAGATGCTCACCCACGCACACAAGGCCCTCCACGGCACCGGACCAGCATACCTGAACAGCCGACTCAAATTCCACGCACCCCAAAGGACCCTACGATCAGCCCAGCTCTCCTACGCCGTGGTCCCCCGCACCAGAAAGACCAGATCGGGAGGCCGCTCCTTCTCCTTCCTCGCGGCCAAAGCATGGAACGCCCTTCCGCTCCACCTCAGACAGACAACATCGCTCCCCATCTTCGCAAGAAACCTCAAAACCTGGCTTTTCAACAGACCCCCTCCTTGATGGATGGAACCTGCACCCCCCCCCCAGCGCCTTGAGACCCTTACGGGTGAGTAGTCGCGCTTTAACAAACCCCTTATTGATTGATTGATTGAATAAGATAGAGTGCATTCCTGGGCCTCATTCATGAAAAGTGTTGCATCGCTGCAACAAAACAGTGTTGCAACACTTTACTGTGCCCTTCTTGCGACACCATGGATGCGCTGTATTCACTGTATGGCGCTCCATGCCGCAATTTGGAATACTGATGTATCTGTAAGCGCTAAAGTCACGCATTGCTGCAGTTGTGTCACAAGCATGACGCAATTCCAGCAATGCACGGGGCCAGCCTATCCCTATGGCATGCGTCACCCTTACGCCTGCCATGAGGCAGGCGTAAGGTACTGACGCAGTGGCATCCTACAATTGTTGCAGTGAAATCTGATGGATTTCACTGCACCACTTCTTTGAGGCTTTGTTGCATTAGAACGCCCACCCTTCATACATCATATCTGATGCAGGTATAACGTGGCACAGGGCTTCACAAGGTCATGCATATGCCTAAATGCGTCACTTTGCAAATACAGCGCAACATGGTGCAAAAATCACGCTGCAAGTACGTCAAGAAAATGACGCACCGGCGGGGTGAAACTGTCAGAAGGGGCTCATGAATAAGCCCCCCTATCTTTTTCCCTTATGTTGGCGCACAATGGCTGCCATGCGCCAATGCAGGCACCCTTGCACCATGGTGCAATCTTGACTCTGTTGCAGAGTTGATTGATGCTGTGGCTCCATCTCTTCTTGAGATGTCTGCAGGTGGGGCTGGACTAGTGGAGGGCGGGAGTGAACCAGTTGGCCTTCTTGTGGTGGTGTTTGCCTGGTCTTTTCTTGAGGGGTGCCAGGGTGTCGGCGCAGTTGGAGATCCATTGGTGGAGGTTGCGCGCTGCGGTGTTGGCGTCTGAGGGAGTTGACAGGAAGTTGTACGGTGGCCTTGATCCAGCTGCGACGGGGGGACAATGATGGTGATGGTGTATGGTGGGCGTGGTGAAGGTGTGATGTACACAATGAGAGTCCTGTGGTGTGGCTGTAGTTGAAGCTCCCGCTGGTGGAGAAGACGGGCTTGAGTGTGTGTCCGGCTATGTGGGTTGGTGCGGTGACCTGCTGCTTGAGTCCAATGTTGGCGAGGTTCCCCAGGAGGGGGGTGGTGTTCTGGTCACTAGGGTTGTTCAGGTGGAACTTGAGGTCTCCGAGTAGGATGTAGTCGGTGGATGGGAGAGCCTGGGGTGCGATGAGGTCTACAATAGCAATGGTGAATGGGGGTTTGTGGCCTAGGGGGCCTGTAGATGAGGGTGCCGCGGAGGGTGGTGTTGGGGTTGGTCCAGATCTGGAAGTGGCGGTGTTTCATGGTCAGCGTCGGGTCATTATAGTGCGTGGTCAGTCGAAGTGTGCTTTTTTAGACAATGGCAATGCCTCCTCCTGGCTGCTTGGGTGGTTCGTGCGGGTGAATTTGTAGCCGTCGTGGATGGTGATGGCGATGTCCGGTCCGGAGCAGAGGTTGGTCCAGGCTTCCATGAAGAAGGCGATGTCTGAAGATGTGGCATCGAGGAGGTCACAGATTTCTGTTGCGTGTTTATGGAGAGAATGCATGTTGAGGAGGATGCATTTGAGCCGGTCGGCTGCGCTGTTGGACAGCTGGACAGCAGGAGGCGCTGGTGTGCTGATGTGGCAGAAGGTGCGTTTGCAGTTTCAACAGGCACATGGTGCAAGAAAATTCCTCAATGTTGCTAGATGGCAGGTGGTGGGGCGTCCAGGGTTGATGGCAAGGAGGGTGCTGGTGTCGTAGCGGTGGAGTGTCCGAGAGGAAGGGTCTTTGGTGCTGGGCACAGTCCAGGGGCAGACGGACACAGAGGGGCTTGCCTTTGGCACACCAGTGGTACGCCCGCAACGCATGGCCGCACAGCGGCTGCCATTATGTAGTGCTGCAGGCGGGACTGGACAGCTGGGAGGCGGGAAAGGACACTGGAGGGTGTAGTGGGCGGGGACGCGGGTGGAGCGGGGGTTGTAAATATATTTTTTACAAATTCGTACCTCGAGGTCAGTTCCCGCATCTTCTGTGCTCTTGCACTCCTGAGTCTGCTTCCAGGAACAGGAAGCAGGCAGCCAGGCTCCCTCCCCTAAGCCAATCACAGCGCTGCCATTGGGCATTCTGATTGGTCTTGAGTGCCGTGACAAGGCGTTCAGCCAGGGGCTGGAGGGGTGGGCATGTTCTCCATGTAGACTGTAATGCAGCCAGCATTGCAAATAGGGATGTGCGCATGACTGCTTTGGGCGGCCTGAGAGGGAAGACCAAATAGTCATTGCGCACTTGAGTGGGCATACCACTCCGCCCCTGCCCTGCTCCATGAGTAGAGCAGCCCCACCCACCCTCCCGCCCGCAAAGGAAACATGGCATGAGTACATCAGAAAGTTATCATCATGTTATGTTTCCTCTTCTTGCACTGCTTAAAAGCTCTTCTGCCATAGCGGATGAGCCGCCACTGGGGGTGCGTCACACACAGGTGCTAGGCCTGAGCCCGACTCGACCCGTGTGCCTCCTCCGCTATGCGTACCGCCTTCTCCTCACCTGGACATTGACACCGTAGCGCAATTCGCTGTGCACTCTCCAAATTTGTGACTCAGGCATCAGGACCCTCAGGCAGGCGGGATTTCACAAGCCTGGGTACAGCAGTCGCCACCAAGTCCGCTGGGGAACCTCCCGATGCAGGTGATGCATCAGGGCCCCCTTAGGCGTGAAGTTGCATTGCTCCCACCACACAAGTTCAGCGCAGCTCAGGGGCCTCACCCTCCACAGCGTCCGGCCAGCACAACATCCTCCGGCCTGTGATGCAGAAAGGTGCGCCCCACCATTGGCAATCCCCTCCGTGCACCACGGTGTAGTGGTGGCGCGTGGTATGCAATGCAGACCTCCCTACATTGGTGTGAAGGAGCGCCTCTACCATTCACAGCTCCAAGGGGCACCAGGTGGTCTTCTCACACAGGTCAGCAACGTATCTCCATGCAACCTGGCAGACTTTACCACCAGGTAAGGGCAATCGCCGACGCCTCAATGTCTACCGCCACGTCCCAGCAACTGTACAGCACCTCCGCATCCCACTCTGGGCCCCAGACACAGGACCAGCGAGGCCTACAGGCCCCGGGGAGTGTGCGCGCTTTCAAGGTTTTGGATGCCATGGTGTTGCAAGGAGTGCGCAATGATAAGTGATGCATCACTGATTTTGCCCAGCAATGTGCCTCTTTTCATGATTGTAGCCCTGAATGACTCTTCCCCTGGGACTCTGTCTGGTCATCCTGGCTATTGGGGAGCTTGGGCGGTTGTTGATCTGTGCTGCACTTGGCCCTGGCTGCTCCATTCTGCATTCCAGTGGTTTTGTTTCCTATTTTTCATTGGAGGTGGACATATAGGCTATTTTTGCATCTAGAGGCAAAAAAAGTCACATTGGGCCGACTAACGTGCGTTTTTTTGCCACTAATGGGCCTTTCGTCAGCTTTTGCCCACTAACGTCAGAATTTGTATCGCCTTCACGCTAGTGTTAGCGGCAGTTTTCACCGCGGCTACCTGAAACTATTGCCATGTAGCGGCGTATTGTAAATACATCGCTAACAGGGCGATAGTTTTTTGTGATAGGCTGCGTTAAGAAAACTGCCGTTAGCGTTAGTTAGTGGCAGTTCTTGAACATATACCCCACTGTGTCTAGATTACTAGCCGATTAGTGCACTGAACCAGTCAGATCAGGGCTGCTGCATGACAAAATGGGCTCCATGGAAATATCCTCCCTCTTCTTTTTCCTAATGTTTTTTCAGGTGGATGCATTGCCGCCCCAGAATGTTGGTTCGATGTGTGGTGGGTTTTATGGTGACAGGGTTTTATGGTGACAGGTAAGCCCTCAAAATGAGGTAATCTTTTTCCCACCTTAGGTACTTTGTTGTGAACGCCTGTAAATATAACTCTGATGCTCCTTCAAGTACAAAGTATGAGTGTTGGCTGTGCTTTGATGAATAATTCAATAAAGAAACGAATATAGAGCCAAACCTTTACAGTAGGGCATCTGAGAATTGTCAACACTGCAGACACCTGGGAATTGTTAGCTTGTCCAATGGAGACCGAAGGCTGCAGGGGATGCTAGTTGGGGATGGGGGCCTCAGAGCTAACTGCGTTTTGTTACCAGGCAGCACCAGGCTGGCACCAACTGATATCTGGGTGGCTGACAATGATCTGCGCCTCCCTCAGGAGGAGGATTTCCTTCAAGTGAAGAGGATGCAGTGGCACTCTGGCAATCTACACAGTATGGAGGATGGTGAGTTAAATAGCATTAAACATGCATCACATGTCGGAATCCAAATATGTCTTTCAGGCGGCCATGCTGCTATGATTCAATGCCTTAGCTAGATTCATCCATACCTAAACATTACAATATTATTTACATTTTGTAAACAATGTGGTATTGTAACCCTGTGCAAGAGTCGAGGCTTTAAAATGGGACATGTAGTTGGCTGAGTTCAGTATGAGGACCAGGAATAGGTGTTCTTCCGGTTCTGGAGGCCCAGAGAGCGGAAGGGAGGCCCCATTGTGCCTTCCAATGAACAAGAGCTCGCGCAGTGACCTGTAAATACAGTAGCAGCGTGGGTCAGCTGCAGCCAGTAACTTGCTTGCACAGAGCCAATAAATGGAACCCAGCACTGGGCAAGGCAAGTTGAGGCAAGCACTATTATCCAATGGACAATTAGCAGGCATTGGGCAGGTGCTATTCCCTTCTGATTTAAAACCTTTCTGACTGGAATATCCTTTACTAAGAGTGAAACTGTGCTGGGATGGCAACTTTATTCTGCTAGAAAGAGAGGAGCAAAGCATTCTTCTCGTTGCAAGGCCCTATTTAGAAGTTTACAAAGTTTTTATGACACAAGCTTATCTTATGTGTAATTGTCCTTCATTTTGCGTGCGAGTGCATACGTTGCTGAGGTTTTTCTCGCAAATAATAAAAAAATGTGTTGCACCAGAAATTCAGAAGCCTTTTTCAAGCAAGTGTGTGCCCTGCTCAACTCAACACAAATAAAATTGCTTTACAAACTCTTTGCAAATGTCCCGATTGTCCGGTGCAAATCCAACTCACCTAGAACTTTCACCTTTCACCTTTCCCATTTTTTTTGTTTTTAAAAATGCCCATTTGTAGGGCGCACTTAGGTAAGCAGTATTAGACATCCATGACTCTCAGTCCGAAGATTGCAGAGCCCCCTTTTCTACCCCCAACCCCCGCATAGTGCTCCACCTATGCTGAGCAGAGTATGCAGAGACATGTTGTTTGTGTTACTGTCTTTTTACGAGCATTTCCCACTGTAAATGGTGCCGGACCTCGTTCCTTTATGGGACCTTGCTCCATTACTTAACAGTGCACATTATAAATACTGTCCCTTTTTTGAAGCATAGTCACACAAAAGTGGTAAAGACGTCAGTGGTTGCTATGCGAGCAGGTTCTGGGTGAGAGTGAGGCATTATTGGGTGTTGCCAGTCTCTATTTTTCTGATTCAGTTATCGGAGATTCATCAGACGAATTGCCTTATGTTATTGCCACTCCAGTGCAGATATCTGACTTTTGATCACTGTTTTTTCTTTGATTAATCACCCTCTAGACACTCTGACAGATCGTTATGAAGTTATTTAAGTCAGACGGATATTGTGGCATTACCAGCATCAGATGGACCATGTGGTAAAACAAGGATGTACGGAAAGCGTGGAATGCATGACTTAACTTGCAAACAAGGTGCTTGCCAGGAAAAACAACCTGTGACGTACATTGCTCTGGCTTTACTCCATCTTTCTCTTGTACACATCTATCATTGTGCGGCTTTTCTCGCCATGCTATTTCTCAGAGTTTTAACTTTCCTCACCTGATGGTTGCGCAGTCTTAATTTTTTTCTCTTTTACTGAATCACACTGCTCTTTCTGAGTGGCTAAGTTCCTCTTTTGTCTTGTGCCTTCAGTAGGTTTTGGCATTATAGCCAAGTCCTGCCCCTTTATCTAATAGCTGTTCGCTGCTTTAAGGTTTAACTTTTCCATGTGGGCGAAGCTTCCATTGGTGCAGCAGGTGCAGTGGCACCAGGGTTCCATCGAACCCTTATTTTTGCTGTATTTGAGTTTAAACAGCGGCAAGGTGCCCACTTACTTAAATGCACAAGGGCCTATGACACTCTGGTTACACCCCTGCTCTTGACAAAAAAGCCAGGACTGTAGGAAGGAAAGGGGTAGGTGTCCCAGAAGTTGCCTGTCCTTGATCAATGGGTAGAGCTAGAGTGCTCAGATGTCCTTAGAACTGGGAAACCCCTGATCCATTGAGTCGTAGTCCATAGGGAGGTGAAGGACAGAGCTGAGTGGCTAAATAATATGTTGTTTTGTAGTTCCAATATATTCAAAGAAGGACCACTGATTCTTTGAATTTCATGGAACTACAAAATAACGTCCTATATAGTCACTCAGCTCTGTCCTTCACCTCTCTATAAAAAGCCAGGATCACTGAAGACGTCACACATGCCATGATCTAGATGCTTTTCCTGAACATTGAACAGATCAAAGTCTGGTTCTATGTGATCTCCTGATGAACAAGAGTTACGAGTGAAAGGGCGTGGTGAACATGGAGACCTGAAGAGACGTGCAGCTTGGTGCTCCGGAGAAATCATATACAATCCTATTCACCCACTCCCCAGGGCCCATCAGTAACTGGCAGCAGATGGGGCTTTCTTGGACCGACTCGGGCAGAACTCCTGGAACTAGATTGGGGCCGGCTCTGGAGATCTGCTTGTATCGCAGGAGCCGCAAGGAGGCCGGGCACAGTCCTGCAGCCTAGATGAGCCAGGAGCAGAGACTGGCATACGGCAGTGCCTGAGAATGCCACAGCTATCTCGGGGGGGGGGGGGATTTGCCCCCGGGCCAATGTCACAGTGTGGAGCATGGCACCCACTGTCAGGGCCTGGGAGTGGGTGCTCGGAACACAGGTGGCAGATCCTGGGCTCGAGTTGAGCTGCCAGATGGGGTCCATATTATTGTACTGCGTTCTCTGGGGCGTGGCTTGAAGAGGACCCGAGACCCTTCCATTGGTGACCCCACCGTCACTCTAGACCAAGGTTGGTCCCAATCATGGGGGACTGGCACGCAGGAGTCATCGCCTGCTTGGTGCAGCAAGTTAACTGAGCATCGCACTTCGTCTCACGACAGGAGGCCTCCTGTGTGTTGCTAAGGGGGCACTTTGACAGCACCCTTTGGAGCTAGGCTGGAGGTCAGTCTCTTGGAGGACTTTGGGCAGAGGGAAGAGGGCCCTACTGGCCTTGCATTCACCCTGCTGGATGAAATGCAGTGTGTTGAGCCACCCCTGCTACCCATCACTTATACTGAAACAGAGGCTTGCCCTAGCCCTGGGGAAGTTTGTGAGGTAAACACCAGTGCCTGGCCTGAGCGACGGCCCCAAGAACACACACCTGGGAAAGCATGGTTACACCTAACACAGCCAGATTGATGCCCAGCACTTCCCATGATGCTGGGGATGCCTCTGTGCCTCATGCCCCGGGCAGAGACATAGTAGGCCAGCTGGAACTAACTTTGGAAAAACATTCAAGTCAGTTTAAACGGATCCTGCTGGCCATTCAGGAGACTAAAACTGTGCTGGAGTTAAAGGTCAATACGGTCACTATAGAGATGTTCCTGCTACATGATGACCATAAGAAGCTGTCGGAAAGGGTTGAGGATGCTGAGTCAACCCTCCGGGTGCTCTGACCTATATTACATGAGACAAGATAAAGTACGTCTGCTCAAGTGATACATGCAACTCCTGCAGGAGCAAGCAGAAGATGACGAAGGCCAGTCCAGGTGCATTAACATTAGACCACTAGGGAACCCAGAATGTGCGGAAGGCCCAAGTGTCGAATTATTCCTGGAGAGCTGGCTGACAGAAACAGTACTAGCTGGCAAACCTCATGATTCTTCTCCATCGAAAGTGCACATCACATCCCAATTAGTGCACATCTGTGAACTATAAAGACAGGCACATGATTCCATACCACAGTGCCCTGGAAGGTAGAAGGCTCAACTGTCACAGCCTACCCGGATTACAGAGCAATGGTTCAGCAGCAACGCACCTCTTACGCCACAGTGACACCCCAACTACACACTATAGGCCTGAAAGATACTCTACTGTTTCTTGCAAAACTCTGTGCAGTGAAAGGAGATTCCGCTAATTTCTACAGCACTCCTGAGGAGGCCTGGAACTTGCTCCGCTCTACAGGCACCGACATGACAGAGGAGGGCGAAACATCAGACAGCGTCTGGGAGCATAAAAAGATAACGAAGCGGCGGAAGCTCCAGTCAAAGAAAGACCAGACGATAGGGTGACTAAGGTTCCCATTAAATCTAAACAGTCTATTTCTATAGTAGTGACAGAGCTAAAGCGACCATTCTTGATCAAAGTTAAAAGTCCACCACTAGCTCTACCAAACTGAAGGGCTGGCTTGGCGTCTACACTGAAGGATGCATATCCATCTATATACGTTTTCTCTATAGCCCAAGTTTCCTGCAGTAGACATACATCATACCTCGCAATGTAACTTATCCAGTCCTGATCACATAATTTCTGGCCGATACCTGCAATATTCCAAGACAATAAATTTAATTTCTGGGAATTATTGGACTCATCAACTATATGAATATCAATACTAGGCTCTATCATACCCTGAGATCTAATATGGTCATCCAAGGGTCACAGTATAATAAGTTCACCGCTCTTCAGCTTCCCACATGACCTATCCACCATATCATGTGAAACAGCTTCAGTATTGGAGCTACCCAAAGAAGACGTTTGTTTAATAACATGATTTAAACCACACACGATCTTTCCCACCCCTACTTGGCTCATTTCCCCAGGGCTATTGCTATCCAAACTGGTATTTACGCACACAGATCTTACATACAGTCAATCTAATGCATTCATAGGAGATTGTAAAGGAAAGGTGCAAGTATTAGGGACATCAGAAGATATAGCATAGTTCTCATTCGATTGCCCCATCTGAGCCCACTGCAATGGGGAAGTTGCTTTTAGTTGTATACCAGTTTGTTTCCCCCCAACATAGTCGCAAGTACGCAAAACAAAATTAATTAAATTTTCAGCTAAAAAATTAGTACATAGAACGATATGGATATGGTCAAACTGCGAGAGTGGAGTTAAACGTCTCTTTGCAAATAAAATATCAGATCTAATTATAGATAGACAATTCCGCTCATGTCTCAACCAGTAGATCACCTTATTAATCAGTGCCTCCGTATCTTCCCTGTCACCTGAATTCAGCTTGGGAACCTGTACCATGTAAATGGACCTATTACGTTTACACTTATCCCTAGGTAGTTGATGGTCAGACTTCAGGGATAAATTCCTTTCAGAAAAACAAGGAACAGAGCCAGTTGGTAAAATAAAGGATGGTGATGGAAGAAACACGGATGAAGCAAAAGATTGTGGTCGCCCTCTAAGGAAGGGAGGCTCAGACACTAACATTTGATTAGAAGACCACTTGGGTAAGAGTGCAGTGGGATTCATAAGCACAGAGTTGGAATTCGTGGCCAACGGAAATGAGTCCTTTGGCTGGGTCTGTTTTATAAATTTCGAAGCTCCAGTCCCAAAACTGCCAATGGAGGAGCAGGCAGCCAGGGCCAGAGCGCAGGTGGAAGCTGAAGTATCGCACTATCACAAAACCCAATTTGACCTGCTCTTAGCAAGGCTTGGATTCTGAGAGGAGCACCAGCGAGTCGGGAATCTCCGATGGACTCCAGCAGCAGGGCCCGGCTCTAATGCCTTGACCAGCAGATGACCTCTGAGGTGAAAGATTGGGATACGCCAGACAACTTTGCGGGTGTCAGGTTCAGAAATGTTAGGGGGAGGAGGTGGCGCAAAGTGGGCGTACACTCCAAAGTGCCTGGTCTGTCAGGACTCCTTCCCAGGTGAGCCTGGGCCTCACCCACACAGCCCAACAAGATGGGGCCCTATCTGCATTGGTCTGTGGTAGGGTTTGATCCTTGTTGCACCACAAAGGCATATACTGTTTGTTTGGACAGAGTGTTTCTGCTTTTCAGTCCTGGGAGAGGGCGTTGGGGATGTTTTACTGTTGCCCTACATTACAGAGGGAAGAGCCCTCATTATTAATTTTGAGGAGGACTGTTAGAAATGGGATCTCTAGTTGGCAAGGGCTTGCACCTTTGTCCAAGTAGGGACCCTCCTTCCTAGTCAGGGTAAGGGTGTTACACTCGTGAAGTAACCCCTGCTCACCCTCGTGGTAGCTTGGCACGAGCAGTCAGGCTTAATTCAGAGGCAGTGTGTAAAGCATTTGCACATAACCAACAGTAATACAGTGTAAGCACTACAAACGGACCCCACACCAGTTTAGAAAAATAACTAATATTTTATATACTCAAGACAAGACCAATTACGACAAAAATCCACAATACTGTACTTTAAAAATGAATGCTTGATAAGGTAACTTCTTCTTTGCAGGAATAACACAAAAACAAAGTTCGTACGAGTCGGTAGCTCTGTCCGAGTCTACCGCGATGCTGAAAACCACAGAGTCTAACAGTTCCAGCTGACCGCGTCGATACGGGCCAGCAGAGTCGTGAACAGACTCGGTCACAATACCTTTTCTCGTTGTGGCGGGCACGGAGTGTGCGAGCCGGTCGGCGTTCGTCGCGGTTGCGGTGCAAGACGGAGCGATGCAAGGTGCGGTGTCCTCTCGATGCGGTGCAGGCAGCGGCTCGATGACAGTCGTGCAGACGGAGTCGGTGAGGCCAAGGCGTGCGATGCAGGGTGAGACGATGCTCGATGCGGTGCTGACAGGTTGCGATGCAGGCGACCAAGCCGGAGTGCGGGAGCTGGCGTCGGACAGCGGTGCGAGTCGGAGCGGTGCGTCGCAAACGTGCGAGCGGTGCCCCAAATGTGATGCGGTCACGATCGTTGAGCCAGATGCAGCGACAGCGTCGGTCTGGTCCGGCCGGTCCAGTGAAGCGATGCAATGCGAACTGCGGTGCCCACAGGTCACGATGCAAGCAGCGGCTCGATGGCGACGGCGTCGAACGTCGTCGTCGGTGAGACCAGGGTTGCGGTGCGAAGCGGGGCGATGCGGTCTGCGGTGCAAACAGGCCACCGGGCCAGCGATGGAGTCGGTTGAGGAGTCGGTTGCGGTTCCCTTCCTCTGTGGCAACTGAAACAGCGTTCCAGAAGCGGTACCCAGAGGGTGGTGAAGTCTTTGCAGTCCCTGAGACTTCTTAACAGGAGGCCAGCTCGGTTTCAGGCCCTTGGAGATACTCAGCACAAGTTTGTAGAAAGTTCAGTCCAGTCCTTTCACTGCCCAAGACAGAAGCAGCAACTGCAGGCCAACCCAACAAGGCAATAACTCAGCAGAGGGGCAGTACTCCTCCTAGCAGCTCTCCAGCTCTTCTTCTTGGCAAGTTCCTTGATTCCAGCGAGATCTAAATTCATGGGGTCAGGGCCCCAATATTTATATCCCTAATTCCTTTGTTCTCTCTTGGCAGAGAGGCCTTTGCCTGGTCCAAACTAGTTCTGGTCAGTCCTGGAGCACTTTGTTGACAAGTCTCCATACTGCCTTTCAGGGTGCAGGGCAGGGACATCAGACACACCGCAGGAGGTGGAGCCAGCATTGTGGAGGAAAGGCCCAGCCCTATTCAGGTCCCAGGTGTACTCCTCCCACCCATCTATATGTAGATCTGGCTATTCAGCCCTGGGCTGACTCACCCTGCCTCCTGGAATCCCCCAGCCCCTGTCACACGCAAACCCAGACAGGCAATACACAAACTGCAGAGGCAGGCTTGGATGGTCAGGCAAGAAAATACCTACTTTCTAAAAGTAGTATTTTCAAACAAAGAATGTTAAAACCAACTTCACTAAAAGATGTATTTTATCATTCTGAGTCCAGGCATACGAAACTCGAATTTCTACCGTGTTCCCTGGGCCAGTTAGGATTATAAGGTGTTATAATCAAAACCGCCCAGTCTGGCCTATGGGGAACAGGTAGCCCTTCAATAGTGAAAAACGAAATAGGCTGTAATTCACTACCAGGGCATGCCAAGCACACCAGGGCATGCCCTACCTTTACATACAACGCACCCTGCCCACAGGGGTACCTGGGGCCTACCATAGGGGTGACTATTATGTACTAAAGGGAAGGTTTAGGGACCGGCAAGTGGTTGCACTTGCCAAGTCGACATGGCAGTCACCGACTGCACACAGGCTCTGCGGTGGCAGGCCTGAGACCCGTTTTACAGGATGCTTTGGTGGGTGGCACAACCCGTGCTGCAAGCCCACCAGCATCATTTGATTTACAGGCCCTGGCACACTCAGTGCCCTTTACTAGGGACTGACACATAAATCAAATAGCCAAACATGGAAATACCAATCCATAACACATTTCTTACAGGAGCACTTGCACTTTACCACTGATCAGCAGTGCGTAAAGTGCGCAGAAACACTAAACCAGCACAAAACAGAGTCAAAACCGGGAGGTCAGAAAGCAAAAACTCAGGGGAAACACGCCAAAAGATGCCAAGTCTAACACATGTCCCCTCCAGCTGAAAGTAGGGAGAACTACCCAACCCCATGGGAGTTCTCTTCACTAAGGCGGAAGAACCTGGACAGACCATCTGCGTTGGCGTGTTCTGTACCAGGGCGGTGTTCCACCGTAAAGTCCATTCCCTGTAGGGAGATGGACCACCTCAACAGTTTTGGATTCTCACCCCTCATTTGCATCAACCATCTGAGGGGCCTGTGGTCTGTCTGAACCCGGAAGTGAGTCCCAAACAGGTATGGTCTCAACTTCTTCAGTGCCCAGACCACAGCGAAAGCTTCCCTTTCTATGGCACTCCACCTCTGTTCCCTGGGGAGTAGTCTCCTGCTAAGGAAGACTACAGGCTGGTCTAGGCCCTCTTCGTTTAGTTGTGAGAGCACCGCTCCCACACCATGCTCTGAAGCGTCAGTCTCCACGACGAATTCCTTGGAGAAGTCGGGCGCCTTGAGCAAGGGCGCCGTGCACATGGCAGCCTTCAGGGCATCAAAGGCCTTCTGGCAGGACTCAGTCCAGATCACCTTCCTGGGCTGCTTCCTGGAAGTCAGCTCTGTTAAGGGGGTCACAATGGTGCCATAGCCCTTAACAAATCTCCTGTAGTAGCCGGTGAGACCTAAGAAGGCTCTCACCTCTGTCTGGGTCTTGGGGGGCTCCCAAGCCCGAATGGTGTCGATCTTGGGTTGTAGGGGCGCCACCTGGCCGCTTCCTACCTGGTGTCCCAAGTACACCACAGAACCCTGCCCAATCTGGCACTTACTGGCCTTGATTGTGAGGCCTGCCTTCTGCAGAGCCCTCAACACTTCACCTAGGTGCTGCACGTGTTCTTCCCAGCTGGAACTGAACACAGCAATGTCATCCAGGTAGGCGGCACTGAAATCCTCCAGTCCAACAACACCTGGTTGACCAACCTTTGGAAGGTGGCAGGGGCATTCTTCAACCCAAAGGGCATCACCCGGAACTGGTAATGACCTTCTGGGGTTGAGAATGCTGACCTCTCCTTGGCCCCATCAGTTAAGGCAATCTGCCAGTACCCAGACGTCAAATCAAACGTGCTGAGGAACTTGGCAGCTCCCAACCGATCAATGAGCTCATCAGCTCTGGGGATGGGGTGCGCGTCAGTCCTGGTGACGGCATTGAGCCCACGGTAATCCACACAAAACCGCAGTTCTGGAGTGGCACCGGGTGCAGCAGCCTTTGGGACCAAAACCACTGGGCTGGCCCAAGGACTGTTGGAGGGCTCGATCACCCCTAACGCCAACATCTTAGAGACCTCCTCTTTGATGCTGGCCCTGACCCGGTCAGTCAACCTGTAAGTCTTGTGTTTCACAGGAGGGCTGTCACCGGTGTCCACGTCATGGGTACACCAGTGAGTAACACCTGGGGTCAGAGAGAACAGTGGGGCAAACTGTCCCAACAACTGGTGACAGTCGCTCTGCTGCTCAGGGGTCAGTGCAGGGGAGAGGATCACACCTTCCACTGACCCGTCATGCTCCTTGGTGGACAGGAGGTCAGGGAGAGGTTCACTCTCCTCTTCCACCCCATCATCTGTCGCCAAGAGCATGCTTACTTCAGACCTCTCAAAGTGAGGCTTGAGGCGGTTCACGTGTAGGACCCTCAAAGGGTTCCTTGGAGACTGCAAGTTCACCAGGTAGGTGACGTCACTTTTGCGCTCCACCACCTCGAATGGCCCAGTCCACTTGTCCTGCAAGGCACAAGGTTCCACTGGGGTCATTACCCACACTTTTTGTCCAGGTTGAAATTCGACCAGAGTGGCATTCTGGTCATATCACTTCTTCATTTCCTCCTGGCTTGCTTCTAGGTTCGCCTGAGCGAGTTTCCTGAAGCGTGCAGTCTGGTTTCTGAAGGCCAGCATGTAACTAAACACATCCTGGGGAGATTTCCTGGGAGCTGCCTCCCAGCCTTCCTTTACCAAACTTAGAGGTCCTCTGACAGGGTGGCCATAGAGAAGCTCAAAGGGGCTGAACCCTAGAGATTTCTGTGGCACCTCCCTGTATGCAAACAGCAGGCATGGTAAGAGGACGTCCCACTTTCGCCTCATGGGTTCTGTTAGACCCTTGATCATGCCCTTTAAGGTCTGGTTGAATCTCTCCACCAGACCGTTTCCTTGGGGGTGGTAAGGCGTGGTGAACTTGTAGGTCACACCACACTCCTTCCACAGGGATGTCATATACTTGGATATGAAATTGGTCCCTCTGTCAGAAACCACCTCTCTGGGGAATCCCACATGGGAAAAGATCCCCATCAACGCCCGGCCCACCACGGGTGCCGTCGTTGTCCTGAGAGGGATTGCTTCAGGGTACCGGGTGGCATGGTCCACCAAGACCAGGATGTACCTGTTGCCCATGGCTGTCTTGGGATCCAGTGGCCCCACAATATCCATCCCTACCCTTTCAAAGGGTGTACCAACCACTGGAAAAGGTTGGAGAGGAGCTTTGACCCTCCTCCCACTCTTACCACTTGCCTGGCAAGTTTGGCAAGACCTGCAGTGTCCATCTGACTGCCTTCTCATTTGGGGCCAGAAGAAGTGGGTGACAAGCCTGTCAAAGGTCTTGTCTCGCCCCAAATGTCCTGCTAAAGGCACGTCATGAGCCAGACCCAGTAGGAAGGTCCTGAAGCGCTGGGGTACCACCAGCACACGGGATGACCCAGGCTCAGCGACCTTAGGCTCGCTGTACAGGAGATCATTCTCCCAATAGATCAGGTGTGACCCGGACTGATTACCAGCTGCCTGGTCTGCAGCCTGCCGCCGCAGACCCTCTAGAGAAGGGCACTCCTTCTGCTCCTCGCAGAATTCCTCCCTGGTGGGACCCCCTTCTTGCTGCCAATGGGTCAGCTCAGAGATGTCTCCCAGTTCAGCTACCTGCTCCCCTGTCGGCACTGGGGCGTCCCCCTCAAGGTCCGCCTCCTCCCGGTCCGTGGGAACATCAGGGGCCGGTTTCCCGCGCACCCTGCCCTTTCTCTTGGCAGGGACTTGGGCCACTGTTTCAGGCTCCAAGTCCTCCTGATTACCCTTTCTGGCTGCCATTGACCGAGTGGACACGCATGCCCACTCTGGCAACCCAAACATCTCCAAGTGAGACCTGAGCTCAACATCCTTCCACAAGGACTGCTCCAGGTCGTTTCCTAGCAGACAATCTACAGGCATGGTAGGGCTCACAACCACCCTCAAGGGACCTGAGACCCCCCCCATTCAAAGGGAACCTGCGCCACCATACATTGGCGCTCTGAGTTGTCTACAGCAACTACTTGGTGGAATGCTCCTGGGACTACTTGCTTCTCAGACACCAGGTGACACCGGACTGAGGTCACACTGGCTCCAGTATCTCTGAGAGCCTCTACCCTCTTCCCATTAATTGTCACCCAGGTGCTGTATTTCTTTGTGTTAGGGGGCACCTGGTTTCCTGGGACCATCTCACTGTCCCCTAGTGAGACAAGGGTCATTTCTGCGGGATCCCCACCCTCCAGTGGGCACCCCTCTTCCCCAAGCGCTACACTAGCCAACACCTTGGACTGTCCACCGGTGGGTGGCTGCGGCCCCTTCGGGCACTTGGGGTCCCCCCTCATGTGGCCTACCTGGTCACATGCATAACACTTGCGGGGGCCGGTCTCAGCAGGCTTCCCTGAAGAGACCACTGCTTTCTTACATGGGGGCTGGGAACCTTTACCCTGTGTACTAGTTTGGGGCCCTTTTGAGAACTCCTGTGCTTTACCCTTGTCCCCCCCACTTTTCTGCTGGGGACCCTGCCCACCTTTGGCTGAGTCTCCCCCAAACGCTTTCCTGTGGACCCTGGTACTCACCCAGCGGTCCGCCTCCATAGCAAGCTTCCTGGGGTCAGTTAGCTTACTATCCACTAGGTGCTGGCGCAGATCTGCAAAACATAGACTAGACAAGTGCTCCCATGCAATCAAGTTGTAGAGCCCCTGAAAATCTGTCACATTACTGCCCTTTACCCAGCCACCCAGAGACCTGCAAAACACATCCACACATTCCAACCAAGTGTTGGCATCAGACTTCTTACTGGACCTGAACTGATCCCTGTACTTTTCAGGAGTAAGACCATACTTAGTGAGAAGGGCATCCTTCATGTCAGCATAGGTGAGGTGATACCCCTTACCCAAAGCTATCAGAGCATCCCTTGCTTCTTCAGGGAAAAGTGGCCACAATCCTGCTCCCCAATTCTCTTCAGGGACCCCATTCATGTGTATGGCTGCCTCATAACCCTGAAACCACCTTTGTATGTCATCCCCCTTCTTGAACTCCTTGCCTACATTCTTGGGAATGTGCACAATCCTGTCTGCCTTTCTGGACGAATTGCTGCCACCATCTGAGCCTGACTTACTCCTAAGTTCTAGCTCCTTTAAATCTTTCTCATGCTCCCAGAGCAACCTCTTCTCCTCTATGGCCAATCTTCTCTCCTCCCTCTCATTCTCCATCCTGAGCTTCTGTAGCTCAAACTGCCTAGCTTCCCTCCTCTGGGGACAGACTGCTGCTGCTGCCTGACCTGGCGGGTTCCCCCCCACCCAAAAGCACATCCACCCTGGGAGTAGGCTCCTCCAGCTCCTCACTAAGGTTACCAGGCTGCCCACTGGCATGTCTGGCTGCTACCCAGGCCCTCAGCGCCTTTTGTAGCTCCTCCTTCCTTGTGGGGCCTTTGATTTGGACCTTCTGGTTTTTATAAATCGCTCTCAGCTCCTTTACGCCATAGGATTCCAACCTATCCTCCTCAAAGATAACTTCCAGAGATGCAACGGATGATGCAGTTGATTCAGGCATGATGAAAGTTGAAAACTGGCAAGATCAAAAAATAGGCCAAAAGAAAAAACCAGTATGTGGTACGTAATGGTCTGCGATATGGTAGTAGTGCACACCAATCACTGTAAGTCAAGTGCAAACACCAGTCCTATCCTCACCGCTGACAACCAATGTTAGAAATGGGATCTCTAGTTGGCAAGGGCTTGCACCTTTGTCCAAGTAGGGACCCTCCTTCCTAGTCAGGGTAAGGGTGTTACACTCGTGAAGTAACCCCTGCTCACCCTCGTGGTAGCTTGGCACGAGCAGTCAGGCTTAATTCAGAGGCAGTGTGTAAAGCATTTGCACATAACCAACAGTAATACAGTGTAAGCACTACAAACGGACCCCACACCAGTTTAGAAAAATAACTAATATTTTATATACTCAAGACAAGACCAATTACGACAAAAATCCACAATACTGTACTTTAAAAATGAATGCTTGATAAGGTAACTTCTTCTTTGCAGGAATAACACAAAAACAAAGTTCGTACGAGTCGGTAGCTCTGTCCGAGTCTACCGCGATGCTGAAAACCACAGAGTCTAACAGTTCCAGCCGACCGCGTCGATACGGGCCAGCAGAGTCGTGAACAGACTCGGTCACAGTACCTTTTCTCGTTGTGGCGGGCACGGAGTGTGCGAGCCGGTCGGCGTTCGTCGCGGTTGCGGTGCAAGACGGAGCGATGCAAGGTGCGGTGTCCTCTCGATGCGGTGCAGGCAGCGGCTCGATGACAGTCGTGCAGACGGAGTCGGTGAGGCCAAGGCGTGCGATGCAGGGTGAGACGATGCTCGATGCGGTGCTGACAGGTTGCGATGCAGGCGACCAAGCCGGAGTGCGGGAGCTGGCGTCGGACAGCGGTGCGAGTCGGAGCGGTGCGTCGCAAACGTGCGAGCGGTGCCCCAAATGTGATGCGGTCACGATCGTTGAGCCAGATGCAGCGACAGCGTCGGTCTGGTCCGGCCGGTCCAGTGAAGCGATGCGATGTGGACTGCGGTGCCCACAGGTCACGATGCAAGCAGCGGCTCGATGGCGACGGCGTCGAACGTCGTCGTCGGTGAGACCAGGGTTGCGGTGCGAAGCGGGGCGATGCGGTCTGCGGTGCAAACAGGCCACCGGGCCAGCGATGGAGTCGGTTGACGGAGTCAGTTGCGGTTCCCTTCCTCTGTGGCAACTGAAACAGCGTTCCAGAAGCGGTACCCAGAGGGTGGTGAAGTCTTTGCAGTCCCTGAGACTTCTTAACAGGAGGCCAGCTCGGTTTCAGGCCCTTGGAGATACTCAGCACAAGTTTGTAGAAAGTTCAGTCCAGTCCTTTCACTGCCCAAGACAGAAGCAGCAACTGCAGGCCAACCCAACAAGGCAATAACTCAGCAAAGGGGCAGTACTCCTCCTAGCAGCTCTCCAGCTCTTCTTCTTGGCAGGTTCCTTGATTCCAGCGAGATCTAAATTCATGGGGTCAGGGCCCCAATATTTATATCCCTAATTCCTTTGTTCTCTCTTGGCAGAGAGGCCTTTGCCTGGTCCAAACTAGTTCTGGTCAGTCCTGGAGCACTTTGTTGACAAGTATCCATACTGCCTTTCAGGGTGCAGGGCATGGACATCAGACACACCGCAGGAGGTGGAGCCAGCATTGTGGAGGAAAGGCCCAGCCCTATTCAGGTCCCAGGTGTACTCCTCCCACCCATCTATATGTAGATCTGGCTATTCAGCCCTGGGCTGACTCACCCTGCCTCCTGGAATCCCCCAGCCCCTGTCACACGCAAACCCAGACAGGCAATACACAAACTGCAGAGGCAGGCTTGGATGGTCAGGCAAGAAAGTACCTACTTTCTAAAAGTAGTATTTTCAAACAAAGAATGTTAAAACCAACTTCACTAAAAGATGTATTTTATCATTCTGAGTCCAGGCATACGAAACTCGAATTTCTACAGTGTTCCCTGGGCCAGTTAGGATTATAAGGTGTTATAACCAAAACCGCCCAGTCTGGCCTATGGGGAACAGGTAGCCCTTCAATAGTGAAAAACGAAATAGGCTGTAATTCACTACCAGGGCATGCCACGCACACCAGGGCATGCCCTACCTTTACATACAACGCACCCTGCCCACAGGGGTACCTGGGGCCTACCATAGGGGTGACTAATATGTACTAAAGGGAAGGTTTAGGGACCGGCAAGTGGTTGCACTTGCCAAGTCGACATGGCAGTCACCAACTGCACACAGGCTCTGCGGTGGCAGGCCTGAGACACGTTTTACAGGATGCTTTGGTGGGTGGCACAACCCGTGCTGCAAGCCCACCAGCATCATTTGATTTACAGGCCCTGTCACACTCAGTGCCCTTTACTAGGGACTGACACATAAATCAAATAGCCAAACATGGAAATACCAATCCATAACACATTTCTTACAGGAGCACTTGCACTTTACCACTGATCAGCAGTGCGTAAAGTGCGCAGAAACACTAAACCAGCACAAAACAGAGTCAAAACCGGGAGGTCAGAAAGCAAAAACTCAGGGGAAACACGCCAAAAGATGCCAAGTCTAACAAGGACCATATTGGGGAAGACATTCTATGGCAACATCCAAATTTTACATGATGTTGTCTATGTCTTTATGTAGCAGTTACGGGTATGGGACTGGGCGGTAAATTTATTGGCTGGACTAAACTACTTTACACAAACCAGACAGCCAGAGTAAAGACTGTCACAATCATCTCAGACAGTTATAGGGTGGGTACGCTAACCTGGCAGAGGTGTCCACTATCGCCCATGCTGCTTGCCTTGTCCTAGAGCAACTTGTCAATGTGATCTGCCAAGGAACACAATATCAAAGTCTCTGTATTAATAGGACAACACTTTATTACTCACTATATGCGGATGACATGCTACTATATACTCGGGGTACTAAGGCAGATATCCACGGAGCTTTTGCTGCATAGGAGCAATATAGTGCACTATCTCGCTTAAAAGCCAATTGCCAAAAAGCCTGTGCATCTTGTTGGTACCTACTGAGGGGTGAACTTTCCCGGCAACAATGGGAGACCCACCATGATCAAATATCTTGGGGTCCGCATATGCCACATGGTGGAGCAACTTCTTGAAGGCAATATACGGGCGACAGTGGAAGCACTGTGCCCAGCCATCAGGTTTTTGTTAACACTCCCACTTTTGGTCATGGGAAGAATAGCCCTGACCAAGATGATCATTTTCACTAGATTGCTATATTACTTTATGGCTCTTCCCGCGCCGATCCCTGAGGGAGGTGTTCTGCGATATCGATGTTCTAATACTACCGTTAATATGCGGGAAAAGAATAGCACTGGAGAAGCTATGACTCCCTGCGACGCAGGAGGGCCTAGCAGTCCCAGACTTCAAACTGTATCACCTGGTGCCATAGCTACAGTGGGCAGCACATTGGTGGGAGAATTACTGGGGAGATTGACAGTGAGAAGGTCCTGACTGCCCCCCCCCCAGAACACTTTCATGCACTTATTACTGGCCCCAATGGGCCTACCTCATTAGCGGAAGGAAGCTATCCTGACAACAACTCTTCAGTATGCCTGGCAACGTGCACTGCAGCGTACAAAAACATTTGTTCCCTATACCAGGGAACTCTCAATGCTCACGCTCCTCACCCTTCCCCATAGGACGATTGGAGGGAGCAGACGTACTGGCGGGTGCTTGATCTCACCAGGGTGGATGATTTATATATGAACAACAAGGTAGCACATTTTGACGAGATGTAGGACCAATATGGGATTCCTGCATGGCACTTTTAATTTCATGGTGTGCTGGTGGTGGAGATCCGGCAGTGATGGCGCACAGGTTTGACTGAACCCAAGGTCCATTTGTGAGATCTCTGGGTGTCACCATGCAACCTCGCTGCTATATAGGGCATTGCTGGGGCAAGCGAAAACAGATCTTCAGCTGTTGCTGGACCGATTAGAAACACACTTAGGACTTCCCAATGGTGCTGCAGATTGGGCCAACACGCAATTTAAACTCATTCAATATTACCTTCTCCATAGCAAGTACGTCACACCCAAAAGGATTAATCTTATATCCATAAATGTGAATGCAGGTTGCCCCAGCTGCGCAGAGCCTAACGCTGCATTCCTCCATATGGTTTGGGATGTGCCCAATCCTCACCACCTACTAGAACAAAGTGATGAAAGTGCTATTGATGGCCATAGAATGCCCACTGTCTACATCACCTGGGACCTGCTTCCTGGGTTGGTTTCCCCATCCTAAAACAGGTGCAGTCACGACCAGGTTTGCAGATATGGCATTAATCCATGCTAAAAGCCAGTTGATAATGGCCTGGAAGCCCCCAGAGGGCCCCAGGATTAGGAGTTGGGTCACAGAACTCCAAAAGTGGGCAAGCTAGTGCACAGCTAGTGTCGAATGCCCCCTGAAACTCTTCTCCCAAGTGATAATGCCTAGTTATAGCCTGCACCTCTCACTTTATAACACTCCAAGCGAGGGGAAACTTGGCCCTAGAAAATTGAGCACGCTAAAACGTCTAACTTCTCACAAGGCATATAGCTCTCACTATAATTGTGGCTCTATCCCTAGCACCACCTTCACTCTCATAGGGCTGGTTTCATAGTTTAAAATGATCTTATCTTGTTGTTAGTTTGACTGCATGATAACTTGCTTTTTCATAGCATCTTCGACTACCTACAGCTCAGGTATGGGTCTAAATGCAGTCACAATTACAAACGATATGAGAACCTAAAGTACTTGATTGAGCCTATAACTCAATCCTGGATGGTGCGGTTAAATGTGAAGTACCTTCAATGATATTCGATGTATCTGTAATGCAAAAATCCAATAAAATACGTTTTTTTAAAAGTGTTGAGAGTGAAGAATATTGGGCAGATGACCTGTCCACACTAGACTGAATTCTAACTTCCTACAACATCTCCTCTCCCAGACTTTGGGCCATTGTGTGTTATGAATGAATTCTGATTTCACTGGTTTCTTACACTATCAGTCCCATTAAAATTGCAAGATCCATGTCTTGACTGTTGACCTGGGACATTCCTTCCGGAGATTTCGGCTGCTGAGAGCTGCCAACATCTCTGGGTGAAATTCAGGGGAAAAAGAGACATTACTGGTAGAATTTGACGGAGAATCGTACCCAAAAGGAAATATTCGTTATATAATCTTTCACTTCTCATTCATTTCAAACATGGTGAAAAACATACATTCAAAATCCCTTCACGAGGTATCAAGGCAGACACTTGTATTAGGGCCTCATTATCACTTTGGCAGTCCTCCAGTGGTGCCGCCACTGTGCCCTTCACTGGAGGACCGCCAAAGCTGTGATGCGCCCGCCTGCCAGATTAGGATTTAAATCCAGGTCTGGTGGGCGGTGCTGTGGCGGTCTGACAATGGCATTCTGTTAGGCTCATAGGAGAGCCTAACAGGCAGACCACAGCCATCAGAGTGCCGACTGCACATTCCTGCACGGAGTGTCATTGTAAAGAAGACGAGTGCCGGTAAGATGGGGAAGTCTCTTTATTCACGTCCAGTAACATGGATCCCCGGCAGCAACTGCCGTAACTACGCATTCCGTGTTCCATGCAAGGAACACTCGTTATGGAATGCCCACGTGGACAGCACTAGAGAGATCCCAACACACCCCCCTCCCTTCACATAACCAATTCCCAACACACCCCCCTCCCTTCACATAACATTCCCACCCCACTCCCTTCACATAAACATTTCCCAACAAGCAAACTAAAATCTAATATAATCCTGAAATTTTGTGGGAAGGGACCTAGTTCTAGAAGGATTTTGTCGGGGAACAGGGTCCTTGGAAGGTACAGGATTCCTCGGACACACAACCCCAGAAGGCAGAGTCATACAAGGAGTGTCTACTCCTAATTTGCTTTTCACAAACTCGACTTTTGACTCAGGCACTACCGAGCCAGCACACTTGTTCCAGACTTTCCCATTCTCCAGTACAATCACATGGTCTCTCACTTCTCTGACCCTGACAGGAACAGAAAATCGAGAGGAACCCTTACGAACAAGCACAGGTTTTTTGATCCTCACCCAGTCTCCTCGACGCACCGGAGACACTCTGACACGATCAGATGCATACTTAGCCTGGGCAGCAGCCCTGACATCCGCCACTCTGCCCAGTTTCTGCAAATCCACCTCCTTCCTTAACATCCAGTCCTTGTTTAGTTTGGAACCTGCCACTCTACCTCTAAGCAAAGTGAAAGGAGACATTCCAGTACTAGAGTGGGGAGTAATTCTCATAGCCCACAACATGTCAGAAATCACCTCCTTCCAGTGCAAACCATTAATGGAGGCCAACTGTAATTGATCCTTGATCACCCGGTTAAGGCGTTCGACCAAACCATTACTACAGGGATGATAAAGGGAGGTGAGAGTATGTTTAATACCATGCACCTTGAGAAAATCCTGCATCTCGACAGACACCAACTGGGTACCATTATCAGTCACCAACTCTTCCGGAAATCCCTCTCGAAGAAAAATGTCTTTTAGAAAATTGATGACAGTGGCAGAATTGATTCCTTCTACAAACCTAAGTTCTGGCCATTTGGACATATAGTCAATTAAAACTAAAGCGTACTTGGGAGAACTACCCAGACCACCAAATGGACCAGCCACATCAAAAGCCAATTTGCACCAGGGTGAATCCTTGACTGGAATGGGACTGATGGAAGATGGATAGGTCACTTGAGTTTTATCACTCAGAACACACGCACCACAATCGCGAACGCAGTGTTCAATGGACCGATCGACACCCGGCCACCAAAAGTCTTCTCTAATCCTCCGCTTCATGGCATGGATGCCCGGATGTCCTTCGTGGGCTAAATCTAAAACCCTCTTGCGTAAGGACACCGGAACAACCAGTAATCCACCCCTCCGCAGAATCCCATCAACAAGAGATAACTCATTGCCAATCCTCTTAAATGGAATCAGTTGAGAAGGAAGAACAGAATTAATGGGCCAACCATGAGTTACGAAATCTGTTACCTTACTGATCTCAACATCTTCAGATAGAGCCAGCTTCCAATCAACTTCGGACAAGGCAGCTCCAGTATCAGCTATTGTACTAACAGCGCACACCATTTCCAAATGCTCACCGTCCGGTTCAAGAACATTCTCAGCGAGGGGCAACCTAGATAGGCAATCAGCTACACGATTTTTCACTCCAGCCACGTACTCTAAGCGGTAATTAAATTCATTCAGTCTGTACTGCCATTTGGCAATGCGAGGAGTGGCCCTTCCACCACCCTTGGTGGTAAAAAGATCCACCAAAGGTTTGTGGTCAGTCCTGAGAACAAAAACATTACCCCACAAAAAATTGCGAAAATACTGTACACCCCACCATAGAGCCAATGCTTCCTTTTCAATTGTAGAATAAGTCCCTTTGGCACCCCGGAGTGTTCTAGAGGCAAAAGCAATGATTTCCTCCCTATTGTCGGATCTTTTCTGCATAAGAACAGCCCCAAGACCAACATTGCTAGCATCAGTGGTAACAATGCAGCAATCGTTCATATTGAACAATTTGAGTGGGCGTGCCTGAACAATTGCTTCCTTCAACAACTTGAAGTCACATGCACACTGGTCTGACCATGCATACCTTGCATTTTTTTTAAGCAAACCTCGCAAACACACTTTCCTGTCAGAGAAATTGGCCACAAATTTAGCGTAGTATTCAACTAGTTCTAAAAAGGAACGCAGTTGGTCTTTATTCTGCGGTTCAGGTGCATTTTGGATGGCATCAAGGAGCTTAATTTTGGGTTCTACTCCACTTGCAGAAATATGGTGCCCCAGATAGTCTACACCCTCTTGAAGGAATTTGCATTTGTCTTTCCTCAATGTTAACCCGCTAGATTTAACTATCTCCAATACCTGCTTGACTCTGGCATCGTGCTCAAGAACAGTTTTTCCGTGAATTAAGATGTCGTCTTGGAAGAACACGACCCCCGCAGTGTTCTTAAACAGGTTTCCCATAAGACGCTGAAACACTGCGGAAGCCGACGCCAAACCAAACGGCATACGTAAATAACGGAACGCCCCGTCAGGAGTCACAAATGACGTGAGGTGTCTCGAGTCTTTGCACAGTTCGATCTGATGGTAAGCCGAAGATATGTCGAGTGAAGAGAAATATTTTGCACCCTCCAAAGTTGCCAACATCTCATTGATGTTAGGCAAGGGTTGGCGGTCCACCCATATGCAAGCATTAAGGTCGCGCAAGTCCACACACATTCTAAGAGATTTATCTGCTTTGCACGCCAAAACAATAGGTGACAACCATTCAGATCCCTCAATAGACTCAATTACTCCCATGGTACACAACCGCTCTAATTCTTGTCTAAGTTCGCTACGCATGCTAAGCGGTACTCTGCGCACTTTGTGTGCAACAGCCTTGACGCCCTCCTTAAGAACAATGCGGTGTTGAAATCCCTTGAGCTTGCCTAACTTGCCACTAAAAATTTCAGGGTAATATTGAATCCAATCATTCTCAGCTGACAACCCAGCTGCAACTGTGTGCACAGGGGAGACATCAGGAAGACTGGAATAATATTGTTTGGCTTCATGTTTGGATAAGACCATATCAGGATGATTGGGATCAAGGATGATTCCGAGCTCACCCTGTTCCTCCCATCCCAACAAATTAGCACCTTCCTTTACAACGAATACAGTACCTCGAGCTAAATCCCCCTTGAATTCAAAATTGCCTAAAAATTTGCCTAGAACCTCAACTCTTTTACCACCATAAGCAAAGATCTTTATGCTGGATTGGACAACAGGAATGTCACCCAGACTTTCAAAATCTTTGGCATTAATGAGGGTAAAAGGAGAACCAGAATCGGCAAGAAACTTAATGTGTTTGCCGTTCAGACTTATGGTACACGCGGGAGATTTTCTTCTATGAGGCTCTACGATGGAAGCAATTTCTACCACACCATCTGACTGAATGAAGGAAGAGGACAACATCAATAACTCATAACTTTCATCATTTTCATTATACTCAGCATAATCTTCTTCAATAGCTCTTACAGTTCGTGACGGTCCCTTGTGAGGCACAGTCCCTTTGCACATGCGTGCCAAATGTCCTTTCTTCCCACACTTGAAACAGGTCTGATTTATAGCAAAACAAAACTTGAAATTGCCCAAATGTGATCTACTTCCACAACGATAACAAGAGAGATCTTGTCCCTCAACTTTGGATTTAGACAAATTGGGTGTGGGAGAAGAAATGCGAGGAACATTTGAATTGATTCCCTTAGTCGGTTTGGCAGAAGGTTTGGTGCTAACTAATTTGATTTCGCTAGATGACGAAGATGACGCAGATACACTCAGTTCCTTCATACAAAATTGGGAGTGCTCAATACTTCTCGCTAAAATGAGAGCAGTCTCTAAATCCGGATCCTCAGAGGACAAAAGTTTCTCTTGAATCTTTTTGTTGCACGTGCGCTCAATCAGCTGATCACGGATTATTTCATCCCTGAACTCCCTGTAATTGCAAGTGACGGCTAAGGTCCTGAGGGCTGCAACAAAATCGTCTATGGATTCTCCATGAATCTGTGCACGTTGCAAAAATTTGTGGCGCTCCAATACTATATTTCGCCTGGGATTGAACCTATTGTCCAACGTTTTAACAAGAGAGGCGTATTCATCAACAATAAGCGAATCACCATCATTACCTCCACTGATACATGTTCTTACAAGTTCAAGAGGTAGCGTTTTTAAAATGGTTCTGCCCTCCGCACCCAAATTATAGACAAGTAAAGCTTTTTTCTTTTTCAAGGTAAAAGTGTCACCATCAATCGCCTCAAGATAGGCCTCAAACGTCTCCTTCCACTGTTGCCACATAACAGGAGGAGTACCAGGTGACTGCAAAAAGGGAGGTGGCGCAATTACGTGATCCATTTGCGTGGGTGAGTTGCTGCCCCACAAGTCACAACCAAAAATGAACAAGTTTACGTGACGCCAACGTAATGTGCGTGTCACCGTAGCAACAATAATGTGAAGACAAGTGCAGATGTGCTTGTTAGCATAGAATCACTATTAGGAGAAGAAAAATATATGGCACAATATGGCAAGAACCTCTACATCAAGCAGAAACTGTGCTTGAAAACTTTTCTTTAAATCGTTGAGTTTTTCTTCATTTGCAACATTTAGCAGCGTTCAGTGGCCCCTCAAGTGACCAGGCCCTGGTGCTACTGCACGTGCTGCACCAATAGAAGCTATGCTGCTTCTGATGAAACAGTAGATGGTGGTGTCCAAGTGAGGGGAGACAGGCTCCTACCTAACTTTCATAATGGAGACTGAACTCAAATGTCCACTGTACTATTGTGCCAGGTATGACCAATGAGGGTGAGGGATTTCCACCAAAGAAGTGGAAATTCAGCGAAATCTGCATGCGAGGCACAACTTTCTTTCACCCATTCAGAGCCAGCATAGAACGGGTGCTCTGAGCGTGAGGAGCGTCAATGGGAACGTGGGTTGCCAAGACGACAGTCCTTTGCAGGGTGACGCGCTGGTTGTCAAGACGCAGATGTGCACGTCGATGGACGGTCGGGTGATGCGCAGCGTGACGCGCGCCGATACGCGCGCCAATTGTCAAGGCGACGTGCGCGATACACACCACGAAGGCCGCTGCACAGTAACACGCGCGCCACAGCCAGGAGATGGCTAGAGCTTGAAAAAAGTTAAAGAGGAGGTAGTCTCACCGGAGATGGGTTTCACCGGGATCACAGGGCCTCAGGGGAAAGGCATGCAGCGTCTGTTAGAGCAGTTGAGGAGGCTTGAAGACTTGACAGGATTCGCAGAGCGTCGAAAGTCCTGACGTTGCCTCGAAGTGGAGAACAGCCACAACGTCCAGCAACACACGATGGGGAAAACAGGATACTGGACCAGCCCGTCGCCACTGTAAAGAAGACGAGTGCCGGTAAGATGGGGAAGTCTCTTTATTCACGTCCAGTAACATGGATCCCCGGCAGCAACTGCCGTAACTACGCATTCCGTGTTCCATGCAAGGAACACTCGTTATGGAATGCCCACGTGGACAGCACTAGAGAGATCCCAACAGTCATGCACCATGTTAAGCATGTCACTATGTGCAGGAAAGGGGAGGCAATCCCCGGGGGGGGGGGCACAGCATGTTCCCCTCCTGCATGCGCCCCAAGGCCCAGAGGCGGCAAGGGGCCCTGTTTGGGCCACCTTAGTTGCCTCTTCACCACCCTTTTCATGGAGGGCTCACTGCCCTGAAAAGGGCGGTGGAGAGGCAACTCTGAATATGCTCGGTGGTGCCCTTGGGGCACCGCCAACATCATTCTGCCTCCGACCGCTAAGTGACTATGGCGGTATCCTGGATCCCTTGGGGTTGCAGCAGTCCTGTTGCGGTCCAACTACCACACTCAGAATACTGCGGGCAGGTCAACAGTGTGGAGGTAGTTGGACAACCACCACGAGTACGGAGGTCCTGTGTACCGCCATACTTTTAGTAGGGCCCGCAGTGTATTCTGTGCACATTTGATGCCCAACTTGTGGAGTGCAAGCACACACAGATATGATTTTCCATAGGTGTATTTATTACCTGATTGCATGGTGGGCTGGAAGCACCAGATCACATCAGCAACACTGGAATCGAAGCAGCATCCTTTGACCCTGCAGTCTTGGGTGCTGATGCCTGGATAGCCACAGTTTACCCTTGTGTGTGGATCCTGCGCCTGGCACTCAAATTCTGTGAACAAAAAATAAGACATAGATTACATTACACTGCATCAATCACTTTCTTACTCCAATCTTATTTTATGTACATGTTCTATGTATCATTGTGTCATATCAATCTTAGAAACAAGACTTTATCCTTTGGACAAAATATAGATAGGGAACAGCATAATAGTACATCTTAATTTCTGCGGAATTAATTAATTCCAACCATTGTTTTCTTATGGAGCCACTCACATAACTAATGTGGTATATGATTTGATTATGTTTCATATTTATCTAATAAAGAGATGTGCAGATGAGTATTTAAGATGAAGGCCATAGTTTTCACACAACTAAAATCAGCACTGCTTGGGAAGGATAACTACTCAAGAGCAGTGCACAACCTTCTCACCGGACAATTCAATGGCACCCATGAGTAAATCAAAGAGGAAGCTACCCGAGGATCAAGGAGGCTCTAATCCTTATAGCATTTGGCTTCTTGCTAGGGCATAGAGACACAGCTCCTTTCCCTTATGAGGTTTATCATGGAGAGAAAAGCATTTTGAGGGGAAGGGGCTATTTTTCTGTGCCCAGGCAAGGAGCCAGGTGCTGTTTCAAATTATTCTTAGTTTGAGGAAAAATTCTCCTTACTGGGGCACATTCATGCAGCTATCCTCAACACTTAAAGAAATGAACCAGGAAGAAGGTATTGGAAGGGGAAGTGCATGGAACAATCCAAGTTACTACGCTTCCAATCCCCACCTCCTAGTTCATTTCTTATTCTAGTGGAGTGGGATGGATGGTGGAAAGGAAAGTCATAGTAGTTGAACTGCTTCTCCCAAAACCTCTCCTACCTCTCTCCCTCCCTTCCCTACCTCCAAAAACAGGGATTAGGCTAGTGGGCGTAGCTATAGAGGAGCATGGGGGAAAGATAGCAGCCCTTGACCCCACAGTCCCATCTATCAATGTGATCTTGGGGAGCCACCTGGGAGGGGCTAGGGATTGCCTGCAGGTCCTGCCAATACACTGCAGATGGCACCAGTGAATCACACACAATGTAGCAGTCCAGAAGTGAGCACTGAGCTGATTCATTCATGAGTTGGCCTGTGCGCTGAAAGGATTGGAAACTGGCAAACCTCCTCCAACTACCTCAAAGTCAAAAGAATTTTCTTCTAATTGTGGGGACAAGAAATACAAAAAATACTGCCCACCAGGCCTGGGGAGGCAGACTTTTATATATAAGGACGTCCATGGACATCTTTTCATGATATATATGCATCACAGGGGCAGCAGATGTTTTGAAATGACAGGGTTAAGTGATCTAGACACTCGCAGTTAACAAACTGTGGGTGCTGTAGTTGCATCAAAACACCACAGGGCCACTTCGCATGACACCTTACCTTGGAGCTGGAGAGGGTTAAAGCACCAGATGCTGTCAGGATCACTGGAATCAAAGCAGCAACCTTTGTTAATGCACTCCTCTGCATTGATGCCTGAGTAGCCACAGTTGTCTCTTAATTTTGGTTCAATCCCACATCTATCTGTTGAAGACCAAGTAGATATTTTAATCAGTAAATTTAATTTTGTTAAGTTCTGACAGTTGCTTTCAGGTATTCGAAGTCTCACATGGATGTTCCTGTATTGCCAGAAAGGCTGAGGGCTTAGATTTTGGGTTAACATTCCCCTCTATATTGTTTCTCATTACTTATGTATTTCTACGACACAAAGGTAACTTACACTTTTGAGTAATTTTCACTTTTGAGTAAGTTTAGTACTTTTTGGCTATTCACTAAATTTGAGTGTTAATTTACTCCAAAAGTGCAACTTATACTCTGATTTTGTGAATTGCTAAAAAGTAGTGAATTTACTCAAAAGTGTAAATTGCTCAATGTAGAGCCCGAGATCCTTCAATTTGGTGGAGAGATGTAAGTTACCCTTTTGGAGTAAATTTAAACTTAGATTTTGTGAAAAGCCAAAAAGTGGTAAACTTTTGGAAAGTGTAATCTTTCTTAAAAATGCAAAGCACCTTTGTGAACCAGGCCTGATGTGCGTGATTCACAAAGGTAACTTACACTTGTGACTACTTTTTCACTTTTGAATGAGTTACTGCTTTTTGTATTCAGAAAATCCGACTTTAATGTTACAAAAAATATAAATAGTAAGTCCAGCACTGCACATGGCCAGCCACTGGTATTGTAACAGCAACCTATAGAAAATAATGAAGCTAGGGACACCATAGGCTATATTGCTAATTTAAAGTATATAAAATAGATAAACGTTCAAATAAATATAAATTAATAGTAAAAATATCTAACAATAATAGAAATGTATTGTTTGATCATAAAATATTGTAATAATCTATTTTGAATTTAAAAAATAAAGTAACACATTTTATTTAAAAATAATGACATTAATATGAAATAATTCTATACATCACTTTTAATCCTTATTATACACATCTAATAATTATTTTTTCTGTAGGTAGGATTTCATTTTTTTATTTAAACTTTAGAAACATAATTTGAATTTCATTATATATTTACATTAATTACATTTTTGATTCAAAATTAATGTAATAATGCTGCCTTATTTTGTTACTCTGCTCTACATTTGAAGTAAATATATAAAATTAATGTACATTAATATTTAACATAACATATTTTTATTATTTATTTTCTAGTTCAATAAACATTTTTATTTTTCGCTATACTTTACCATGCAATTATCACCACCCTGACAGTGGAGTCTTTATTTGGTAAAATATAGGGAAGAGTAACAAATGTTTTTAACTCGAAAATAAATATTAACAATCTAATATTTTAAATATTAATGTAAATGAAGGCCTTTCTGTTTGGGCCATGCGACCTGGAATGAACCAAGGTTTCATTACAGATGCAATTTTACCTTTGCGGCCCAGCTTGCTTGTGTCTTGTGAGAGTTCAGACACAGCTCTCACGTTGGCTTCCCTCCCTTGGCCGAATTCTACCTGGAGTAAGATTAACACCTTCTTATTTATTCCATGGAGTGAGAATAAGGAGTTTTTTGGTTAATTAAAAAAAGAAACTGAGGGAATATGTGTAGAAAGCCCTGAAAATTATGGATGTCCGTGCAATACAGAAGTATGTTACTTCAAAGTGGAAAATCCGTGGCATATACTGAGTTGATAGCTGCAAAAACTATTATTTTTTTTAAAGTTTATTTTCCCCAACAAGGATAATATTTTTTCCCATTAGAAAAATATTTTCTTTCCCACCTAGAAAGGCAAGTGCTCCTACATTTTACAGGAGAAGTCTATGTACGTGCACCTGAAGGAAAACTACCTACAATGTGAAATATGCTGTAATTGAATGACTGGAGAGTCAACACCTTACAGTAGTTTTGAGTACTGAGGAAAACAGTGTTCTAAGCTTTGCTACTGGGGTTGCCCGCTTGCCAATTCAATATAGAAGTACAAATACCCCAAAAATGGCCTTGTTTTCGAGGAAGCTTAGAATGTGCCCATTTTTTCTCTATCGACCAGCGCCGTTTTTTAAGGCATGGGCAAAGTGGGCAATCGCCCAGTGCCCCCTCCTTCCAAGGGCTCCCTAAAAACGTTACTCTCTCTCCATAAGAACTCCATCTCCTCTATTTCTCTATCACAGCATCCCTTCCTCTCTCTCTTTCTTCCTTTACCCCTCACTCTGTCTCTCCACTCAGTGTCATCCTAGAGATTTTGGGGGCACTGGACAAGATAGATTTCAAATGTGTTTGTGTGATTCTGCTTATGAAATGTTAATATATATTCAGGATTATGTGGCCTCATGTAGACTTAAAATAGCGGAAAATGGACAATAATGTTCACAGTTGTACAAAATATGTCTTACCCAAGCCCCAAAAATCTTTACCATAACACTGTTATCGAAAGTACGTTATTTTTACATTTGCACTGAAATATCGCTTTGTTATCCTATTTGCTTAATTGTACCCATCACTTTATCTGCATATTGCCATTAGATTGACTCTGCCCTGTCAACGCCTTTAAACAAAGAATCATTGCAGATGTAAAAATGACAGAAACACACCTTTTTTGGTGCTCCTGAATTTTGCTTCTGCATTGGAACATGGAAGCCTTCATTCATACAATGAATAAAAGACATGGCTATTCTCATATGCTGTAGTAAGATGGAATTTCTCAGACAGGGTTCTCCTTAAAGTTGGCTGGTTTATTTACATTGAAAAACTAAGGTGTGCTGTAAAATATAGAGACTTACAGAGATCTGGTTGGGCGCTTCCAGTTGCACGAGCTGTTCCTATGGCCAGGGCGAGAGCTGCTAAGAACACCTTGGCTGCCATTGCTGATTTATCGGAGCCTCCCACAGCAATGGATGCTTGGCTGAGTCCGGCCGCCATTTTATACTCTCATTCATGTTTGTAGTTCAATCAGCCTAGATAACCTTTTTCGGGTAATGTGTGTGTTTTGAGTGACTGGCCTTTTGATTATCAGTAGCTTACGCAGACATAATTACGTGGCAACTAATCTATCCCCTGGGTCACCTTTATCTGCCAAGGGGTTAGTTAGCAGCAGCACTTGTTACCTTGGGCAGTTTCCAAAACGCTCCTAGCGGAAACATGCCATCGCTGCTGCCAAGTAATCAGTAATTCCTTTTACTGTTTTACTGCAGTGGTTGCACACAACATTAGAGTAAAAGTGCTTAAAACTACAAGCAGGAAACATTTCCACAGAAAAAGACATGGAAACGGTCCCACAAAAACGGAAAATGGCCATCATGCAGGTTTATGCCAGTCAGATCTGCTGAGCTCATTGGGTGTTTAAATATCGATAAATAGTTGAATTGTAACATTAAGACTGAACGGCCAATCAATATTGCGATTATAGGAATGTTATTTTATTTTGGCAATTTATTAGTCCGTCACTGAGAATGTTAGATGGACAGCCCAGAGGGGCAATGTAAGAACGACCTGACACCACAAAAGTACCCTTTCCAGCTTCTAGGGTTATGGACTGCTCCACAGGTAAGTCAGAAGAGAGCACCATTCAGCCGGTTCTTTTTAGGTTTAGCATTATTAATGTCACCTAGCAGTATTCATAGACAGAATCCCGAAAGTTAAAGGGCAAATGGCGCTGCAAGTGGAATTAATAGTCTTGCAATTAGTAGAACTGCCTGATTCATGCCTAAGTAAGGAATTTAGCTTCTTTTCAACATTCTACAAACGGCACCTGCTGTTATCAATCGTTTGGAACTGCTAGTTTTTTGTGTTTATTGTGAATGAACGTACTTGCCTGCTGTCGTGTATGGTGTTAGGTGTTCGACTGTGGGAGAAAGAGGTCATAGTCTTCATATAAGCTCTGACTGACCTCACAGAAGGCCCAGCTTCCTGAACCACAAAGGTAAACCGGATTTACGAAGAACAAGTGGCTCATCCTTGATAGCTCAACTCAAAAAACAAGGCCAACTTCTCTGGGAAAGATCAACTGCCTGCTGATCAACGCACGGGAAGTCGGAAAACATGCAACGGAAATCTGGGGCACCATCAAAACCCACGCCCCAGATGCCGTCTTAATCACAGAAACCTGGCTTAACCCCTCATCTGCTCTGCACATCACCACAGCCACCACAGACGAATACAAGATCACGCACGGAGAATAATCCAACCGAAACAGCAGAGGCATCGCAATATTCTAGAAAGAGAACCTTGAATGCTCAACCACCACAGACGACTCCACCCCCTTCATGAAGCACCTCTACTTCCTACTCTGTACAAACAGCAAAACCACCATCAGAGGCACGCTCACCTGCAGATCTCCAGGACCCCACCCTGCCTTCTGTAACGCAATCCCCAACTTCATCGCCCCTTTCGCAATCGACTCAAATCTCAAACCTAGGAGACCGCAACTTTAAACTTGGGAACACCGAAGACGCCAACCCGGCCGACCTAGAAAGCATGACTAACCTCAGACTCAAGCACATGTCACCGACCACCGATACCGCAGGACACACGCTCGACCCTATCTTCTCAGCCAGCAACAGAGTTAAATACATTCACACAGAGGAGCTCATCTGGACCAATCACCACTGCGCCCACTTCGTCATCTTGGAACTCCCCAACACCACCGCCGCCACTACCAGCGAGACACGGTGCAGCGGAAATGGTGTCAGAGCAACAATGGACCAACGCCCTCAATTCCCACCTACCCACCACCACCAAAGACACAGAACAAGTGCGGACGAAATTGCACAGCAGACACCCACCAACCCTAAGAGACGAACATGTCGCCCCAACTGGTTCACAGCAGAAATGAAAACCCAGAAGCAACTGCGGACAGAAGAAAAGAAGATGACGTGCCAGTAAGACCCTTGAGGACCGACATCGATTCACCTCCTGAAAAACACCAAGAAGACTGCCCTAGCCACTCGCATCAGTGAACGTTCCAGCAACAGCAAGGAACTGGTCAGCGTAGTCAAGAAGTTCACCAATCCCTCACCCTTGCAAACCCTCTGGGACACCCTGCAGACGTTTTCCACAACAAAATCAACACCATCTATCAAGAGTTCGCTCCCCAACCCCCTCCATGCACAACATCCACCTCTTCATGCCAAAAACACCCACCCACACCAGCTCATCTCGTGGAATGCCCTCACAGAGAAGGAAACAGCATGCTTCATGAGATCCATCCACTCCGGAGGCCCAGCAGACACCTACCCCCACCACATTTTCAACCTCAGCAATCAACTCATCAACAAAGAACTCACCAAGGTCCTCAAATCCTCGATACTGTAGGAAGCTGGCTCTGTATATACTATACCAAGGTGAGGTATAGTGTGCAAAGAGTCCAGTGGAACCCCAAAGGTAGGCAGAGGTAAAGTTAGATAGCACCTCACTCTCTATTTGTGGTAGTGTGGTTGAGCAGTTAGGCAGTATCAGAGGACATTGTTAAGCATTTGTTGTGCACACTCAGTCAGCAAATGAATTCACACACTCAAAGACTGAACTTCAGACCAATTTGTTTATGTATAAAAATATTCTTTTAGTTATTTTATTTTCTAGAACCAAGCAAGACTGGCACAGGTATGCAATACATTCTTTACAGTAGTAATGCAGTTTGTAAACAGTTTGAATTGTAATTGCATATGCACTTTGTTTTGACTTACAGTATGGTTGCAGAGAAATGCAATACTTTGCAAATACAGTACTTAGACTTGCATGGGCTTTTCAGTAAAACACCAGGTAAGCTACTTTTTAGATTACTTTTCTTACTCAGTGTTGTATACCTGGATACTACACTGGGACATTTCCTGTAAACAGGTAAGTAAAAGTGTTTTTGTTAAACAGTACAATTTTAAAGAATTTCTTTAGGTTTTCAAACTCCACACTTGGAAACTTTTCCAAGAAAAACAGTCAATGTTATCCTATGGAGGAAAATAGTGTTATCGGTTTTAAGGTAAGAATTTGGTAGTGGGAGTTGATGTTCTGGGGGTAGACTCAGGGGTCCCCCAGGGTCAGGGATGCACACTTGTTACACCCTCCGCGGCACTAGGGCAGCCGGGTGCAGAATGCTGAGGCCCACTGTTATCCAATGGGGGATAGTGGGCCTTCGGTTGGTGGCTGCTGACGAGCAGGCCACTTGGTTGTGGGAGCAAAGCTCCTAGACTTTAGCTCAGGGCAAATGGGGAAACAAAGTAGCACCAAAGGTGCACCCTCAGCGGCACTAGGGCGGCCGGGTGCAGGGTGCTGTTTCGATGTTGGGCGTCCTGTTGTTTGCAATGGGGAACCTCCGGTTTGCAAAGGCACTGCAGGCTTGGGGACGAAGGTCTTCTGGGTGCGACCACCACTTCAAGAGGTAAGTTGGGAAGTTGGGGGTTGGTTAGGTACCGTTGGTTTGGCCACTCAAGGCTGTGCGGCGTCAGGTGCAGGGGTGCCTTTTGGGGTCAGATCTTCTTACCAGCTCCTGGTCGCGGTTGGGGGGACCTTCCGGATTTAGGCTGCAGGCGTCAGCTGGAGGTTTGAGGCAGATCAGGGGTCACCGGATCTCGAGTTAGGATTGCCGGGGGGACCTCCGCGTGGTGTTTGCCCACTCGAGCTCGGGCCGTGGACAGCGGGTGCAGAGTGGTGCAGATTTGCGGTGTCTGGCCGGAGCCAGAGGTTGCAGATGAACAAATCCGGTGTTCACGGGAGACACAGACTTTGTGGTTGAAGGCAGGCAGGTCCTCTGGGGTTTTCGAGGTAACTTGCTGCAGGACACACCGGCATTTCGCAGGAGCAGGTTCGAGATGGAGACAGGCCGGTAGGGCTGGGGCCAAGTCAGTGGGCTTGTTCTTCTTGTTAGCTTTGGCACGGCTGTTCGGTCCTTCTTCATCTTTTCTTGTTGCAGGTTCTGGTCTGAGGAAGCAAGGTTCAGGGGTGCCCCTAAATACTAGATTATGGGGCGTTACAGGTAAGTAAAAAGGTTGGGACCAATGGGTCCCTCCCCTGGGGTGGGTACACTCCCTATTATGCCACCCTACAGTAGGAGGGGGACACAAGCCTTTCCCTGGTTGGCTAAGTCCCCCCATCTGCAAGATGGCGCGGACTAAGAGTTGTGCTTCGCCTCGCCTCCCCCACCTGAGGGGTGGAGTTGGCAGAGGTGGGCAACCCTCTCTTCCTCACTTGTTTTTCCTGCCGGTTCTCCTGCCCAACATGGGGGTCAGAACCAGTGGGGACCAGTTGGTGAAAGCAGCAAGTGGCCTGGGGAAGCTTGCAAAGGCGGGAAGCCTTTGAAGCTTCTCCTTCGTGAACCTTGCCCATCCTGGGAGAGGAGGCTTGGCACCTCGTCCCAGGATGTGCATTGTTTCAGGCCCCAGAGAGCAGAAGGCTCTTGACCCAGGGGTCCAGAAACATGTCTGGTGGTTTCAGCTGAAAGCAGCCTCTCAGCCTGGACACTTCTGGTAGGTTAGTTTTCAGGGGGCATCTCTAAGATGCCCTCTGTGTGCATTTTTCATTAAATCCCACACTGGCATCAGTGTGGGTTTAATGTGCAGAGAAGTTTGATGCCAAACTTCTCAGTTTTCAGTGTAGCCATTATGGTGCTGTGGAGTTCGTAATGACAAACTCCCAGCACCATATACTCTTAATGGCAGCACTGCACTTACAATGTCTAAGAATGGACTTAGACACAGTAGGGGTACAGGGCTTATGCACCTGTACCCTCACCACTGGTATAGTGCACCCAGCTAGATGGGTGACTGATCTATGCCAGGGCAGTGGGTTGTAGGCATGGCACACAGAGATGTGTGCCATGTCGACTCTTCACTTTGTTCTGCACCAAAACACGCAGCCTGCAAAGGCAGTGTGTGTGTGTAAAGGTACAGGGCCTCTAAGGGTGGCACAATACGTGCTGCAGCCCTTAGAGGTCTTCCCTGGTCACAGTGCCCTGGATACCTGTGATACCATTTACCAGGGGCTGATCTGTGGCCAGAGATGCCAATTGGGTTAGTTTTGGGGAAAGAACCAAGGACCTGGGAACCTGTTTGGCAGGGACCCAGGGCACCTCAAGTCAAAGTGCATCAGTAGTCTAGCAAAAAGTGGGGGGTTACTGCAACAGAAACCCAGCTTCTCACACAAGCCCCCCCCCCCCAACCAAAAGGCCAGGAGACTCAGCCAAACCTGGGAGAGTCTTTCTAGTCTTTCAGGCAAGGAAGAGTAGAGGAAGCAGGTTGAAAGTTGCAGGGCCTACTCTGCCTTACATCCTTCTGTCCAGGTCAGTTCCTTGGGGGAGCTGGCCTACCTCAACAGTTTCAGGACCTAATTCCCAATGCTCCTTTCCTAGCTCTTTAGTGTTCTCACCCCGTCTTTTTAGTTTGGGTTCAGAGGTGCCCACCCCTGCAAATTCTAACTTAGCTAGGGCAAAGCCCAGCTTACCCACAGAGGCCACCCACAGCTTGAGCAAGCCCATCATGACCAATAGGGTCAGGGGGCCTAACTTGCTATTTGTCAGGGGGCTATGCCACCATGCCAAGGACAGTGCTGCCATGAAGGCTAACACCCAGCAGAGGCTACTGACAGCTGTCAGTGCCCAGAACCACACCTTTAGCTCTACACTGGTAGGTGAAGTAGCTAACTTAGAGGCTTCTTTGGGTTTGGGGGGCCTGTCTGCTGTTTTAGGGAGGAGGGTCACTACACTTGGTAGTGAACACACCCTTCTTCCACCCTCTGTTCTGCCAGCTGAGGAGCCACCAATTCAGGCTGGAGAGTTGCCTGAGTAGTCAGGTCTTTTTGTTGGCTAGGGGGGACCTCACCAGTGCCAATTTTGGAGTTCTCCCTTACTGGGATAGAATCTCCATGGCCCACTGGAAATGTGGCTAACAGTTGCCCACCTTTCCTACACTGTTTCTTCTTTTTCTTTTGGGGCTTAGCTGCACTAACTGCAGGTTGAGCCCCCCCCCCCAAGTTTCTTGGGTGAGGTCTGGCATTGGACCAGTACCTCTCTTTGGCTCAGACCAACCTCTGGGTGGTCATTCCCAAGGAGACAATCAAGGGGTAGGTCTTTACTGACTACCACCTTTCTCCATCTAAGGGACCCAGCTATTTCTAGGAGCACTACAGCCTAACAGTGAAATCCCCTGGGACAGCCCTTACTCTTTTTGTTTCCCCTGGGACATACTGGTTTGAGAGAACCAACCTGTCATGCACCACAGTGTGACTTGCACATGTACCTCTCAGGGCAGTGGCTGGGATTCCATTCACCAGTAGGTGATGGAAGTGTCTACTCCCCTCTGGAATCTGCAACTCACCTTTTGGGCCCACTTTCGAGTTTAAGGCTAGGAGGACTTCCTCATCTGAGGAATCACCCTCCAAAGCTACACTGGCAACCCCTGAAGCTACACTTGGGGCTTTGTTTTTAGGACAGCTAGGGTCCTTGGTGTGGGTCCTGCCTTTTGACAGTTGTGACACCATACCTTGTTGGGATCCCAATTCTTACCTTGGTATCCAGTTTTGGTTTGTGAGGTGTCTTTGGGCCCACCCTCCTGGACAGATTTTTGGGGGGCTACCTGGGACTCCTTACTTTTATCTTTAAGAGGTTCACTGTCTTTCCTCTGGGGAGGTTTTGTAACCCCTTTCTTTTGGTCACCCCCAGTCGACGTCCTAGTTATCCTTGTCTTGACCCAATGGTCCGTCTTCTTTCCCAATTCTTGGGTAGAAATTGGACCTAGGTCTACCAGATTCTGATGCAACTTTTCATCAGTGCAATTACTTAATATGTGTTCTTTCATAAACAAATTATAAAGACCATCATAATCTTGCACTTTGCTTCCAGTCAACCAGCCATCTAGTGTCTTAACTGAGTAGTCTACAAATTCCACCCAGGGCTGACTCTGGGTTTTCTAAGCCCCCTGAATCTAATTCTATACTCCTCAGTTGTGACTCCAAATCCCTCAATCTGAGTTCCCTTCATGAGGTCATAAGACCCAGCATCTGCCCCACTAAGGGTCAGAAGTCTGTCTTTGCGCTTACCAGAGAACAGTTCCCAAAGGTGTGCCCCCCAGTAACTTTTCTTCACTCTTCTGGCTTCACAAGCCCTTTCAAAGGCTGTGAACTATTTGGTGATATCATCACCCTCCTCAAATTTAGGGACAATCCCTTTGGGGATCTTGGGATCATAGGATCCTTCCTTTTCTATATTTTTTAGATTGCTGCCACCATTGATGGGTTTGAGGCCCAACTCTGCTCTTTCTTTATCTAGAGCCGGAGTCTGGTCTCTAGGTCTAATCTTTTGGTCAGCCTGGCTAGCAGGATGTCCTCCTCATTGAGGCTTTCCTCAATGTCCTCAGTAGTGCCTGACCCACCTGTGTGGGATCTAGGTACTGAGAGGTTGATTCTTGGAGTCAGGGCCAATAGGGCCCTTTTCTCCCTAAGAAGTGGGGGGGGGTTGATCTACCTGGTCATCCTCACCCTCTTCTTCCTCATCTGACTGGTCTTCACCAGTTTCAGATAGGTGGTCCTTAGCATACCCAGCCAACAGCTCCTGGAGCTTTTGTTTGGTGGGAAGGACCCCATGGTTATGTTTTTAATTTTGCATAGGGACCTTACCTCCTTGAAAGACAAGTGAAGGTAAGGGGTGAGGTCAAGCTCCTCACCCATGTCCTTTATGACATTGTGGTTATTTTCACTAACAGCTGGGTTCTTGTTTTGAGACATTGTTAAAAAAACTTCTAACCCCACTAACCCTAGCTACAGTGACTTTTTATTTTTCTAAAATTCTACAGGGACTTAACCAAGGCCCTAGCAAGACTTTTAGTAATTTTGCAAAAACTGCCAATTTGAAAAATCAGAATTCTACAGACAATTTAAGAGATCTGGTGGTAGCCTAGTAGTCCAACAAATGCAAAGTTATATACCCCACCGCTGATCCACCAATGTAGGAAGCTGGCTCTGTATATACTATACCAAAGTGAGGTATAGTGTGCACAGAGTCCAGTGGAACCCCAAAGGTAGGCAGAGGTAAAGTTAGATAGCACCTCACTCTCTATTTGTGGTAGTGTGGTTGAGCAGTTAGGCAGTATCAGAGGACAGTGTTAAGCATTTGTTGTGCACACTCAGTCAGCAAATGAATTCACACACTCAAAGACTGAACTGCAGACCAATTTGTTTATGTATAAAAATATTCTTTTAGTTATTTTATTTTCTAGAACCAAGCAAGCCTGGCACAGGTAAGCAATAAATACTTTACAGTAGTAATGCAGTTTGTAAACAGTTTGAATTGTAATTGCATATGCACTTTGTTTTGACTTACAGTATGGTTGCAGAGAAATGCAATACTTTGTAAATACAGTACATGGACTTGCATTGGCTTTTCAGTAAAATACCAGGTAAGTTACTTTTTAGATTACTTTTCTTATTCAGTGTAGTATACCTGGATACTACACTGGGACATTTCCTGTAAACAGGTAAGTAAAAGCGTTTTTGTTAAATAGTACAATTTTAAAGAATTTCTTTAGGTTTTCAAACTCCACACTTGGAAACTTTTCCAAGAAAAATAGTCAGTGTTATCCTATGGAGGAAAATAGTGTTATCGGTTTTAAGGTAAGTGTTTGGTAGTGGGAGTTGAGGTTCTGGGGGTAGACTCAGGGGTCCCCCAGGGTCCGGGATGCACTCTTGTTACACCCTCAGCGGCACTAGGGCGGCCGGGTGCAGAGTGCTGAGGCCCAATGTTATCCAATGGGGGATAGGTGGCCTCCCGTTGGTGGCTGCTGACGAGCAGGCCATTTGATTGTGGGAGCAAAGCTCATAGACTTTACCTCAGGGCAAATGGGGAAACAAAGTAGCTCAGTGGCACTAGGGCGGATGGGTGCAGTGTGCTGTTTCGACGTCGGGCGCCCTGTTGTTTGCAATAGGGAACCTCCGGTTTGCAAAGGCACTGCAGGCTTGGGTACGAAGGTCTTCTTGGTGCGACCACCACTTCGAGATGTAAGTTGGGGGTTGGTTAGGCACTGTCAGTTTGGCCACCCAAGGCCGTGGGGCGTCAGGTGCAGGAGTGCCTTTTGGGGTTGGATCTTCTTACTAGTTCCTGGTCGCGGTTGGGGGGACCTTCCGGATTTAGGCTGCAGGCGTCGGCTGGAGGTTTGAGGCAGGTCAGGGTCACCGGATCTCGGGTTAGGATCACTGGGGGGACCTCCTCATGGTGTTTGCCCACTCGAGCTCGGGCTGTGGACGGTGGGTGCAGAGTGGTGTGGATTTGCGGTGTCCAGCCGGAGCCAGAGGTTGCAGATGAACAAATCCGATGTTCACAGGAGACCCAGTCTTTTTGGTTGAAGGCAAGCAGGTCCTCCGGGGTTTTCGAGGTTGCTGACTGCAGGACACACTGGGATTTTGCAGGAGCAGGTTCAAGGTGGAGACAGGCCGGTAGGGCTGGGGCCAAGTCAGTGGGCGTCTTCCTCTTGTTAGCTTCGGCACGGCTGTTCGGTCCTTCTTTTTCTTTTCTTGTTGCAGGTTCTGGTCTGAGGAAGCAAGGTTCATGGGTGCCCCTAAATACTAGATTTAGGGGTGTTACAGTTAGGTAAAAAGGTTGGGACCAGTGGGTCCCTTCCCTGGGGTGGGTACACCCCTTATTATGCCACCCTCCAGTGGGAGGGGGGCATAAGCCTTTCCCTGGTTGCAAGATGGCGGCGACTGAGAGTTGTGCTTCACCTCACCTCCCCCACCTGAGGGGTGGGGTTGGCAGGGGTGGGCACACCTCTCTTCCTCACTTGTTTTTCTGCCGGTTCTCCTGCCCAAAGTGGGGGTCAGAACCAGTGGGGACCAGTTTCTGAAAGCAGCAAGTGGCCTGGGGAAGCTCACAAAGGCGGCAAGCCTTTGAAGATTCCCCTTCGTGAACCCTGCCCATCCTGGGGGAGGAGGCTTGGCACCTCGTCCTAGGATGTGCATTGTTTCAGGCCCCAGAGAGCAGAAGGCTCTTGACCCAGGGGTCCAGAAACATGTCTGGTGGTGGCAGCTGAAAGCAGCCACTCAGCCTGGACACTAGTGGTAGGTTAGTTTTCAGGGGGCATCTCTAAGATGCCCTCTGTGTGCATTTTTCATTAAATCCCACACTGGCATCAGTGTGGGTTTAATGTGCTGAGAAGTTTGATACCAAACTTCTCAGTTATCAGTGTAGCCATTATGGTGCTGTGGAGTTCGTAATGACAAACTCCCAGCACCATATACTCTTAATGGCAGCACTGCACTTACAATGTCTAAGAATGGACTTAGACACAGTAGGGGTACAGGGCTCATGCACCATTACCCTCACCACTGGTATAGAGCACCCAGCTCTATACCAGTGGTGACTGATCTATGCCAGGGCAGTGGGTTGTAGGCATGGCACACACAGATGTGTGCCAGGTCGACTCTTCACTTTGTTCTGCACCAAAACACGCAGCCTGCAAAGGCAGTGTGTGTGTGTAAAGGTACAGGGCCTCTAAGGGTGGCACAATAAGTGCTGCAGGCCTTAGAGGTCTTCCATGGTCACAGTGCCCTGGATACCTGTGGTTCCATTTACCAGAGGCTGACCTGTGGCCAGAGATGCCAATTGGTTTAGTTTTGGGAAAAGAACACAGGCCCTGGGAACCTGTTTGGCAGGGACCCAGGGCACATCAAGTCAAAGTGCATCAGTAGTCTGGCAAAAAGTGGGGGGGGGTTACTGCAACAGAAACCCAGCTTCTCACAGATACCCACAGCCTATTTTCCTTGGAAATGGAAATATGCCAATGTGAAGCCACTGTTGAAGAAACCATCCGCGGACCCAGGAGAACCCAAGAACTAGCAACGCATCTCTCTGCTTCCCTTTCCAGCCAAGGTCATTGAGAAAGCTAACTAGATATTATAAGAACCACAATCTTCTGGACTCCTCCCAATCTGGATCCTGAGAAAACCACAGCACAGAGACAGCTCTAGTCTCAGCCATGGACGACATCAGAATGCTGCTAGACCACGGAGAAACCGCCACCCTCATCCTCCTCGACCTCTCAGCAGCCTTCAACACAGTATCCCGCCACACACTGATCAACAGGCTCCATCAGATCGGAATCCAAGGAGCAGCCCTAAATGGATCGCATCCTACCTCACAGGAAGAACACAGAAGATCATCCTCCCTCCCTACTGCTCGCTCCCTAAGAACATCACCTGCGGTGTACTTCACGGCTCATCCCTCAGCCTGACGCTCTTCAATGTATAGATGACACCCCTAGCCAACATCATCAGGAGCCACAGACTCAACATCTCTCCTATACCAATGACACCCAGTTCATCCTCTCCCTGAATAGCGACCCAACGACCATCATACACAAGTTCCAAAGACGCATTAAGCTGTGACCATCTGCATGAACAACAACTGTCTCAAACTCAACACAGACAAGACAGAAGTTCTCCTCTTCATAAAAGGCAAGGACACCCTCTGGAACAACAAAAGGTAGCCATCCCACCGAACATGTCCGCAACCTGGGCATCATCCTCAGCAGTCAGATTTCCATTAAGAAGCAGGTCCACGCCGTCTCCTCCGATTGCTTCCTCTCCCTCTGTATGCTCAGGAAGATCTTCAGATGGCTCCCCCCAACACCAGGCGTACCATCTCACAAGCTCTTGTCACCAGTAGACTTGACTACGGCAACTCCCTTTATTTAGGAATCAACGCCCCACTCATGAGGACACTCAAGACCATCCAGAACACAGCAGCTAGAATCATCCTCAAGCTCCCCAGACAGACGCACATCACCTCCCACCTCAGGAAACTCCACTGGCTACCAGTCGCAAAGAGATGCCAGTTTAAGCTGCTCACCCACACTTACAAGGCACTACAAAGCAAAGGACCGGCCTACCTCAACAAACAAGTGAATTTCCACCAACCCACCAGAGAACTCCTTTCCAGTTCCCTCTCTCAAGCAACTACCCAATGCATCCGCTGGGCAAACAGTGGAGGCCACTCCTTCTCCCACCTGGCAGCCTAGACCTGGAACACCTCCTCCCTGGACATTGGAGCTTCACCTTCTCTCCAGCAGTTCAGGAGGGACCTCAAGACTTGGTTGTTCAACCAGTAGTAACAGACAGCGCAATTCTGCAGCATGATTCCACAGCGCCTCGAGACCCTCACGGGTGAAGCAGTCGTGCTTTACAAATCCTGATTGATTGATTGAAGGCTGTCATAGAACAGATACTTGTGTTATGTGTTCAACAAGTAAGTAGCCAAACAGCAATACTGTAAGCTAATATAAATGTAAAAGGTCGAAATAAGATAGTTAAATAGATAAAAATTGTATTAGAAAAAATGTAACAAAGAATATGAAAATCTTTACAGTTTGAAAAGGTTTTAAAAAATCAAAGTTGTTCAGTGTTATGCTATGGCAATGCAAACACATTTGAGAAAATTGCATTGGTCGGATATGAAGTGATAGTAGGTCCTGCTGGAATTGAACAGTTTAAGGAAGGAATTATAATTTCACAAGGCCTCAAGTCTGTGTCTGATTTCACAATGACGCGATTGACTCCAACTTCTCAAGAACCTCACATCTTGAAAATACCAAATTTGACTCTGCCGCAGTTGCATCTTTTATTAGCAGGTTGACTCATGTCCTCCCGTATAAGTTTCTCAAAATGGCCAAAGCTCTCCGACAATATATAGTAATTGTGCAACTGGTCCCATCAATCCTACTTCCAAGTTCACATAAGTTGTCTAGTATGGTCAGTTGTAATTCTTATAGTTTGTTTAGATCTATGGCAGGCAGGAAAGGCTTTGAAGTCATCTGCCCTTTTAACATCTAGGCAGATGCTCCTCTTGCAGTGGATAAACCGGATTTTTAAAAACCTAAACCATCATTCCCTGGTCATGAGATCTGGCCATGGAATCCTAATAAAATTCCTAGGCTTCCCACTCCCAGTTCTGCAGCAGAGTAATGTACTTCCAGTTCTGGCTCGATGCATTGTGGCATCAAAATTATCTACAGTTCCACACATTTGTGATCTCCTCTTTGCCTGCCACTACTCATTACGCCTCCATGGCCTCAATGGAACTCTCCTTCCTCAGGCCAACACATTTTACATGCCTTTTGCAGGGCATAGCTTCATAGTCAAGATGTGACCTAGTGGCTAAAGCTGCTGACTTTTGAACCTGATACCCATCTTTAAATTCATGGCGTAGGTGCTTGGCTCAACATCATGTGAGTCTGGGCAGTTAACCTAATCTCCCTGTGCCTAAAAATGTATATTTGTGTTATCTCCACTTGATGTACTCATTCATGTGGTTCGTCTTCCAGTCCCCCTATGTAATGTGTAGCACTGCGTTTCTTCCTATGTAGCTTTGCAGTATATAAATACTAATATATACTTACCAAGTCTTCTGGGTCATTAAAAAATGAAAAACATTCTATCAATTCTTTTCATTCACAGCAGACCCTCTTGGCTGGTGGATTCCTCCCTCCCACGGTTGGCTTTGCTTGACCAGTCTTCTGTAGAGACAACCAGAGGTTGGTGTAATTAAATAGTAAGACATGAGTGCAATCCTAAATGAAGAGACAAATTCTTATGGAATGGACGTAAAATACTCGTCCTGCCATTCATGCTGCTTTCCATATTGAAAAATCAGCATGAACGGCACCACATGGTGCACAATGGCACGGCCATTTTGATTTTCCTGCCCCTTTTTCTCTCTCCTTGCTGGCTGTTTTTTCCAGTCCATCCGACCCAATTTAACCCCATCTGATCTCCAAGTTCCCAATCCCAACTTTTGTATACTTGTTTGTCTTATTTTCCTTGTGTTTATTTTATGTGTGTGTGTGTGTGGTGTACTGTAATTGTGACTTTTTTCTGGTTTGTTTTCTGTTTTCCTTTCCTGTCCTGTCCTCTCTGTCTGTCCTCCCGTTTCTTTTCTTCCCATTCCCAGTCCACCTCGCTCCCAATGGCAGAAGCAGGGAGCGCCACCCACAGCCCCTGTGGGTGACACAGACAGGCAGGGGTGTGGCCCTGCCCCATCTTCAGCAGGAGCACCAATTTGAAAAATGAAGCATTTTGACTGGGCCAGGGAGCTTTATTGCCCCTAGGTCATCTCCCTTCCATGAAAGTCATACATCTGTGGGAGCGAGAGCTCTGATTGGATGCCAACAACATGAGAAAAATGCTACTGGCAGCCATTGCAGGACTCAAGGACTTTGTCTCCTATCCTTTCCTGAGCATTTTTTAAAAACAAAATATGAGGGGGTAGGGTAGGGATACCCTGACCCCCTAGGGGCCATAGGGGGACCCAGAGTGACCCGCCCTGGACCCAAAAAGAATACAAATGAGCAGAAATGCTGCAAAACCCCCACAAAAAACAAAATGGCAGCCAAGCTGCATGGAAGCCACCCCCAGGGCTGTATTCATAAAGGGGAAAAGGCTGCTTGGACTCCCTTCCCGAGCCATTGATAGCCCTGTGGAGCCCACCCCAGGGGCTGAAATGTGCATGTTTGGGGAATGTGGCATCCTTCCCCGAGCCTTTAGAGCTGCTGGGGAGCCCACCCCGGGAGCCGCAATTATTTTATATGGGGAGGGGGGCTGCCCGGTCCCCCTCCCCGAGCCTCCAGAGGTTCCAGGAAGCCCACGCCCAGGGCCAAAATTAGTTTATATGGGGAGGGGGCCTAAAGTTCTTGGGGAGTCAACCTCCAAGGTAAAAAGTTTACAAAATGTAGAGGATGACCATGCGGGCCCCCTTTCCTCTTCCAAAATTAGTTTAAATGGGCAAGGGGGCCAATCGGTCCCCCTCCCTGAGCCTTGAAAAGCCCCAGGGAGTGCATCCCCAGGGCCAAAATTATTTAAAATGGGTAGAGGCCGTGCAGCCTCCCTCCTCGAGACTTTAAAGGTCCTGAGAAGACCACCCCCAGGGCCAATAACATTAAGGGAGGGGGTTGTGCGCCCCCTCTGCCTGAGCCATTAATGCTTCTCCGGGGGCCCCATCTACCGGGGTCAGCTCACTAGTTATGTCCCGGAGAGCCCACTCCCAGGACATAGTGGTACAGATATATACATATATATGTGTTAACATAAATAATAATACATAGATTTATATATTTGGAGCAATGATTGTGACCAGTGGCCACATGTGCCTTCTGGTGCAAAGCAAAAAAGGACATTTTATCCATGAGTGTGGTACCATGTTCATGTAAGAGGTTTTTAAATGTTAGTGTGTGCCACTCAGTTAAATAAATGCACTTTTAGCATCAGAGAGTGCTTGCAATTGTGTCCACTGTCTTTGTTCTAAAAGGAGTGTGGGCATGATCTAATAATAATACACCAGGGTTTATCAATACAGTGCTAAGTGCATCAGTGGCTTGTCCCAGAGTTATCACAATTTAGTACAGGGCAGCAAGACAACTTGCTGTGCTGCATCAAAGGGAGAGGGTAAGAATATGGAATTTATTTATTAGGGTACCTCATTCCTGCTCTCTCTCTGCATTGCCACATCAAGTGCTGCATAGCACGCCAATATAGGAACCCATGTGAGGGTTCAAGGGTGCCATGTTACATGGCACAGCACACTGGATTATTTTGTGCAGGAAAGGACACCTCTCTGCACAAAACAATTCTTAGAGGCAAGGGCAACACAAAGCCTTGATAGGGTGGTGGTGCATGGTGCCAGCCTGATTGGAGGACGTAGGAAGTTAGGAAAGTAGGAGGGGAGTGGAAGTCAAGTGAAAGATACTGCTAGGATTCTGTTCCAGTGTGAGCTAGGCAGATGCTTGCTTGGGATGATTTAAGTCATGATTGTCAGCTCATCATATCACTCACTCTTACAATGGTAGTATATCAGGGGTGTTGCATAACATGCATTCTTCTCTGTGGATTTATGTAGCTCATAGTCTCAATCTCCCGGATGTGCAGTACACAAAAGGGGGCTGAGTTGACTCATAAAAAGGGAGTGGAGAAGCAATGATCATTGTTTGGAATGCTTGAATATTTCAAAATGTTATTTTTTGAGGTTTAGTATTATGAAACAAGGAATAGGCTATCTGATTTAAAAAGTATAAAGCTCTGCCTGCCAATTTATTTTTTGTACAGAGTACAACCAATCACTGTTTTTCACCTTCTTTCTGAAGCACCCCAGGGCCGGTGGGCACCTGGGCTGGCTGCCATCACCACCAGCACTGTATCCGGTGTGACCATGGCAACCACTACTGCCACCACCAGCGCCGCGGACTTGGCAGATGGTTCTGCTGCCCCATGTAAATAATTTCTATTCCCCACTACTAAAATTATGCAGTTGTATATACGTACTAGTGTATTTCAACTCCGATTGAATGTTGTTTGCTATCCCTGTATTTCCCTGTGCTTTGCCATATTTCCTTGTTCCGCAGCTGACTTTCTCCCATCTGTAGCTTTAATCTGCTCCCTTTTTCATAATCCTCCCTTGCCCCTATTTTACATGTCTAGTTGTGTAGTACTAAGAGGGGGAAAGATTTATTGTAACCTAAATAGGATTGCACAGCCAGGCCCAACTATTCTAGTCACTAAACCGTTGTGACTTAACTGTTGCCATTCCTTTTCCTTAGCTACATCTTCCCTACTGCTCAGCCAGGATGAGTGCTGGAGTGCTTAGTGATGATTGGAATGCTGTGTCCTTGGTGATTTTTATGTAACAATGGGGTAACCCGAAATACCACTGGACCCAGGTAGCAAACAGTACAAAAAAGAGCGGTCATAGTGGAAATCAATTTTACAGGATGCAAGATTAAGTCATTCAAATAACAACATGATGAATTCAAGTGAATGTGATTTTAATTATGACACATGATTATTGAAGAAAGCATAAATGTCTGTACATTTAAAAAATGGTGCTTGGAGAAGGGAATAGAGTGCTCAGGGAAGAATCTGTGCTAGTGAGGGTTGTAGGAAAGGAAAGGAAATGTGCAATATATACATCGGATAAAGCTGAAACCTATCCAGCCTAATGATGGCAAATGAATACAACAAACATAGCAAAATATAGCCACAGATAATTAATCTCTGTCGTCTATGCTTGCAAAGTAACATAAGACTGTCGACGTTTCGACCCCTTTACACACTCCAGGCAATTTAATCCTTATCATGGGGTCTTCATCAGGACCAAAAGGGTGTGAGAGAAGGGCACCTAGAGACAATCAAATAATGTACATTAGTGGAGTAGTGAGGAGTGCCAATTATACAAATGAGAGGGAAATTACAATAGATGTTTACCATTTGGAGGCAGCAAGAAAAATCAGGCCGCAGGCTAAGAAAGGATTGGCCCTAAGGCTCCTAAGCCAGAGGAGACAAAAAAAGGAAAAGAATTCACATTAGGCATATGTCCTACCGAACGTCAGAAAACGGGAGGCTGGATAGCCTCCCTCAGAGGTGCATAGAGCACTTACTTGAAGATATGTAATTTGATCGCGGACAGACTTGAAATTGTGATGGGCTCCAGGGTCTCATACCACGGGGAAAGGTGGGTCAGGACTTTCACACATCCGACAGAGGTTGGTCAGTAACCTCCTAAAACAACAACGACAATCTAAGTAGACTCGTTCTACAGGGACACATGAGTAGAAAAATCCATAGGTGAATAAGGCCTGAGTGATCGTGACTTACATTAGGACAGAAACCTTATAGCGGTGTAGGAACCCCGTGTGTCACGAAACGTCCTAGGTCAGACCCGGATGTCGGTTACACTCAATGGTGCCATTGTCACTCGTCTAGTAGGACTGAGGGCCAGTCACGTGATTAAAGACCTTGTTACACGACAGCATTCAAAAACAACCGTGGCCCAGAAGCGTCGATAACGTAAACATGCTCGTAATGTGTTGTGGAAGGACTATCAGGGCAAACAATCCAATAATCCATGTGAATGCAACTACATGTAATATGATGACAACAGCGTTACCACATGTAGAGAATTAGTGATGTTGCAACAATATTTATTCGGCATGCCTTAAGAAAAAAAGGACAGACCCCCTTGAAGACTTGTGAGGCATGTAGAATCAAGATAACCTTCCCTCGTGCCTTAGACTGAACAACCAATTAAAGTAAAAAGGAGAACATGTAGATGATAACGTGGTCCCAGTTCTACATACCTAACAACATTAATGTCCGATGTATCGGGGTATTCTTGAAGTTATACGAATGAATCCAAAGAGGGGTGCAAATGCCAATGAGTTAATCGAAAAGTACAACGCGCTATAACCTAAGCCTAAAGTGTCACCCGAAAGGACATACCTGTCTGTTCCAGCCATCTCAGGGGGAATGAATAACAGCCGGGCCCTTCGCCGCAGCAGAGATAAATACGCACCGAGCTACGTGCATGCCATGCGTACGCAGGGAGGTGCCTGGCTCGGTTAGGCTACGAAGGCCTACAGAGTGCGGCCGGTGGTAAAAATGTCAGAAGTGGCTGAATTATGCCATTAATGGGTTTGGAATATCAAATCGTTTCAGTGGAGAAACGAAAGAATATCCCTGATTGTAGAGTTTCACCTCGAGGGCTAAAAGTGGTGATTGAATAAAAATGTAATGGAAGGAAACATCATGTGACAATTATAATATTAACAATGATTCAAAAAGTATTTAAAAAAGCAGGATCATGACAGTGTCAAAGACATACATGAATATAATGGTCCAACTGTTCAGCAGCTTTGGGGGCCGGCCTGCAGTCCCAACATGTCATTCACATTTTCTATGTTGGTTAGCCGGAAAAGTATACAAGGGCGATGAGTGCTATTTCTGTTGTGTATGGTGTGGGCCCAGTCCATCAGTTACAGTTTTCGCAAGCAGCGTTATTGACAATGCATACATAATGATGGATGGAGAAAATACCCATAGTATAAACAAAATACATGATCACGAAAGGCTTAGCATTTTGGCTCCGTGTCGTGCACAGAGCAAGCCTAATACACATTGGTGTTCAATGCTAAAATACGATAAGGCTCAGTGTTGTCACAAATTGGGCAGAGATGTTGCCCCGCCATAACATTACCTTTAAAAACAAATTACCAAAGCACGAAGTGCATAACAGTGGTTACAATTGGCTATTCATTGCCCAAACATGATAGTTGTGCATTTGTAGCGTCCAGTTCATTCAGGCCATTATTGACTGTGTCCATTGTGTGCATCCATTTGCACTCACGGACATTAAGGACAGAATTCAAATCGCCACCTCTAACACCCAGGGTAACCTTTTCTAGAACCACCCACTTGATTGACTCGGGTTGGTCTCCCAGGGCCTGAAAATGATCTACCAAAGGTGCCCCCACAGTGCCACACCTGATCCTACTGTGGTGCTGTAAAATCCGTGCCTTCACCTTCTGTCGTGTCTGGCCTATATAGATCTTATCGCACAGGCACAGAATGGCGTAAATCACGTCTGTGGTGTTACAGTTGGTATGTACCTGTAGGTCCACCGTGTGTTGTTCATAATGGAACTGTTTTGTTTCAATGGTTGATTTGCAGGCTTTGCAATGCCGACATTTGAAATGGCCAACAATCTCCGGCAGGTGCCACATTAATTGAATTGTGCGTTGAGGAGGTACTTCCAGGAGTGATCTGACCACAAAGTATCTACTATTCTTGCCTTTTTTGAAGGAATGCATCAGTGGGTTTGGTATCTCCAGGTTATCGCAGATGAGTTTCCAATGTTTGTTGATAATTTGTTTTATCTCATTGCTGCAAGTATTGTATGTTGTAAGGCATATCATCCTGTCAAAGGCGTCCTTTGGGCGTTGTTTGGGTGTTAGCAGGGATTCTCTCGGGTTAATTCATGCTCTCTTCCTAGCACGTTTAACCATCCTTTTGGGATAGCCACGTTCCACAAGTCGGTTGATGAGATCATCAGATTCCCTGAAGTAGTCATCCTTATGGGAACAGTTCCTCCTGACCCTCAGGAACTGGCCGAAGGGTAGGTTATCCCGCAGACCCCTCGGGTGATGGCTCCCATATCGCAGCAACGTGTTACTTTCACTAGGTTTTCTGTACAATGTTGTGTACAGCAACTTGTTCTCAACTTTGATAGATACGTCTAGAAAGTCAATAGTGTATTGGTTCCAATGAATGGTGAACTTAATGTCATCGGATTTTGCATTGATCCACTCAAAGAATTTTTGTAACTCCGTTGGGCTGCCTGTCCAAATGAGCAGCACATCGTCTATGTACCGTTTCCAGTACGTCACGTTGTCCTTGAATGGATTGGTCAGGTTGTGGACGAACTCATCCTCAAAGTTATCCATGTAGAGGATCGCCAGATCATGAGCGAAGCTGGCACCCATGACCACACCCTTGGTCTGCAGATGGTACTCGCCTTGAAAGAAGAAGACATTTTTCATCATTGCTACTTCTAAGAGTTGAATAATGAAATCTGTTGGGATTAATGCTGGTAGTGGTCTCCTGTCCAGTGCTCTCCTGATGACTTCCAGGGCAGGCTGCTGTGGGATGCTGGTGTACAGCGAGACGATGTCCATAGTAACCAATAGCTTGGAATCCGGGTCAAATGGCATACTATCAATCAGGTTGATGACTTCCATTGTATCACGGAGATACAATCTAGTAGATTCCTCCAGAGGTGTTAAAAATAAATCTACAAACTTGCAAGGATCCGCATCCGGACACAATGGGTCGTCCTGGAAGATGCTCAAGGTTTTTGTGCACCTTGGGTAAGGTGTAGATGGTGGGTAGGCGAGGCTGCTTCTGGTTGAGGTAATTGAACTCGAGGTCGGACAAAAAACCAAGTTCTCTTCCTTCATCAGTGAAGCGTAGAATCAGTTTGCCGATGTCTTTGGTAGGGTCCGCATTAAGCCATGTGTAGCTGACCCCATCCCTCAACTGGGAGTAGATCTCGGTCTTGTAGTCCGGGGTGTCCTGTACTACGATAGCCCCGCCCTTATCGGCCAGCTTAATCACAATCAACTTGTTGTCTTTCAGTGAATTCAGTACCTCGCGTTCCACCTTGGTGATGTTATGTATGATGTACTGTCTCGTGGAACATATTTTCGATACATCTTTGAGAACCATGCTCTCATATGTTAGAATCTTGTGTGACATCATATGTGTAGGTGGCATAAACGTGGATAGTACCCTCAGGCCAGTATGTAATGTTGATGGTGTCGGTGGCGAGTGTGTAAAGTAATATCTCAGTCTCACTTTACTAAGAACCGATGTAGTTCTACTTTAACATTGAATTGATTGGGGCGTGCGGTAGGTACACAAGATAATCCTTTGCTGAGAACCCTGGTTTCATCACTGGTGAGTTCATAGGATGATAGATTGATGATCGTGCTTTCTGGTCTGGTCACCACCGATACACCCGTCGTCGTGTCTGAATCTCCCCATGACTCTCCTGGAGAAATCGCACCTGCTTCTGGTTGTGGCCACGTTGTCTCCCGCCTTCCCAGTTCTGTCCTTGTTGGTGAGGGCCCCGCTGTGGGCCCCTCTTCCAATTGTAACCTCTCCCTCTGGGTGGTCTCCTTTGGGCGTCTTCTAAAAAAGATGGTCCTGGGGGAGGCTGGTACCAGTTGTCTTGGTAATGGTATCCTGTACTTGTCCCCGGTTGAGCACCCTCACTGCCAGCACTGTTCAATCCTGAAGAATCCAAAAAAGTCATATAACGCCTGCCGCCTCTGAACCCACCTCTGCCCCTCTTGAAGAAGCGGACCTGTGTGTCTTGCTTGAAGTAATCTTCTTGGAGGTATGGATAGGTCAGTTTTTTATCATAAAAACGGATGTCCTTTGACAGTTTGTCCAACTTCTTGGCCTGTGTGTTAGTGTCAAACTCATTGATTGTTATCTATCGGCGTTCTAGGGCCTCTTTAGCATTGGTCAATGCGTTGTCTTCAGCAATCTCTCGTTTAAGGTCAGTGATCTCCTTAAGTAATCTCTCCACTTGCTCAATGGCGGTCTCTATCCCTAGAACCATCCAATGGTGAGAGCAATTGTTTGCCACGTAGCTAAATCCTTCTTTAAACTTTGGGGTGTCTACAAATATCGCCGGTTCATTTTTTACTTGCAGTCCTACAGGTATGATGTTAGCCTGTAAGTATTTTGTAAGAAGGTGGCCGTGTACGAACCAGTTTCTTTTCTAACCTTTCTAGTTTACTGATCTTCTCGTTTAATGAGAAATCAATGTTCGGAGAGTTAGAGAAAAGGAAACTCGAGTTGGATTGTCCCTGGATAAGTCTGTTAATGTAATCCTCAGTGTAGGAAAGTGTCTCATTCTCTGACATAATGGGTAGTGAATTCCACAACAAATACCCTCGCAGGTGTCATACAATGCATGGGTGCCTGGTGATGTGCTTAGTGTCAGTTGGAGTGTGCAGGCTCAGCAGCAGGAAGGCTGCTCCTTGTGGGGCTATCTGTTATCATCTACCTACTTACCTGGAACTTAACTTGTAACTAAGCTTAAATAAACCATCTATAGAATATTCATCTCAGCTAAAGGACTTTGTATTACAACATTTTGGTGACGATTTGAACAAGAACCTACATGTTGTGGACTATGTAATGTAAGGAACCTGCTGAAGAAACTGGAATTAAGGAATCTACTGAAGAATCTGGAATTAAGCAAACTGAATCTTGAAAGAAAAGCAACACCTTGGTCAGCCCCACCAGTGTCCCTCATCACCTGGACAGCCTGAAGCCTGGGATGTTTGACCTTCTTGACATTAATGAACTGATCCCAGCTAGCCCACTTCCTTGTGTGCCCCATCGTAGTGAAATAGACTTCAATGAGTTGTGCAAGCACCGGGAATTACTATTCGTGTACATGGAGCCTTCTGATTTAATGCTATGAATTTGGATAAGTCAGCTAAAGCAACTGGCAGTCTACTTTTGGAGGAATGGGCAGCATTGAGATTGGTAGAGACAGCTGCACGTATTTGGAGACAATCTGTAGCATTTCTTTTGAAGGAACCAGCAGTGTTGTGAACATACGGCGTCAGATAGGGCAACTGACAGTACTTCTTTGATCTCATCAAACAGCCAGGGTTGATCTGTTTTGTGAGGATTACATAGAAGCTGCAGGGTGTCTTTGGAGGAAATCGGCAGCGTTTATTTTGAAGTTGTTATCATGCGGCGTTAGCTTTGACGAAGCAGCTGCTCGATCCCTGTGGTACTAATGGTGAAGGTACAGTGGAAATTATTAATAACGGTGAGTTCTGCAGTGCTGTGGGGGCATCCTAACTCTGACTGTGGCTTGCTGTGTGTAGTGCGAAGTCCATGCCCTTTTAGCGTTGGGTTTTGGCAGGATTCAAATGTCTGCGAGACTGTCATCTATGCATGGCTTGTGTCCACTTACCAGGATGTGAGGCGGTGTTTGAAAATTCCCTCGTGCGCTGCCCTGCATCATGGATGTGTCCTCTCCTGCTGCCACCCCGAGTCTGTGCTGCGAGTACTGTGACGAGCTGTTGAGTCGTTTATTCAAGTTAAAACTTCTTTATTCATAATTCGGAACACCTTTACAGAAAACAGCATTGCTGACCTTCCTTCCACTCCAACTGCTCCAGCTGTACTGGACAAGAACTCCAGAACACTAACTGAGAGTAGATGGAATGGAAGCAAAGTTCACAAATAAACATGAGAAACACACTGGGCCACGTGTCATGGAACTAATAAGAAATGCATTAGAACACAACACATCCTCCTCCCACAAAAAAACAAAAAACCTTAATGATATGGTTCTTTCGTATTGCACACAAAATCATCCATCCGTTTGGGTTTGGTTCGTACTCTTGAATGTCTATCCAAACATTTTGTGTTAATGAAACTTTCCTCAATCACACAGTCCTTGTGAACCTCTTCGTCACCACCACTAGGACTTCTGCTAAATTCAATGTCAGTACCACCATAAGGATCGCTGACCTCTTAGTCCTTCCTGACTTCTACTAAGGTAGAGCTGGGACTATTGTCAGAAACCACATCACTTTTGCCTTTACTCTCCATATTTTCTGTTTGATTACATCCATGAGAATGATTATGTGTTTCTCTCCTGAGCTCCCAGAATCAAAATCTGGATCACACTCATCAGAGAATGTAGAAGAACAATTCACACCGGATAATCTGAGACCGTTGGTGTACACACCATGTTCCCCTTTCAAAAGGGCAATTCTTTTCAAATTCCAAACATTTCCATCATTTAGGCGGACAGAATTTCGCTATACCTCAGTAACTTGTAGAGGTCCTGAAAATTGGCTTTCTCCCTTCTTAACTTTCCACAGAAGCTTGACTTTTACCCACATACCTACACTGATTTTTGGAACCTTTGACCCTCTTTTTCCATCACAGGAACTTTTGTACTTTAAGTGTTTACTGAAAATCCTGTTTCTTACATTTTCTACAGAAACTTTTGAATCATCACTTTGGATCAACCACTCTGGGTTGCATTTAGTTCTGGCATTTCTACCATGCATTATTTCAAATGGTGTCACCCCCAATGCATCATGGACAGTAGTTCTGAAAACCCAAACTGATTTGTGGAGTTGATACTCCCAATCCAAACATTCTTATTTGCCATCTGTATGCTCCCTTTTAACACTCTGTTAAACCTCTCAATCATCCCATTTCCACTGGGATTGTAAAGAGAGGTGGTTCTGTGTTTGATACCCAATTTATCAAAATAGTTCCTAGCTAGATTAGATTTAAACTGCACACCATTATCGCTAATAACTTGTACTGTCAAAATTTCATTCTTAAAAACCATGTCCATAAATTTGAGCACTTCCATGGAATTAATATTTTCAACCAACTTCATGATGGGCCACCTTGAAAAAACATCAATCATAGTTATTATGTATCTGGGGGGAGACCCAACAGGTCCCATAATGTCTATGGCTACAGTCTGTATTAATCAAGGTGAGGGAAAAAGAAGCTGTGATCCATTCGGCTTCGATTGGTTAACTCAAAAAATCAGGTAGGGGGAGAATGGACCACTTGTCCTGTGTAACCAGGGTCTCAGTAGCGTTTTGTAGTCCCCTTAAAAACCCTCATATATGTACACAGGGGAAGGCGGTATATCTTGGTTCTCCGCCTGGGTGTACTGTTACAGCATCATCGGGTTTTATTTTAGCACATATGCTGTCCTCCACCTGGAGGGAGACCAACTGGTTTATCAGTAGGGTCCAGAGAAAGGGCGTGCGTGTGCTCGTTGGGATAGTGCAGTTAAAATTCCCTACAACACAGTGTTAGAGGATATTTAATGTAAAAAAAAAATTGTGAAGTGGGAAGTTAAAAACAGTGTAGTGCGTGAGTAGATCGTGTTAATAATCTGCCGCACTTTTCATGATCTGGTGGTCAACATGTTTCAGCCTAGTGACAATTCTATAGGCTTTCGTCAGGACCGGGATATGGTAGAGAGCGTATTGTGGCTCCTATATTAGTGGTCAATTACCACTCAGATTAATCGTGATCAGATCAGTCGTATCTGTACCTGTAATAGAAGAAATAGCAGGAAGGCAATGCATAAATGTCTATTTCTCTTGTCGTGTCATGGTTCAAAAGATATTCTTGACCCATATTCCTCATTTATTGTGATGGGAAAGCTGGAACAGTTAAAGAACATTTTTTATTGTGTCTAATGAGTGCAAATTATGCACTAGGAGAAATGTGTGATGTTTGTCTGGCGGTTTCGTATAGGAGGAATCGTTAGTAAATTATTAAAAACATCCGTGGTGTTCAATGAATGAACAGTATCGATTATTTGTGCTCGTTATTAAATTAACAGAACTAATAAAACATCTATGGTGTTCAAAGGATGAGCAAGATAAATTATTTGTACTCGTTGTCATGAATATTTTAAATATATTAAACATATTAACGTAGATCAAAGCCCTAGGTGGATGGGAGCCAGGTTGATTGTTTGTCAAATTATCCACGCACAACAAATGAGACGTAAACAAAATTCCGTCCTTGACGGTGAAAACAAAGTATCTTTCAAATACGTAGGGGTTTTCTGTACTAATGGTCTCAAGAATTGATCAGCAAATTGAGATAAAGGTTCTAGAACCGACCCAATTACAGAAACGATAGGGCGCCCCGGAGGTGGTATTTTATTTTTGTGAGTCTTCAGGAGCGAATAAAAATACGGTATGCGGGGTGTTTTAGTCCTCAGGAAATCTGCCTCATGTTTGGAGATCCATAGATTGGTCTCCGCTTCTACAACCATCAATTCCACAGTTCGTTGTAGTCTCTTAGTGGGATCAGTTGTGATCTTTTTGTAGAATTTGTTATCTGAGAGAAGATCGAGACACTGCCTGTCATATCCTTGTTTGCTAAGGAGGACAATGGCTCCCGAAGACTCACAAAAATAAAATACCACCTCCCGGGTTCCCTATCGTTTCTGGAATTGGGTCGGTTCTAGAACCTTTATCTCAATTTGCTGATCAATTCTTGAGACCATTAGTACAGAAAACCCCTACGTATTTGAAAGATACACGACACCTCCTTAATCAATTGGATGGACAATACTATGATGAGAACACCATGTACTTGGTAGGGCTGGATGTGGAGAGTCTTTACACAAGCCTTCCACAACAGAAGACTCTGGAGACTTTAGAAGACATTCTGTTCTCCGAAGAGTGGAACCATAAGACACCAAGACACTTTGTTCTGGAATGCTGCAGACTGGCTCTCACTGAAAATTATTTCGAATATGAAGGCACTTTGTACGCACAATGTCACGGAACTTCCATGGGCAGTACATTTGCCCCAAGTGTGGCCGGTAAGCAATTTCGAACAACAACACATACAGAACCCAAATAATCCATACTTCACGCGCATGAAGTTCTGGCGACGTTATATTGATGACGTCATAATGATCTGGACAGACACCAAAGAGAACCTACAAGACTTCTTGAGTTGGATCAATACCAGGGATGAATGTTTAAAGTTTACATGCTCATCTGACAGAAAACAACTAGACTTTCTGGATGTCACTATCTACACTGAGAATAACACTCTCCAGACCAAGACATTCTATAAGCCGACAGCTAAAAACAGTATACTTTCGTATAACAGCTTTCACCCACGTCCTCTAAGAGAGAATCTACCATATAGTCAATTCTTGAGGTTGAAAAGAAATTGCAGCAAATTGGATGATTATAAGACGCAAGCCACTGAATTGGGCCATTAACTTGAAATGCGGAACTATCCGACAAAAACCATAAGGAAATGTCAAAAAAGAGCCCGCAACCAGCCAAGAGAGATATTGTTAGAGACCACTCCTAGACAAACTCAGGAAGATGTACTTACTTGTGTCACTACATATAACACTTCATCGAATACTGCGAAGAAGATTATTAACAAGAACTGGAGGATCCTCACGTCGAACAACTTACAATGGCCCAAACCCCGGTTCGCCAACAGAAGAACACGCAACATTAAAGATCTCCTGGTACACACTAGACCAGCACCTATCGTCAGAAGAGAAACCATCACTACAGCATGGAACCTGAACCCAGTGGTAGGCCATTTCCCCTGTGGCTCGTGCTCAAATTGCAAATTAACAAAAGCCACCAAATATTTACAACTTTTACCTAATCTCACTTGGACGTTACGAAACCACACCAATTGTAACACGACCCACGTGATCTATATGATCGTGTGCCCCTGCAATCAGAGATACATAGGGATGACATGTCGTAAAATAAAACAACGAATAAGCGAACACAAAAGTAATGTTCAGTGCAAAAGAGCAGCAACAAAAATGAGCAAGCACTACATTGAGAGCAACCACAGCACTGATGATCTCAAATGGGTAGTATTGGAGACACTTCTTGTTAAGAACCACAACGCTGAACGTATACTTTTCGAGAAAGAACAACGTTGGATACATCGGTTGATGACTGATAAGGAGGGATTGAACGATGATATTCCTTGGCACACACTGTCTTGATACTAAGTCTGTAAACCTCACAAAAAGTATCCCTAAAAAAGTATCCCAACAGAGAGACAGTGCTCACAGACCCGTCAAACCCACTACGTTAACTAACGTTTAAGAAAGAAGTTCGACCCACCTCCTTTACCACGCGATGAGAGTAATTAAGACTATTCTTATCCCTCAGACACCAATTTATAGAAGGTGAAGAGAGGCAAAGCTTCGAGTCAATGAACCTTACACCAGAATGTGACCATATGTTTTGACCCACCGTCATACACACACGTACAGTATTTATTATATACACTGTGGTAATACAGAAAAAATGCTATTGACAACATACTTATACTAGTACTCAATGAGAAGTCTTTTTGACTATTAATTCACCACCATTGTCAATCATGCGTACCTATCGACATACAGACAATAGGCTGTTAATTTATAATTCTTTTAGAACAGCTATTATGTTTCACATTCATGATTAGCTTTCACATTAACAAATTATCAATGCTTATCATATGTGCCTTTCAGTGTTCCGAGTCTTTTCACCACACCTTCTACTACCAATGCCAACCACGCATGCCAACCAAAGGTAGTGTCTTTGGTCCTTCCACTATGTCTCCTTTCCCCTCCCATCGAACGTGAGTAAAAGGAAGTCCCACACGAGCACGCGTCATTCGGGGCACTGTGAACAGAGCCAGAACAAGCCAACAGCTTGCAGTAACCGGTAAGCGACCACGAGGAGAACGCGCTAGGATTAACGCGTGACTAGTAAGATTAGAATTAATCTTCCCTCCTTATGTATTATTCTTCAGAAGCAGGTTACTTTAGCTCTTAAGCACCCTGTGGAAGCCCAGCACACCAACTATGAGGTAATATGCATTCATCTAGCTTTGTTTTCACCGTCAAGGACGGAATTTTGTTTACGTCTCATTTGTTGTGCGTTGATAATTTGACAAACAATCAACCTGGCTCCCATCCACCTAGGGCTTTGATCTACGTTAATATGTTTAATATATTTAAAATATTCATGACAACGAGTACAAATAATTTATCTTGCTCATCCTTTGAACACCATAGATGTTTTATTAGTTCTGTTAATTTAATAACGAGCACAAATAATCGATACTGTTCATTCATTGAACACCACGGATGTTTTTAATAATTTACTAACGATTCCTCCTATACGAAACCGCCAGACAAACATCACACATTTCTCCTAGTGCATAATTTGCACTCATTAGACACGATAAAAAATGTTCTTTAACTGTTCCAGCTTTCCCATCACAATAAATGAGGAATATGGGTCAAGAATATCTTTTGAACCATGACACGACAAGAGAAATAGACATTTATGCATTGCCTTCCTACTATTTCTTCTATTACAGGTACAGATACGACTGATCTGATCATGATTAATCTGAGTGGTAAGTTGACCACTAATATAGGAGCCACAATACGCTCTCTACCATATCCCGGTCCTGACGAAAGCCTATAGAATTGTCACTAGGCTGAAACATGTTGACCACCAGATCATGAAAAGTGCGGCAGATTATTAACACGATCTACTCACACACTACACTGTTTTTAACTTCCCACTTCACAAATTTTTTTTTACATTAAATATCCTCTAACACTGTGTTGTAGGGAATTTTAACTGCACTATCCCAACGAGCACACGCACGCCCTTTTTTCCATCTCTGGACCCTACTGATAAACCAGTTGGTCTCCCTCCAGGCGGAGGACAGCATATGTGCTAAAATAAAACCCGATGATGATGCTGTAACAGTACACCCAGGCGGAGAACCAAGATATACCGCCTTCCCCTGTGTACATATATGAGGGTTTTTAAGGGGACTACAAAACGCTACTGAGACCCTGGTTACACAGGACAAGTGGTCCATTCTCCCCCTACCTGATTTTTTGAGTATGGCTACAGTATGCCAAGGTTTTTCTGGAACAAAAGGTTCACACATGTTTGGTCTTAATGTTTTAAGGTATTTATCCAAATTAGCGCTTTATATTCAGTGCCTCACAATTCTTTCCACGTCCATATCGATACCTGGCCACCAATGCCACTTTTTGACCCTTTGCTTGGTTTTTACCACACCAAAATGGCCATTGTGGCAAAGAGACAAAATATTACTTCTGAGGGACAAAAGAGGAATTGCTCTATCTCCTCTAAAAATGGTTCCGTTGTTCACAGATAACTCCTCCTTAATCTCCCAAAAACTTCTCATCTGATCCTTCAACCCAGATTTTTTTGGCCAACCTGTTCTAATCCACTCAATGATTTGTTGCACCACTCTATCCTGAAGATTTTCCTTTCTCCAAACATCTTCTGACACCCTGGGGGCTCCTTGATCATGTACAAGTGCCACACTTAAATTGTCCCACTCATTTTTCTCACACTCTTGCATTTCAATGGGCATGCGGGAAAGGAAGTCTGCTAATACATCACTCTTTCCAGGAACATACACCATGCTGTAAATGTGAAATGATCCAAAGAAAAGAGATCCTAAATACAATCCAAAGCCACAATAAGCGAACATAGGTGGCTGAAAATCCGAATAAATCCAAAATGAAAAACAAATAGTTCCACGGGGTTCAGGTGATCCCATCCTCGTCACCAAAATTGTTGAGTCGTTTATTCAAGTTCAAACATTTTTATTCATAAGTTGGAGCACCTGTACAGACAACAGCATTGCTGACCTTCCTTCCACTCCAACTGCTCCAGCTGTACTGGACAAGAGCTCCAGAACACTAACTGAGAGTAGATGGAATGGAAGCAAAGTTCACAAATAAACAAGAGAAACATGCAGGGTCGCGTGCCATAGAACTAATAAGAAATACATTAGAACACAACACGCGCTCTGCATGAGTCAGCAACAAGCGTCACTTGCCGGTGGACCTTCGCGTTTGGTGGAGATACGAGACAATGAGGGTAGCGCGTCGTCACCGTGATGACTTTTAGACCGCCAACTAGACCATGTATCTGTCCGCGCACTGCTTGCTCTAAGGATGCAGGAAGTGGTATGTGGCGTGTGTGCATCGGAAGCATGAGGTGAGCGGATTTCTGTTGTGTGGCGGCCTTTATCCCATTTGTTAACCTAGATAAGGATTTGTGAACTTGAATATGCGTGTTGAGGTGCAGACCTGACAGGAGATAAGGGAACATTGACGCTCTTGCACAATACTTAGGATTGGAAGCGGGCTGGTGTTTTGTTTCTCTACTGAGGGGTCGCTCACCAGGGGAATCTGAAATATTTTTGCGACTGCCTATACATTCCCTAGTTTGCTGATGATGTTTTAGTACGTTTATTTTATTTATTTCTGTGGTCATTATGCTGCAATGTTTATTTCATGCCATAAGCAGTTTCTGTTCATGTTGATGTGTGCTAGTCTTATAATTGGTGTGTATGTTCATTGTTTATATTATATGGTGATGTATGGGGGGTGTATGCTATTCTGTTTTTCCTGCTTAAGTTTATGCTAAATACGAGTTGAATTTACTCTTTCTCAATGACTATAGAGTCTCGCACGCTGGCTTGAGGTCTTGTGTGTTTAATAAAGGTGTGCCTGTGGTGAGGTTTTGCGTTCTTGTTTGCAGTTGTAGGGTTGTAATTACCCTAGTACGGAGTTATAGGGTGGTGAGTACCCTAATGCAGAGTTGTAGGGTTGTGAGTACCCTAGTACAGAGCTGTAGGGTGGTGAGTACCCCAGTACAGAGTTGGAGGGGGTGCGTACCCCAGTACAGAGTTGTAGGGTTGTCAGTTCCCTAGTGCAGATTTGTAGGGTGGTTAGTACCCTAGTACAGAGTTGTAGGGTGGTGAGTACCCTAGTACAGAGTTGTAGGGTGGTGAGTACCCTAGTGCAGGGTTTTGAGTACCCTAGTACAGAGTTGTAGGGTGGTAAATACCCTAGTGAAGGGTTGTGAGTACCCTAGTTCTGAGTTGTGGGGTTAGGTGTACCTCAGTGCTGAGTGGGTCTACTTGTGTGTTGTGTTGCAGGTGTGCGTATTTGATTACTGAGTGAAATATGTTTGCTTGAGATTCTTGTTGGGTCAGAGGTACAGGGTGTGTTGTGTGTTATGTCTCGTCCCCTTTGGTCTTGGTATGCTTGTATATTTATGTTCCCTAAGGAAGGGGGATGGGGTAGATCTTAACGTATTTAATTGATTTGTTTGCTTCAGGAATATTCTGTAAATTCTTCTTCGTGATTTTAATGCATGTATACTTTAGGAATGTTCCATCAATCATTTGTGAATTTAATGTATTTAACGATTTGGCAATGTAACTTTATCTTCTATTTTCTTCCTTTTGGTTTATATGCATGTTTGTATTCTTTGCATGATTTCTGTTTATAGTTTCCCTAAGGAAAGGGGATATGTTGTGACTTAACTGTTGCCATTCCTTTTCCTTAGCTACATCTTCCCTACTGCTCAGCCAGGATGAGTGCTGGAGTGCTTGGTGATGAATGTAATGCTGAATGCTTGGTGATGTCATAGAATGCATGGGTGCCTGGTGATGTGCTCAGTGTCAGTTGGAGTGTGCAGGCTGAGTAGCAGAGAGGCTGCTCCTAGTGGGGTTATCTATTATCATCTACCTACTTACCTGGAACTTACCTTGTAACTAAGCTTAAATAAACCATCTATAGAATATACACCTCGGCTAATTGACTTTGTATTACAACACAAACATATTGGTGGTTTTCTTGATCAAACAATCAAAACGTACAGGGGCAGAGACAGAGTGGACCCCCAATGTTGTTGTATACTAGCAGTTTCCATGACAGTCCGTCATGGCAGGAATGAGATACCAATACCATATGTCCTTTGCATTCCCTTCTACCCTTTATCCATTCGTAGCCTTACCTTATGCACTTCCCTTATTATCCCTCCATTAGGAGAAAAAAAGTTTTTGTTTGACTCAATCATTACCTGGTTTTTAAAAGGTTGTCAAGCAACAAACAAAGTAACACAAACCTCCCAAAGAGATTACTTTCGACAAACCTAACTGTAGTAAGGTATTGCTGTACCTTGTGCAAAATAAATACTCAGGTGGCTATCTGGTATCTAAATCTGGTGCAATATGTTTTTCTCTAGGCGCACAGACCACCAGCAGTGTTGTCAGTGCAAGCACGTCAGAGGAGGCCCAGCAGGTCGAGGGAGAGGGAGAAGTCCCAGTAGTGGCGCGGACAGGTGGTAAGTCACCTTGCTTTCTTATTGACAATACTGTATTTGCTAAGCAAAGCAGAAATCCTGCCCATCACCTCCAGAATCCAGTCCCTGCCCTTGGCATTTCACCACCTAAAACCGTAGGGAGGTTTCATTTGAGGCTGCAGTGCAGTCAGTGAAATAATGCGTGTTTGCTGTGGCTCAGGAGCACGAGGAAACTAAGTCTACAATGCACAAACTGAAGACAAGGTGTGTTCCCCAATCCCCACTCAGCCTCCTTCTAGTACTTCACTTCAACATTCTGTCTTTCTGTCCCAGCCTATCTAAAAAAATTAGTTCTATCATGGCAGCTGATGTCTGTGCCACATTTCTCTGCCCAAGTGAAGTCATATTTCATAGCTTCCATTACCGATTGATAAATACAATTTTTTTGCTCATCTGTCAAGGCCTGGGCTGTGACCTCTGTTCTGTTCCCAGACTTTGCGGAGTTTTCTGCACTCTGCGGAGCTCGCAGAGTGCAGAAAACTCCGCTTAGGTAGCCCAGCTGAGTTTTTTCACTGCTCGCTTGGGTAGAATTTCTACCCGAGTGGCAGTAAGATCAGCACAAACGGCAGTTTGCGCCACACTCCGGCGCTTGTGGAACTCCATGGAATTTATTTGTCACTTCGCAGAGAACTCCGCAAACTCCGCCCAGGCCTGCTTCTATCAATCAATGTGACTAAACAAAAGAGTAGTACCTGATCAGCGGCACTCAAGCATTCCATTGCTAAACCTCTACCTAGCGCAATCCCTATAACCTACTGCCAAGTGAAGGTATTTCTTGAGAAAACTCTGTGTTGGAGGCCTGGGTGCAATGTGGGACTAAGGGCCCGATTTAGAGTTTGGTGCATGGGATACTCTGTGCCAAATAAATTATCCCATTCACTGTACTACAGTTCATCATTTATATTCTACTGTAATACGGCAAATGGGATATCCATTATCCATCAAGTGTGTCCCATCTGCCAGACTCTATGAGCCTAAGCCTATAAACCTACGTTTGGACTTAGGGTGGTAGAATTGAAGAGGGAGTTGGGGAAGAGCAAGGTGTGAAGTTCAATGAGAGGATGTAGACTGTGAAGTAGTTTTATCTTAATGATGATAGTTTTATTCCAAAGTTCAGTCAGGACAAGAACACAAGTAGTGTTAAGTAAATCAGATGAATAAGCCCTAAGTTAGCCTCACCGGGAGCAGCATCCCTGCTGCTCAGCCTGCATACAGCAACTGACAGATACACTGAAACATACACAGGAGGAACATTCTATGACATCACAAGACTGGCTGAGCAGCAGAGTACAGAACACAGAGAAAGGACAAAGCAGAGAAGAAACCAGGATACCACAGACCTCCCTCCCTAACGGAGACAATAGCAAATAAGGAAGTGAGAGGTAAGAATGAGAGAACACAAAAGAGAAAAGAAAAGCAAGTTGAAAGACATAAAACACATACACACACCCCCCCTTTCAACAGTAGGGAGAAGTGATTCATCACATTAAACATAAAGGAAATGGGTTTGAGCCCAGAAAAGTGTCCCAACACCCAGAACAACCAAAAAGTATGGCGAACAACAATAAATGCAAAGAATAAGTGAAAAAGTTCACTTAGCGTGGTTTGAGTCTACCACCAGACAAAGAACTTGGGAACGTAAGGTGCCCCCAAATCGAGCTTAAAAATTATGCTCACAACAAGTCACTTCAAATAAAGGTTTACCACCATAATAGTTAAGGACGCAAGCACAACGCAATCCCAGCACTAGAAAGAGTAAAAGGAATTGAGCACCTTAAAGGCCCATCACAAGAAAACATCAAATTTAAAAGAAACACTGTCAAAACAGATAGAGCTAAATAACTTGCTCACCACGCCACAACAAAGAATTGAGCACCTTAATGGCTCAGCACCAAGAAAGTATAAACAGAATTGAGCACCTTAATGGCTCATCACAATAGTTTAGGATGTCCTGCACAAAGTAATCCTAGCACAAATAGACTTGAGCACCTTAATGGCTCAGCACAATCGTTTAGGATGCCCAGCACAAAGCAATCCTAGCACAAACAGAATTGAGCACCTTAATGGCTCAGCACAATAGTTTAGGATGCCCAGCACAGAGCAATCCTAGCACTAGAAAGAGTCAAAAGATTAGAGCACAAAGATGCCCTATCAACACGTAGAACTATTAAATGCAGTACAATACTATCAGTACAGGAGCACATCAACTGCAGTAACTGAATAAGCAACGACGAACTAGCTATGGAAAGAATGCAAATCCATCATGTCACCACAAAAATACCTCAACACACAATTTAAATTCAGATTAGCAATATGTTTCACATGTGAAAATGTTATACATTCAAAACATTTTAATCTTCAAATGCAGTAAACTGTATTATTTCAATTAAAACAGGAGATCATTACACCGGTACTCGATCCAAGTGCCCGTGTGTCCACCTGTTGGAAAGTAAAAGGTTATCACACAAAAGAACGTGCACAATAAAGGAGAAGAAATGAAAATGTTTCAAGATGTCAAAATGAAGCTGGGATTCATGTAGTTCAGGGGCACAGACCACAATCACAAAATGCAGCGGGATGTCACAGGATGAATAAGATTCGAAAAACAGTACCAGTAAGTTGGATTCAACCATGGAGATTCAGGAGACAAGTGCAGTCCCTCAATAATTAAAGTGAAATCCTCGATCATGGCATTTAACACTAAAGGGCAAAGGATCACCAACTTGCCATAACGTCAAAGGAGCACGCTGAAGGAATGCAGACATCCGATGATTTATCTCGGTCTGCACTTGGTAGGAGAGATCCGGTTTAGGCTTCCCTGTAATGAAGTACGTCATCAGGGATACAACGTCGCGTAGACATGACACGTCCACAGCTTGCGCATGTCAGAGGAAGTTTGAGAGAAACGTCACGATACTCACAACACAGCCGGCGTGCAGCTCTATGGAACGTCACGAAGAGTCGAAGAGAAGTAACCAAGACAAGATGTCACGAAGCAAGATGGAACGTTAGAAGAAACGAATCCAGCCTCCCACACGGCCACAAGGCTCGAGGTAAGCTGCTCGAGAGTGACCGGATAAAAAAAAATGCACTCACCGCTATTCCCTTGAAATGCTGGGCAGATGACCACAGAACAAATTGCACCCGCAGTTGATAACTGCCACAGCAAAAAAACCACAAGGCAGATAGGTCCAAAGAAAGGTTCCACACGGGATGCGCAGAATGAAGATAAATGCTGGTATAAATTTCAGATAAAATCCAGTTAAATAACAGCACCCCAGTCACAAACTCCGATTTCAACAGTTTTCAGGAGCTAAATTGTTTGGCACTTGAAGACCAAACCAAATAAATCAAAAACAAATCCTTGGCTTGATGCAGCGTACTTTCCATAGGAGTACAGCCATGTACACGTTGTAAATTGTATACATTAGAGGCAGTTGACGTGCATAAACATACAAATTCGATGAAGGTTTAGTGTAGTTTTGTAATTCAAAAGTACATATCCATCAGTGCCAGTTCAACAGCGTATATTTCAAGCATCAGTAGTGCCAAAGCCTTTAATGAATGACTCCAAAGAACTGTTACTTCAAATGCCCTGGGCTGAGGCTGTCTGGTGGTAACTGACACCGGTGGGGCTCCCAAGGACACTTCATCATAATAATGTTCAAATAAAAGTACACTTACAGTCTCTTGTTCTCAGTAAAATTCTTTTGTTCCAAATGGGTCCTTTTCAGATCGTCGCCAGTGTGAAGTTCAATGAGAGGAGGTAGACTGTGAAGTAGTTTTATCTTGATGATGATAGTTATATTCCAAAGTTCAGTCAGGACAAGAACACAAGTAGTATTAAGTAAATCAGATGAATAAGCCCCAAGTTAGCCCCACTGGGAGCAGCATCCCTGCTGCTCAGCCTACATACAGCAACTGACAGATACACTTAAACATACACAGGAGGAACATTCTATGACATCACAAGACTGACTGAGCAGCAGAGTACAGAACACAGAGAAAGGACAAAGCAGAGAAGAAAGCAGGATACCACACAAGGCCATTGGAATTATAAGTTAAAAACATAACATGCTACTGCTGTGCTGCCCCAAAACATGCTGGAGGATAAGCAGACCTGCCAGCATGGCTCCATTATTTTTGCATAGACAAGTGTTAATCGTGCAGTATATGGTATTTAAAATATATATATATATACATATATATATATAGATAGATAGATAGCTATAAATATAGATATATAATATATATAATATATATAGCTGTATATATGCACACACACACACACCTTGCTTATTAATGGCAGGTAGTTCATTTATTAACACACATAAAGTTTTCAGTTTCACTGGCCACCTTCTTCCACCGCAAAATCGCCGACATCCACGACAGCTTCAACACCACGACCGCCCCGGCAACCACCGAGACCACTGCCCCCACAACCACCAACCGCCTGCTCTCCTGGACCAACATCAACGACGAGGACACCAGCGAGATCATGAACACCATCCACTCCGGTTCACCGCTAGACCCGTGCCCTCACCACATCTTCAACAAAGCCAGTACAGCCATCGCGCCCCATCTCCGGAAAATAATCAACATCTCCTTCGAGACAGCAACCTTCCCGGAAAGCTGGAAGCACGCCGAGATCACCGCCTTACTCAAGAAACCCAAGGCAGACCCCAAGGACCTCAAGAACTTCCGACCCATCTCTCTGCTCCCGTTCCCCGCGAAGGTCACCGAGAAAATCGTCAACAAACAACTGACCCGCTACCTCGAGGAGAACAACATCCTGGACCCTTCCCAGTCCAGCTTCCGCAGCAACCACAGCACCGAAACCGCCCTCATCGCCGCCACCGATGACATCAGGACCCTGCTAGACAACGGAGAAACAGCAGCCCTCATCCTCCTGGACCTATCAGCCGCCTTCGACACGGTCTGCCACCACACACTACGAACACACCTTCACGATGCCGGGATCCAAGAGAAGGCCCTGGACTGGACCACATCCTTCCTTTCCGGCAGAACACAAAGCGTCCGCCTCGCCCCCTTCCGATCCAAGGCCACCAAGATCATCTGCGGCGTACCCCAAGGCTCCTCCCTCAGCCCAACGCTGTTCAACATCTACATGGCACCCTCGCCCACGTCGCCCGACAGCACAACCTCAACATCATCTCCTACGCCGACGACACCCAGCTGATCCTCTCCCTCACCAAAGACCCTCACACGGCCAAAGCCCACCTCCACGAAGGAATGAAGGCCGTCGCCGAATGGATGAGGACCAGCCGCCTGAAGCTGAACTCGGACAAGACGGAGGTCCTCATCCTTGGTTCCAACCCTTCAGCCTGGGACGACTCCTGGTGGCCAACATCACTGGGAACAGCCCCGCCACCCACCGACCACGTACGCAACCTAGGGGTCATCCTCGACCCCACCCTCTCCATGACTAAGCAGGTCAACGCCGTTTCCTCATCCTGCTTCAACATCCTCCGAATGCTCCGCAGGATCTTCAAGTGGATCCCCACCGAAACAAGAAAAACAGTCACCCAGGCCCTCGTCACCAGCAGGCTGGACTACGGAAACGCCCTCTACGCAGGAACGACGGCTAAGCTCCTGAGACGGCTGCAACGCATCCAGAACGCCTCTGCACGTCTTATCCTCGACATCCCCCGACGCAGCCACATCACACCCCACCTGAGAGACCTGCACTGGCTCCCTGTCAACAAGAGGATAACCTTCAAACTCCTCACCCACGCACACAAAGCACTCCACAACTCCGGACCAGCCTACCTCAACAGACGACTCAGCTTCTACACCCCCACCCGCCAGCTCCGCTCGACCAGCCTCGCCCTCGCCACAGTCCCCCGCATCCGGAAAACGACCGCCGGCGGCAGATCCTTCTCCCACCTCGCCGCCAAGACCTGGAACACCCTCCCCACCAACCTCCGACAGACCCAAGACCTACTGGCCTTCAGAAGACTCCTCAAGACCTGGCTCTTCGATCAGTAGCAGCACCACCCCCCTCTTCCCCCAGCGCCTTGAGACCCTCGCGGGTATGTAGTGCGCTTTATAAGTGACATGATTGATTGATTGATGAAATACTTTAGTTAATGTTGGTATTCTGGCTCAATTATGTGCAGTCAGTGCTAGGATGTGATGCAGGGGTGAGAAAAACTTGGTCCAGGCTGTGTGGCTAATCATCAATCATCACCTCCAGAATAAATTCCTATGGCCCTAGGGGACCAGCAATGTTCTGCTACTGTGCTACTATAGAAAGTATAAACAAGCGTTCTAGCTGAGCATCATAATTTGTTTTTTTGTTCTTCTTACTTTCTTGATATAGCTACTCCTGTTGTTGGAGCTGGCAACAAGGAGCAACCACCATCGCAGCAGGATATAACCACCCAGCTGTGGCAGGAAAAGTTGGAGTCCGGGGCTGCTTTATATCGCTGGCTGGTTGCATTGGAGGAAGAGGAGGAGGAGGCCAAGGCCTCCAGTTCCTTGGGCTGCCAACCAGGCCCACCTCAAACCCAGCCATGCCACGGCCACCACCACCTACAGGCAGGGTCCACTGCTGCCCATACCACCAGCCTCCACACCTCGTCAGACTCATCATCATGCCTCCTCCACTGCATCTGCTGGCACATCTCAGGAGCAAAATGGCATTGCTCCAGCGTGGGCAGCAGAACTTGGCCCAGGAGATGGCCAACATTCCCAGTGAACTGGGTGCCCTCAAAGCCCTTTTTATTGAGCATTTGGTTTGGTGGGAAGGCATGTTGTGAGTGAAGAGGGTGGGAAGGAAGGGAAGTTGGAAAAAGGGTGGAAGGGACTTTTTTGCTTGGGGAGGGGCTGGGCCTGTTGTGGGTGGAGATGGTGGGTTTGCAAAATAAATGGCATTTGCTTTTTTTTCTTTGTCATTATCTGTCTTTCCATTGCTTGTTGATGTAGTATATCATTGTGGTTTTGACAAGAAGTTACCCTCTGAAATTGGCATACATTATACGTCAACTTTTCCCCTTAGATTTTCCCTACCTGAAGTCCCTTGTCATGTATGTATTCTTCAGTAGCTTTCTTACCTCTTTCTGCAGTAAAGTAATTAATTATACCCCACCAGCAGAGTGGCACAGTCTGGGAACAGAAACTGAGGTTTTGTAGCATTATTCAGACCCTTAGAAATTATACTGTATGGTATTTAGTTAGTGTAGTTACTGCCCTTGTGCTAACCTCTGTAACTATTATTGACCACTAGTGGGGTCTGCCAACAACATACACAAAAATGTGATATTATCTCTCCTGCCGATGGACAATTTCACTACTAATTTATTAACTAGTTTTTCAAGTTCTTACCTGAATAGATTAAGCAACGGTACCTCTCACAGGGGCATTTTCACAAGAACGTGCGCTAAACAACTCCAAAAAATGTTAATGCAACTTCACACATCGCAGCCTATCGCGGGAAAATAACCCCGTGTTAACGTTGGAATTCACAACACAGCAGTACCATGCGATAGTCTCCCAAAAACGCGGACAATGTTCGCGATACAACTACCGCGATGGTGATAAAAACCCAAACCCCAACGCAAAAAAACATGCGATGGGCCAAACCGCGATGAGGAAATCAGCGATAAGGAGCTCCAGGCCTGCAATACACACACGGCAGGCGGGAAAATCACTTCAAAAGTAGAAAAAACACACAAACACAAATTAACCCACACCGAAGCACCATGGAGGCAGCCGGAGCAGGTGCAGAGAATGAGCGGAACCCCACAAGCACCCCGGACGACCAGCCTGGGACCTCAGGGACAGGGAAGGGCAAGGCCAAGAAGAAGAGGAAGAGGCGGTTCGGTCTGCAGGAGAATAGGATCCTGGTCACGGAGATGATGGAACACCATCAAGAACTGTTCGTCACCTCCAACGTGTCATTGGGCACCAAAAATGGAATATGGCGATCCATCGTGGACAAGGTGAATGCCGTCAGAGAGCACAAGAGGTCAATGGACGAGGTCAAGAGGCGATGGATTGACATTAAGCGCACAACCAAGGAGAAACTCGCAGGCAACCAGAAGGCAGCAATGCAGACTGGAGGTGGGAGCCCAGCGCCACAGCTGGAGCTGGATGACATGGAGGAGCTGGTGTCGACAGTCATCAGTGTGGAGACCGTGGCAGGAGTGGGGGGAGCGGACACTGCTCGACATGACACAACACAACAGCAACAGGGTGAGTAACCACCAGGTACTGGGGGGACGGGGGGAGATGGCCATAATGGCACACATGCACAATCAAGCAGAGCACAGTGCACACCCACAATCACTCTGGAACATGGCCCTGATCTACAGACTGTCACAATGTACATTGCCATGCTGTCTGAATGTGAACATGTACCATGCGGCTACATAAATGTGGACACATTGTAATACAGCATCTCCTCTTCACATTGCAGAGGCACCGTCAACACCTCCTGCTGAGCAGTCCCAGCCACTCTTCACTGATGACGAGGAGGACACCCACAGCATCGACACCAAAGCCCTCCAAGACATCATTGAACTCATCCGCCAATCACCTCCAGGATCAGGGCAGCCCAGCTGCATCGAGGAGACCCCACCCACTCCACAAACCACCCAGCAGGAGGCACCCACAACCCCGGCTGTCTCCCAGGACCCCCACGAACAACACATGGCCTTCCAACACCGTGTGTTGGAGGGCCAGAGGGAGATGGCTGAGCAGGTGTGGGTGGGGTTCGACCTCATGGCTACCAAAGTCGACGCATCCATGGGTGTCTGAGTCCCATCAGGGACCACCTCCAGTCCCTAACGGACACCCACAGGCCGCTCCATGGTCTCCAACGAGCCCTGGCTGACATCGCTGGAGTCATGACTCGGAGACAAGAACACCTGTCAGCTCAGAGTGGCTCCAGCGATCTCAGCCGTGAGCTGGCACACATGCGGAGGCTCATGGAGGACATGGTGCGGATGGAGGCGGAAAGGATGGCAGCCACTGATGCACATCAGCAAAATGTAGCTGGGATCTACCATGCCCTGCATATCCTCATCATGGCATTGCTGCTGATCCAGCGGACACCACTAAAAAATACTCTCCTAGGTACCTTTTGGTCATCCAGGTATTAAAACCACACACACTACATCCACATGACGATGGGGCCCATAACACCGTCAATTCACTCACCTTCACTTCATTTATTCTTCCCTGGATTACCACTCATCCAAAAATACTCTAAGAGAGTGATGACTTGCTGGAAAGAGTCGGGATACCTTTTAACATGTCTGCATATTTATACTAAGGTATTCCGCTCATTGGTCGATGGACCAACTAATAGGAATTAGCTATGGGTGATTTAAGACCAGCTCAATCACTATAACGTTTAAATACAGTTGACATTTATTCTTGAGCTAAAGAAACACAGACTCATTTTGTTTAAAGTGAATAGTATTTATCTAATTTTAGAAAGCATAAAAATAATTCTATTTATTAAATTAAATCATTACATTTGACATCAAAGAATTTAGAAGAAATGAAATTAAAGTTGAAAAATACAGAAGTTGTTGCAGCAAAGGGAAACAGCAGATCACAGCATGAAATCTTCAAACCTCAATAAGCCACATATAGAGGATCTTGTCTATAAACTCACTAACATAAAAGTTTCAGGAAAAGAATAAAATTAGAAAAATCTAATGCTCAATAATAATATAAACCGCAGTTATTCCCCTAGTCCGCATCAAAAATATTGTCTTTCCAAAATCAGCAGCTTCTCCGGCAGCATAGCATCTCAAACGCAATAAGGAAAAATAAAGCAATAATGGAAAGAAATCATAAGTGAAGTGACCCTCCCCAACTTGGTCTTCTTATACCCTAATTCTAACGCACTAACTAAAATGTTACATTCTCAATAGGAAACTCTCTCTGATTGGTTCGTTCAAGTCCGCATACATCTTATAATGAACTATTCAATTCTATCAGTTTTCTCTGCAAAGACACATTCCTTTAATCCTTTCCCATACGTTTATAAAATTAGGCATCCGTTTCTCATTCACAATTTGTATCTCTTTTGGATACATCTATATTCCGTTTGTCCATTGTCCATTTATTAAGTTTAACTTTTCAACTCCTCATGCCCTTTGCCAAGTTCATGAACTTATCCATCCGCTGCAGTCAGTTCAAATTGTATCTTTTTCAGTTATATTTCTCCACTCATCGATCCGGTCTCGAGTTTCTCACGCTTCTTTGCTGACCATTCTTGGCATATGATTGTTCTAAGAGTTCACACTAGCCTTGACCATACTTCTGCCTTAGCCTTTCGGCATAAAACACGTGACTTCTCCACGCATGCGTACTCAAACAAACGGCGGCCATTTTGTATCACTGCTTGACTAGACGTTAAGCGTTTTATTTAAAGGAAACAGAATAATATTAAAACAAAGAAAATAAACCCTTTTCGTTTCCCTCCCGTCTTCTACGTACCCCAATTAGGTATTACCTAGCATAAAGCAACATATAAAGCCGTCCCTTACTTACCAATTCTTACTTTTGCAACATCACGTTCTACTTTAAAAGCACAACTCATGCATTTTATTACTGGATTAATGCGCAATTAGTAAGTTATGTAAGACACATAGACATTTGTAAGTTAATTATTTTGCACAAAAAGATTGCCTGTTACCTGTACCCCTCACATATAACATACGGTGTTGATTAATTTACGTAAACAAACATGTTTAATTATTTTTACGAAAAATGTTAAGAGGTTAAAATTTTTCATTTACTCTGCTCCATCACTGCCACAAGGCGTGGTGCAGATGAATGCTGCTGCTCCTACACCATCCACATCTCCGCCCCCTGGTGTGTCAGTGCCTCACAGTGCAGCAGGCATTTCCACTCCAGCACCTGATGCGTCACTGCCACACAGTGCGGCCGACAATCCACCTCCGGCTCCTGATGTGTCAGTGGCACACAGTGCTGCAGCCGGAACTGCAGCACACATGTGAGGCAGAGCATACATCCGAGGATGAGGACGTGGATGGGATTGAGTTCAGAAGGAGGCACTAGCATTCATTTCCGCCACCTGGCCTGTTGCTGCTTGGTGCCGCACTTGGCCCCATGACCTTCCACCGACCCCCGATACACTCTGCTGCACTCACCTTGGACCGTAACATGAACTGCCATATCCTGTTTGGTGACCAATGACATGGTGACCAGACTGCGGACTGTACTCTTCCTCTTCGATGTACTTGTCATTCCCCGATGGACTTTGGCTGGCCCTCCACGGGCCCATATTGTGAAGTGGGGTTGGCATGGCCCTGTACTGCTCCAGCTGCAAAACTCCACTGGATGTGCATTAAACATTCAGAAATGCACTGCTGTGTCATGTCTTTCATCATTCAAGTATGAATGTGTGGATGAATGTAGGGTCAGTGATTCCCCCTAACGTCAATGATGCTCATCTAGTGGGATTCCAGTCACAGTGTGCTACATTGCCGATTGCGTTCCAGGTGCCGTAGACACAACAACAGGGACACACGCATTAGTCACTTCCTTGTCCGGACATGGACTGAACCACGCCCAGAGCCCCCCGAGTCATTGTTGCAAGCCCTGCGCTGGTCCGGCGTACGCCAGGCCAGACCACTCTGCTTACGCTCCGAGGGGGTGGCCACATCGCTGCATGTCGCAGGTTTACACGCTAGTGGTCTGCAGGTCACTGGTCTAGTTGTCAGCATGTCACGGCCACTCCCTGAGGGCAGGTTTGCACACACACCACACCCATCCGGCACAGGTGTCACAGGCCATGTGACCCCGCCAATATAAGGGGCCGACAACCTCACATTCCCCACTGCCGGAGGTGACTGGATGGCGGACGTTCCACGATTCTCAATCATGAAGGGCCCATGAGTTGTTGCGCACAGGGTTAGTGGCACCCGAAGCCATGCGGCTGTCACGGGCCTACCGCCACGTGGCGCTGACTGGGGTTGCACAGGGTTAGTGGCACTGAAATTGCTGAGCGGGTGTGCAGCCTGCGATGATGACGTGTGCACTGATGTGGTCTCTGCCATTGATGCCTCAGGACTCAGCGTCATGTGTGGGACCTGCAGGGCCGCGGTGCGGGTCCGCATGATGTGGAGCATGCCATGGTGGCGGGACCGGGGCCTGGAGCTTGCACGGGCACATGGTGTGCCCACTGGTGGACACACCGTTGGCTGCAGGTGAGCAGTGGGGCCTGGGTGTGCAAGGGCGGACAGCCAGCGCTGGCCAGCGGGAGGGGCTGGGGTGTGGCTGCATGTGCGCGCAGGGGCAGACAGGAGTTGTTGCCGTGTGCAGTGAGATGGACTCTGCCATGATTGACTCTGGCCTCGATTACAGATTGCAGACCTGGTGGCTTGCAATGTATACCGGCACGTGGTTGGAGACACACCGGTGGTAGCAGGTGAGCAGTGGTGCCTGGGTGCGCGGGGCGGCAGTGTCCCTCCCTCTCTCTCTCTCTCTCTCTCTCTCCCTTCCTTTCCTTCTCTCTCTCTCTCCCTCTCCCTTTCTTTCTTTCTTTTTCTCTCTCTCTCTCTCTCCCTTCCTTTCCTTCTCTCTCTCTCTCTCTCCCTTCCTTTCCTTCTCCCTCTCTCTCCCTCTCCCTTTCTTTCTCTCTCTCTCTCTCTCTCTCTCTCTCTCTCTCTCCCTTCCTTTCCTTCTCTCTCTCTCTCCCTTCCTTTCCTTCTCTCGCTCTCTCCCTTTCTTTCTCTCTCTCTCTCTCTCTCTCTCCCTCTCCCTTTCTTTCTTTCTTTCTTTCTTTCTCTCTCTCTCTCTCTCTCTCTCCTTTCCTTCTCTCTCTCCCTTCCTTTCATTTTCTCTCTCTCTCCCTCTCCCTTTCTTTCTTTCCCTCCCTCCCTCCCTCCCTCCCTCTCTCCCTTTCTTTCTTTCTCTCTCTCTCTCTCCCTTCCTTTCCTTCTCTCTCTCTCGCCCACTCCCTTTCTTTCTTTCTCTCTCTCTTTCTCTCTCTGCCTTTCTTTCATTCTCTGTTTCTCTGTGTCTCGCTCCTTTGATGTGCGCATGATACACGTTCTGATTTTGTGCTTTATTTTCCAGGCTGTGACATCACGATTGTCCTGGACGGACCCGACAGGAGTCTTCCGCATTGGTGTTTTGTGTTGTATTTCAATAAAGTTTTTGGTTGTTACTTCAATGATGAGTGACTGTTTCTCGTTCTTCTGACCACACATGTGTGTTTCTTTTTGTCATTGTGCGACATCATGAGCTTTCTGTGGCTCTTGTGTCGTGCACAGTGTGTGTTTGTCCGGGGGGGGGGGGCTGGGAGTGGTGGCGTGGGTGTTGTGGCCCTCTTGGGTCTCCGAGCTGCATGTTCATTGGCTCCATGGCATCTGTGGGTCTTCTGATGTGGCTCTGGGCTGGGCTCCCTTTCGTACTGCAGGTAGTCGTCCAGCTTAACACCAGCAGAAGGCAGGTGTTAATTCCCTGCTGCTACCGCAGCTTATCGCCTGTTTTTGGTTCGCATCGCAGATCTGGCAGTTCGTTGTGAAAGTGGTGAAGTGGTGTTCTCCTGTGTTTTTGCACGGGAACGCTTACTCTGCATCTCATTAGGGTTAGTTGGTGGTGTCACCCGTGGGGATAAAATTTGCGGCAGTTATCGTGGGAATACTGGCGATGTCTGCAGTTTGCACACGCTTGTGAATGGGGCGTTAAATCTATCTCCACTTTTGATGCGTTAAGGTGGCGATAACGCAGCGATAAGTCCTTGTGAATATGCCCCACAGTCTTCCCAAATCTTATTGCAGGGTTTCCCACAAGGGCCTCCATAATGGTGGTGGTATTAGTGTTCCTGTGCTAACAGGGAAAACATCACAAAGCGAGGTCCCAATCCCACCTATTCCAAATGAGGTGAACTCCAAATGTAGGTTTATTCAGAAAGATTATCCATCACAGGCAACAAGCCGGAAAGAAAACACAGTGGGTTATTAAAGACTGAGACCAGACCACCATGACAAAAAACTTAAATAACAAAAACTAGCAGTAGTAACTTCCAAGCAATTCAGGGTCTAATTTATAAAAAAGAATAAAACTAAGCTTACAAAATCCTTGAGTCAGGAGTCAGGACTCATGAGGAGAAGGTTTGGTTGCACCATGTTGCATAGATTTTGTAAGTAACATGGGGAGGGCCTGATTCATCAGAAAGGTAAAGTTACACTTTTGGTGCTATATTTTGACTCTTGCAATGTAAGTTTACGACAAGTAACATCTCCATCAATAACTTTACAAGTAGTAAGTAATTCTTATCACTTTAAAAGGAGTTACTACTATTAGTTAGTTACTAGTCGTAATCATAAAGTTCTGGTAGTTCAGTTAAACTGCAAGAGGGAACGTACACCCAAAGTGCAACTTTATCTTTGTGAATCAGGGCAGATAGTGCACACTAGCACTGCCTATCATGGAACAGACATTGTTCTGACTCGGCACTATAATGATGTTATCCTTTTCATGCCTGGGTGGGTATGTGGGATAAGATCTCTCAGTGAGTTTGGGTCACTTTTCACCACATCCGCCCCACCAAGTTTGTGATACATTTATGGTGCAGAATCGTAAGTCAGGCCTCAACATATCACACAGCCTGGGGAAGAGTGTTAGGTGATTAAAGAATGGATGGGAATGGGGAGTTGGTGAAAGGGTGTGACAAAGGCAAAAACAACAACAATATTCATAAGGTCAATGAGCAGCTCATCATCATCAAATCTGATTTGTGAGGAAATGAAGGAATGACACAGTTCAGTTGATAAATGCATTGCAAACAATCATTCTGCCGTAAAGCCCCAAGTTATTATCATTCTAAAAATATAAATTAGGGAGGATTGGACTCACACAATTCTAAAAATTATGACTGTCAAGAAAATAAAAATGACACAGTATATAAATGCCAAATTGGGTGGTGCATCTGCATTTTTCTTCTCAAAATGTCTGCCTTGGGTACATGACCAAACCTGTCCTGTAAGGTAAGTGGGATTATTATGGAGCTTTCGTGTAGAAAAAGAAAAGGCCTGTGGATTGCAAAACAGTAAATGTTCATTTTGTAGAGTCAAGGAGAAGGTAAGATTCTTGAGGACCAAGAGGCATAGCAAGAGCATAGGCTGCTGCAATCATGACTCTTGTGCGACTAACGGAGAATTGAGAACCATTTTATAACCAGTCCCAGACAAGTAGCTGCATGTACCTGGCTGATCAATCTCACAACTCTCAAAACATTTAGTTGAGTGCGTCCATCATGAGACATGTCTCCAGTTACAGCCCCCCAGGAAAACAACTACTTAATTAGAGGAGTTTGACATTTGAGCCAGCACACTACTCAGCATTTCCCAAATCAACACACCACTCTCCGGTCCACAGGGCTGAGTAGGCCTCATTGAGTCATGTTGGTTTCTCTTTAAAGTAGAAGGGCATTGTGCATAATTTCCTTCTGGCTGTTGAGGTAGTCCTGCCCTGAGTCCTCCTGACTCTGTCCCGACCCAAATGAGATTGAGAGAGATAGACCTGTTGTTCATTGCTGTTGATGAACAAGAAGAGCAAAATAAATGAAGCCTTTTGTTTAGATTTGCTAACTAAACTGACTTTTCTTGTCTCTTTAGAACCTGAAAAAAAGGTACAGCAAGGAGCGACCATTTAAGTAAGTCTAGTCTTGCGAAGTCTGAAAGGTGCAATCACATTCAGGCAGAATCACCCATCAGGGCTCAAACATTACAAATCATCGAAATCAAGATTACAAGTTAGTTGAACAACTCCTTCACTGTCTGTCACCACATGAATCATCATCACTCACACTCACTCAATATATATTACTCATTGGTGCAATAGTTACCTGTTCCAAGCATGGTGGTACACATTTGCCTATTGTATCTCTGCTTTTCCCATGGAAGCAACAAACAATGGCAGTCTTGGAAATTAATGGCCAATAGTGCAGCAGCCCAGCCAGGAAATGAAAAAAAGGAAAGATAGGGATAGGAGGCATTGTCTTCATATTCTTTAAGCAAATGGGGAGGCTTCTTCTTTGCACACTGGTCCAACTCCAATCCAGTCCATACATGTGAATAAATGGTAGGGCTGCATAAGTCAGACAACAAAAGCATTTCAATGATAATGTGAAACTTCTGTTGTGGCTTAATCAGGGAAGTAGAGTTTGCACTCAGACTCAGGGGGTTCGGCGAGAAGTTATTCAGCTAATGCACTTGAGTCTGACCAGTTGCCCTCACTCTCCTCCTGTGCTGTTTCAGGAACAGTGTAATCTTGTGGAATGAAGTGTTGGCTCATTTTAATCATGGTCAATCTCTCAATGTCTTGAGGTGAGAGACAGGTCTTTCTGACTGTGACTGTGCCAGCTTCACTGAACACACGCTCAGGAGACACTCTAACTAACAGACAAGCCAGATACTTTATTGCCAGTTTGCTGAGCTCTGGCCATTTAGTGCAACTAAAGCTAACAGAACAGATGATGGATGGAATGCTGAACAAATCAAACATTCACCCCCAGTCACAGATGTGGGTTTAATCTATATTTTCTTTGCTTGCCACCCTAGTTTGGACCCAGCCATATGCAAATCAGTCTTGACACTGCTCCCCATGGGGACAGTCCAGCCTGAACTGCCAGGCTAGGTCCTCCCTGGATCGAAAACAAGCATTCTGCGGCCGGTTTCAGGGTATCACCCTTCTCAGCCAGGCTAGCTTGAATCCAGTTGCACAGTGAGTACTGGACCTACGCCTGGGCATACCCTTCCCACTTAGGGTAACAAAAGCAAAAAGAATAGATCATGGAAGGAATGCTGAACAAATCAAACATTCACCTCGTCACAGATCTAGGTTTAATCCATTGTTTTTATGTTCACCATGCCACCCCAGTTTGGAACCAGCCATATGCAAATCAGTCTTGCACCTGCTCCCCATGGGAACAGTCCAGCCTGAACTGCCAGGCTAGATCCTTCCCTACCAATAGACCAATGGGTTTTGATCCAGATAGACCTCTTTTGTGTCATCCAGATAGTCTTGGACCATCCTATGAATGGTCTTTGGTGCTCCCACTTACTCAACCTCTGTTGCCTTCGCCTCTGTACTTGACTTAAGCCCTGTCACTTGAAATCAACCCATTTCAGAGGTTGGGTCTGATTCTTTGTTTCCAGGTGTTGTTGCTGGTGTTGGTTGCTGTGAGACAACAGCACTGCCCTCTCTGGAGGATGAAGGCTGCATGCCAGAACTTCTGCAAGGGACGCTAACTTCCAGCAGTTCTTCTTCCAGGTCTCTCGCTTGCTCAACAATCCAAGTCTTGTATTGTGAAATATTCCCTTTGAAAAAGGAATGAAAGAGAAGGGTTTTTTTTGGGACCATGGATCAAGTGTTGTGGCACAGATGTACTCTTTGAAGGACACAATCTCTCCTTGCAGCCTTGTATGAATAGCCAAGTGAAGGACTAAGCTCTGAACCAACTCAAACGGTTCTTCGTTCACACCGGTGAACGTTTGCAACACCTTCTTTGAGTGGTCCTGTAACACATGCAACAAAGGGATTGCTTGGCTCATCGTACTGGCCTCCATGCTGACTTCCCATGTGAAAACCTCAAAAAGAAGTAGCATTTGCATCAGGCATTTGACTAGCCCCCATTTGTCTATCTCCATGGTCATGATTTTCCCAGTTGCATTCCCTCCTCTTTGAAGGACAGAATCGGTGATCGGTGTGAACTGCTCAAACAGATGTTGTAACATGTATTAGGTCAAGTTCCAACATGTTGGCACCTCTTGTATGAGGATTTTAACCGGTAAGTGTCCTGAATGCCTCTGGAGTAGAGCATATGATCCTGTTCGTAAAATAAATTATCAGGATGCCCTTAAACAGTATCATGGGCGTATCAAGCATATTCCCAGGGACCATTGGTCTAATAGACTCCTCTTAGTTTAGAATTCTTCATGAGAAGCGTATTGTATTGTTAAATCACTGACCTCCCTTTCCTGAGCATCCATTGTGCACTTAGAGGAGGGTTGTAATGCCCTAGCTCACTTTTTTTCAGACAAGGTGGCAAGGATTTCTGACTCTTTTCCTGTGAAGTTTAGTGAATCTGCATATTTGAATTCATGGTCTGAACCCACGGAAGATAGTTCAGTATTGCAGGATTTGAAACCCATTCAGTTAGAGAAGATGCCTGCCTTGCATATGTCGGTCAAGTCGGGTTCCCCACTTGATCCAGTTTTGCCCACGATTTTAAAACGAGGAGTGGAAGTGGTGTTATCTCTGGTCCATGAGCTTCTGAATAGTTCTTTGTTGGTTGGCCATGTTCCGAAGAAGTGGAAGCATGCAATGACTGTTCCCCTGCTGAAAAAGTCGCTGTTTGATCCTATCAATTCGAGAAACTACTGACCTATCTCATTGTTGCCATTATTGGCTAAGGTCACGGAGAAACTTGTCAACCATCTACTTTCTCAGTTTATTGAGACAAACAATCTTCTTCACAGGACACAGGCGGGGTGCTGCCCATCCTATGGAGTCAGCCCTGCTGTTAGCCTATGAATCCATACGCCAAAGCTTGGATGCAGGAGGCACTGCCACTCTCCTAATGTTAGATCTCAGTGCAGTTTTCAATACCGTATAACACATGCTGCTCATTGAGTGTCTGTAGAGTTGTGGGCTTGGTCATATGGCCTTACAATGGGTTGCTTCCTTTTTGCAGGGATGCACCTTCCAAGTGTGTCAAACACCACACTATTCTAAAGTGTTTAATTTGCAGCAGGGTGACCCTCAGGGCTCCTCCCTGAGTCCAACCTTATTTAACATTTATAAACTCCCGCTGGCCAAGATTATTGAATGTCATGGGTACACAGTAATCACCTACGCTGATGATACTCAGCCGATCATTGCCCTTTGCCATGATGCCGCAAGTAGGGCTATTTCACTAGGATCGTGTCTGGAGGAAGTTGCCGGGTGGATGGTGCAAAATTGCTTTAAGTTGAACCCAGAAGACAGAGGTTCCAATCTTGGGCAAAGAACCAGACATCTGGTCAGCTTCTTGGTAGCCTGAAACTCTGAGCACCTTACCCAGCCCCAAGCTCAAGGTTAAAAACCTGGGCATCTGGTTTGATCAGAAGTTGTCAATTGACAGCCAAATTATAGCTTTGGCTGGGAAATGTTTTGGTATTCTTAAGACTTTCAAAAAGATCCTGGATCTGCTCTCAGAGGCTTCAAGGAAAGCGGTGATCCAGGCCTTGATTATCTCAAGGCTGGACTACTTCAACATGTTGTATCTGGGAGTATCCCAGGTGCATATGATGCAACCCCAATGAGTGCAAAACAGGTCAGCTCACCTGCTACTTATCCTTCTGAAATGCGCTTCCATGGGATCTTCTTTAGCTAAGTTACCCTGGCTTCCTGTGAAGAAGAGGATCTCATTCAAGGCTTTGTGCTACTGTTACATAGCCTTGACAAACAGTGGCCCTCAGTATATGCAGCTTTTCATTTAACCCTATACTCCTCGGAGGAATCTCAGATCCTTGGGGGCTAGTTGGGTTTGTATTCCAAAAATGAGAAGAGCACACCTTGGTGGCAGCTCTTTTGGTTTCTTGGCTTCAAAGCTTTAAAATTCACTGCCTCTTTTTATCCGACACGCCCCCACAAAAGCACTTTTTACAAAGAAGCTAAAAAAATGGCTGTTTAGGGAGAAGTGAGCTGTCATTTTCTATGAGTCTGTAGCACGTGGGATCTGGGACCGAAGCCCTGGAACACTTCATTTGAAGTAACTATGTGATTTACAAGTTTCAAATTATTATTACTCTATTAGCACACTGAATGATCCTCAACTGCTTCTGGGCTCTATAGAATTACTTAAAATAGTGCAAATGTTTCTGCAGGTGGCCAGTATGTTGCTGACTATGTAATTCTATTTTAAGAAGGTCCTGCACAATCAGGGTGATGTAATGAGCCCAACACAGGACCCTGAAATATCCACCATCTGCCATGGCCATGACTGCATTACCACCATGGTCTGTTGGAACAAATCCAATTCTGAGACCTCTGGGTTGCAGCCATTCACACATCTTGCTGTTAAACTCTTCCAAGATGTTTGTAGTTGTATTGGGTTTCTCCATGGCAGAAACGCTTCTGCTGCATGCTACCAAAATCCCTTAACACTTTCTTCAGTGCTGAGAGCTGCAGATAACTGTAGCTTAACTCCCACAAAAGAGATCCAGTGTGCAGTGATACATATGCAATTAGTTGTTTGACAACTGGTCTACATGTGAGTCTTAAGGTGGATACTGGGAACAGCACTCTGCTACAAAGCTTGTCCAACCAACTGCAGCACATCATGATGGAGCACTGGAACAACACCTCTGGCAAAATAGGTCCGGTTGGAAACCTTCCATTTTGGGCATATATCCACCACAAATTCTAAAAATCCCACTCCTTACCAAAATAAAAAGGGAGGAGGTCCAGTGCTAACAATTTAGCTAGTTTCCCACTGTACAAACGTGTCATTAGGTGGTTGGGTTCATAAGGCCCCTTCTGCCTAAACATGCCTGTAAAACTTGCTTTATTTTTTTCTTTTGTGGTTCCACTGACACATGTGACTTCCGGAGAGAACCAAAGGTGGTAGACTCAATGTGGGTCTTGGGGTAATCACTGTATGCAGTGCTGTCTGCATCTGAGTCTTGTGCCATTTGAAAGTTTCTGATGTGGGTGATGCTGGCACACTGCAGGGGAAAGGGCAGCTTTGTGTCAAGCTGTCATCCTCTTCTTTGTAGGGGAATGGGCTGCTTTGTGTAAAGCTGTCATCCTCTTCTTCATCCTCACCTCACTTCTATCACCATGATCAAAGCTGCTTCCCCATCTCATCATCACCACAACCACCAACAGCAACTACCTTTTTAAGGTGCTCTTCCACTGGATTGTATAATGTTTTTTCATATGAGACATTTGGCCTCGAGTACCATAGTGTGAACCAGGCTTACCTCGACGAACACCACTCGTGTGCCAAAGGGAGCATATTGCAATGTTATCCTTCTGCTTGCTAATGGCAAAGAAGTCCCAAACTGGGAAGGAAAACGTTTTTAGTGTGTCATTGCCAATGCCTCAAGAACTGGAGGTAGGTGGGTGTGTCATTTGCCTTTCTGCAGTGTGCACTTTGACTAAGGTAGTGGTGGATGCAGGTCTCAGTGGGGCCTTAAAAATATGGAAGCTGGGGGTGGTGGTGGTGGAACCTGTACCACATCCCTCTGAGCAAGTTGAATACAAGGGATCATCTCAGTGTCCTCTGAGCCACCTTTAATACTGACAATTTATTGACATGTGCTCATCCCTGTCACTTTCCATAATTCTAAGGCTTTCAGGAACTTTCCTTTTCTCTTGTTTTTCATGGCAGGACTTGGACTCAGCCAGGGTCCAATCCATGTCTGGATCATCAGAAGGGGGGGCTTGGAGACGATGGTGGAGTATCCTTTCTTTTTCTTGCTGTAGATCGTGAAGCCCATGCTTAAAGAGCTACATCTTGCTCAGCAGGAAGCTCAACCTCCTGTTCTGCTCCTACTTCAGGAAGAACTGTTGCTGGCTGCGGCTCCTGTTGTCCTCTTTGCTCCATTTCCTGTGACATTTGGGTAGTTTGCGACTGAGACAAATCCAGTTCAGACTCTCTCCTTGCCAACCATTATTGCAGTGGCTACCACGATGAGAAACATGGCCTTTGGCTTAAGCTGGGGTGGTGCCGTTGATGATTGAATGCTGCTCCCAGCTTGCTGCCCAGAGGACGGTGCGACAGGCACACCACTTTTCCTGAAAAAGGTGGAGGGCGGCATGCCAGGCGGCAATCTGCTTCTTCTTCTCCTCTCTAGCCACTTTCTTGCCAGGAGCACCTTTCTTGGGGGCCTTATTCAAGCTCTGTCAGTTGGCACTTAGCTGCACAAATGGAAGTAGAGGAGGAATCAGGTGATGTGATGTGGCTTCACTTTGTACCAGCTTTCTGTCTGGGAGTACTGTGGGTGATATCTCTTGTGCACCTACACAAGCAAACAAACGAGAAAAACATTCAGTGAAACGTGGTATTTTTACACTTGTGAATTATTCATACAGCCAATATAATTTTGTGAGGTTTTCCCAAATAATTAACAATAGTGTATCCAATTCAATCCAAATCATAACTTAATATTTAAATTAGGATAACAGCATACATGTTTAAAAGTTTGCTTAATGTGTTTCTAAAGTGAGATACCGGTGGCAGGCAGGCAGGTGCAGGGAAAAATTGAATCATCCTTAAATAATTAATGCTGGTGTGCGTCTTTGGCCTAGGAGACTGAAGGCAGACAAGAGTTGTGGGGGGAAATCGAATAATCCTTAAAAAAATGAATGCTGGTGTTTGCCTATGACAGGCAGGGGGTGCAGGGGAAAGTTACATAATCCTTAAAAAATGAATGCCGGTGTGCGCCTATGGCCTAAGAGACATATGTCAGGCAAGGCGTGCAGGTGAAATGGAATAGTCCCTAAAATTATGAATGCTGATATGCGCCTACGTCCTAAGAGACCTATGACAGTTCGTGGGTGCATAGAACATATTTATAATCCTTAAAAAAATTAATGCTGGTGTGCGCATATGGCCTATCTCTAGGGACTATGAGAAATCCTTTGGGAGGCAAGGAGGTGTAGGGGGAAATGGAATAAATGCTTGTAATAGTATATAAACACTGTAAAGACATGCTACAATGATCCTCAAGCACATTAAACTGATATGAGGGAAAAATAGTTAAAAACAATAACAAAAAACTAAAAGACATAGCCCTCTTCTATCAATGGCCCTAGGAAATGGCTTTTATGACTGGAAAAAGGGGATGTAACACACTAGCGGGCTACACAAAATGGCCGCCGGACACATGTTCAAACAACAACAGGCAAGAACGCATGGACAACAAAGTACACATGCAGGCCTATGACAAAAGCACACTGACTACTACCCAAAAAGGCCACTGGTTAAAATTTTGAACAGCAACAAGCAAGGAGGCATGGACAACAAAGGATACATACAGGCCTGTTAGCACTGATTACACAAATAGCCGCCCGCTACATGACATGGAGAACAAAGCCAAATGGTGGCCTATGGAAAACTCACACACACACTCGCCAGACAAAGGAGGCATGGTAAACAAAATTCAGCAATGCCAAAACTGAAGATTAAGTCAGCTATAAACAGTTTCCAACAACACACATCGTCCCAAGGCATCAAAATATTACCCCATCAAAATACACTTTTTGCAGAAGATAAAACTTGCATTTAATCTAATGCCATCCCTGGCCTACATCACAGATGTTTTAAAACAACATATACCACAAAAACAGTTGTTTCATCTACCCAATGCCTAATGCTGACTAGATGGCACTTGGATAGACTGAGCCACATGGTAAAATAAATGAATAGTGTCAATTTCACAAACATGGAGAAAATGTACTTAACTGTACAATCTTTTCCCCATATAAAAGCTAAAAAAATGAATGCAAAAAATAGACCCCTACTGCAACTCCAGGCCACCCACCATAACCACAAACAAATTTAAAAAATGAATAAAGGGTAAAAATATATACTGGTGCATACCCTCTATCAAACCCACATCCTTATCCAAAAGTTTTTTAACTTACTTGTTGTGATTTCACAAACACAATGTCCTAAAATCCACTGGCAGCAGGAATTGTAGACAAAGAAAGTGGACCTTTCACCTCGAAATTCAAACGAAAAGTGACCAGGAGATGGATAAAACACTGGGAGGAGCTTTCTGGACAGGATGAGGATGTTGGAGTCTCTGTGGCACATCCATCCTGTTGAAAAACAAAATTACATAAAAAAATGCTTTTCACTCTAAAAAACTACTTGAACCATCCGTTTGAGTAGAATATTCACTCAAAAAGGTACTTTTGAGCTAATTTAGCTGCTTTTCGAGAATAAAATGTACTTGAGAAGCAACACCGATCTAATGCGACTGCCGGTGTTCCAAAGTAGCACCAGAAGGTTCCTTGGCAGTCGGAAATCTTTCCAAGAGCCAGCAAATATCACTCGCAAGCATTCGTTGACCCATTGATGGATCACTTACATCCGCCGGGATTATATAATGTTGCGGAAGGCTCTGTGGAGACCGGAAATCGTGCCAGGGGACAGCAAATCTCAACCGTGCTCGCAAGCGAGCATTGTGTAGTCTCATGTTGTTCCTGTGAACATCGCGAGGCGTGAATGGCTGAATAATTGCGCCACATGGCGATTGGCAGAATTTGGGAGGAACTCTGCGTTACAAATGAAACGCAGAGTTACCAAATTCAAAGAATTCCGCGAGCGGAATTGTAATTCCACCTGGGACTAGTTGTATTAACTACTACTTCCCTTGGGGGCATTGTTTGAAGTTGTACAAGCAAATGGGTTAACTAAAACAGGCAAGTGATCAAGTCTGTTTCTGCAGCCTTTATTTTTCCCTCCGTTGTCTCCCTCTCAGCCTTGGATCATGTGCATGACCCCATTGCTCCTATTTCCCTTGAAGACCTTGTCTTGGACTCTCTTGATTCACCACCCCTAAAGTCCAGTGTCAACCTAGGTAGGTTGTAAAGGGGTCGAAGCAAATATAACTGTGCTTTTACTTTTTCATCCACTAGCTCAAAATTACCTAAACACACTATAGGGGCTTGTCCTCATGACGCTCTGGTCCTCACAGAAATGGTATTTGTAGGATTCTATCAGTGTTAACCAACACTATGGAACCAATCTGGTTCTAACAGTGTGGGTTAAACAAGTACGCATACACACACACACTCTCTCTCTCTCTCGCTTTCTCTCTCTCTCTCTGGGAGTGCAAGGACAGCACATCAATGATATGGTATTAGTGTACTATATAAAATACTATCAAGTAGCATGCACCCAGTTCCAGCATCCTAGTTTACGGTTCATTACACCTGTTAAACAGTACCTCAGTACCTGCTCTTCACAAAAAATGGGGTTCCAAAATGATATTCTGCCAGTATTTGCTTCTTGAAGAAGCCTGAATGGACTACACAGTCTCTCACTATACCCAAGTAATAGACAAATTAGTAGCAAGAACCAGTGTTTGGGTTTAACACAATCTCAACTACAACAGCAGGCTTCAGTCTCAGGATGTGGTCTCAGCACTATTGTGGTTGCAAGAAAATCCACCTGTCTGACACTAACCAAAGCTTAACAAATCAGAGAAAAACGAACATTGCACCACGGTTCTAATTACTGGATCACTCTATGACCAATCTTTCACTTTTGCACAGATGTCAGGACTTCAGGACTCCTAGAACTGTACAGGCACAATGGTGATTTTGTGGAGCAGTTGATGGTTTTCTGTTGTTGTTGCTTTAGAGGATGACTAAACATGGCTGTTGAGATTACGAAATCCTGCTACACATGGGAACCAAGATGGCTGCCAAGCTGTGGCAGCTTGTCGATTCGGGTGTTTGGACATTGACCCCTCCTTTTTTCCCTTTGATTGTCTGAGAGTCTGAGGTTGTGCACCACTGCTTTGGACTCAGAGCGAAACTAGAAAAAAGATACTCAAACTGTAATATTCTTGGCCATTGAGAAGCCCCTATCCAGGCTGTTATGTGTAGCTGGTGTATGTACAGGGCCATAGCCACGTGGGGCATTTGAGTACCTGGCCAGCCAATATTAATGGATGTGCCCCCCCACCCCCCTAATTGACCCAGGCAGCTGACAGAGTTTCTTAACAAACTATGGGGCATATTTACGTTAAACTAACGCAGCACGGTGCAGCAAGTCATTTTGCTGCGCCGTGCTGCGTTAGTCTGGAAAGCACAGGGATGCGACATATTTACAACAATATGTCGCATCTCTGTGCTTCCCCCTGCGCTGGCGCACAAACTGCTGCCATGCGCCGGCGCAGGCACCCTTGCACCATGGTGCAAGGATGCCTGCGTCGTGGGGAGATTGTTTTTGTGCAGGAAGGGGCACCTTCTTGCACAAAAACAATCAATACAGGAATTTTCCTCTTTCAATGTGTGCTGTAGAAGGCAGCACGCATTGAAAAAGGAAAAACGAGGAGAAATGAAAACATTTCTCCTCGGTGCGCTCGCTACGCCACCTCTAGGGTGGCGTAGCTTTCAGACGCATCTCCAGAGTTACGATTTCTCGTAATTCTGGAGATGTGTCTTGTTCCATGAGTGTTGCGTGGGAACACCCACAACAACACCCATGGAACGCCCCTTCACCGCAAAGTGCTGCGTGTGAAGGGGCCGTATTTACAAGGAGAGGAAAAGTCACGCAGGGTGGCTTTTCCTCTCCTTGTAAATATGGAGCAGCCCCCTGCGCCACCGGTACGTCACGAAAAGTGACGTACTGGTGGCGCAGCGGGCTCGTAAATCTGCCCCACAGTTTATTTAGATGAACTGCATTCACCTGCGGAGAATATATGACGATACAACGCGTTCCATTACAACGCGGTATTTTACATTGCGGTTTTTACAACGCAAGTCGTTACAACGACTTGCGCTGGAGGGCGCTGGACTTAGGAACAGTATGATTTACTATTCCAACTCCAGTCTACATACAGTAGGGAAGGTGTTGGAATAGTAAATCATACTATTCCTTAGGTTAGAGCGCCATCCAGCGCAAGTCGTAACGACTTGCGTTGTGAAAACCACAGTGTAAAAGCATCGCGTTGTAAAAGTTGCGTGGTAAAGGATGTCTCCCACCTGTGAATGCATGCAAGATACCTCCGCAAAATACAATACCTGCTCTTCGCTTAATGATGACTGTATTTGATATCTTTTCACTAAACAGTAACTAATTGAAATTTTCAAGTACTAACTGAAAAGTCTTTCTTCTGTTTTTATAATGATCAACCAGTATTTGCATTTGCCTTTTTTGATTGGTTTTTCCTTCAACCCTTCTTTAAATATTTTTCCTCATGGAGAAACTCCTTCCCCTATGCCACTCCAGTTTGGAGAGTGGGCTGTTCTAGGCCCATTCTCACATTTAAAACAGATTTTCTCCTGCCCTTTGTAGGAGTAAATCTCCAACCATTTCCAGAATGCAGATGGGTTGGAAAATTGTGCAAATATTCAAAATCATACAAGTTCAAAACATTCCAGAACATCCAAGCCCTGAAACTCCAGTTCCCTGCCCTTGTTGCAGGATTTACTTATTTGCAATATTATGCCATCCTGGAGAGATATTCCGGGTCAGTAAATAGTGGTTTAAGATCACCTTTTGTGAATACCTTGCACATATAAATAAAGCCATTAGCACATGCACATTGACTGTATATGCGACAACAACTTTGCAAATCAGGCTGGTGGAGTGTTTAAAAATGGTTTAGTATACAAAAGCTCCACGGGTAACTGAACATTTATATTACTTTTAAGCAGTGTAATAGAAGCCAAAGATTATATAGTTATTACTTCTTGTCCCCCCCCCATTGCTTTATATTCCTGAATAGGTACGATCACACTGATGGCCAGGGGGTGCTAACAGCAGTGCTGCTATTATGTTTTAAGGGAAAATGAATAGTACCTTCGAGTTGGGCTCGAATAATTATAGATGCATTACCAGTACTTGTAACCCTGACTGATACAGTTTTAATGGGAAAGAATTAGAACTTTTCAGTATGGATAGTAACATCTTTTCTACAATAACTGCAGACCACTTCTCAAAAGGGCTGTTGTCATTCAAGGTACATCAAAGTACGAACAGGAGATTACTACCCAACTTTCTGTTCCTGAACATTGTACCAAGGTGCTGTAAAATCCGCTCAAAGATATTCAGGTTTTGATCAGAACTACCACAGACACAGCCATAGCACTAGACATCAGTAGGTAAAAGGGACATGACTTTCTCAATAAATCATACCTACAGACACCCACTGGCGTAGCAAGAGGGGGGCGGAGGGGGCGGTGCGTCCCGGGCGGCACGAGTTTTGGGGGTGGCGGCGGTCGCAAAATTGATTGCTAGCACCTACACCCCCCCTCCCTCAGGGCGGCGGCAAAAGGCAGGGACCGCCATGGGCGGCAGAGTGCCTAGCTACGCCACTGCAGACACCAGAAATTTACACGTTACCTAAGATAGACCGAAACATTACGATAGCACAAAGACGCTAAGATACACAAAGACACCATCAACCTTCTGAAAAACACTGTATAAGGTTGTGGTTTGGTCCATGAATCCATTTGACATTATGAGTTATTTTTTATATAGCGTCTAATTTCCAAAAGTCCTTCAAACATATTTGTCTGGATTTTACTAAGAACAGTGAAAAACATTAGTTCAATTTCAGCTGAAGAACTTTTGCGAACACTTAACATTGAATTGTTATCCTCAAATATCTCACAGGAATCCGGTCTCAATGTCCTCAGTGAGTCACTAAAGACTTGGACTGACCATACACACTTTCCACAAAATGCATTGGTGAACTTGTCAAAATTTGACCAATAATTATTTCATGCTCCAGAATTACTATTATTTTGAATGAAAGGGCGTTGTCATGGGAACAAGCTTTGCTCCTAGTACTCTTGAGTCTGTTCATAAATAATTTTAACCACCGGAAGATCCATTCTAACATTAATCCATTGATGTGCCACATTATTATGTGGAATGAACACGAAGGAAACCACATCTGGTCCCTGTCAAGCAGCACAGCCATGTCTGCCACAAATGAATCCAATGAATCGAATTTCTATTTCACTCTTCTTTTGTATTCACAATTTCTACATGACTTCTCTCTTCTCTCTTTTCGCTTTTTCTGTGTTCATCAATTCATTGTATTCATTCTTATGCTTATTCATTATTGTTGATCAAAAACACAGGAGAATTAAATGTTTCCATATGTCACGTTTTTATTAAAATCACCCAATGCATTTCGGGATGAACCCTTCATCAGGGGTATCTAAAACAAAAACAAATTCATAAACAACCATCAGCTCGGTTATGTTGCTTCAGTAACAATAATTACATTCGAAACATCATTTAAGCTCTCAATTGATAAAACAGAGCGACATTACAAGGTTTCAACAGTTATTCAGCTGGAACAATCATTTGCATAAACCATAACCCGTTTTTAGCGCCCTTACCCTCCAAGCCATGCTGCATCTCAAAATCCAAATATCCCATCTGTCTGAAGTACTCATGACCCCATGTTCATCCAAAAAACCTTTTCTAGAATCACTCACACAGCGGTAATGTCAGCGCGCTTACCGTGACATATGTTCATCTGTTTTTAAATGAAAAGGCATTACTCAATTCCACCAGGTTTTTACCGCATTATTGCATATCTTTCAAATTTCCCATAGTGTGCCACCGCACCTCTAGGTGAACATGGGGTCATGAGAACTTCAGGCAAATGGAATTGTTGGATTTTGAGATGCAGCATGGCTTGGAGGGTACGGGCACTAAAAACGGGTTATGGTTTATGCAAATGATTGTTCCAGCTGAATAACTGTTGAAACCTTGTAATGTCGCTCTGTTTTATTAATTGAGAGGTTAAATGATGTTTCAAATGTAATTATTGTTACTGAAGCAACATAACCGAGCTGATGGTTGTTTATAAATTTGTTTGTGTTTTAGATACCCCTGATGAAGGGTTCATCCCGAAATGCATTGGGTGATTTTAATAAAAACGTGACATATGGAAACATTTAATTCTCCTGTGTTTTTGATGAACAATAATGAATAAGCATAAGAATGAATAAAATGAATTGATGAACACAGAAAAAGCGAAAAGAGAGAAGTCATGTAGAAATTGTGAATACAAAAGAAGAGTGAAATAGAAATTCGATTCATTGGATTCATTTGTGGCAGACATGGCTGTGCAGCTTGACGGGGACCAGATGTGGTTTCCTTCGTGTTCATTCTACATTGCAGCGCAAGTGGGCGTAGCGCGTAGCAAGCGAGCACCCCAATATAGGTTCGAAAGAATTTAATAGAGTGAATTTGGAGTATAGTAAAACATGGAATACAAAATGTGCATCCCGCCACTACTAATGTACATTAATGAGTTTTCCGTCCAAAATCGTCGAGATTGCACCCAGGATAAAGTAGAGTGGTGAATCATGAAACATAATATTGGGACAAAACTTGATAAAATAATAATGGACAACACAGGAGTCATGTTTCCTCAAACAAGCATGACCGTCATCAGCATTAAATACGACTTGTAATTGTGTATTTTGAGGTTAACACGACTTGGTAGAAGCATTGTTGATCGATTTAACCTTTGTCGTTTGATCCATTAATAAGTGCCGTACATTTATGTTTTTAGCATTAGTAATATGTAGCCATGTTATTGAAGTGCGAAGATTTAGCAATATCATCCATAATGTATTGTGGGAAATGCAGTGCTCGCTATAAGAATAGCGTGATTAACAGCCAGTGCATAACTCTCAAAGTCCGTTGCTGAGTTTAGCTTGTGCATTGGAAACATGCCACAGATCACCTGGTGGGAGGAACGGGTGATAAAAGCTAACGAAGGTTTGAAACAGCTATGGCAGCTACCATCGTCAAGATTAGAGGTGCGGTTGCACAGTATGGGAAATTCGAAAGATATGCAATAATGCGGTAAAAACCAGGTGGAACTGAGTAATGCCTTTTCATTTAAAAACAGATGAGCATATGTCACGGTAAGCGCGCTGACATTACTGCTGTGTGAGTGATTCTAGAAAAGGTTTTTTGGATGAACATGGGGTCATGAGTACTTCAGGCAGATGGGATTGTTGGATTTTGAGATGCAGCATGGCTTGGAGGGTAAGGGGGCTAAAAACGGGTTATGGTTTACGCAAATGACTGTTCCAGCTGAATAACTGTTGAAACCTTGTAATGTCTCTCTGTTTTATTAATTGAGAGGTTAAATGATGTTTCAAATGTAATTATTGTTACTGAAGCAACACAACCGAGCTGATAGTTGTTTATGAATTTGTTTGTGTTTTAGATACCCCTGATGAAGGGTTCATCCCGAAATGCATTGGGTAATTTTAATAAAAACGTGACATATGGAAACATTTAATTCTCCTGTGTTTTTGATGAACAATAATGAATAAGCATAAGAATGGATAAAATGAATTGATGAACACAGAAAAAGCGAAAAGAGAGAAGTCACGTAGAAATTGTGAATACAAAAGAAGAGTGAAATAGAAATTCGATTCATTGGATTCATTTGTGGCAAACATGGCTGTGCAGCTTGACGGGGACCAGATATGGTTTCCTTCGTGTTCATTCTACATTGCAGTGCAAGTGGGCGGAGCGAGCGAGCACGCCAATATAGATTCGAAAGAATTTAATAGAGTGAATTTGGAGTATAGTAAAACATGGAATACAAGGTGTGCATCCTGCCACTACTAATGTACATTATTATGTGGCACATATTTATTGATGATGTATTCATGATTTTACAAGGTTCTGTACACAAACTACAGGATTATTTGTTCTAGTTTAATCAGCTACTTAGATGTACTAGTGAAACATGAGGTAACAATATTTGAATAGCAACATTCAAAAAAGTGAGAGAAAGGAAAATCCTATAATTATTTACGTACTTTCATAGCTCAAACCTAGCCAAAAGGCAGAAAAGTGCTGCGAATGGTCACAGACAAGCACAAAGTTAACAACTAATAAGAAACTGGGCAGTGAACTATTAATGCATTGTGAGGTGTTCCTTAAAGAGACAAATCTTTCCTAATTTGGAGCAGCATTGGAGCAGTCCTGATGGATAAGGGGTTGGTATTCCAGATCTTGGGTGCATAGATTCGAAAAGGTCTTCTATCTTCTCTTTCTTTTTTACACTTCTTATTCTGCATTCTGATGGTGTCCTGGCTACTGGTATGCCGAGAAAGTACCTGCAAAATAAGTAGGGGTGCTAGTAGTGATGGTTTTGAGAATGATGCAGCTGGTTTTGAAGATAGAGTGGGTGGCAAAGGGAGCCACTGGAGTCCCATCAGGATGGGGTGATTGGTTGATATTTCGTCAGTAGCTGAATGGGACATGCTGTGGTGTGTTGGATGGCCCTAAGGGGTACCAGTGTGGAGTCTGAGAGACCATTGAGTAGGGCAATACCACCGTACAGATGCCAGGATATGAGGACTGGAACAGCAGTTCTGAAGTTGCTTTCTGGAAGAAACTGTGTGACTTTCTTGAGAAAAGAGTGTTGGTACCAGGTTGTCTTCATAGTTTTGACACTGTTCCTAAAGAATGAGGTTGTTTTCTATGTTGAATCCAAGTGACCTTGCATTCAGTGAAAGTTGAGGTTCAAAGCTATCAAGATTTATGTCATTGAGCCTGGTTTGTACTATTTCTTTGTTGTTGTTCTTGGCAAATAACAGGAAATCCGTCCACTTTGGGTTGCGCTTCAGGTATGTGCCAGACATCCAGGTATGGATCATGTGTTTGAGGCATTGGATATCTGACGCAGAGGAGACTTTCAAGCAGAGTTGTACATCATTGGCATATTGGTGAACTATGATGCTGTTACCTGTGAGTAGTGCACCAAGGGGCTCCATGTAAAGTCTGAAGATGACAGGGGACAGGATGGAACTTTGGGAGACTCCATAGGTCATTGGGGTCTTTAGTGACCTGGAGGTTCCCGTGTGAAATATGATATAGTAGTCATCATATGTATGCTTTGAGAGAAAAATTGCATATGGACAGATCCTGAGAGTTGGAAGGAATAGCAAGAATCCGTCTGACTTTTAATGAGGCTAATATATTTGCATACGGTCTAATAGAGAGGTTATCCTAGATTCTCCAAGCCATGAAAAGCTTAGTGGTATCCATAAAAGAGTTTACTTGTACCTAATGTCTGCTTGCAAATCAATCTTTAAAAATCATAAAATCATGCCAAAGCATGCCAATGGCTAAAACTGGGAGCGTTATAGTCCTGATACAGACTTTGGTGCTCCTCAACTGGACCCTCCTCTAATACATTTAAGTTCAGTTCCAATAATCAGGGCTGTAACATTCTCAAAGAATGACAGATACAGGTTAAAGTCTGAAGGTTTATATAAGGAAAAAATAGGCAAAATGCAGGAGATATATGCCATCAATATGTTTAGTAGCAAAGCGTACAACTCATACCTAGAAAGAACTCCTGGTCAGAGTCACTGCTCTCCACCACACAGCTTCATTGTTGTGGGACTGCCCTTAGCGCCGCTTAAGCTCCCTGCCAGGTAGGTGTTCGAGGCCCTCTTCCACCCGCAGGCTCCTTTCTGCACCTCATCCTTGGTGGTCTAGTGGAAGAAGTTGCTCTTCTGCTAGTCCTCTCTGTGTGTGTCCTTTTTGCTTTTTTCTTGATGTGTCCTCAGTGCTTTTTTCCTGTTTGCCATTGTGTTTTGCCTCTCTCCTCTGTGTTTTTCCTTTTTTCCTTGCCTCTTTCTATTTGCCCTTTTCTTTGCCTCCTTTCCCTCGTGCTCTTTTTCCCCGCAGCCCCTCTCCCCCGCGTGTTGCTCCTACCTCCCAGGTGGTCGCTCGACCCCTACTTAATGGCGGGCGCTGTGCGGCCGTGCAGTGCATGCGCCGCTGGCGCGCCAAAGGCAAGCCTGTCTGTGACCCGACTGCGACCAGCACCAGGGACCCTGGTCCCCTGACCCTCCGCCACTACCACCCCAGCACTCTCCATGCACTCAACCCCGGACGCAACAACAACTGCTAGCTCTCGACGCCGAGCAACACCCAAGGCCTGATCTCCTGCTGGCACTGCCTCCGCACCTTCACCCACCTCCGGACCTTGGCAGCTACCCCCAACCCGCCGGATGCCACCGCACACAAGCCACTGAGCTGCATCCTCCTTAACGTACGCTCCCTGCACAGACACGCCGTAGAAATCTGGGACCTCCTCAACACTCATACACCCGTCGTTACCTTCCTCACAGAGACCTGGACCAATGCTAGCTCCGCACCCGACATCACAACCGCCATCCCCGATGGATAAAAAAATCCTGAGAAAGGACCTCCCCAACTGCCCAGGAGGAAGCCTTGCCATCGTCCACAAAAGCTCCCTCAGATTGACTACCACCAACTCGGATGACGCCTCGCCCCCCCCCCCTGGAACACATCCACTTCCAGATCCAGCCCAACCCCAGAACGACTCTCCGCGGGAACACTTGCCTACAGGCCTCCTGGACCCAGCACCCCTTTCACCAACGTCATCACCGACCACATCGCACCTCACGCCTTCGCCTCTATGGGCTACATTCTACTCGGAGACCTGAACTTACACCTGGACAACCACAGCGATCGCAACACCACCGTCCTCCTGGAGAACCTCACTAACATAGGATGGTAGCAACTTATCTCCACCCCCACCCACACAGCAGGACACACAATCGACCCCATCTTCGTCCGAGGAAACAACATTCGCTTCAGCCACACCACAGAACTACTCTGTACAGACCACCACTGCATCCATTTCTCCTTTATGAAACCCACCGCACACAAGCACACGTGCCGCCTCCCAAGCAGAAGCTGGAACAAAGTCTTCGAAGAACACCTCACCTCCGCCCTCACCTGCACTCCTCCCCCAACTACAACAGACGCTAACACAAGCAACCTCCACCAATGGATCGCCAACTGTGCTAACAGTCTCGCCCCCCTCCAGAAGACCACGAGATGACATAACAAGAAAGCTAACTGGTTCACCACGGATGTCTGAGAATCCAAGCACTCCTGCCGATGACTGGAGAAGACGTGGAGAAACAACAAAACCCCAGAAGCAGACTCCGCCTACAAAATAGCCATCACAGCACACCACCAACTCATCAAATCAACAAAGAAAAACTTAATCCAAAACAGAATCCTCTACAATGTCCACAACTCCAAGCAACTGACGTCCCCCCTCCCAAGACCTCTGCAACAAACTCAGCTTCTTCTTTCACCTAAAGATCAAGACGCTCTACGACTACTTCAACGACCAAGACCATGACACTGCCTCAACTTCTACCCCCAATTATGCTATCCAACAAACCATTTTTATCTGGACCCCTCTCACCACAGAAGACACCTTAAAGACAATGAAGAGCATACACTCCGGAGCACCTTCTGACCGCTGCCCACCGCACATCTTCCACAGGGCCGGCACTGCCATCGCACCCGAGCTACGCTGAACTATCAACTGCCCCCTCGAGACCGCCACATTCCCCGACAACTGGAAGCATGCCGAAGTCAACCCCCTCCTGAAGAAGCTCTCCGCAGACCCCACGGACCTCAAGAACTTCAGGCTCATCTCACTGCTTCCTTTTGCCGCCAAAGTCATCAAAAAGGCCATCAACACCCAGCTAGCACACTTCATAGAAACCAACAGCATCCTAGACACCTCAAAAATCTGGATTCTGCAGCAACCACAGCACCAAGACCGCTCTCCTCGCCGCCACCAACAACATCCGTGCCCTCCTCGACCAAGGCCACACGGCAGACCTCATCCTTCTGGACCTATAAGCAGCCTTCGACACAGTCTCCCACCGCACACTAGCCACTAGACTCCACGATGCCAGCATCCAAGGAAAAGCCTTAGACTGGATACGATCTTTCCTCTCAGGCAGAACACAGAGAATAAGATTCCTTCCCTTCCTCTCAGCAGAACCGACATAGATCAGATGCGGAGTACCCCAAGGATCCTCCCTCAGACTCACACTCTTCAACGTCCACATGGCCCCCCTCTCAACCATCGTCAGAAACCACGAGCTCAACATTGTCTCCTACGCCGATGACACCCAGCTCATCCTCTCCATCACCAAGGAGCCCAACACTACCAGGCACAACTTCCATGAAGGGATGAATGCTGTTGCGACCTGGATGAGCAACAGCTACCTGAATCTCAACTCAGAGAAAACAGAAGTTCTCATCCACCCCCTACGCAAGGGACAACACCTGTTGGCCCCCCGCCTCCGGAAGCCCACCCACCCCAACGGGCCACGCACGCAACCTCGGCATCATCCTCGACTCCTCACTCACCATGAATCGCCAGATCATTGCCGTATCCTCCGCATGTTTCAACACCCTCTGCATACTTTTCAAGACGTTGAAGTGGATCCCCCGACTCCAGGAAAACCGTCACCCATGCACTCATCACCAGCAGACTGGACGACGGCAACGCCCTCAATGCCGGAATGAACAAAAAACCCCTCCGCAAACTCCCGACCATCCAAAACGCTGCAGCCAGACTTATCCTCGACATCCCACGACATGACCACATCACCCAACACCTCCATGACCTCCACTGGCTCCCCGTCGAAAGAAGAATAACCTTCAAGCTGCTCACACACACCTACAAAGCCCTCCACAACATCGGGCCCCAATACCTCAACAACCGAATCTCCTTCCACGCCCCCAAGAGAAACCTCCGCTCAGCCGACATCGCCCTAGCCACTGTCCCTCGTTTCTACATGACCATAGCAGGTGGAAGATCCTTCTCCTACCTCGCAGCCAAAACCTGGAACGAACTCCCCCTTCACCTCTAATGAAGCCTGACACTGCCCCAATTCAGAAAGGACCTCAAGACCTGGCTCTTTGAATGACCCCAAAGGAGCTGCTCACACCCCCCCTCAGCGCCTTGAGACCCTCACAGGTGGGTAGTGCGCGCTACATTGATTGATTGTGAACTTACTAAAGTTCTATATGAAATTCAGCATAGATTCACCTTATAAGAATGGGAAATGGCGGGATATGGATACAGAAAAAAGTGAATTCTTACATAGGACTTTAGACAATGGTATTCATACACTTCACAAGTACATAGTTCTCTGAACATGCACCAATAAGGAACAAGCAAGAAGACACATTTTACTACAGAATACATTTGAAGATTTTCTTATAGTACTATTACATTGGGTTCCGTCATTCTCGGAGTTTATTCAATCATGATAATTTATACATTGTACAAAAATAGCCTGGAACAGTTGGTTAGGGATATTGTGGGGAGAATTCTTTGGTAACGTTCAAGATTTATTAGAGTAAAGTTTGCACCTTTTTATTTAGAACAAAATAGTAACACTATAGATCACGAGGTGTGTTACAATAGTAATGCAAGATGAAGTGTAAACACGGGCTATTTTAACATATGATCGGATTCTACAAAAACGAAGAGAAAACAGCTCTTACACTAATGGCATGATAACCAACTCAGACAGAATCATTTGTGTGAGTATGTTCTCCACCTTGAGCAACAAAATATAGAATATTATACACAAGATCTGGCACTTCCTTAATGTCGCTCCTTTAGTGTCCAACACCTTCCACAATATTTAGTTAGAAACAACAGAGGCAGGATTAGGTCAAAGGATGACTTTTGCATGGAGTTTTACACTGACTTTGGGTCACTTTATTTTTATATTTGTACTGTCAAGCATGTAAATTCACTAAGAATACCAACGTTTTTGAATATACAGGTCACCTCTTTTTCCATCAGCAGTGTGGTTTATGCTATCACCTGCCCACTATTGTATTTAGAACAGACAATTCAATTGAGCAACCAATAAATCAATCTTCCATCTAAGCGCTTTTGATTTGGAGTTATGACGTCACACCTTGTTGAACATTTTGCAACACATTTCTATACAGCTGAAGACATCACTTGACAGGTGATTGAGGTCATCAAACAGAACTCTTGAGGCGTGAATCTGAGCAACTTGTTGTTAAACACGGTTGCAGATAGATCATCAAATAGAACACCACAAAGGGTAGTTCGAATAAACCTTCTGAACTTAGGAAAGGGTCCTTACTTCCTTGAGATGAACCTTTACTTAGAATATGGCCTATATGCACAACACTACTTTATGTGTATCTATGTAATTTGTGTCTGTGATTCTAATATTGTATATACACATAATTCATGGCATGGTTTTACTTCTTTGCCTTTTTGCCTTCTTTTTGTAACATTGGATCCAATTTTGTAGAATTTTTTTATCCCAAGGGTACTTCTGTGCTACCATTTCTTAATTAATGTTTGACCCAGTAGCCTTAATGTATGATCCCTCATGGTTTGAGGTACTCAGCCATTGCTAGGCTCTGTGTAAACACTGGTTGGGATGTTTGTCTACCTTCCTAAGATAACACTCCCTAGATAGCAAACATAGGTGCATTCGACCTTTTATGCTGGCTATTAATGTGCACATATATGTTTTTGATTTTTTTTACATGGCTTTTTAGTCTATGAATATTTATTTTATACACACATACATTTTTTGTAATGTAGTAATACTGGACTGAGTTACACCGCCCCCTCCCCCCGCTTTGATTTGTGATGCCAACCCAACTAGGGGTTTGGTCCAATAATATGTATTATACTTTGAACGCAGGTTTCCCTTCTCAATATGGCAAAAACGTGTGCCCACACTTTTTGGAATACAGGTGTGCCTTTTTTTTGCCATGACAATGATTTATAGTTGATTGACTTTTAGCACTAGCTGTGCAAGATGAAACAAAGCAAAATCATTTGCCAATAATGTTTTCATTAATTCAGAATGAAATTCATAGTTTTGAAGATAATCAAATATCGCTGCATTTCTGACCATAAATGATGTACACTAGCAATCCAGTGAAATTATTTCCCTCGCCTGCCACGCTGCATCTGGGAAACCAAAGTTTTTTGGTTTCTGGGGGAGTATGGGTTACAAATTCAAAACTTAAATGAATTGATGGAAGGGCACTGCCTAGAGTGGAACCTTTGACTTGATTTGACTCAGCACAGGAAACCTCAACTGGCGCGGACACGTAAAGGACTGACAGATTGTTAGCTCTTTCTCAGTTCTGTGAGTGGTGTTGCATGGCTATTCTTAGTTGGCCAAGTGATTTACCTGGTTGATATCAATAACAAATGAGATTCCTCCATGCTAAGTCATGATGCGACCCCAGTGGTCGGAGTTCAACTTCTTAGATGCACAGTGGCATTCAGCCACAGGAGATCAAGCAATAACAATTCTGTGATGCCCTTAGATGTCCTTAGCTGCGCAAGCTCTACACTGGATAAATCTGCGTGTATCTCCCTGATGCTAGAAGACGCAGTAACCCACTGAACCCAATTTGTGATATGGGTTGGGGATTGCAAATATTTCCCATGAATAAGGAATTCCCAAGAAGTGTGGGCCATAAACATGTGTTAAGTCCTTGCCCACTGTCCACACTGCCTGTCGCAACTATGGATTGTATGGTTTAGTGAGGTGCTTGGATCAGTCCCACTGGGGGCGGCAATGGCCCCGGTGGAGCTCTGAGGAGACGATCAAACTTGAGTAGCTAGAAGAAGCGAAAGTCATATCAAGGATTCCGTAGGTGAATGTGTCGAAGGATCATTAATAGAGAAGTGGCTCGAGAAGCTAACGGAGCCAGCCTGACCCCTACGCCACCTCCCAGATGGAGCCCAAGGCACAAGGCCCTTATCTCATGTGTTTTGGCTGGTTGAGTGGTCTGCAACTGCTGGGCGCTTCGTTGAGGACCGGATGAAATGTGGGTGACAGTGATATTGAAGGTAATGTGAGCACTGTATATGTGGTGAGCTATAATAATAACAACCTATTGACCTGGAGCATCTCTAATGCAGTTTATTGTAGGGCAAAGAAAGGGTGATTTTGGAAACATTGTATAATTGTCTTATTACCATGCTCTGTATTATACAGTGATTGACACTTTGCTAAAACACCTTTGCACTGACCATGGAACACCAATATCAGTGTAATTGTAAATAGAATCCATGTCAAAAATGTTTTTTCATAAATTGCGCTCTTTTATTTACCTCTCTACTGTATTTGATAAGTAGCAAATAGTTTATTTGCATAATAAGTGAATTCGACTGAACTCAATATTTGTGTGGTATTGTGCAAAACAAAGACCAACAGCGGTCCTTCTTGGGTTTGACAGATCTGTATACTTCAGCACCTCTGCTAGGTAGCAGAAGAATATATCTTTAGGATAGAGGAATGCACTCTTCTCATTTCACAATGACTTCCAGTCCAATTTGTTAAATGTGCCTCACAGATTACAATGGAAACTCTCATTAGGTTCTAGTAACTTCTTTATTTTTTATTTCAATAATCCAATCAAGAAATACAGTGTAATCGTGTTTCGTTCTCCATCAAGGAACTTCTTTAGGGCTAATATTTCACATTCTCTAAGTCATGTATGCCATTTTCGTTACACATATATAACCTCTTGGAACACGCTAGCTGTCAAACAGAGCAAATTCACTCTGACTCCTCTGTTAAGGACCCTGTCAAGGCTCCCATATTCTCCAACGCAAAGCGAGTTGCAAGTCTACTCCCTTGGGCTGTTAATCCTATGGAATAATCCAAATAACTGACTAACATATCCACAACTCAAATTACTTTCATGTTTCACCATACTAATTCAACACTAATTCTTATGGTTTCCAGAGTAGCGTGCTACTCACCAAAAAAGTGCTTCAAAACCCCATCAGGGGTAGCAAGCGCTATATAAATACAAACCACTTTCCCTCTTCTATCCCGCCACCTACCCTTCTCTATCCATATAACTGAATAACATATCCACCACTCAAATTACTTCATATTTCACTATACCAATTTTCAACACTAATCCTTTATGGGTTCCGGAGTAGCATGCTACTAACCAGAAAAGCGCTTCAACACCCATCAGGGGTAACAGGTGCTATATGAATGCAAACCTTTCTTCCCCTTCTATCCCTCCGCTATCCTTCTCACTCCAAATAACTGACTAATATCCACCACTCAAATTACTTTCATATTTCACCATACTAATTCACCACTAATCCTTTATGGGTTTCCGGAGTAGCGTGCTACTCGCCCCAAAAAAAAGCGCTTCAACACCCTATCAGGGGTAACAAGCTCTATATAAATACAAACCTTTTTTCCTCTTCTATCCTTCTGCTATCCTTGCGAATCCAAATAATTGACTAACCTATCCACCACTTAAAATTACTTTCATATTTCACTATACTAATTCAACACTAATCCTCTATTGGTCCCGGAGTAGCGTGCTACTCGCCGAAAAAGCGCTTCAACGCCTCGTCAGGGTTAGTAAGCGCTATATAACTGCAATTACAATACAATACAATATATGGAGCGCCATTGGACACATATTTTACACATTAGCTGAGAAGAGAGGTGAGATTGAACATGTAACCAGGGTGATCCTTTTGAACTTGAAAGAGGACAAAAGCACTTTATACATTAGGAAATCGGCATACATTTCTTGGAGAAGGTGATTCTTTTGATTATTAGCCCTGAAGAATATCTTTGATGTTTCCTTGAGATAGAAATGTACCGTTAAAAGCCACCAAAGTGCCTCCTCCTTCCAGCTCGGCTCATCCACACCAACGTCACAGCCTCCTACTTAGTCCCCCAGGTAATTTCTATAATTCTACTGAGGGAGAGGACCTATAACACAGAGAAGAATTCAAGGTCTCTGCCTCGTGAATTGGGAAAATCTCCTCCACAAAATTCCAACTTGCACACTTCTGAGCATCTGGCATTCTACTGTCCCTGACATTGTTATTGACTATAGTCTTGATACTTTATTATTGCAGGGCCCATGGGTAGGGCCAATACGTGTACTTTCTAGAGCAATAAATGCCCATTGCCTTTGGAATGCAATCCTGATGGGGAAGGAATCTTTTTGTTGATAGACTCAACTCCTCACTCCATCTGGAAGTCTGCTTGGTGCTCCACCACATCTAAGAAGATGAACAATGAAGGACAAAGGGTCTAGTGTGACATTTCCCAGCAGGCAGCCTGTGAGACCCATAACATACATCTTTGCTATTTCCCCCCTATCCTTCCATAAGCCTAACAGAAGAGGTATCTGATATATTTTTCTGATATCCTGTTGTCTGTACGCTCCAACCCTAAATAATGAGTTTCCTGCAACGGTTTCCCGTTATAATTTTTTGCCCAATCATATAGTGTATTGAGGCAACTTCTTCTCTCATGTATTGCCCAGTCATTCAACAACAGGTAAACTTTTGTCATCCGTACTCTTTCTCGTACCAAAAACAATAAAAAGTTTAAAGATTTATGTTATAATTGCTTTAGAAAAATACTAACTGACAGAAATACTGTATCATAAATAGTGTTTGCAAAAATATAATCCCATTGAGTAAATCTATTCTATTATTAATTCCAATTAGGTGATATTTTTCTAAACAATATGTATGACACAATATTTCTGTCATGAAACTTTGGTTGGACTATTTTGGTACCATCTCAATTTAAAATAAATTATTTAGTTAACATTCTGAGGGGATGAATGCCAGATTTTGAGGACTTGGAAGAAAGTGAATTGTTTCTTAATAGATTAGGGGCCATATTATATATATGGAGCACTTTCCCTGTTTGCGCCACGGCGCACCTTCCAAAATGTGTGCCGGGCGGAAATAGAGACAGTGCCCCCTATAATGCAGAATGCACTGGCCCCAGGGCAGCTGTCAACTCTCGCTGCCCTGGGAGCAGCGAAATGCAGTGAAATACGGAGAGGCTGCTTTAAAGTTGCTCCATGTTTCACAGTGCAGTTTGAAGAAGGGAAAGAGATCCCCTTGCAGGAGGGTGCCGTGAGTGACTGGGGGGTCCATGGGACCCCATTTCTCCCCCCAGAAGGCTGCCTTTAGGAGGCACGCTGAATATGTGCCAACTTTTTGTGGCGCAATTTCAATGTGCTTCCTAAGGGCAGGTTTGCTCTGCGCTCACATTGGTAATACAGCACGGGCACAGAGGCATAGTGATTTCCCCATTTGCATGGGGTGACACCCCCCCATGCAAATGAGAAATGCCCTCTCATGATAGGACTGGCATTACATGTGTGCCAGCACTATCAGTTGGACAGAAGGGGATGAACAATCACCTGCAGCCTCTTCTGTAATATCATTGTGGCCGTTGTACCCCCTAATGTATTATGGAAAGATGGTCCATTATTTTTTAATTTTTACAGACAATGTTCTTCACCCTATTTTACAGTTAGTAAAGCGAGAACCTATTATTAAAATGGCTAATCAGGATCTTACACGGCATTTGGGTGAGTATCTGGAAATTTCTGATTGCAGGCACTCAGATCTCTTCTGAGGCCGCTTTTGCGAATCACCCTGTGGGTTTTTCATTGTGTATTATTTGACCGAACAAACACCCAATTTAAATGAACAGGGTTTTGGATACTCCAAACCCACTTTTCCAACGACCCATTTACAGGTGTGGGAACCAGCATATTACATTAGTGGAGCCTCATTTGGCTCAGCCATCGGAACCCTTTGACCTAGTGATCCATCCACCGCAAATCCACCACTATGCAGTAGTGGTTGCCCCACCCTATTTAGAGAGGGGAACCGTCACTGAACTGTCTCCTGTCCATCTTCATTCAAGGTTTTGCCATTATCAGCCCTCCAGACAGTTAAGGTCCACAAACAAAGCTTTCTTGCAGATCCCACGCATATGCACCCCCAGGTTTGGCGGCAGATCTTTCTCCTATTTGGCCACCTCTAATTGGAACAAACTCCGGGGCATATAAGCAAGACCGGCGATAATGGGCTTGCTAATATGCGTTATAGAATTCCAATAGAAGCCCAGGTTAGATGTCCTGCACATCTAACCTGGGCTTCTATTGGAATTCTATAACGCATATTAGCAAGCAGGGCCGGACTGGTAACAGAAACCGGCCCTGGCAAACTGCTCAGCCTGCCCCGCCTGGGGTGAGGGGGAGTGCGGCCGAGCAGTTTGCGAGGGCCGGTTTCGGCCGATTTTGTTACCGGGGGCCAATATTGCCGACCCCCGGTAACAAAAACGGCCCCCCAGGGGCCCAAAACCGGCCCCCACCCTAGCGGCCTACCGGGGAAACGCCCGGTGCCCGCTATGGCCAGTCCGGCCCTGTTAGCAAGCCCATTATCGCCGGTCTTGCTAATATGCCCCTCCCTTTTTATATCCATACATGCCCCAATTTCACATATTTCAAGAAGATGCTAAAAACAGGGATGTTCTAAAGCACTTTAGTTTTCTGAGCAACCAAGCACCGAGATACTCCTTCAAGAGTGAGTTGTGCTCTATTTCAAGATTAAAAAACATAACATTCTCAGGGGCTGGCGTGCAAAGGTATGGTAGTTCCAGGAAGAGGAGAAAAACAATGGCCGTTACTCATCAGGAGAAAACTCCCTGCATGTCAAGAACATTGATTTTTTGTTTTACTGAAGCAAACTCCAGCTTTGTGAGTTTGGTTCAGTAAAACAATAATTTTTGCCAAGCGGTCCGGCAATACATTGTGCCAGCCTTACCATGCATCAACGTTAGTCTTTCAACTTTAATTATGGAAGGCTGCTCTCCAGCATGGAAGCAGAGGCCGGAGCCTCCACTGACTTGATGGGCCTGTAGGCTGACCACCAAAGTGTAGGTGACCTCCATAGGATAGAAATACATAGTTTCAGGGCCTGGGAGGCAGTGAAGGCTATTTAGGGCTGCTGTGATGATTTTTTTTTAGAATTTTATCATCTAATGCAATATTATTTTTTTACTCTAAATAAGCTGAACGTCATTCTTGTGGCATAATCGGAATGCTGCAAACGTAACACATTTTTAGGACACTCTAAATAAGGCCAAATATGGATTTTATGCATCTCAAAAAGGAGGCAAGAGAGATCTAGTAGAACTGTGTAGACCCCACATCAAGAAGGGGCAGAACTCTGTCAGATTTGTAAGACACTCACTGATAGAATAAAGTATTTACCATGAGTTTCATTATATGGAAAACTGTTTTATGTGAAGAAATCTAGTATTCATCTGGCCATCCTGAATCTCCGGTAGACACCTTGGGGCAAATTTACTATCTTATCATGCAACTAAAGCTGCTGCACTGCTCTGCATGAAAGGGAGAGAACAGCACAGCACCATAACTATAAAGATATGGAGCAGGTGCTCTCTTCTCAAGTGCTGGCACACAATCAGGGTGAAAAACACATTTATTTTTTATTTATGAACAACTTTATTGCATTTTACTCACATTTTTTGGTGCAATGCCCTGACTGGCACTCGGATTTATAAGATCTGTGTGAGTAGATAGGGCTTTGCATCAGAAACCATAGGTGGTAGCAAGGGAACGACAATGTACAATACTTTGCGTGAAGTGTGCGTCCGATGTGTGGTTCCATAGGACGTCCACTAAAGGCAAAGTATGCTACTTCGCACTACTTTTAGGCAGCTGCTAGCTCAAAACAATATTACATTGGAAAGTAAATCAACACTTTGCGCTGGTTTGCGTCACTTTTCGTGGCTTTGCACAGGGGCAAAGTGTGGATAGATCTGTCCCCTCATGTCTGGACGTAGTGGAGGTGCGTAGAGGCTTAAAAGGCTGCTCCTCTCTTAACATTGCAAAGGTCTGTGCAACTTGTTCTGAAAGTACTTGCCCAGGCACATCACTCCAGGATTTGAACTAGGATGTGCGTGTGTGGCATCAGGAAACTGAAATGCACTTAAATAAAATGCAAATGTGCCTGATTAAAATGTTTCTTCATTAAACAGCTTTATCACCAGGCGAATGACTGCCGACATCGACTGCTTCAAAGGCGCATGCAGCGTCCTTGGTTTAGGCCAAATTAAACAGCCATCATTTAACGCTGGGCAAACACAGACCCAGCTATCATGATTTAATGTTACTGATGCGATAAGCCACTGTGTGCACTGCGGAAACATAAGATTGGCCACACTTCAGTTTTTTCAAACATCCTACCAGCTTATTGACTCAAAGGAAATATTCTTTCTTTTAGATGTGTCATAAATATTCAAAGTTCCGTTCCACTGAAGGCACTTTAGTGAGCAGCATCACATGTACAGGAACTTTGAGAACCGTGTGGTATTTCTGGGAAGCAAAAACACCCTGGCACAAATATCACAGTGTGTTACTGCCCCTGAACAAGAGTTTAGTGTTAGAATGTGGAGAGAATTGTGTGCAGATGTGTTTTTCACCCTTCTGCTCGTGGTGTTATTATTCCATTTGCAAAATTGAGCATGCGCATTTACCACCAGATAAACCTTAGTGACTGATGACTGTAGCACTCTCAGGGCTACTGTACGCTGAGCCCGACTCCGAGGGTCTCATTGTGGGGTATCTTGTAATCTCGATGTTGCTGGTCAAAGCAGTCACTGGCCCCATTGAAATTAACAGATCTGTGGGAGCAAAGCACTTTGGGCTTGCTTCACCTAAAGATATCAACAAAATGGGGAATTACCGGGTAAGTAATGACTACCCTGGTAATTTCTCATTTCTAAGGGAAAACTAAGAGTCCCCCTACTAAACCACTGCCCCCTGAAGTTACCACTACCCTTGCTATCAGTAACTTGGGGGCATATTAACAAGGGACGGCGATAAATAACGCAAAGCGCGCTTAGCGCTTCTTTATTTATCGCCGTCTATCTCTGGAATTTATCGCCCTGGTAGCGCGTTATTAACAACTCGTTTCTCCAGGGCGACAAGAATTCCAGCGATAGCGGGGAAATCGCCGTTTTGCAGGGAACATCGCTGGTTTTCCAGCGATGTTCCCTGCAAAACGGCGATAACCTTGCTGATACGACCCTGTGGTCGTATCAGCATAATCCACCCCAATGTTAGGGATAGGTAAGTCTGAATTTTAGCAGACGTTAGTTTTTGGCGAAAACAGCTGTTTTCTCCAAAAACTAACGTCTGCTTTAATGCTGGGGCAGCCTTGTAAATATCGCGATGTGCACATCAGCGATATTTGCAAGGTTGTACTGCCCAGTGACGCCCACTTTGCATCTCATTAGAGATGCAAAGGGAGGCATCGGGTAAAAGGGTGCTAACATGCGCTGATGCATGTTAGCACCCACTTGTTAATAGGGCGAAAAGATTATCTCCGCTTTTTTGGCTTTTAAAGCCAAAAGAGCGGAGATAATGCCCATGTTAATATACCCCTAAGTGGGGCCGAATTACCTGGAGTATGACCTCATTATGAGGGCCTGAATAGGTACCCCTGCTAAAATGTCTCCTCGTCTACACGTCCAATTAAGTAATATTATAACATCTAAATAGCACTATGATGTAAGGAAGGCAATTGATACCTCCAGACGGGTCCACGAAAATGACTTGCACAAGAAACCTATTTGGCTGCATCAGAATGGTCAATGATGCAGTACAAAAGCAGACTCAACTACTTTCTTAAATGTTTATATGTAAAGAAAAAAAGACCCATCTGGCCTCTAACCAATTTGGAAACAATCTCAACAAGCAGTTGACAAAGTAAATAGATCTGGCTTATATCAAAGTTAAAAGTATATGTTCGTTGAATTGAGGGTCTGTGTCACTGTTAGCATGGATGATTCGGTGAGTGCAGGCAAATGTACTGATGAACAAATGGATGAGGAAGTGCAAGTATGCATGGCTGAGTTATTGAGTGCATTCCCTACAGAAGGAAATTGAGGCTGGCACTTGGCATGCTAGCCTTACACCAAAGACTGCATGGTAATGTGCCAGAGTTGAGCTTTGATTGCCAGGACAGCACTCATCAACTCCTCCTAAGACGCTGACATTCTCTGAGAACCATGGGGATGGAGGGGGCAGGTGATGTCTTGAATCAGGGTGCACCCCCAGGATCGGCGGGAAAATTGGGGGGGATATAAGGCGCCGCTCCCCACACTACAGCTCACTACTACATCGTGGAGCTGGGGAGCGGCGCCGAAAGTTTTTTCGAGACGTTGTCCGAGGAAGTCGAAATGAGCATTGTGAACTAGGGATTTACCGGTCACTTGTGTTGCCACCCGGTAGTTGTGACATCGTTGCTTCCCCTCGTGCTTGGCAGCGTTGCAAGCTCCCCACCGGGCCAGTTGTGCGGTTCCAGCATGGGCAAAGAACTGGACACGTCGGACAGCGAGACTAGGTCCCTCCCACCGCTCCAGCACTGAAAAAATATCGCTGGCATCCAGAAGTCGAGGGCGGCAGCGAGCGGGACCCCGTTCCTTCCTGCTGCACCACTGAAAGGCATTGCGGCGTCCCAGATAAGAGGGCAGCAGAAGGCAGGAGGCAGCGAGCGGGATCCCCTTTCCTCCCCTCTCCAGCACTGAAAGGCATTGCGGCGTCCCGGAGAAGAGGGGAGCGGAAAGCAGGAAGTAACAAGTGGGCCTCTCCTTCCCCCAGCTCCATCGAGAGGTTCAATCAACTGCCTTCCTTACAGACGCTGAGAGGGAAGGTGAGCGGGTTTCCCTCCCAAGGCGTGGTCCAGGCTAAAACCGGCCCGCTTACACAGCGCAACAGCCGAATCGACGCAGCGGGCCGGGGCGGCCCGATTATAAGCTGGGAACCGGGTTCGAGCCCGGTTAGAGGCTCAAGCGTCGTGGGATTCCAGTAAATCAATTATATAAAGGCGTTAGCCTGTAAGGCGACGGGTGCATGTGTAAAGCGCTCTGATACCTCCAAGGGGAGTTTGCGCTATATAAAACGTAAAGAAAAGCGACAGTCCTTGCTGGAGAAGGGGTTCGTTGAAAAAGGTTGAAAGGATATTGTATGGGGTTTCGAATCCTGTCGTTACTCAGATTCTCTGCAAACTGATTTTCATCTGCAGCAGTGCACCAATTTTGACAGTCAAAAAAAAATAAGCACGGGAAGAACAGGGGTGACCACTTGGCGCAAGGGACATTGTCACGGCCCTTACACTTGGACCTCAGTCTACAACGGATTATTATTTCTAAAGAGCAATCCCCAGGATATAACACTTGGAGCAAGTTTGGTGCATACATAGGGCGGCAGCACCCCGCCGCGCTACAAGGGACAACAGCATTTAAGATAAAAGAAAGCAGGCTAGGATGGCGAACCGCAACGGGGGGGACCAACCAGCCGAGCTAGGAGAATTGTTGTGGCAAATCAGAGCAGCATCTGAAGCCCATGGAACCAGCTGGCTGTAGACGCACATGGAGGAGGAGGCTGAGAGAGGAGCCAGTCAACCATCGGAGACCACGGGTCGTCCAGCGCCCCGGAAGAGGCAAAGGGCCCCAGCGAAGGAACCAAGGAAGCCTGCAGCCAAGAGGGGGTCCAAGAAGGACGGCCTGCAGCCTGTAGCCATCCCATCTTTGGCAGGGCCGAGCGGAAAAGACAGCACAACAAGTGGGGAGCATATTGGCGCAATAGTGCAGGAATGCTTGAAGTCATTTGTTCCATTGTTATTTAATGGCTTGGGTGCACAGGGACTGAGGGTGGCAGGCACTCCACCGCACGGGGGGGTCTCAGGGCTGCCATGGCATCTTATTTACCCGGGCAGCATGCAACAGGAACGTTTATGAAACCAGCCGGTTGGGCCAACTGATCCCAGCACCCAGGCGCAGGAAGCAGAGGGGGGGGGATGGCATCCCCCATAGAGGCATGGGGTCGTGAAAACAGAGCGAGCAACCAAGATAGAGCAGGTCAACTGCCCGAGGCATACACTAGGCCATTACCAGGCCCGCATCCTTGGTCACGAGGGCCACCGGGTTAACGAGCCTCATCCCTTTAGCTGTTAAGGAGAGGATATGGAGAAAGGAGTTCATAGATATTTTCTCATTGTTAGAGATACAACTGTATGGGCTAGACTTAACGGTGTGCGATAAGAAGGATGAGGACAGGAGAGAGAGGAGAAAGGAGAGGAAGGAAAGGACTTTCGATAATTGGTTGGATGCCATCAGAATTATAGAATGTATTATCGTTGAGAAATTTCCACAGAAGGCAGCGGATCTTTGGCTGTACGAGGCCAATATCCATGGGGCACACAGGCAGTTCCCAGGGGATGCATGGTTAGAATATGATAAAGGTTTTAGGTTAAAAATGCAGACCCACCCTGAGATGGAATGGTATGAGGAGGACGTGTCTGGTTTCATACATAAAATGATGGTGGCAAAAGAGGTCAAAACATGGGCAGGTAAGGGCGAGCTGCCCTTTCGGGGTTCCTTTCATAAAGGCAAAGGTAGGTCTTTCACACACCCAAAACATATAATAATTGGAACCTCCCACCCACTCGCTAGTGGGCTGCCCGCCATTTGCTGAAAATACGAGGCAAATGAGTGCACATGGGGGGCCTCTTGTAAGTTTCAACAGCACCTTTTTGAATGGGCCTTGCATAACCGGCATCCCGCAGGGGGCAAACTGCACTACCTCGACGACCTCTTGTTCGTAGGCCCAGCAAGGTTGGCGGAATGTGGTGAGACCTTGGCAGCATTTCAAGAACTAGCGGGGGAGCTGGGAGCCCCTTTGGCAGCAGTCAAAACAGTAGGTCCCTCCACCCGGCTCACATTTTTTGGGATTGAGCTTGACTGTCTAGACTCCCAGATGCGAAAGTAAGAGAATTCAGAGACGACATTAGAAACTTGTGCGGTAGGGAGAAGGCAACCCTCCGTGAGTTACAACAGCTTATTGGAAAGCTCAACTTTGCGGCCAGTGTCATCCCTGCCGGCTGGGTCTTTGCCATATACCTAACTCAGTTAACTGCTGGGCTCATGCACAAACACTACCATGTCAGGTTGGGGGCGGGGGTGAAACACGACCTCATCATGTGGGATACATTTCTAGCGGAATTTAACCACCAGTTAATTTGGAGAGAGGGTTGGTTGACGGCCAGGCAGATCGCCTTGTTCACAGACTCTTCAGGCAGGGCTATGGCCAGACAGCTGACATAAACATGGCGTCACCAGCAACATCACATTTCAAGTACTGTTCCCCAAAATTGAGGGACATAAAGCTGACGCTCTGGTCCGATAGCAAAGGAGTAGTGCAAGCAATCAACAGAGGGACAGCCCGGTGCCCTGACACATTAGGCTAATGCGTCGCTTGGATTAATTACAATTGGAAGGGAACATAGAGCTGAACGCACGCCATGTACCAGGGTTGGAGTGTCGTGTAGCTCCTATAGTACCCCTGCAGGACCTGCGCGTTTGGATAACATATACTGCGGGCTTGGTGGCAGACTGACTCCGTTCACCCCCACCGTATATGTTAGCCTAGTTTTGCATTAGCTAGCTCGCAGTGCCACTAGTGTCTCCTCTTATCAGGGAGAGATTAGTTTCTTGCAACCTTAGATCATGACAACCCTGATTCCCTCAGAATCGTGGAAACAATGTACTACCTTTCGCTCAGTCACTCGTGCTCACTTATTCGGTTTGTCTCAGAGAGTTACACAGAATAAACAGTTGGGGGTTTCAATAAGTATTTATTGAACAATTGTTATTCTAGTGTAAAATATATGTGCTGCGGTAACCAGCAGACAATAGCAGAGATATTTTTTCAGCAGTATGATAAAAGCAAAGGGATAGAACAGTTCTACCATATTGCGATAATCATGAATACATACATGAATATAAAAGCATTATGCAAGTGCGCGTACTCCTACGATGCCTAACTAGATGTACCTGAGTGTACCTAGCATATGTGTAGGTCTAAAAGCTAAGAGCCAAGAATCCTTCTAGGATTTAGTCGAACCCCCATACCTGAATAGAGAGAGTGTGGGACCTCGTCCTAGTCTCGAGTTGGACAACCCGTCAGGGCTGTGTCAGACCACTGTCAGATGGAGTGACTGCATGCAGGAGCCTCAGCGTCTCTGGTCAGTGTGTCAGCATGGAAGTCTCGATTCCCTCTGTCTTACCGGGGCAAGATGTGGTGTATTTATACCCTAAAGAGTCTCTGTCCTCAGTATGGTTTGTATTGGACATGAGGAAGACGTCAGGGGTGAACTTTGTACATACATATTATGCACATGGTGTAATCCTAGAAAGCCATGCATAATTAATGAGTACAGTGAGGGCCTGTGTTTGGGAAAAACCCTGCTGTATTCAAAACCACAGGATAGGTAACGTTCAGCCCTCAGCGCTCGTTGTGTACTATCTGGGACCAATGTAGGTGAAAGATCATGCCTATATAAGGAACCATGACTATAATAGGGCATGTACAGTTATGACTATAATAGGGCATGTACAGTTATGACCATAATAGGGCAAGTACGAATATGACCATATTAGGGTAAATATGAATACGTCCATTTTAGGGCATGTACGAACAGGTCTACATTAGGGCCTCTATGCGGGATATAACACCCACTCCTCTTCCGAATTGGATAAAAATGACCATACTTAAAATCACGACAATTTAAAAATATTTTATTTTTTCAAAAAGCAATTAAAAACATGGTTCTAAAAAATCGTTAAAATGAGGTGTTGTTTTAAAAAAAAAAAAAAAGTTAAAATTCAGCTATTTCTAGTTGCCACTTGAAAAAGTCAATATCGTCTCTCTATAAAGATTGCATTACCATAAGCAGGAGAAGGCCTTGCTTTTCTCAAGCGAAAGTGTCAATGTAAGAAAATGTTCCAAATCTAGATTGCTTGTTTTGAAACGAGCAAAGAAGCCGAATTCTTTCCCAGGACGCGATGAGCCAATTCGAGATTAAACGTCCTGGCTGGGAAGTTCAGTATTATCGGTGTCAGCTGCTGCGGACGACAAATCCAACGCCTCACAGAGAACGTCAATAGCACATAGATGGAATGTAGCACTGCCAACAGTCGGTGCTGCGGCAGCTTGTGCGGCAGTTATTACCTGGGTGCCTGTGGAGGAGTCACCTAACCCAGCAGGAGCAAATGGCACCTGTGGATTCTCCAGGAATGCGTTCATCAGAATTGGAAGCCGCTGAGGACAACGCAGAGCGTGGGCCTTTATGGGGTCCAGCATTGCATCCGTGTCCGGAGGCGCATCCGATGGAAATGTTAGACAGAGACCCAACGTGTATTCTTCTCCGCAGAACAGGCATCGAAGATCAGGTAAGATGCAGTCTACCCAGACTGGTCTAAATGATAGAAACCAGGAGGCATTGAGTTCTCGCAGGCAAGAAATGCCCAGAAGTTGTACCATGCGTTCACGGTATTTCCGCTCCAGGAGCGTGTTCACCATTCCCTCGGGAAGTAGGCCGTCCATTGCGTAGCAGCAATATTACAATCAGGATTCCTGCGATTAGGAACAGGATGAGCGGGAATCCTCCAAATACGCTTTCCAATATCGAGTGTATAAAATTTGGGATTACTCCGAGGACTGTCTGAAAGGTGCTTAATAGTCCGGACCCTATGGTCTTAAATAGGTGTACAATACCGCTCGTATCAGACATGTTGAAGATACGACCCACCATTTCTACGAAATGAATGGGACAGTTTGTATGTATGAGTGCCTGTATCTCGGTCGAGGTCCTTGCAACTTGAAATTCATAGGTTTCTCGATCGGAGGTTAAGGGCACGGGTTGCTGTAAAAGCATGGCTTTCAATCTGCTCAGAGTATCAAACTGTATGAAAGAAACATTCAGCGAAGGCCATAGCGGCGCCTCCCCGACTGTGTTCAGTGGCGGAAACAATACTTGCATACAGCAAGTAACCCTGGAGTTAACAGTGACTAGATATGCGAAGCCCGGAAGCATCCCACAGCAACCTTGATCATTTAGCATTAAGTAACTCCCATTCGAGAGCAGCTGGAAAACCGGCGTGATCATGGCCGCTGGGGTCCCAGACATGTGACAAGATAAATTCGCCACTGAACCACTGCAGGCTCCGTGTAGAGAAATATCCTGACACATGAGAGAACCGCTTAAAGCGTTCTTGCAGTTTGTACCACTCAGATACACTTCTCGATCCCCATTCCGGCATCGGTATCTATATGGTAACTCCCAAGTTTCCTTGATGTATCCCTTACCCATTTTCACATATTTGCCTGCCTGCCTTTGCTCAAGGCAATATTGGAACTGAAATGTAGTGACCGGCAGAGTGATTTGGCCATGAATTAGCCATTCTGTGGATGGTGATTCGGCTACAGTGAATGGTAACCTTTCCAGTTTCTCAATACGCAGCATTGTATATTTGGCTCCCCTTTGTGCCATTTCTGTCTGTTTATCAGTCAGATTGTATTCTGAAAACAGAGACGTGGTGTTTTTAAAACGACATGGCACATAGCCTGCACGCAAAGATTGCAGCGTCCAGCTTAACATCATAATAGAACGTAGCTGAGATTGCCTGTGTTGTAACAAGGCCAGATCTTGTTCTAATATGTCGATTGCCGAGGACACAATGTTGCCTAAGGAGTAAATCCTGGAGGTCAAAGTAGTTAACCCATTATCCACTACAGCTAATTCCTTTTCTAAGTTAATACGGTCTATCTCCCGTATCCTTTCTGCGGCCTCTTGTTGGGATATTTTCCAGTTTTCATTGTAGTAGGCATAAAGGCATGCATATATGAAACGTTTCTGACGTCGTTTCCTGGGACCCAGTAGAAAATCTCTAAGATCCATGTCAGGTGTGAGTAAGGTCAAGTGGTGCTTTACTTCTGTCAGTGTTGAGGTCTCTAGCCAATCAAGGCACAACTTCCCAACAATATACAATGTCACTACCCCTGGGTGCTGTCTTTGTACATAGCGTGGATCTGGCCTATGGATACTAAATCCTTCGGTTGTATTCATAAATCTCTGTTGACATTTGTTTGTGTCAATGGGCCAAACCAGCCATTCTGTCCAATCAGGATCTGATCTGTCGTACTGGAAAATGTCCTCTAATTTCACCCCATGTGTAGTAGAATTCAGCCCCCCACCCATCTGCGATGGTGTTGGAAACCCCGGTGTGTTCATTTCCTTGCCTTTGGCTAATCCAAAACAGGATGTTTGTTGCACAGTTTCATTCAGAAATAAAATCTGCTGCGGAATGATGCATTCTCTAAAAAGTGCTTCTATTCCCTGGACTTGCCAGTCCCTAGAACCCCAGATCGATTTTGAATCTATTGTGTCTTTCCATAGATCGAAACCCTGTTTAGACAACTGGTTCAGAAAGGATGCAGAGTAAATATGCTTGGTGTTGGTTAACATAATTTTCTGAGCTGAAATTTTCGCCACTTTATAATAAAATGACTTTGGGTCCAATGTGTTAAACCCTGAGAAGTATGTGAATTTCTGTGCAAATGCTAGTGAACTACCTTTCGGTGGTGTTGGGCCGTGTTCCCACTGGTGGTACTCAAATACATTTCTAGGTGTTATAGATTTGTGCAAGAAATGATGACCATATTGCTGGTAACAGTACAATGTATCATAGTCTGAAGTACCTTCTAACATTTCATTGTTCGAAAATGCTGCAGATTTTTCTAAATCAGACATCATAGCATTTACAGTTTCAGTGTCCCAATCATCAGAAAATGTACTTGAGGTAATGATATCACTTAAAGAAATTTTAAATACATGTTTTAGCTTTAAAAGTTCAGTCGGACCGAATACATCATAATCAATCTTGTCCCATACTATACAGTCCGGTATAGGAACTGCTGTGATGTTCACTGAAGACAAGTCTCTTGGTTCACGATGTGAAGTCTGGTATGGTTTTAAAATCAAATTAACTCTTTGGGCTGTAGAGCTTTGCTGGAGGTATCGTCCATTAATAAGCATACTAAAAGTTATTATTAAACCTAGCCAGAAAATGACAAATAAAATCCCAGTGATATACCATAGTTCTATCCAAGGTGACACCAGGTAAGTCTTTCTAAAAAAGTTCAAAAAGTAATTGAGTTTCTGTTGGAGTGATTTTTGGCTGGCGTCGTTTCCGGCTCGCTTGGATCCAGTGAAAACCTATCAAAGTTCATGAAATAGCCAGAAGCAGTTCGATCAATTGTTGGAATTGCATCAGGATTTGTTGAAATCGGATTTTGCTCTTAACGAGGCATGTTGACGTAGATGTCTGTATTAGGTCTGATTGCAACTTGGTTGTTAAGTTGATTTTCATTATGAAGATGAATTTCTTGTTGAAGAGGAACGAGTTCCATAGCATTGTTGCTTAGTCCTTCATTCCGTACAGGTGGCTCCTCAAACGTGATGAGTCTTTCTGTTTGTATTCTTGGATAGTAGCGAGAGGAGGGCGCCGGCTACTGTGGAGTCCACGCGGCCTACTGTTTAGTATCGGCCACATAGTGTGGTTTGATTAAATCGATTGAGACAAATCTTTTCTCCTTTTTTCCGGCAAGAGGCGGCAGAAGTACAGTTCTTATGCCGTGGATTGCAAGTACCGGTACAGGCTTTCTGTAAGATGGCCCAAATTCTTTCTTGTCAGCAATCTTCTCTCTGACCAGATCCCCGATTTTTAGGATCCAGATAGATCTTGCTGTTACTGCCTTGACTTCCTCAGTGGCGGCCTGTTTGTGGAGCACGTTACTTTGTTGTGTCCTGGATTCATTTAGATCCTGTAAAACAGCCAAACGATCATGGATATCAAATGGTTTTTCATCCGCCACTGTGCCTTCACAATCAAGATCAGGTACCCACATTCTCGTCCCAAATAGGACCTCGTAAGGAGTGACACCCCCTAGAGAGCTTCTTGGCTGATTATTGATCGTGCGCTGTACCCAATAAAGGTGATTGACCCATCTACTGCCCTTGCCTAATACCCTAGCTGTTACAGATTGCTTTAAGTCCCAGTTTTTCCTCTCCACAACAGAATTTCCCTCGGGATGGTACAGAGAGGAGTACCGCAATGCTATGCCCATTCCTTCCATGGCCTCTTTGTAAGCCGAGAGCTAAACGCCGGACCACGGTCAGAATGTAACGTGCCAACTGCGTATGTGCCGACAAAGATTCGCAAATCTTTTATAACAGTTCGAGCGTCAGCCGAGCGCAGATGCCAAACCCATAGGAATCTAGAGCAGGAATCCACTGCAACCATGATATATTTCTTGGACCCATCAGATTGTAAGGGTCCGCAGTGGTCCAAATACACACATGTGAGAGGTTTGTCTGATTTCAGTAATGGTGTCTGCGCTGGGCGTGTTACGGTGGAGCCTTTTATCTGCTGACAGATGTCGCATTTCAAGACATAGTCTTTAGTCTGCTTCATTAACCCTGGCCACCAGTAGCGCTGTTTCAATAAAGAAATAGTCGCTGTAACGCCTGTATGCGCAGAACCCAAACCCTCGTGTGCCGCTAAAATCAAGCCTAGCCTACGATCCATATTTGGTATTACTCTATCCCCCACTCCAGGAATCTGAGCATATGGAATGTTTTGTGCATCTAACTTGTAGGAGTACTTGAGTGGGAATTTTTTAGGTACTGCTGTGCTGCCTTTGCGTGAAGCATTGACAGCTACCATAATCTCGCCGTCTACCCTCGTCTTTGAATGAGTAACTGCAGCTACGGCGGCTGTGCGAACAGCCCCCTTTGCGGCTTCATCAGCCAATGAATTCTCTTCAACGTGAATGCCATCACGCTGATGACTCAGTGTATGTATCACGTGAGCCCTTGGTAGTTCGTTTCTCAACTCCACTACCTGTTCCCATAGCATTTTATGCTTAATTGTGCCACCTTTTGCATCTTTGAACCTGTTTTGTTCCCAATGATGTAGATATTCATTGTACAACTGTACACAGTAAAAGGAATCACACGCAATAAGTGTGGGGAATTTGTGATCCGTATTTATAAGTGCCAGTATAAGTGCTTTGAGTTCTGCCAACTGAGCCGTGCAGTCTCCTAGAGATTGCATTTTAGTGCAACTCGGATGGAACTTTCCATCGTGCTTGCGACCTTTAACAATCGCACACGCCGCGCTGTAAGCTTGCTTACTCCCTATGGCTGGTTGAGCAGAACCGTCAGTGTAAATAATGTATTCATACTGATCTAGAGGCAAAATTTCATTTGGTAGAGGATATTCTTGTTCGTATTGCAGGAATGCCTGTGTTTTTAAACTTGGATCAAATCTGTATTCAACATCCGTTGCAGTAAGAGAATTAGCCCATTGTATCCATCTTGGATGTAAGGCTTTAGCATTTGGAATGCTAGTTTTTGTAACAGCTTCTAAAGCCGGTACTGGGGTCACGACAATTATGCGCTTTCCCTGAGCCAGAGCTCTTTTTCTTGCTACAGCGGTCTGCACTGCTGTCAGGATTTTTTCTGTTGAAGTGAAACACATCTCTGCGTTTGTGTACAGGTGTGATTTGTATGCGATTGGAACTTTTTCGCCTTCATTAAAAGTTAAATAAGTGTACCCGCATTGACCTGCTATTACTCGGATCACTAAGTTCTGTGCGTTTACACGTGTCTGTAAATGTTTAGAAGCTATCATGTCTTCCTGTAGGGAACGCAGGATATTTGTGTGTTCCTGTGTCCATTGTCTGACTGAAAAATCAGGCTTTATTAAGTCGTAGAAAGGTTTTACTCTTTCTGTGTAATCCAAAATGTATGTTCGACCAAAATTTAGGAATCCCAGAATTGATTGTAAATTCTTTAATGATTTGGGAGGTTGGAGCAGTGCACACTTTTCTAAAAAGTTAGCTGCTAGGCTTTTTCCCTCACTTGACAGCTCGTATCCTAAAAACAGGACACTGAGGTGGGCAATTTTTGTTTTTTTTAAATTAAATTTGTAGCCCTCGGAGGCGAATCCCATAATAATGGTGCTCACCCTGGTCAAGTGCCTCTTTAAGTCATCGTAAGTCAGATAAATATCATCCACATAGGACAATGCTTCTTCATCCAAATTTTGGAGTAACTCTGTTACCCTTGCTGAAAACAACCCCGGGCTATTCTATACCCTTGGGGGAGTCGGCAAAATTGCCGTTGGGACCCTAACGCACTGAATGTGATTAGATACCTGCTTTCAGGCGCTATATTTTGGCAGAAAAATCCATTTGAGATATCAAATGTTGTTTTGTATTTTTTCCGCACAATGTTATTCATTAATGCTGCACTATGTCCATTTTGAACTGCAAGTGTTTAAATGTCTGTAATCTAAAACTAGACGATATGTGTTGTCAGGTTTGGCTATGGGGAACATAGGATTGTTCATAGGTGAAGTGCAATTTTCTATCACCCCCTGGTATTCTAGTTGGTCTAGAATCTCCCTGACCTGTTTTTTAGCTTCCTGCTTTATAGGGTATTGCCTTTGGACATTTGGGGAAACTTTTAACGGGATCACGTGGTGGGTTGACTCCTCATCCCAACCAGCATGATTTTTGTACAATGCTGGAGCTAGGGCAACTGCCCACTCCTGCGCATATGCATGTTTTAAATGTATGGGAACGAGGTCGGAAAAGGCTGGAAAAATTACAGTTTCTCCCCTAGGGCACTCCATGATGAATGCTGGTGGCCAGTCTTGTTCTGCTAATAGAATGTCATAACCAGATGACAGATGTTCCAAAAGAGACCTTTAACTTTTCTGGGCTTGTCCCCCTCCATCCGGAGTGTTATCTCATGTAACTTATGTGGGACACTTACCCGAGTATCAGGTGTTTCCACCATGATATACTCACTCAACTCCACTGTCACCAGAAATTCCTTCAGGTTCTGGTGAGTTATCGTTACTTCTGCCGCGCTGTCTAGCATCGTCAGAGCCCATTCCCCATTCAGAAGCTGTGTCCTCAGAATTCTGGACATGTCTGATCTTGAGAACTGCTACCTTCTTCTTTTTGAACTGAGGTTTTGATTTTTGTTTATCTTCTTTTTTAGGTGCGTAGTCTGCAGCGCGTTGCATGTCTCTGGACTTTGTACGCTCCTCTTGTCTGTGTTCTGACCGTCCTTCCCTCTCGGAGTTTCTTGATGAACCCTGAAAGGAACGAAAGGAACGAGAGGAACGAGTAACAGTATTGTGATACGTGACAGGTTTTTTAATATTATCCCTATTCCTGAGGTTATACCTCCTTTCAGAGGGCTCCTGTTGAGGAGACCTACCTCTGGACTGAGATCTGTGTCTTTAGACTTTTGTTGTTTTTTATTTTCCCACTTCTTTTTAGAAGAAGTAGGTGTCTGCTTTGTAGTGTCCTTTTCAGGACTGCCCATCAGTTGTGGTTTTAATGCTTTCCCACCTAGAATGTCTCTGCCTAATTCTGCATATGCAGTTTCAATTATTTTGGGTAGTTCGTGTTGTTGATCTACAGGACTGAACTCCCTTAGGCGTTGGCGGATCGCCACTGAAGCTGCTTCCCCCTTAATGTTAGCTAGTATTATGGCTGAGACCTGTTCAAAGTTGTTTAGCAACTTCATCCCTAAGTTAAGGGCAGGCTCTGCTCCGTACTCATTTTGTATCTGTTTTAATACTTCAGGTACTACTGCTATTGACGGGATACCATGTGTTCTGGTATATATGGCAGCAAAGACTGAACCCCAAGAGGTGCAGTCCTCTACTTGTGGTGTCAGACCCATGGGCAAGCATATTGTTAGAATTCTGTGTTTATCACTGGTGGTAGTATTCGGGAATACTGCTTCAAGCTGAGTTATTTTCTGAGCTATCCAGAATGGGATTTGTTCGCGTTTTTCTGGCATTTTGCCCATTATCGCGTGTAATGTTTGTGGAGTTATTTTATTAACTGTACCTTGGACTGGAGTGTCTTGTGCTGCAGCTGGTGCAGGCTGAACTGTTAAAGTCATCATCACAAATTGTGTGAGGTTTCTGTAGATTTTAATTAAATCTCTGTGTTGTACGAGTAAGTCTGGCTGTGGCATTGTGCCAATATCAGGATGCGGTGTGTATGCCGCTAATATGGGCCATGTGGCTCCTGCTCCTCCGAGCAGGCCTAATCTTGCTCTTCCTCGTACGTGGGGTAGGGCGCCTTTAAACCAGTAATTATGCTCCTGGTAAGTGAGCGGACCCTCTAATTCCTCAAAAGGAGTATAGTCCGCTGGTGTTTCACCTTCTAGGTAGTAGTGAAATACATCTGTAACTGGATTCGCTGCTGGGAATGTAACCCATGAATATAACACCTCTGTTTTATTGGGTTCGTGTGCCTCAATCACGACAATTACATTACCACTCCTGGCTCTTAAGCCATGTTCTAGAAGTTTTATGGTGACTGCCCTTCTGAAATTTGGTGCAATTTGTATTGCATCTTCAGGGTCTTCTTCTCCTAAACCAAAGAGGTCTGTTGTAACTCTCCTTGTTTCGTTTGCTTCTTCCATCATTTTTAATTGGAAGAAGGGAGGTTAAAGAATTTTTAAAATAAGGTGTAAATGCACAATTGTAGGAACTATATGTCCTTCAAGCTTGAATAACCAACAGCCAATAAATAGTATTCTCGTACTACTCAGCTGCGGCGGATTTTGTGCCCACCCACTCCAGACGTCTCTTGGGTTTTTGTGAGTAGGTTCTCTGAGAATAGCACGACTGAACTACTCAGATTCTACTGTTAAATACGTACCCAACCAACGTTGGTGGCGCCATGTCGTGTAGCTCCTATAGTACCCCTGCAGGACCTGCGCGTTTGGATAACATATACTGCGGACTTGGTGGCAGACTGACTCCGTGCACCCCCCACCGTATATGTTAGCCTAGTTTTGCATTAGCTAGCTCGCAGTGCCACTAGTGTCTCCTCTTATCGGGGAGAGATTAGTTTCTGGCAACCTTTGATCATGACAACCCTGATTCCATCAGAATCGTGGAAACAGTGTACTACCTTTCGCTCAGTCACTCGTGCTCACTTATTCGGTTTGTCTCAGAGAGTTACACAGAATAAACAGTCGGACGTTTCAATAAGTATTTATTGAACAGTTGTTATTCTAGTGTAAAATATATGTGCTGCAGTAACCAGCAGACAATAGCAGAGATATTTTATCAGCAGTACCTTAAAAGCAAAGGGATAGAACAGTTCTACCATATTGCGATAACCATGAATACATACATGAATATAAAATCATTATGCAAGTGCGCGTACTCCTACGATGCCTAACTAGATGTACCTGAGTGAACCTAGCATATGTGTAGGTCTAAAAGCTAAGAGTCAAGAATCCTTCTAGGATTTAGTCGAACCCCCAAACCTGAATAGAGAGAGTGTGGGACCCCGTCCTGGTCTCGAGTTGGACACCCCGTCAGGGCTGTGTCAGACCACTGTCAGCTGGAGTGACTGCATGCAGGAGCCTCAGCGTCTCTGGTCAGTGTCAGCATGGAAGTCTCGGTTCCCTCTGTCTTACAGGGGCAAGATGTGGTGTATTTATACCTTAAAGAGTCTCAGTCCTCAGTATGGTTTGTATTGGACATGAGGAAGACTTCAGGGGTGAACTTTGTACATACATATTATGCACGTGGTGTATTCCTAGAAAGCCATGCATAATTAATGAGTACAGTGAGGGCCTGTGTTTGGGAAAAACCCTGCTGTATTCAAAACCACTGGATAGATAACGTTCAGCCCTCAGAGCTCATTGTGTACTAGCTGGGACCAATGTAGGTGAAAGATCATGCCTATATAAGGACCCATGACTATAATAGGACATGTACAGTTATGACCATAATTGGGCATATGAGACTATGACCATAATAGGGCAAGTACGAATATGACCATATTAGGGTAAATATGAATACCTCCATTTTAGGGCATGTACGAACGGGTCAACATTAGGGCCTCTATGTGGGATATAACAGGAGAAGGCAGTGGCAGATGCCCTCTCCCGCGCACAGGTGAGCAGATTCAGGGAGCTGGCACCTGGGGCGGAGAGGGGCATGACCCCCTTCCCAGAGGACTTATGGTCTCTGGTGAGACAGACTTGTCGATACTAGGGAACCAAGCCCTTACCCACGATGCGGCCAAGTGCTACAAGAAATATGCAGGTACAGTGATGCGAATAGGAAATATCCAGACACTGGGCGATGAGGGTAAGACAAGGAGGGCTGTGGAGCAGTTCATTCAATGGGCATTTACGAACAGAAGGACCAGATCCTGGGCCCAGGCCCGCCTGTCAGCAGTAGCACACTTCTCCAAGTTAATCACGGGACAGGATCCCACTGCCTCCTACTACATCAAAGCAGCGTTGAACCAGGGTCGGAAGCGCTCGGAAGGGGTAAAAGCAGAAAACCGTAGGCCCATAGACTTCAGTAGTTTGGTTTTAATCATGGATGCACTGGGGAAAATAGCAAAAGACACATATGAGCTGAACCTGTTCAAATCAGCTTTTGCGACTGCATTCTTTTGGGCATTTAGGCTTACCGAGCTAGTGGCCCCGGCTAGGACAGGCACACAGAGCATTGCCTATAGGCAGCCGACGTCAGGCCCAGAGTGGCGGATGTGGAACTACAGCTGACAAGGTAAAAAACTGACCAGGCCAGCAAAGGGACGATAGTAAAGCTGGAGTGCATCAGGGACCCCAAATACTGCGCAGTATGCTGCCTACTAACCTACATGGCATCACGGCCGGCGGGGGAGGGCCCCCTGTTCAAGCATAAAGATGAGAACCTCTTAAGTAAATTCCAGTTCTCAGCAGTGATGCGCCAAGCCCTGGGCAGAGCGGGCCTCCCGCCAGCGTCCTTTGGTTCTCATTCATTTAGCATTGGGGCGGCGACCACCGCAGCCCAGCATGGGATGTCCGAGACAGGGATCAAGGTCATTGGCAGATGGTGGTCCAAGGCATACAGGACCTATGTGAGACCTCAGCTGCTGTAAACAAAACCGGCAACGCATAGGCGTAAGTGGTTGCCTTACTTTCGCCTGACATTGTGATTTTTGCCTCAGCAGGACGGAGGCGCACTCGGATGGTATGGGTGGTGGGTCACTCTTTGGTTTCCCAGATGAATTGATGGTGGCAGTGGGGAGGCAACAAGCAGGGAGGTGGGCTGGTCAACACATGTGTCCGATGGTGGGGTCGCCTGGGATGAGATGGGACCAACTTCCAGCTGAGCTCGAGGAGCTGCGGACGGACACAGCCTGGCACCCAGACGTGTTGATAATTCATCTGGGTGGGAACGACTTAGCCCGGCTGGGGAGAAAAAAGCTACTCCTCGCCATCCAGGTGGACCTAATGGAGGCGGCGCGGTGCTTCGGGAGCACCATTATTATTTAGTTCAAACTGATTAGCAGGCTGGTGTGGCGAGGGGCAGAGTCGCATAAGGCAGTCGAGAACTCAAAAACGAAGCTGAATACCGCTGTAAGCAAATTTTGCAAGACCAATGGCTTGGAGAGCGTTAGACAGGGCCTCATCCACCCAGGTCACTGGAGCTCTACGGGCGGGACGGGGTTCACCTATCGAAGGAAGGGATGCGTGTATTCTGGAGCAAACTGTGGGGTGCGATGTTTTTAGCAGGCTGAACCTAACAAAAGGCGAAGATGAAAAACTGACAGCACAGGGGCGGAGCCGCAGGAAGACGTGAGACTCCCTGGCAGTGTGGCAGGTAAGAAGGGTACATTTGGTTGGTTATGGAAGCACACCGACAGGGCGGTGTGTAGAAGGAGGGCCATTCACTTTGGGATGCCTTAAGGCAGGGTGAGTAGGCCTGACAAAAGGGGGTAGCAAAGGGAGACGGTGCTCACAGCCCAGACCCCGCCAGATGGCAGGGCACAAAAAGAGACTAGCAAGGTAGCGAGTTGGGGCCTAACTCCGAGGAGAGGCTACCCCCCCACATGCAAAGGGGCGTGGAAACCAACAGAACATTGTTTGCCCCCAAACGTGGCAAGGAATGAGATACGCCTGCCAAACAGCAGAATAACGAACTGTCAGGGTGATTTACGACTCTATGATATGCAAATGAGTTATGACAAGCAAGTGATTTATGACCAACGAATGATTTATGGCGGATGATTTATGACCGATAATGCAGAATGATTTATGACAGCAAATTTATGACTGCTTGTGACACAATGATTTACAATACACCAATGATTTATGATACGTGATTTATGTTGAGCAACAAAATGATGTATGACACCTGATTTTATGATCGTTCATGATGATGATTTATGACCCTCGCCATAAAAGTATTTCATGGGGAATTACAAAATGTGTAGGTATGTAAAGGTAATAAAACTGCAGCCAACAACGACCACAAAACTAGTGTTGTCTGTCTTTGGTAATAGATATATATAAGATTTGCATGCCATCCTGGAATGGGCACAGTGCGGATGTTCTTGGCAGTGCTGTTGTTCATTGTAATGGTGGTGATGGTGTTTGTGATACTCGTGTTGTTAGGCTTGCTGCAAGTGTTTTTTTTCAGTGACGGTGTTGACAGTGTTGCTGTATTTGGTGTTGTTTGTATTCTTTTGGTGATATTTTGGTGGTAGTGTTGGTGATGGTAGTTATTTTGGTGTTTAACTGTGAGGACACCGGTTCCAAAAAGCCTCTTGAGATCAGTAACTGTGCTCAGCACTAGAATGGAAAGGCCCATATATTAGTAATGTTGGTCCCTGCCTTGTAGGTCTACATTTGTATGTCTGATTATTAGTTAAATGGTGACTGACTTGGCATATGGTATACACCAGAAAACCTCTTGTGGGTGAAATCCCTGTAGGAAATTGAATGGCAGTTGTGGAATCTGTAAATCCTATTGCAAATGCTTTCATAGGTTGCTGATACAGAGGGGCATCAGTTGCTTTTGGCATGTGGGTGCAGTGTTTTGGGACTATGGCACGCTGCGTATTCCACTTGTCCATCTTCTGGAGGATCTCAATAACTTCTAAACTGCAACCTCCTTAAGAATGCTCACCCAAAGTTGTCTCTCAGGTGAATGTGAGTCATACATAGACCCTCATTATGAGTGGCTCATAGAAATCCTTGTTATTCTCAATGCTAGCCTCCAATTTATGTTTACCAAGACACTGTTTTGAATAAAGCTATTGTTTGTGAAACAGCTTACAATGAGCACAGCCGGGTGTGCTACAGATCCCTATATCACGCAGCGATCCAGAGCGCTGCAAGAGCTACAGGCCCAGGGAAGTGCATTATGAATGCAGGTACTCTGTATGTACAATGCACCTCCCTGTCTCACTGTAACTCTGGAGGCAAGTAAGAGACACATAGAGGCATATTAGGAAGAACGGCGTTAAAATTATCGCCACTTTAGCGGCAGGAAACTGCCGCTAAAGCGGCGATAATGGGCTTGATAATATGCCCTTGAGAATACCAATAGAAGCCCATGTTCTGCTGTGATACTGGGCTTCAATTGGAATTCTCAAGGGCATATTATCAAGCCCATTATCGCCGCTTTAGCAGCAGTTTCTTGCCGCTAAAGCGGCGATAATTTTAACACCGTTCTTGCTAATATGCCCCACATTGTTCGACTGTATACAGATAGGTGTGCAGCACTGTCAGAGGTCCATAGCTCTGTGTGTGCTGCAACAGATATACGCATATGAGTGGTAAGAGAAGTGGACATCCTCGGAGCTACAATGTTCTAGAATGTATTGAGAAACAGTCAGCTCTAGAGTGTTGTGAAAACTACATAGCTCATGAGAGCTGCATATCTCTAGAATGCAGAAAGAGGCGCACAGTCCCAAGAGGAGCACAGCTCTGCGATGCTATGAGAAGTGGACTTCTCTGGAGTGCTGTAGCAGTTGTGCAGCTCTGGAAGACAGTGGTTGACACATAGCTTCATAGTGGTGCAATAGCTCCACAGTTCTTGAGTGTTGCCAGAGGTGCACAGCTCTAGAGAGTTCTGTGAGATTAAAATTTCTGGTGTGATGGAAAAAGTGCACAACTTGTGTAAGTGACAGGAGCTCTGCACTCAGAGTGTTGCGAAACTTGCACAGCTCCTCTTTCACACCTCTGGGGCATATTATCAAGGCAGGAAACTGCCGCTAAAACGGCGATAATGGGCTTGATAATATGCGTTATAGAATTCCAATAGAAGCCCAGGTTAGATGTCCTGCATATCTCTCTGAATCTGGCGCTCTCCTGCTCTCTCCCTGTCAGCATTTTTGGCTGCTGCCCGTGATTCTTTGAGAATCTGGGCCGTGAAGTTCTATGTGAAACAAAACACATTTCCAATATTAATATCGGTGTAGCCTTGAGAATTAAAAGAATGTCATCACATCAATGTTCCTTCTTCTACATTTGACTGTTTATGCTTCACGTGGTAAAGATATTTGAAACGCAAAGTTCCAAAATAAAGTTAAAGAATGGTGTTTTTCCTTTTTGCAGACTTTCAGCCTTATACTGGCATTGATTATGCTTAAGACAGATGTTCAAATGATTGTAAGCAAGAAACATATATTTATATAAAATATCCTAGAACAAAGGACAAGTTAGGCAGTGCATCACACTTATTTTTAATAACTCCAACCAGGAACTTAGATGTAGAAAGCAGGAAGCTCAGCCAGTAATATGTCATGATGGTAGATATTTTAGCTTGAATAATGAGTATTGGTATGAAGTGCCCTGATTGGACAACCAGATGACTGCAAGAGAGTTTAGATGTCTTGGGGTCCCCACCAGAGGAGAGATGTAGACAGCCCTGAGAGTGGCAGGTGGGCAGCAGCTGGGAAAAAAGGAATTAACACATCAGGTCCTATAACCATGATTAACATGTACAACTGTGCACATTAGAACAACCCAGATTACCTGTAAGAAGTACTAGTCTCGAACGATGCGAACACCGACAAACATTTATTACACTAACTATGCAATGGAAAAGCAGGCCACAAAGTGGGAGTTGTTATTGAAAAATAAAGAAATAATGACCCCCCTCACCTTATAGGTTTGTCCCATCGTATGTGGGTCATATTTTATTTTTATCTGTCCTTCACCACCAGGGTATATGTGGAGGTGATGGACAGTAAAAAGCCATCTGACTGTCCACTCTAAATAGGGTGGAAGTTTGGATGGCTAACTTCTGATGCCCCTAAAATTTGCAGTTCCCTCAATCAAAATCGAGTAGGCAGACCATAAGTTTGGCGGACAGCGTAGTCCATTGCTGTTGCGACGGTGTAGTCTGTCTGTTGAACTCAAAATCAGCCCAAGAGGTTCGCCTAAATCAAAGCTTATATTCTGCTTATACTTTATTTACGCCTTGTTAAATTTGATGCTAGGATTTTATGAAAGCCAGGCTGCTATAGAGACAGAATTTTTTATTTTTTATTTATTTTTCCGTCATACAAATAACAACAACAAACAGCATTTGGCTTGCTGAAATTACAATTCCTGTTCGCCCCCCAACAGCTGGCATAGTGGTCATAACAGTTACATTATGTAGGCGAACTGCATGGAACGATGCTCAGCCATTTTCCCCATCTGTCAAAGGTTGTTCCCTCAGTCTCAAATAGCCCAAAAGGGGTTCCCAGATGTCCTTGGGCCTTGACGTCATTGGTAGCTCCTCTGCATACAGTTCCAGGTCCTCCTTACAGTACACTAAGGGGTCGATTCCGATTCGGGCCGCAAATCTCTCCGACCGAGCCGGACCCGGAGAGATTTCCGACCGAATCGGACCCGTGCAGTCCGACCGAACGAGTACGATGCGTCCGTATGTTATCGGACACGAGTCGGTCGGACTCCCATTGAACTCAATGGGAGCCGGTCGTACAACGCGTACGCGGGCTCCCATTGCCTCAATGGGTGCGAGGCGGACAAGGGCGCCCTCTACAGCGAGTACGCCGCGAAGCGCTTCGCGGCGTACACGCACAGGTAGGGGGACCCATGGGTCCCCCTGTGTGCGCCTCGCACGGGTACGCGTACAGGGGGTCCGACACGGACCCCCAAAGTACGGCTCCGACAGCGAGTTCGAGTCGGACGGCGCGAGTCGGTCGGAGCGGTCGAGGTGCGCATCGTACTTACCCGGCCGGAAAACGTCTCCATTGCGCGGTGCGAACCGGGTCCGACCGAGTCGGTCGGAGCGGTACGATCCGGGTACGAGTCGGTCGGAGCGGTCGGTTCGCCCCGGACGAGTCGGTCGGCGAACTCGCATCGTACTCGCTCGGCCGGACCCGCGTACGGTTCGGTCGGGAAACAGGCTTTCGCATGGCTTTTTTCCCGACCGAATGGTATTGGGTGCGCCTCCGACCGAGATCGGAATCGGCCCCATAGTCCTTTACCCAAGGCTCGGGCAGGGGGGCCGCCCGGCTCTCCAAACTCATCGCCACCCTCCTCTTTGCAAGAAGCAACGCAATTTTTATAAACTTCCCAGTTGTACCTTTAAGATGGGGCGTTATACACAATAGACATGGGGGGAAACAGCCATCACATCGCATTTGTTACAACGCATGCGATTACAACGCGGTCGTTTCAACGTTGTTACATTGCAGTACCATTACAACGACTTGCTCTAGGGAGCGCTCTAGGGCGCGCTCTAAACTAAGGAATAGTATAATTTACTATTCCAACACCTTCCCCACTGTTGCACACACTGGAGTTAGAATAGTAAATTATACTATTCCTGAGTCCAGCGTGCCCCCTAGAGCAAGACGTTGTAACGACTTGCTTTGTAATGGTAATGCGATGTAACAACCCGGTCGTTGTAATCGCATGCGTTATAAACGCATGCGATGTAAAGGGCTATATTCGCTTTTCGGCAACACTGCAATGCAACGTCGGTCATAATTTGCAGCCGAGATACCACCTCAACCCAGAACTCGTGTACCTGCCGACAATCCCATGCCAAATGCATGAAGTCTGCATCCTGTACCCCGCACCTCTTGCATTAATCAGATTCCCTAAGACCATATTTCTGTAGCCTGACTGGTGTATAGTAAACTTGGTGTAAATATTTGAAATGGATGATCCGAAGGTTGCCATTCGACGTCAGGGCGTCAGTAAGCTGGCAACTGTAATCCCATTCTTTCTGCGTGAGCTGGGGCTGAATTGTTTCATTCCAGCAGGCTAGGCTTCTGTCAGTGGCTGGAAGACTTTCGTCCCTAACCGCTCTGTATAACTTGGTGATTAATTTATGTCTAGTTGGACTTACAAGTAGTGTCTGCAGTGCTTGTAGTGTCGATGGCTCATCTGGGGAGGTGTGGTAAAGTGCCTGTACAGCCGCCCAAAGTCTGCGGTATGTGAACATGAACAGTGGTGTCTTATTTTGTATATAGTGCAGCTCTTCTGGCGTGAGGAAAGTACAGTTCGGAAACAAATCTTGGATTTTTTCTATACCTGCTTGCCTAAGAGAATGCATAGCCCCCGCTTCCTGAGTGACCAATAGCGCTGCATGATGCACAAATGGGAGCATGGGGGCATACAGTGGATGTTTCGCTGCTGAGCGGCCTATGGCCTGCCAAGCTGAAATTGTACAGTCAATGGTATTGATTTAAATTTTAGGTGTTCCTCGTTTGGAGTGCGACAGGATGCTGCGGAGCGGAATTGGGGGTGCATCCCCATCTTCCACCGTTACATGTGGAATAAAAGCATGAGGATTATTCCAGTAATGCGCATATTGTGCTTGAGCACAGAGATAATACAAATACCAATCTGGTACGTTAAACCCTCCTTTTTTGTAGTCCAATTTAAGTGTATCCCAGCCCACCCAGGGTTGTCTGCCTCCCCAAACCAATTTCATCAATTGTGAGCGTATATCCATAAAAAATTGACTGGGCAGTTTGATTGGTGTATTGCTAAATAGGTGCAAAAAGCGTGGAAGCACAATCATCTTAATGAGAGCAATTATGTCCGCTAACGACAGCGGCAGCCTGATCCACCTTGCCACCTGGTGTTCCAGCTTGCTATATGCTGTGCCATAGTTTTCTCCCACCACTATGTCTGGGTCGCGATGAATCCATATGCCTAAGTACTTCACGGGGTCGACATCCCACTCAAGGGGAAACTCAAGGGCATGCAGGGCAGTGGAGTCTAGCGGCGAGTATCTTTGCCAAAATCTTAGCATCTATGTTGATGAGTGACAATGGGCGATATGATTCCCACCTGGATGGTACCTTATCCTTGTTTAAAAGAGCAATAATCAGGGCTTCTCTGAGCGTGGGCGGCAGCCTACCTTTTTCATAGGCCTCCTCTTACATGGCCAGCAAATGAGGCACTAACTCATCCACAAATTCTTTGTAAAATTCGCTTGTGAGTCCGTCAGGCCCCGGCGCCTTCCTGTTTGGGAGAGCCTGAATCATATCTCGAATTTCCGATGCCTCTATCGGTTGGGATAAGTATTCCCTTTGGCCGTCTGACAGCCAGGCAAGAGCTATATCCGCTAGGTATTCGTTCAGCTCGTCTGGATCAGCACTGCCCTTTGAGGTGTATAGATCTGCATAAAACTTCTGGAATTGTGCTGTGATTGCATGTGGTGTGAAGTGATCCTTCCCCGAATCATCAATAATCTGAGTTATAGTGTGGTGGTCATGCCTCGTCTTTACTCTAACTGCAAGGTTGTGACTTGGCCTACCACCTTCCCCATATGCCCGTGCAACATGTCTCTTTGACAGGTATCTCACCTCATCTGCCGCAAGTTCATTATATTCTAGCACCAATTCTTTCATTTTTGCCGGTGTGTCAGAACACGGAGAGGGTTCCTGTTCCCTTTCAAACTGTTTTAGAGCAATCTCCAGCCTCGAGAGCCGACCCCTGATATCCCTTAGTATGCCCACATGAGTGCTGATGCAAGTCCCTCTGATTGTGGCTTTAAAGGCCTCCCAGAGTGTGGCAGCTTCACTGACCGACCCCTTGTTAAAACTGAAGTATTGTTGAATAGCTTCCCTGATCATAGCCTTGTAAGTCGGGTCAAGCAACACCTCGGCCCTAAATCTCTATGTGAACTGACGGGGAACGCTGACCGGGATGTGCAGAGTGAGCTTGACCGGGTTGTGGTCTGACAAAGTTCTGGGTAGCTTATCTATGTCTGACTCCCATGCATTGGCACCCTGCTAAGTAACCAGTAATCAAGTCTCGACCAGCTTCCGTGAGCGGTGGATGTGCATGTGCCTTCCAGCATGTCAACATTCCGGATCCTCCATGTGTCCACAAGCCCAAGCTCTTCCATCCCCTCCCTAATAATGTGAGCAGCTTTTGGAGAGTGCCCCCTCTGTTGACTTGATCTAAATGTGTGTTGAGGTCGCCTCCCCATATTATTTCTGATTCTGGCCACTCATGGAGCACATTCAATAAGCTCACGAAAAAGTTGGGTTCATCCTTGTTGGGCCCATATACGGTCAGTAAAGTGAGGGGCACCCCATGTAGCTTGCCGTGGACTATGGCGTACCTACCACTATTGTCTACCACTGATTTGATCAACGTGAACGGGGTTTCTTTCTTGATGAGTATAAGCACACCCCTTGCATATGATGAGTACAAAGAGGCCAATTGGTACCCGCCCATTGTGGACCCACCCTGACCTCAGTGTGTCTAGTCAGGTGCGTTTCCTGAAGGAGAGCTACCTTGATATGGTGTCTATCGAGTTGGGCTAGTACTTATCTAATTTTCTTGGGGGAATTCAAACCACGAACATTCCATGTCACACACGATAGCGACACGCTATCTACATTTGCTACACCGGCCATCTAATAAGTCAGGCACAGAAGCTACAACCAGAGGCGAACATCTGCAAGAAAGGAGAGTCCATGACAATAGCAAGCCCTATGAAACAGTCCCACTAACCCCTCTGCCCCCAGCCCCAGCCCACCCACAGCAGCATCCCAAACATGCTGAAGACAAAATACCCCAGATCCCACCCCCCCAACCAAAGAACCATACTTGACAGTTCAAGAGAGAAAGAAAACAGGGATCACCCACTGGAGGGTTATCAGGAGCCCGAAAAGCCTCCATAACGGAGGTGGCCAGGCGAGGCAGATCCAATCAGCCCCACAGATTGCATGTAGGAGCCAGCAGCATGTCCACGTGAATTACCTCAAACCCTTGTTGTCGGCCAACACTGATAGTCAGTCCGAGTCCTCCGCCTCTTGCGAGCGATGAGCGTGTTTCATTTTCGCAGTTTTTTTAAAGAATTCCTGCGACGCTTTAGGGGAATTGAAGATTTTGTGTTGTCCATCATATTCAACCTGCAGCCTGGCCGGGTACAACATGATGTAAGTGATGTTTGCCTTCTGCAGCTGTTTCTGGACCGCTTGGTACTCTCTCCTTGCCGCTTGCACTGTGGCCGTAAAGTCCGGCTAGAAGGTGACTTGGAAGCCCTGGTAATTCAGATCCGCTTTCTCCTGGGCCTTGCGGAGGATCGCATCCCGATCTCGGTAGTTGAGCAGTTTTGCTATTACCGGCCTGGGGGGTGCGCCTGGGGGTGGTCTCACTGACAGAGATCTATGGGTGCGCTCAACCACCAGCATCGATGAAAAACCCTCCTGGCCAAACAAATCAGTGAGCATCTGCTTCACATACAGCTCCTGGTCGTCCTGGTCGCCCTGCGTTGTTTTCTGTGATTTTTTCACCCCGAAGGTGAGCCGAGGCTGTCCCTTATCAGGCTTGCCCATTTTATTAGCCGGACCGCCCTCACGATCCAAGGCAGTGTCTTTTGTTAGCCAGACAAGAGCCTATGAGTGTTAACACACAGCTCAGAACTGCACAACAACCCAGCCACCTCTGCCAACGCAAGAACGTGAATGGGGGCCTTATGTTCAAAGTTCTAATCACGATTCTGGTCCTGAGCACTGCCCGCAGCACACAGAAAGGTCCCAGCTTCCTCTATTGGCTCTCTTTAGCCACGTTTCAAGCGCACCCCCAGCTTAGCACATACCATCAGTATTTTCAAGACTTCGATCCTACTGTGCCGTCAGCAGCCTTATCGCAGCTGGGGGGGGTAATCGGCAACGTAATCATCCCCTTCCTCCTATTAGCCCAGTTAGCCCCTCAGCAATGCGTGGTGATCAGTGGGAGTCCGCAGTAGTTTCAACGGTGATTAGTCAAAATATCGAAAATGTAATGTCGACATACAAAAATATCTATAGTGAAATATCTATGGTATAAAATATCGATGTTTAGTATGTCGACATCAAAAATTTCGATATTGCAATAAGGCCCATTACGATACCGGGCGTAAAAAAATCCGCCACGCATGAAAGCGGCAAAAATCCACCCGCACACACCGTCTGAACACCGACCACGCAATTACGATGACACAAACCGAAAACCGCCATCGGCGGAAAAAACACACAAGATACCGCCCGCCCTCGTCCGAGTCGGAGTCAAACCGCCCGCCACGGACGGAAACACGCACGACAACACAAAACCGCCCGCCCTCACGGCCGACACACCGCACGTGAAATTACGATCGCACCGCCATGAGCGCGGAAAAACTACAAATACACCGCCCGCCAGCGCAAACAACGCCGATGAAAATGGACACGGCAGAAGCCATGGCGGCCACGTCCCTGCACAGAAACCATCCGCGGACAAAAACAAACGCACACAACATGGTCAACAAGTCCACACAGCAAGCCACGCACAAATACACAAGCACAGTACACATCCCGAAAACACCCCCCCCCTGGACAAACAAAAACTACAAAGGCCAGAACACCAGACACAACACACCTGAAAACAACAGACCATCAGGACACACCCACATAGGTAAGTACAAAAGCAGCACCTTCACAGACCACAACCCCTTGCAACATTGCAAACCAGAGAGGAGAGGAGAGGACACAGTGACACAGCAAGGACAGCAGCACACCACAGAAACGCACACATCACACCAACTACCACCACCACCACCACCAAACACCGGCACCACAAACCCCCTGCACATCACACAACACACACCGCACCAGCACCACAAACACCATGGCACCACAAAGAATGCCCAAGTTCACTCCCATTGAGCTGACGGTCATGGTCGACGAGATCATCAAGGTGCACCCACAAATCTATGGAAACCTGGTCCAGCACACACCACTAGCCACCAGAAACAGAATGTGGAACCGGATCGTAGACCAGGTCAATGCAGTCGGGACCCTGCCCAGGAACAGAGGAGAAATCAACAAACGGTGGAACGACGTCAAAAGCCTGGTCAAGAAGAAGGAGAGCAAAAATAGAGAGCTGGCTGCCATGACTGGCGGAGGGAATCCCGCGCTTTTCAAGACCTTCAAAGCGTGGGAGGAGAAGGTGCGAGTCATCATCCATCCGGAGATCCTCACCGGATTAACAGGGGGAGTGGAGGCTGGTAAGTACGAACAAATGTATACCAGCACACCGCTATGTACTCACATGCACTACCACTATGCCACAGCTCCCAGGGACAAACACCCCCATGTCCAGTACATAATACACAACACATCACACACACATGCAACAGACACTACCACACACAGCCCAAACCTAACAACTGAAAAATACGTGGGGGCATGTGTACACTCAGCCAGCCACGTAACCACCAACAGGTCCCCAAGTACGCCAGAAGCGCCACAACCAGCACCCCCCACACCCATGTGTCCGCCCTAGCTGCACTAACCGACAAGTAACAGGTAAGTAGCCGCAACACAAAGTGCAGTGGGTCGGAGGGGGGACAGCAGTGCCACAACACCACACCAGGCCCCTAGTCCCACAGCACAGCAAGGAGGAGCACAGCCCACACCCCACACCCATGGAGCAGCCACTGCAGCTGCACTAACCGACAGGTAACAGGGAAGTAGCAGGAACACAAATTGCAGTGGCTGGGAGGGGGGACAGCTGAAGTACAACACACACCATGCCCCCAGTCCCACAGCGCAGCAAGGAGGGCACACCACACCCCACACCCACGTGTCAGCCACCGCAGTGCACACCGACAGCCGAAAGGTAGACATCACGGTCCACAACAATCGGTGTCAGTGGGTGTCCAGCCATCACCACGACCCACAACACCGCCCCCACCCCCACAGACCTGCAACATGGAGCACCCCCCCCGCTTAGAACCATGTGGCATCCAGTACAGTGCACGCTAGAACAACCTGCAGGTGGGAAACTGGACAGGGCTGGATTACTGGAGGCATGAGGACCATAACACGACCAACACATGGGACATGTCACGTAGCAGACGAACACGCAGCACCGCTCACTGTCACGAACAAGTGAACAATGTGCACACGGACATGAACCACAGACTCACACCCCACATGACCCATCACAGACACAGCAACACCCAAGGAGCCACGTCTGCATGCACAAGCCACACTGAATACAGTACCACACGGCAGCCACTGTGCAACCCATCACACACAACAGAAACACCATTGAAGTCCTGTCCATGTAGCCCCTACTGCCTGTCAACCACACACCCCACAACTACGCCCATGTAAGACAAACAACACTAGACGTAACAGAGCGGAACAACATAAATGCACACGAACACCACTGAACCCATCCAACACACAGACACACCATGCACATACAACATACCATCCATCCCATCCGTCAGCCCCAGTCTCATGAAAGGCATGTCATCCGAACAGCTGTCACACATACAGCAGTCACGCTAAGATACATGCCCATGACCAACCATGTGCCAGAAGTCAATGAAGCGCACGTCACACTGTGAGCAACAACACACAACATGGGCCACACCCCCCGAGCACTGCATTGATGCACATGGCACAGGGCAGCACGCACACCAAGGAGATGGGACAACTGCAATACGTTGGGTGGCACACAACCATCACTCACTCATAACGATGCGTCCAATGCCATGTCCAGTAATCACAACAGACAGCAAATATGCAGGGCATGTCAGGCATGCACACACCTCAGACCATGCACTGTCATGCTGCCACAACACATGTCACGTTCGGCACCCATGGCTCACAGCATGTACCCCAAAAGCATATTCCATCCCAAATGCGTTTCTGGGGCATGACCCCCATGTTGCCATATGCGTTCCTAAGCTGCTCCATTTGAACCCCAAAAGCATATTCCATCCCAAATGCGTTTCTGGGGCATGACCCCCATGTTGCCATATGCGTTCCTAAGCGTTCCATTTGAACCCCAAAAGCATATTCCATCCCAAATGCGTTTCTGGGGCATGACCCCCATGTTGCCATATGCGTTCCTAAGCGTTCCATATGCACCCCAAAAGCAAAGTACAAACCAGACCCAGGATGGGCCTGGAGCCCGCATACACCAGAGTCACAATAAGTAGGAGCACAGCAACACACCCATCGGCATAGCCAATCCGTCCCATGCCACATGTGCACAGCACACAGTCCCATTGCCAAGCACACACAACAACAGATTGTACAGCCACACACCCGCCTCCGGGACACACGTGCACGAGAGTGCACGAACGGAGAATGTCAGACAACCAATACAGACTTCGCCAGGTGCAACACAATAACAAATCTCATTCTCTCCACAGGTGACGAACTGCTGGATGCTGGGGATGGAGACAGCAGCCAGCACAGCCAGCCTACAAGCCCCCAACGAGGACACACGGATGTGGAGGATCTGTCCTCCTCTTCGGACACGGACCACCAAGCAGGCCCATCTGGTGAGGCAGGGCCCAGCCGCTCCCCAGGACCCCTCCTACCCACCAACCCATCATCCAAGGCTGCTGAACATTCCCAGCCCCCTGCTGCCACTGTCGTTGCGGCCACTCCCACAGTCGTTGCGGCCACACCCACGGTCATTGCAGCCACTACCACTGCCGCAAACGCCACCATCGCCGCACCGACCACCACCGCCGCCACCACCACCACGTCTTCGCTGGCCCCAGCCCCAGCGCAGGTGGTGGCCCGGCTGACTGGATCCACCCTGGGAGCCAGGGCGAGGACCGTGGTGAGCAATGTGGCTAGTGGGCAGGCCGGTGGCAGCAGGACTGGTAGGAGGAGCAGGGTCAGTGAAACGCCAGTCTCCCCTGGGAGCCATGCCCTGCCTCAAATGGCCAGAGTCCTTGGGGCCTATGAAGAGGCCCAAGGACAATGGGCCAGGTCTGCTTCAGACACGCGGGAGGTGCTGGGGGTGCTGAGGTCCATGGACGCCCGTATGGGCCAACTCGTGGACCTCATGGGCCAGCTGGTGGTGGCGGTGAGGTCACAGCCAGGGACAGCAGCTCCACCTCCGCCACCACCTGCCGGGGCGCAGGGTCGAGCAGCAGTGTCCAGTTCCCCTGCGTCCACAGCCAGTGAGCACACCTCACACCCACCAGCAGGTCGCCAGCACACACCCCCTCCCAAACGTGGAAGGGGCCGTCCGAAGTGCAAACAGATCTCCCGGGAGGACTTCGCACGCTCCAGACGCAAGTGAGGCAGCCAGCCAGCCTTCCTTGACCACCCACTGCATTGACTTGGACTACGATCCCACTCCACACAGCCATCTGGATGGCATGTGTCTGTTGGACCATGGACATGGAACAAGTGGGTACACCCTGAGCATCACGCAGCCGTGACCGACAGCTCATTGTCACTGCACGCACCACTTTTGTCATCACCTCGCACACAATCACATGTCACAGTTTGAAATAAATGCACCTCTTACACAAACTGCTGTTTGTGCCCTGTGTTTTAATTGTACGGAATACAACGGCCACCTTGAGCGGAAAGGCACCTGATGCGTGGCATGGCAATGGAACCGGAGGGGCTGTAGGGACCTAGGGGTGGGAGACAGAACAGGAGCACATTCAATGAGTGTGTCACACACCCATCACACAGTACATGTCAGCAACTACAAGCAATGTACACACATCGCACAGAGCAATAGGGCACAATGCCACAGCCACCATCAGTGGCATACTAACCTGGGCATGGAGCGTTGACACACAGCACGCAGTGAACCAAAGGCCACCCTGACACAGCACACACACACCAGCACAAATACAGCCACATCAGCCGTCGTACATGGACACTCACCATCAAGTGAAGTAGCGGGCGATGAGCTGCTGGCGCACATTCCCAGCTTCCTCCTCTCCGCTGTCCTCCTCACTCGAGCTGTCCTGGTCTGCGGGCTGGGGCCCTGGTTGATCTCCGTCATCCACAATGAGGGGGATCTGCTTCCGAATGGCCAGATTGTGCAGCATGCAGCACGCCACCACTATCTGGCACACCTTCTGTGGGGAGTACGCCAGCGCACCTCGGTGCGGTCCAGGCACCTGAACCTGGACTTGAGGAGGCCAAAGGTACGCTCGACCACACGTCTGGTCCTCCCATGTGCCTCATTGTAGCGATCGTCTGCTGGGGTGCGAGGATTCCTCAATGGACTGAGCAGCCATGCCCCATTCGGGTACGCAGAGTCACCTGGGTGTGAGGGACACAGAGAACCGTTGCTATTCCAACTGGACAGGGGACAGCATCGCACAGCCAGCACGCTACACCACTCCACATACTCACCGACAATACAGCCACGATCCTGTTGCAGATTGGTCATCAGTCGTGGCAAGATGCTGTTGCGCATGATGTGCGCGTCATGGGCAGAGCCTGGGAACTTTGCACACACGTGGGATATCACCATGTCCGCAAGGCACACCACTTGCACATTCAGGGAGTGCGTGTGCTTCCTGTTGCGGTACAGCTGCTCAGTGGCCTGTGGTGGAACAAGGCCAACATGTGTGCAATCAATGGCACCAACGACGTGTGGGATCCTGCCAAGGGCATAGAATGCACCCTTCACTGCCGCCAATTCACGAGCCCTGGGGAATCTAATGTACCTGTTTCGGTACAGCATCATGGCTGCCAGTACATCCCTCAGCACCTTGCTGAACATGGGCTGGGACATCCTCCTCCACTGCCCACTGTGTGCTGGAATGACCCAGTGGCGAAGAAATGCATGGCGGCCATCACCTTAGCCGTGGGGGTGAATGCTGTCGGATACACCCTGCGGGGACGGAGATGGGGTTCCAACATGGCACATAGTCGATGCAGGGTTGGCCTGTCCAGACGAAACGTCCTTATGACCTCAGAATCGTCCATGTCCGCCAGCAATTGGTATGGGCGGTCAATGTTTGGTCTCCGCCTAGGGAAGATGGAAGTGGACACATGTCAAAGCAACACACCACATAGCAATTTCGCATACACATCACTGATATGACTGAGCAAGCACATGAGTCACAGCCCAGCTGTCAAGCAGGGACGGCACGGCCACAATACACTTACACAGGTCTCCCACCAATGGCAATGGCTAGTGATACAAACCACTACCATGAGCATGTACATGGGGATCTAGGCTCCAATGACTTGCGGGGCGTGCTGATGGGGACTGACTGCATATTCGTCAAGCGGCAACGCCACGGCAACATGAATGTCTGCTGTGCATGACACTGCTTCCGAGGCTGGATGAGTATGGCACACGACAACGACGATGTGGGCACAGGCTGAGCGGCCAAAACAAGTGGGACCTGTGGCACGAGGGGATATGAGACAGTAGTTGGTGTCAGCACTGCACCCTATGTACAGCACTGTACGGATCACACCTCCCGAAACATTGACAGGTGTCCACATTGACAGCCCCATGCCAAAACGGCTGTGTGCTTGCAGACACACGTCACAGGTGAGAGGTTACATTGCACGTGCCAGGTGGCAGACGTACATAGTGGGAGCTGGCATGTGTGTGCATGTGTCTCCTGTTCAGGATCCCCCAGATGGGCGCTGACTCTGTACTGACCATTGGACACACCATGTTTCGTGGAAGGCTTGTGTGTGTGGGATGGTGGCACTGGATGTGCCTCCGTTGGGTGGGGGCCATGCACAGGGCGGGTACGTCGATGATTGCGCATTGTTGGTCACGGTGGGTGCACCCACTCAGATGTGTTGCCCTGTGTTCAATTTCTATGTCCGCATGATGATGGACTGTAGATGTGGGCAGACTACACATTGGTCGATGTGCTGTCTATATGCATGTGCCTTCACACCAGGCACAGCTGCCCCTGCACATGTGACCCCTGCTGGACTCGCTGCTGGGTCTGTGGAGCTGATGCACCTTCTGTGCGTGGGGCGGACAGCTCTCCTCACTTCCCTCATTGCGCATGTCATGACTTTGCCGCAGGTGACATGGATCATGGAGGGCCCACATGTACGCGTGGGTGGACTACACATGATTGTTCACTGGTCGCCACCCCCAGTCAGTGTTTCGAATGGGAAGGTTGTTGTGCTGGTGGTAATTTCGATGTGGTGGATGGGCGGGCCTAGGTGCGGGCTTACATTCCGGACATGGGGGGTAGTTGGATTGGCGACTAGTTGCAGTACACACGGGACACGTCTCTTCCTGTCCACATCTGGGTCATCCCTTGTACTCACTGACAGTGATACAGTCATCTTCGCCCCAGCCCTCATGTCCTCCCCTCGCTCCCCCAATATGCATTTGCACCTGCGAGGCTAGCGCTTGCACAGGCAGCCCCAAGCTCGCACCAGAGAGGGCAAGGAGTGTATGTGTGGGTCCAGTTGCACGAGTGGGCTGTCTCAGGGTATGATGTGTGGCGGGACGCCGTCCACCTGCGTGGTGCCCCAACTGGGGACCCGGCCTGCATGGACTATGCATCACAGTCTTCGCCTTCCGGATCCGCCACCTGCGACACCCAGAGGCTGTGGCTGCCCTTGCGGCCTGGCCGCGTCCGTCTGGAGCTGATGGCCCACACATTCACTCTTTGGCCTCTCTGGGGAGGGCTCGGGGTGGTGGCGCACGCGCTTGCACTCTGTCGCAATGGCATGTGGCTTGGGTGGAGATATGGGCAATGGATGGGATGGTGCGAGCCACCTCCCGTGACATCACTGCTGCTCGTGCTGTGGTGCGTCCCCCCGACACTTCCATATGACTTGTGCCATGCTACACATTGAGGTTCTATTGCCTGCGTGATATGACCAGGAGGAGCGCGAAGAGACCTCTCACACACCATGCTCCACTGCCATCCCGTGCCCTGGATTGCCTGTGCGGGTTGACTATGTTGGGGTTACACCTGGTCGACAGGGGCTGTGTGTGCCTTGTCAAGGGCCTGGCGGGCGCACAACAGGATCCAGCTTGTCCACAGAGGGTGGGCTGACGTGTACGCCTGGTACCGCATTGTTCGTGTGCCCGGCTGCTGTGCACACACGTGTTCACTTCCCCCCCGACAGGTGTCCTCTCACAATGCCCAGGGAAGTGGTGCTGTACTGTTCATGACCCCTCCCAACACGGCGTGCTCCAACTTAGCATGTGCGCATCTACCCGTCACACCCACCCACCTGAGCACTGCGTCCATACGACTTCACACGACACGTGTGTCTTCCACAGTTGTGCTACTCATTTGCGTTGACATCCAATGCCAGTGGACTACATGGTCATGTCACGGCTGCCGTGTACTTCACACACTCTCATCCTCTCTCATTCGTACTTGTGAAATGAATCAGCGGAGACAATTTTGGTTTCAAGCCATATATTGTGTCTTCTGTCCTCTGTGATGCAGTATAGTGGACACTACTGGCAGCGGAATACATGTTGAGGATATACTGAGCATGATTACACATGGGATAGGGTGTAGGGTTACATGTGATTAGCTGTTGCATGTGGGATGTGGGCTTCAGAGTTACATCTGCTTGGCCAAGGCTGTGCTAATGTACATTTACGTATAGCTGCGGAGCAGCGGACTTTGACACAGACGGTATACAAGTAGCCTACCAGACTGCTTGGCATCATGGGCACAGTCCATCTCAGTTCCATGTGACAGGTTTGCTGTGGTTGTTCCTCATGCACGCGTGCATGTGAGATGACATCAGGGCATGGGCTTGCGTGCATGCAGCGGCGTGCCACTTGTTGTTGCAATGTGGTGGCTACTGGACATGTCACAGTCACTGGGGTCGTGTTGTTGTTGTATGCACTTGTCGTCCATGCAAAGGTCCTGGTATGGGATTTCCGGGGCGGGGGAGGGAGGGTGCAGCACTCACATACTCCAGGCGACCGATTCATGTCCACTAAGCGGTGTATGTGTCCATGGGCGCTGGATCCATGTCGTGTCCTGGTTGTTCGTGCAGTTCCGTCCATGTGGGTGCGATACACATACCCCATGCCACTGCCTCCCACGATGCATGCGGAGTTCCTGGATGTGATGGGGAACAGTGTGCATGTCCCGGACATATCCGATGTCATGGCGATGTCGTTGATGGTGTGGTAACAGTTGCCGGTCGTTTGGTATGGCTGTTGTGGTGGTAACTGGCCAGTCCCTGCGGAAGCTAAGCATGGGTGCGGTGTTGGACATCATAGGTCAATTGGGGGAATTGCGTAGGGGTCCTAGGAATTGACAGGTTGTCAGGTATGCGATGGCTTCCTGCAGGGCTTCCATTTCATTGGTGGCATGCATGTTTGCCAGCCAATGTAGCGGATGGTGGCTGTCAAGGTGTTGTTCGTAAGTTGTCCCTTGTAGGAGCATGATGGGGCATGCTGGATGACATTCGATGTAGCTGTGCTCAATGATCCGTCGTGTGGAGGCACAGTGGTCCCATTGCAGGGTGGGTGCGATGTTGGCCACATACGCCATGCCCCCATAGGCAGAGCAGACCCTGTCGTGTGCGTCCAGAGGGTGGAATAGTGGTAGCAGGTCCGCCCTTGGACATGCCGGGTTGGAGAGACACAACTCCACAGGATGGTGGAAGGGACACCTCCGACAGTAGAAGACGGGTATGACGCAGCTGAACAATGAGATGCGGTAAGTCAGTCGATAACTTACGTTCAGCAGGGACAGAGGTTCGCATCCCATTATCTGTACCAGGTAGTGTTTGTACAGCTTGACCTGTCCGGCGTAGTTGGGTAGGTGTGTTGAGAGTGCCATTTTGCAGCGGTGCGTTGTGGTGGCGTGCTCCGGCTGTGTGTGCAGTCTGCAATGTGCACGCTCCGAGGTTGCTGTGAGGTCTGTGTAGTCGTAGGGAGACAGGACTTGTGTTCTGTTGGCTTGTGCGGAGGACACGGGCCCTCATCCCACATGCTTCTCAGACTGTTCAAGGTCAGTGGTGTGTGACTCCTTCCAGATAACTAGCATGGGAACGACATGGGGAGTGTTTTCTTTTTCTTTCCCGTTCGTAGTGTTCTTAGGTGATATGCGCTATCTGCCCTGTGGTCGGTCTCCTCTGCATGCCTGTGTTGGTCTTTTTTGGGACAATGGCTGTATTCACCGGCTTGTTTAGTCGGGCTGTGGTTTCGGAGTTGGAATGGAAGGTCATTCAGTGCTGTATGCTCTCCCTTGTGTGGGCGGCAGGCTGCCTTTCCGCTCTGCGTTGGGCCTTGTGTGTGGATGTTATTCTTGGGTCCACCTGTTGTCGGTCCCCGGGCTCTTTGGTGTTCCGTTTTGTATGTCTTGTTCATGTGTGCAGGGTGGTATGGGTGTTTCGGTGTGGTACTGGCGTTCCTCTTCCCGAAGGGGCCCAGCTTCTCCTGGTTGGTGTTGCCGCCGCTGTGTGCTTCGCCATTTTTGTTGCACAGGGGTGTGTCCTGCTGTTGCGTGACTTCACTGACATGTGTGCGTCGGTTGTGTGACGTTGGGTGTTGACCGTGAATTGGGCGTTGGGGACATGTCTGTGGCAGGCCTGTCACGTGTCATGTGCGTTCGGGGTGGGGCTGGTGTGTGTGCTGCTTTGTTGTGTCCCTGTGTCTGTGTGCGACGCATGCATGGCGCTGCAGTTGGCCTCTGCGTTGTGCGCATGTGTGGCTGCGTCATCGCCGCTTTGGGGCCGTGACGGGGTCGTTGGTTCCTAGTCCCAGGTGGTGTGTACACATGTGTTACGAGATGTTACAATTTGGCCTGTGTGTCATCTGTGGATGCATTGGTGGATGTGTCGTGTACACGCGGGGGTGGGGGGATGTCCGCTTTTTCCGCCCTTGCACTGTGTGCGCTGTTTGCGTGCACTTGTTGTGTGTGTGCCTACCTGCGTCTCCACGGTACGTTGCGTCCTAGGTGGTGCATCAGGTAGAGCATAGGGAGGGCCTGCAGTGCTGGATTCATGCTCGGGGGAGCCGCTTCTTCGGTGTCCGTGCTCGGCGTTCGGGTTTACGCTTCGGTTTGACGTACGGTGTCTCTTAGCCATGGGAGCCGTTTGTTTGCGGCATCGTAATTTGTACGCCGGGCGGGACGTGATTTCGTCGGACGGTGTGTGTCAATTGGGCTGCGCCGCTACGTGTACGGGCGCACTTTGATGGCGGACGGCGTCGCTGGCTTGCCGGCGGTGTTTGGCTGACTTTTCGCATCGTAATCGGGCGGGCGTGTGGACTGCTGCGTGCGGACGGTAACTGGTGGTTTTTGCGTCCGCCAGCACGGCGGTGGTGCTTCCGCCCGACATCGTAATGGGCCCAATGTGTAGTAAAATATCGAAGTACAATATATCGAATGTCATAATATCGTTGTATTAAAATATCGATCAATTGTAGTATTGTGTAAATTTCTGTATGTTTTGTAATATTTTGTATATAAGTGTTTTAATATGTTATTTGTAATGTATTAAAAAAATATTTTCATATATTTTAAATAATTTAAAATGTAAAGGAAATTTTATATATAATTTTAGGAGCGGGATGTTGGGTTTATAGGGGATAAGGGTGGGTAGTGTATTAAAAATATTTATCTAAAAATTAATATTATGTACATTTTCTAAAAATTTATATTTTATTTATAAAAAATAGGAAATGTATATTTAAATTTAAAATTGATAAATAATTTTAGGAGCGGGATGTTGGGTATATAGGGGATAAGGGTGGGGAGTGTTTTAAAAATATTTATTTAAATTTAAATATTATTTAAAATTTAAAAATTTATAATTTATTTATAAAAAATGTAAAATGTATATTTACATTTAAATTTGATAAATTATTTTAGGAGCAGGATGTTGGGTTTATAGGGGATAAGGGTGGGTGGTGTTTTAAAAATATTTTTTTCAAATTAAATATTATTTAAATTTTTTTAAATTTATAATTTATTTGTAAAAAATATAAAATGTATATTTAAATTTAAATTTGATAAATAATTTTAGGAGTGGGATGCTGGGTTTATAGGGGATAAGGGTGGGGAGTGTTTTAAAAATATTTTTTTTAAATTAAATATTATTTACATTTTTAAAAATTTATAATTCATTTGTAAAAAATATAAAATGTATATTTAAATTTAAATATGATAAATAATTTTAGGAGCGGGATGTTGGGTTTATAGGGATAAGGGTGGGAAGTGTTTTAAAAATATTTTTTTTAAATTAAATATTATTTAAATTTTATCAAAATTTATAATTTATTTATAAAAAATAGAAAAGTTATAATTAAATTTAATTTTGATAATTCATTTTAGCAGTGTGATGTTGGGTTTGTAGGGTGTTAAGGGTGGTCAGTGTATTATAAATTATATATTTATAATTAAATATTATCAAAAATTATGAAAAATTTAGATTTTATTGAAAAATAAATAGATTTATAGAATTATAAATTTGAAAATAATTTTTAGTAGTGTGTTTTTGGGTTTATAAGGTGTAATATTTGGGAGTTTTTATGAAAAACAATTTTTGTGGGATGTAATTGGTAATGTTTAGTTATTAGTATATAGTTTATTTAATTTTATATTGCAGTGTGAATAGTTAATTATTTATGTTTACTGTCCAGCATTTACTCTAATTTAATATAGACTGAAGTGGGAATAGTAAACTATTTATGTTTAGTGTCCAGCACCTACTTTAATTTAATATACACTGTATTGGGAATAGTAAATTATTTAGGTTTACTGTTAAGCATATACCCCAATTTAATATAGACTGGAGTGGGAATAGTAAATTATTTATTTTAGTGTCCAGCACCTACTCTAATTTAATATACACTGGAGTGGGAATAGTAAATTATTTAGGTTTACTGTTAAGCATATACCCCAATTTAATATAGACTGGAGTGGGAATAGTAAATTATTTATTTTAGTGTCCAGCACCTACTCTAATTTAATATACACTGGAGTGGGAATAGTAAATTATTTAGGTTTACTGTTAAGCACTTACCCCAATTTAATATAGGCTGGAGTGGGAATAGTAAATTATTTATGTTTAGTGCCCAGCACCTATTCTAATTTAATATACTGTATTGGGAATAGTAAATTATTTAGGTGTACTGTTAAGCACCTACCCCAATTTTGTATAGACTTGGAGTGGGAATAGTAAATTATTTATTTTAGTGTCCAGCACCTACTCTAATTTAATATAAATTGGAGTGGTAATAGTAAATTATTTAGGTTTACTGTCAAGCACTTACCCCAATTTAATATAGACTGGAGTGGGAATAGTAAATTATTTATGTTTAGTGTCCAGCACCTACTCTAATTTAATATAGAATGTAGTGGGAATAGTAACTTATTTAGGTTTATTGTTAAGTACCTCCCTCAGTTTAATATATATTGCAGTGGGAATAGTAAATTATTTATGTTTAGTGTCCAGCACTTACTCTAATTTAATATATATTGTATTGGGAATAGTAAATTATTTAGGTGTACTGTTAAGCACCTACCCCAATTTAATATAGACTGGAGTGGGAATAGTAAATTATTTATGTTTAGTGTCCAGCACCTACTCCAATTTAATTTAGACTGCAGTGGGAATAGTAAATTATTTAGGGTTACTGTTAAGCACTTACCCCAATTTAATATAAATTGTAGTGGGAATAGTAAATTATTTATGTTTAGTATCCAGCACTTACTGTAATTTAATATAGACTGGAGTGGGAATAGTAAATTATTTATGTTTACTGTTAAGCACCTACCCCAATTTAATATAGACTGAAGTGGAATAGTAAATTATTTGTGTTTAGTATTCAGCACCTACTATAATTTAATATAGACTGGGGGGCCGATTCCGATTCGTGTCGGTAATTTCTCCGACCGAGCCGGCCTCGGAGAGATTTCCGACCGAATCGGACCCGTGCAGTCCGACCGAACGAGTCCGATGCATTCGTATGCCACCGGACACGAGTCGGTCGGACTCCCATTGAACTCAATGGGAGCCGGTCGTACAACGCGTACGCGGGCTCCCATTGCCTCAATGGGTGCGAGGCGGACAAGGGCGCCCCCTACAGCGAGTACGCCGCGAAGCGCTGCGGGCGTACACGCACAGGTAGGGGGACCCATGGGTCCCCCTGTGTGCGCCTCGCATGGGTACGCGTACAGGGGGGTCCGACACGGACCCCCAAAGTACGGCTCCGACAGCGAGTTCGAGTCGGACGGCGCGAGTCGGTCGGAGCGGTCGAGGTGCGCATCGTACTTACCCGGCCGGAAAACGTCTCCATTGCGCGGTGCGAATCGTGTCCGAGCGAGTCGGTCGGAGCGGTACGATCCGGGAACCAGTCGGTCGGAGCGGTCGGGTCGCCCGGACGAGTCGGTCGGCGAATACGCATCGTACTCGCTCGCCCGGACGCGCGTACGACTCGGTCGGAAAATAGGGCTCCGGATCGGATCCGGTAAAACCGAATCCGATTCGGAGCACTACCGGCCGAGATCGGAATCGGCCCCTGTATTGGGAATAGTAAATTATTTAGATTTACTGTCAAGCAGCTACTTTAATTTGATATATAGTGCAGAGGATATAGTGAATTATTTTTGTTAGTGTATAGCACTTACTTTAATTAATTTATATTGAGTTGGGAATATTAAAATATTTAATTTTAGTGTTCAACATTTTTTTTATTTAATGTGTATTGCAGTTGTCATAGTAAATTAATATGTTCAATGTGCAGCATTTTGTGAAATTAATTTATATTGTGGTAGGAATAGTATATAAAAATATGTTAGTGTACAGTAATTGTATTTAATTATTATATATTGGAGTTGTAATAGTTTATTAATTAATTATAGTGTAGGATAATAAATAATATTTTATTTTTATGTAATATTTCTGTTAATATATTAAAATTTATTATTAGAAAAATAGATAAGATAATTTTGCATTAAAAAAATGGGTAATATTAATTGATAATTTGACTGTATTTATTCAATATAATATTTGTAAAAAAAATTGCATTAACCTATGTAAAATATAGATAAACTAAGTAAAATCAACATAAATATAAAACACAATATTTTTATTGAAGTTGTAATGTTTTTTTATTGTTTATTAATATGCATAGGATAATACAGTAAAATATTTTATTACATTATAATTCAATAGAAACATATTAGTTCATATATTTCAGAAAATATGTTATGTTCATTTCCTATATCTTTTACATTTTTGTTTAAGTACATATTAATTATGAACAAAACAGTAGAATTTTGGGGCCCATTAGGATGGCGGGCGTAAGCACCACCGCCGTGCTGGCGGATGCAAAAACCACCAGTTACCGGCCGCTCGCAGCGGACCACACGCCTGCCAAATTAGGATGTGAAAAATCACCCAAACACCGCCCGCGAGCTGGATACGCCGTCCGCCATCAAAGTGCGCCCGCTCACGTAGCGGCGCAGACCAATGGAGACACACCGACCGACGAAATCACGTACCGCCCGGCGTACAAATTACGATGCCGCAAACTAACAGCTCCCACGGCTAAGAGACACCGCACGTGAAAGCAAGGCGGAAACACGAACGACCAGCACGGACACCAAAGAGGCGGCCCCTCCGAGCATGAATCCAGCACTGCAGGCACTCCCCATCCTCTACCTGATGCACCACCTAGGAGTCAACGCGCAGCGGCGACGCAGGTAAGCAGACACACAACAAGGGCACGCAAACACCGCACACAGTGCAAGGGCGGAAAAAGAGGACATGGCCCCCCCCCGACACCCCTGCGTGGACACGACACATCCACCACTGCACCCACAAATGTCACACCGGGCAAATAGTGACAACTCGCAACAACGGGGCACACAACACCCGGAACCAAGAACTAACGTCCTCGTCATGGCACCGCAGCGCACGGGCGATGACGCAGCCACACATGCGCACAACGCAGAGCCCAACGACAGCGCCATGTATGCGCCGCACACGAACAACACAGGGACACAACTAAACACCACACACACCAGCCCCACCCCGAACGCACATGTCACGTGACAGGCCAGCCACACTCATGTCTCCAACCGGCAATTCACAGTTGCCAACCAACGTCACACAACTGACCCGAACAGGGCAGTGATGTCACGCACAATTAGGACACACCCCTGCGTGCAAAAAATGGCAAAGCACACAGTGGCGGCAACATCACCCACCACAATATGGACCCCGTCGGCAAAAGGTACGCCAGTACCACACAGAAACACCCATACCACCCTGCACCCAATACCAAGACATGCAATACGGAACAACAAAGAGGCCGGGGACCGACAACAGGTGGCTCCAATTAGAACACCCTGACACACAAGGCCCAACGGATAGGGGAGACGCAGCCTGCCACCCACACACGGGAGAGGAGATAGCACTCAATGGCCTTCAATACCCACAACTTAACCACAGCCCAACTATTCAAGCAGGACAATACAGCCATTATGCCAACTAAAACGCACACCACAGGCATGCAGAGGGAAGCGACCACAGGGCAGATAGCGCACAACACGAAAGAACATTCCGAACGGGAAAAAGAAATGATAACACTCCCCCATGTGGTTCACATGCTACTTATCTGGAAGGAGTCAGACACCACTGACCTTGACCATACAGACAAGCATGTGGGATGAGGACCCGTGTCCTCCAAACAAGCTACTAGAACACAACCCCTGCCTCCTTACGACCATCACAGAATACCCAGCAACTTCGGAGCTTGCACTCTGCAGACTGCACAGACAGCCAGAGCACGCCTTCAAATCGACCTGCAGCAAAATGGCACTACCACCACACCTACCCAACTACGCCGGACAGATCAAGCTGTACAAATATTACCTGGTACAGATATTGGGATGTGAAACCCTGTCCTTGCTGAACGTAAGTTACCGACTAACTTACCGCATCGCATTGTTCAGCTGCGTCATCCCCGTCTTCTACTGTCGGAGGTGTCCCTTCCACTATCCTGTGGATATCTGTCTCTCCAACCCGGAATGTCCAAGGGCGGACCTGCTACAACTATTCCACCCCTGGACGTCCACGACAGGGCCTGTTCAGCCTATGGGGGCATGGCGTATGTGGCTGCAAAGGCATCCTCACTGCAATGGGACCACTGTGCCTCCACACGACGGATCATGGATCAGAGTTTCATCGAATGTCACCCAACATGTCCCATCATGCTCCTACAAGGGACAACTCACGACCAACACCTCGACAGCCACCATCCGCTACATTGGATGGCATCCATGTTCACCACCAATGAAATGGAAGCCCTGCTGGAAGGTATCGCATACCTGACAACCTGTCAATTCGTCGGACCCAGACGCAACATCCCCAATTGAACGATGATGTCCGACACCCTACCCATGCATGGCTTCCGCACGGACCGGGCAGTTACCAGTACAACAACTATACCATACAACCTGCAACTGACACCACACCATCAACTACACTGCCATGACATCGGATATTTACGGGACATGCACTCTGTGCCTCATCACATCCAGTAACTCTGCATGAACAGGGGAAGGCAGAGGCATGGGATTTGTGTATGGCAACTACATGGACATGACTGCACGTACAACTCGGCCATAATATGGATCCTGCGCCCATGGACAGATGCACCGCTCACTGGACAGTAATCGTTCGGCTGCAGTATGTGAGAGCTGCCACCTCACCTCTCCCTGCACTTCCGTGCCAGGACCTTTGCATGGACAACAAGTGCATCCACCAACAACATCACCCCAGTGACTGTGACATGTCCAGTAGCCACCACATTGCAGCAACAAGTGGGACGCCGTTGCATGCATGTGAGCCCATGCCCTGATGTCACCCCTCACGCACGTGTGCATGAGTAACTATAGCAGCAAACCTGGAACATGGGACTGAGATGTACTGTGCCCATGATGGCAAGCGGTCTGGTAGGCTAAATGTATACTGTCTGTGTCAAAGTCAGCAGCCCCTCAGCAATTAGCAAATGTACGTTAGCACAGCAACGGCTAAGCAGTAGTAACTCTGAAGCCCACATCCCACAGGCAACAACTAATCACATGTACCCCTACACCCTATGCTATGTGTAATCATGCTGAGTATATCCTCCACATGCATTTCACTAAAAGTAGTGTACACTATACTGCATCACAGAGGACATAAGTCCTAATACATGGCTTGAAGCAAATATGTGTCTCGCCTGAATCCTTTCACAAGTACGAATGAGGAAGGATGAGAGTGTGTGAAGTACACGGCAGCCGTGAGATGACCATGTAGTCCGCCGTCATTGGATGGCAACGCAAATGAGTAGCCGCAACAGTGGCCACAGGGAAATACCACAGCTCCTGGAGCAGGACTCCTCACACTATGAAGTCGCACGAAAGAAAAGCACAGTCCTACACATGTATACAATGACACACACAGTCTGACCACACACTCAGCAACCAAAAGTGGGAGCCACGACAAAGCATGCCACAGCGATGCCTGACAAGACACACACACGACGTCAGTGTGTGTGTGCGCCACGGGACATTTGCAGGTCCGCCCCTGAGAGAGTAGCACAACTGTGGAAGACACACATGTGTCATGTGAAGCGGGAGTTACGCTTGGCTCAGGTGGGTGGGTGTGACGGGTAGATGCGCACATGCAATGTCGAAACACACTGTGTTGGGAGGGTTCCAGAACTGTACATTACCGCTCTCCTGGGCAGTTGTAAAGACCACCTGTCTGGGGATGAATGTGAACTCGTGTGTGCACAACAGGCGGGCACGCGAGCAATGCTGCATCAGGCGTAGACGTCAGCCCACCCTCTGTGGACATGCTGGATACTGCTGTGCGTCCGTCAGGCCCTTGCCAAGGCACTCACATCCCCTGTCGACCAGGTGTATCCCCAACATTCCCCACCTGCACAGGCAATACAGGGCACGGGATGGCAGTGGGGCATGGTGGGCGAGAGGTCATGGCGTGCTCCTCCTGGTCACATCACGCAGGCAACACATTCTCAATTTGTAGTATGGCAAATGTCAAATGGAATTAGTGGTGAGACGCACACATCACGAGCAGCAGTGACGTCACGGAAGGTGGCTTGCACCATCTCTCACATTGCCTATTTCCCCACACACGTTACATGCCATTGCAACAGAGAAGCCAGCGCGTGCACAAGCCGCTCCAAGCTCACCCCAGAGAGGCCAAAGAGTGAATGTGTGGGTCCATGATCTCCAGTTGGACGCGGCCTGGGCCGCTAGGGCAGCTACAGCCTCTGTGTGTTGCAGGTGGTGTATCCGGACTGCGGAGCCTGGCATGCATTGTCAATGTTGCCCGGGTCTCGAGTCGTGGCACCACGCAGGTGGACGGCGTCCCGCCACTCATCATACCGCGATGACAGACCACTTGTTCAACTGGACCCACACATACACTCCTTGGCCTCTCTGGGGCGAGCTCGGAGCTGCCTGTGCATGCGCTGGCTCCCCAGGTGCAAACGCATATTTGGGTGAGCGAGGGGAGGCCATGATTAGTGTGTGGGAGCAGGTCCACAATGGACAGAGCCACAACATGCTGTGTGCATAGGCAGGGACGGCCAGTGGCCAGCCTACACATGTCTGTTGCCATATCATCATCTACACATTGAGCATGGGAGCATGGGAGATGCATATGCACACACATGCCATCTTGCACTATGTACATCTCACACTTGGCACGTGCAACGTCACGTGTCACTTGTGTTGTGTATTTGCAATCACACAGCCGTGTTGGCATGGAGCTGTCAATGTGTACACCTGTCAATGTTCCTGGAGGTGTGATCCGTACAGTGCTGTACATAGGGTGCAGTAGGGACATCAATGACTGTCTCATATCCCCTCGTGCCACAGGTCCCACTTGTTGTGGCCGCTCAGCCTGTGCCCATAGCGTTGTTGGTGTGTGCCATACTCACCCAGCCTCGGAAGCAGTGTCATGCACAGCAGCTAGTTATGTTGCCGTGGTGTTGCCGCTTGCCAAATATGCTGTCTGATAACGTCAGCATGCCTTACAAGTCATTAAGGCCTAAATCCCCATGTGCATGCTCATAGCAATGTTGTGTGTCACTGCCCATTGCTATTGGTATGGGACCTGTGTAAGTGTATTGTGGCTGTGCTGTCCCTACTTGTCAGCTGTACTGTGATTCAATTGCTAGGTCAATCATCGATGTCTTGTGTATGTGGTAATGCCATGTGGCGTGTTGCTTTGACATGTGTCCACTTCCATCTTTCCTAGGAGGAGACCAAACATACATCGCCTCTACCAATTGCTGACAGACATGGAGGATGTAGAGATAATCCGGAAATTTTGCCTGGACCGGCCCACCCTGCATCGCCTATGTGCCTTATTGGAACCCCACCTCCGTCCTCGCAGGGTGTATCCAACTGTATTCACCCCCACGGCCAAGGTGATGGCTGCACTGCATTTCTTCGCCACTGGGTCATTCCAACACACAGTGGGCAGTGGAGGTGGGATGTCCCAGCCCATGTTCAGCATGGTGCTACGGGATGTACTGTCAGCTATGATGCTGTACAGGAACAGGTACATCAGATTCCCCAGGGCCCGTGAATTTGCGGCAGTGAAGGGTGCTTTCTATGCCCTTGGACGCATCCCCCACGTTATTGGTGCAATTGACTGCACCCATGTTGGCCTTGTTGCACCTCAGGCCACGGAACACCTTTTCCGCAACAGGAAGCACACCCACTCACTGAATGTGCAAGTGGTGTGCCTTGCGGACATGGTAATTTCACACGTCTGTGCGAAGTTTCCAGGATCGGCCCATGACGCGCACATCATGCGCAACAGCATCCTACCACGTTTGATGGCCAATCTGCAACCGGACCGTGCTTGGATTGTTGGTGAGTATGCGGAGTCGTGTAGCTTGCTGGGTGTGCGATGCTGTCCTGTGTCCAGTTGGAATTGCAACGATTCTCTGTGTCCCTCACACCCAGGTGACTCTGCTTACCCGAATGGGCCCTGGCTGCTCAGCCCATTACGACATCCTCGGACCCCAGCTGATGACCGCTACAATGAGGCACATGGGAGGACCAGACGTGTGGTTGAGCAGACCTTTGGCCTCCTCAAGTCCAGGTTCAGATGTCTGGACCGCACCGGGGGTGCACTGGTGTACTCCCCACAGAAGGTGTGCCAGATAGTTGTGGCTTGCTGCATGCTGCACAATCTGGCTATTCGCAAGCAGATCCCCCTAATAGTGGATGACGGTGATCAGCCAGGCCCCCAGCCTGCAGACCAGGACAGCTCCAGTGACGAGGACAGTGGAGAGGAGGAAGCTGGGAATGTGCGTCAGCAGCTCATCGCCCGCTACTTCACTTGACGGTGAGTGCCCATGTACGACGGCTGATGTAGCTGTAAATGTGCAGGTGTATGTGTGCTCTGTCACGGAGGCCTTTTGTTCACTGAGTGCTGTGTGTCAATGGTCCATGTCCAGGCTACTATGCCACTGACAGTGGCTGTTGCATTGTGCCCTGTTGCTCTGTGAAATGTGTGTACATTGCTTGTAGTTGGTGACATGTACTGTGTGATGAGTGTGTGACACACTCATTCAATGGCCTCTTGTTCTGTCTTTCACCCCTAGGTCCCTACAGCCTCTCCTGTCCCATCGACATTCCACACAGCAGATGCATTACTGCTCATGGTGGCGGTTGCACATAATTGAATAAACACAGGGCACAGACAGCAGATTGTGATCAAGGTGCATTTATTTTCATTGGTGACATGTGATTGTGTGCAAGGTGATGACATAAGTGGTGCGTGCAGTGACAATGAGCTGACGGTCATGGCTGCGTGATGGTCAAGGTGTACCCACTTAGTTCTATGTCCATAGTCCAACAGACACATGCCATTAAGATGGCTGTGTGGGGTAGGATCGTAGTCCAAGTCAATGCAGTAGGTGGTCAAGGTGGCTGGCTGACTCACTGGCGGTTGGAGCGTGTGAAGTCCTCTCTGGACACCTGCTTCCACTTCGGACGGCCCCTTCCACGTTTGGGAGGGGGGGGTGTGGTGGTGACCTGCTGGTGGTAGAGGTGTGCTCACTGGCTGTGGATGCAGGGGAACTGGACACTGCTGCTCGACCCTGCGCCCCAGCAGGTGGTGGTGGAGGTGGTGTTGCTGGCCTTGCTTGTGACCTCACCGCCACCACCAGCTGGCCCATGAGGTCCACGAGTTGGCCCATATGGGCGTCCATGGACCTCAACACCCCTAGGACCTCCCGCGTGTCGGTAGCCGACCTGGCCCATTGTCCTTGGGCATCTTCATATGCCCCAAGGACTCTGGCGATCTGTGGCAGGGCTGGGCTCCCAGGCACGGCTGGCGTTGGCCTGACCCTGCTCCTCCCACCAGTACTGCTGCCACCGACCTGCCCACTAGCCACATTGCTCACCACGGTCCTCGCTCTGGCTCCCAGGGTGGAGCCCGACGGACGGGCCACCCCTTGGGCAGGGGCTGTGGCCAGGGATGGCGTGGTGGTGGTTGCGGCGGTGGTGGTGGTTGCGGCGGTGGTGGTGGTTGCGGCGGTGGTGGTGGTTGCGGCGGTGGTGCTGGCCGCAACCACCGTGGCAGCAGGGGGCTGTGACTGGTCATCAGCCCTGGATGATGGGTTGGTGGGTAGGAGGGGCCCTGGGGAGCGGTTTTGCCCTGCCAATCCAGATGGGCCTGCTAGGTGGTCCTCGCCCGAAGAGGTGTCCAGATTCTCTACATCCGTGAGTCCACCTAGGGGGCTTGTGGAGTGGCTGTGCTGGCTGCTGTCTCCATCTGCAGCCTCCTGCAGTTCAGCACCTGTGGGGAGAATGAGATAGGTTATTGTGTTGCACCTAGCAAGGTGTGTATTGGTTGTCTGACATTCACAGTTCGTGCACTGTCGTGCACAGGTTTCCCAGAGGCGTGTGTGTGGAAGTACGATGTGTGTATGCGTGGCCAGGCTATGGAAGTGTGTGATGTGGACATGTGGCATGGGACGGATTAGCAATGCCGATGGGGGTGTGTTGCTATACTCCTCCATTCTGTGGCTCGGGTGTATGCGGTGTCCGGACCCATCGATGATGTGGGTGTGAAATATGCTTTTGGGGTTCATATGGAATGCTTAGAAACGCAGATGGCAAAAGGGGGTACAGCCCCCACAACGCTTTTGGAGTGAAATATGCTTTTGGGGTTCATATGGAACGCTTAGAAACGCAGATGGCAAAAGGGGGTACAGCCCCCACAATGCTTTTGGAGTGAAATATGCTTTTGGGGTACATACTGTGGGTCATGGGTGCAGAACGTGACATGTGTTGTGGCAACATGACAGTGCATAGACAAAGGTGTGTGTCTGTCTAACATACCCGGCATATCTGCTGACTGTTATCATTTATGGACATTACATTGGTAGCACTGTTGTGTGTGCGTGCTTGTTGTGTGCTACACGACGTATTGCAGATGGGCCAACTCCTTGGTGTGCGTGCTGCCCTCGGCCTTGTGCATCAATGCAGTGCTCTTGGGGTGTTGACTATGTCATGTGTGTTGTTACTGACTGTGTGACGTGCGCTTCAGTCACTGCAGGCACATGATTTGTCATGGGCAGGTATCTTTGCATGCATACTGTTTGAGGGCCAGGTGTTAGGATGACATACCTTACATTACACTGGGGCTGACAGATGGGATGGATGATATTTTGAATATGCATTGTGTGGCTGTGTGTTTCATGGCTCCAGTGGTGTTTGTGTGCAATATTGTGGTTCCACGCTGTTACTTCTAGTGCGGTTTGTCTTACATGGGCGTAGTTGTACGATGTGTGTGTGACAGGCAGTAAGGACTACATGGCCGAGATTTGGATGGTGTTGCTGATGTGTGTGATGGGTGGCACAGTGCCTGCCGTGTGTGTCTGTGCTCCAGTGGGACTTGTGCATGCAGACGTGGCTCCTTAGGTGTTGCTGTATCTGTGATGGGTCATGTGGGGTATGACTGTCTAATACATGTCCGTGTGCAGATTGGTCACATGCTTGTGACAGGGAGCAGTGCTGCGTGTTCCTCTGCTACGTGACATGTCCCTTGTGTTAATCGTGATACAGTCCTCATGCCTACGGACACCCCGCCCTGTACAGTTTTCCACCTACAGGTTGTTTTAGAGTGCGCAATGCAATGGATGCCACATGGTGATGGGCGGGAGGGGTGCTCCATGTTGCTGCGCTGTGGGACTATGGGCCTGGTGTGTGTTGTACTTCAGCTGTCCCCCCTCCCACCCACTGCCTTTGTGTTGCGGCTACTTACCTGTTACTTGTCGGTTAGTGCAGCTATGGCTGACACATGGGTGTGGGTGTGGGGAGTGCTCCACCTTGCTGCGCTGTAGGCCTAGGGGCCTGGTGTGTGTTGTACTTCAGCTGGCCCCCCTCCCACCCACTGCCTTTGTGTTGCGGCTACTTACCTGTTACTTGTCGGTTGGTGCAGCTAGGGCGGACACATGGGGGGGTGTGCTCCACCTTGCTGGGCTGTGGGACTGGGGGCCTGGTGGGTGTTGTACTTCAGCTGTCCCCCCTCCCACCCACTGCCTTTGTGTTGCGGCTACTTACCTGTTACTTGTCGGTTGGTGCAGCTAGGGCGGACACATGGGGGGGTGTGCTCCACCTTGCTGGGCTGTGGGACTGGGGGCCTGGTGTGTGTTGTACTTCAGCTGTCCCCCCTCCCACCCACTGCCTTTGTGTTGCGGCTACTTACCTGTTACTTGTCGGTTAGTGCAGCTATGGCTGACACATGGGTGTGGGGGGTGCTCCTTCTGGCGCTTCTTGTGTACACGGGGACCTGGTGGTAGTTGCTGTGCTGGCTGACTGTCCACATGCCCCCATGTTTTTGTTAGTTGTTAGGTTTGGGCTGAGTGTGTGGGAGTGTCTGTTGCATGTGTGAGTGATGTGTTGTGTATTGTGTAGTGGCCATGGGGGTGTTTGTCCCTCGGAGCTATGGCATAGTGGTAGTGCATGTGAGTACATAGCGGTGTGCTGGTATACGTTTGTTTGTACTTACCAGCCTCCACTCCCCCTGGTAATCCGGTGAAGATCTCCGGATGTATGATGACTCGCACCTTCTCCTCCCACGCCTTGAAGCTCTTGAAAAGCGCGGGATTACCTCCGCCAGTCGTGCCAGCCAGCTGCCGATTCTTGGCCTCCTTCTTCTTGACCACGCTTTTGAGGTCGTTCCACCTTTTGTTTATTTCTCCTCTGTTGCGTGGGACGTTCCCGACTGCATTGACCTGGTCTAAGAATCTGGTCCACAAGCGGTTTCTGGTGGCTAGTGGTGTCTGTAGGACCATGTTGCCATAGATTTGTGGGTGCACGTTGACGATCTCGTCGACCATGACCGTCAGCTCAGTGGAAGTGAACTTGGGCATTCTGTGTGATGCCATGATGTGTGTTTTGGTGCTTGTGGTGCTGGTGCGGTGTGTGGTGTGTGATGTGCAGGGGGTTTGTGGTGCCGGTGTTTAGTGGTGGTGGTGGTGGTGGGTGTGATGGGTGCGTATCTGTGGTGTGCTGCTGTCCTTGCTGTGTCTCTGTGTCCTCTCCTCTCTGCTTTGCTTTGTAGTGTTGCAAGGGATTGTGGTCTGTGAAGGGGCTGGTTTTGTACTTACCTATGTGGGTGTGTCATGATGGTCTGTTGTTTTCAGGTGTGTTGTGGCTGGTGTTGTGGGATTTGTAGTTTATTTGTTTGTCCGAAGGGGGGGGGTGTTTTCGGGATGTGTCCTGTGTTTGTGTATTTGTGCGTGGGGTGCTGTGTGTACTTGTTGGCCATGTTGTGTGTGTTTGTTTGTGTCTGCGGATGATTTCTGTGCAGGGACGTGGCCGCCGGGGCTTCCGCCGTGTCCATTTTCATCAGTGTTATTTTCGATGGCGGGCAGTGTATTTGTGCATTTTCCGCGGTCATGTCGGTGCGATCCTAATTTCACTGACGGTGTCCGGGTCGTCAGGGCGGGCGGTTTTGGGTTGTCATGCGTATTTTCGTCTGTGGCGGGCGGACGGGCTTCGAATCGGACATGGGCGGGAGGTATTTTTTGTGTTTTTTCCGCAGACGGCAGATTTTGGGTCGCGGCATCGTAATTGCTCTGTCGGTGTTCTGACTGGTTAGGCGGGCGGATTTTTACCGCTATGATGGATGGCGGATTTTTTACCGCCCGGTATCGTAATGGACACCTAAGTGTTTTAAATTATATTTAATACAGTCATAGGTATTGTATATATTTATACATACAAAGTGCAAATTGTTTACATATGATATAAATGTTTAACATTTTTATATTTTTCTCACATACATTTTACATTTTTAAATTAATATTAATATTAAAAATATTAATATTAATTATTTTTACAATGTTTTTAACTTAAAACAACTTTTTAACAGAAATATATTTGTATAATGCATGAAAAATATTTATAACAATTTTTTGTACATTGTTTTATTGTATTTATTATTTCATGTAATTATAATAATAAATAATATATTTATTATAATATTTATTTTTATAATTTTACAAATTAGGGGGCCCATTAGGATGACGGGCGGAAGCACTACCGCCTTGCTGGCGGATGCAAAAACCACCAGTTACCGCCCGCCCGCAGCGGCCCACACGCCCGCCCAATTAGGATGTGAAAAGTCAGCCAAACACCGCCCGCAAGACAGCGACGCCGTCCGCCATCAAAGTGCGCCCGCTCACGTAGCGGCGCAGCCCAATGGAGACACACCGACCGACGAAATCACGTACCGCCCGCAGTACAAATTACGATGCCGCAAATCAACAGCTCCCACGGCTAAGAGACACCGCACGTGAAAGCAAGGCGGAAACCCGATCGACGAGCACGGACACCAAAGAGGCGGCTCCCCCGAGCATGAATCCAGCACTGCAGGCCCTCCCCATGCTCTACCTGATGCACCACCTAGGAGTCAATGCGCAGCGGCGACGCAGGTAGGCAGACACACAACAAGGGCACGCAAACACCGCACACAGTGCAAGGGCGGAAAAAGAGGACATGGCACCCCCCCGACACCCCTGCGTAGACACGACACATACACCACTGCACCCACAAATGTCACACCGGGCAAATAGTGACAACTCGCAACAACGGGGCACACAACACCCGGGACCAGGAACTAACGTCCCCGTCATGGCACCGCAGCGCAGTGGCGATGACGCAGCCACACATGCGCACAACGCAGAGCCCAACGACAGCGCCATGTACGCGCCGCACACAAACAACACAGGGTCACAACCACACACACCAGCCCCACCCCGAACGCACATGTCACGTGACAGGCCAGCCACACACATGTCTCCAACCGGCAATTCACAGTTGCCAACAAACGTCACACAACTGACCCGAACAGGGCAGTGACGTCACGCCCAATTAGGACACACCCCTGCGTGCAAAACATGGCGAAGCACACAGTGGCGGCAACATCACCCAGCACAATATGGACCCCGTCGGCAAAAGGTACGCCAGTACCACACAGAAACACCCATACCACCCTGCACCCAATACCAAGACATGCAATACGTAACAACAAAGAGGCCGGGGACCGACAACAGGTGGCTTCAATTATAACACCCTCACACACAAGGCCCAACGAATAGCGGAAAGGCAGCCTGCCACCCACACACGGGAGAGGAGATAGCACTCAATGGCCTTCAATACCCACAACCTAACCACAGCCCAACTATTCAAGCAGGACAATACAGTCATTATTCCAACTAAAACGCACACCACAGGCATGCAGAGGGAAGCGAACACATGGCAGATAGCGCACAAAACGAAAGAACATTCCGAACGGGAAAAAGAAATGAGAACACTCCCCCATGTGGTTCACATGCTACTTATCTGGAAGGAGTCAGACACCACTGACCTTGACCATACAGACAAGCATGTGGGATGAGGACCCGTGTCCTCCAAACAAGCTACTAGAACACAACCCCTGCCTCCTTACGACCATCACAGAATACCCAGCAACTTCGGAGCGTGCACTCTGCAGACTGCACAGACAGCCGGAGCACGCCATCAAATCGCCCTGCAGCAAAATGGAACTTCCACCACACCTACCCAACTACGCCGGACAGATCAAGCTGTACAAACATTACCTGGTACAGATATTGGGATCCCTGTGCTGAACGTAAGTTACCGACTAACTTACCGCATCGCATTGTTCAGCTGCGTCATCCCCGTCTTCTACTGTCGGAGGTGTCCCTTCCACTATCCTGTGGACATCTGTCTCTCCAACCCGGAATGTCCAAGGGCGGACCTGCTACAACTATTCCACCCCCTGGACGTCCACGACAGGGCCTGTTCAGCCTATGGGGGCATGGCGTATGTGGCTGCAATCGGACCCTCACTGCAATGGGACCACTGTGCCTCCACACGACGGATCATGGATAACAGTTACATCGAATGTCATCCAACATGTCCCATCATGCTCCTACAAGGGACAACTCACGACCAACACCTTGACAGCCACCATCCGCTACATTGGATGGCATCCATGTTCACCACCAATTACATGGAAGCCCTGCTGGAAGGCATCGCATACCTGACAACCTGTCAATTCGTCGGCCCACGACGCAACATCCCCAATTAAACAATGATGTCCTACACCCTACCCATGCATGGCTTCCGCACGGACCGGGCAGTTACCAGTACAACAACTATACCATACAACCTGCAACTGACACCACACCATCAACTACACTGCCATGACATCGGATATTTACGGGACATGCACTCTGTGCCTCATCACATCCAGTAACTCTGCATCAACAGGGGAAGGCAGAGGCATGGGATTTGTGTATGGCAACTACATGGACATGACTGCATGTACAACTAGGCCATAATATGGATCCTGCGCCCATGGACAGATGCACCGCTCACTGGACAGTAATCGTTCGGCTGCAGTATGTGAGAGCTGCCACCTCACCTCTCCCTGCACTGCCGTGCCAGGACCTTTGCATGGACAACAGGTGCATCCACCAACAACATCACCCCAGTGACTGTGACATGTCCAGTAGCCACCACATTGCAACAACAAGTGGGACGCCGTTGCATGCACGTGAGCCCATGCCCTGATGTCACCTCTCACACATGTATGTTGCAGAAACTATGGCAGCAAACCTGTAACATGGAACTGAGATGTACTGTGCCCATGATGGCAAGCGGTCTGGTAGGCAAAATGTATGATGTCTGTGTCAAAGTCTGCAGCCCCTCAGTAATTAGCAAATGTACATTAGCACAGCAACGGCTAAGCAGTCGGAACTCTGAAGCCCACATCCCACAGGCAACAACTAATCACATGTACCCCTACACCCTATGCTATGTGTAATCATGCTGAGTATATCCTCCACATGCTTTTCGCTAAAAGTAGTGTCCACTATACTGCATCACAGAGGACATAAGTCCCAATACATGGCTTGAAGCAAATATGTGTCTCGCCTGAGTCCTTTCACAAGTACGAATGAGAGAGGATGAGAGTGTGTGAAGTACACGGCAGTCGTAAGATGACCATGTAGTCCGCCGTCATTGGATGGCAACGCAAATGAGTAGCCGCAACAGTGGCCACAGGGAAATACCACAGCTCCTGGAGCAGGACTCCTCACACTATGAAGTCGCACGAAAGATCAACACAACAACACTGACGGCCTGCTCACTACAAAGCACAGTCCTACACATGTATACAATGACACACACAGTCTGACCACACACTCAGCAACCAAAAGTGGGAGCCACGACAAAGCATGCCACAGCGACGCCACACAAGACACACACACGACATCAGTGTGTGTGTGCGCCACGGGACAGTTGCAGGTCCGCCCCTGAGAGTGTAGCACAACTGTGGAAGACACACATGTGTCATGTGAAGCGGGAGTTACGCTTGGCTCAGGTGGGTGGGTGTGACGGGTAGATGCGCACATGCAATGTCGAAACACGCTGTGTTGGGAGGGTTCCAGAACTGTACATCCCCGCTCTCCTGGGCATATGTAAAGACCACCTGTCTGGGGATGAATGTGAACTCGTGTGTGCACAACAGGTGGGCACGCGAGCAATGCTGCATCAGGCGTAGACGTCAGCCCACCCTCTGTGGACATGCTGGATACTGCTGTGCGTCCGTCAGGCCCTTGCCAAGGCACTCACATCCCCTGTCGACCAGGTGTATCCCCAACATTACCCACCTGCACAGGCAATACGGGGCACGGGATGGCAGTGGGGCATGGTGTGCGAGAGGTCATGGCGCGCTCCTCCTGGTCACATCACGCAGGCAACACATTCTCTATTTGTAGTATGGCAGATGTCAAATGGAATTAGTGGGGAGACGCACACATCACGAGCAGCAGTGACAGCACGGAAGGTGGCTCGCACCATCTCTCACATTGCCTATATCCCCACACACATTACATGCCATTGCAACAGAGAAGCCAGCGCGTGCACAAGGCGCTCCAAGCTCGCCCCAGAGAGGCCAAAGAGTGAATGTGTGGGTCCATGTGCTCCAGTTGGACGCGGCCTGGGCCGCTAGGGCAGCTACAGCCTCTGTGTGTTGCAGGTGGTGTATCCGGACGGCGGAGCCTGGCATGCATTGTCAATGTGGCCCAGGTCTCGAGTCGGGGCACCATGCAGGTGGACGGCGTACCGCCACTTATCATGCCGCGAGACAGACCACTTGTTCGACTGGACCCACACATACACTCCTTGGCCTCTCTGGGGCGAGCTGGGAGCTGCTGTGCATGCGCTGGCTTCCCAGGTGCAAACGCATATTCTGGTGAGCGAGGGGAGGCCATGAGGACAGGGAATAATATGTCTGTTTGACTTCCAGTTCGTTTCAGGTATGACCCAGATGTGGGCATGATTAGTGTGTGGGAGCAGGTCCACAATGGACAGGGCCACAACATGCTGTGTGCATAGGCAGGGACGGCCAGTGGCCAGCCTCCACATGTCTGTTGCCATGTCATCATCTACACATTGGCATGGGAGCATGGGAGATGCACATGCACACACATGCCATCTTGCACTATGTACATCTCACACCTGGCACGTGCAACGTTACGTGTCATTTGTGTTGTGTACTTGCAATCACACAGCCGTGTTGGCATGGAGCTGTCAATGTGTACACCTGTCAATGTTCCTGGAGGTGTGATCCGTACAGTGCTGTACATAGGGTGCAGTAGGGACATCAATGACTGTCTCATATCCCCTCGTGCCACAGGTCCCACTTGTTTTTGCCGCTCAGCCTGTGCCCATTGCGTTGTTGGTGTGTGCCATACTCACCCAGCCTCGGTAGCAGTGTCATGCACAGCAGCTAGTCATGTCGCCGTGGTGTTGCCGCTTACCAAATATGCTGTCTGATAACGTCAGCATGCCTTACAAGTCATTAAGGCCTAAATCCCCATGTGCATGCACATAGCAATGTTGTGTGTCACTGCCCATTGCTATTGGTATGGGACCTGCGTAAGTGTATTATGGCTGTGCTGTCCCTACTTGTCAGCTGTACTGTGATTCAATTGCTAGGTCAATCATCTATGTCTTGTGTATGTGCAAATGCCATGTGGCGTGTTGCTTTGACATGTGTCCACTTCCATCTTTCCTAGGAGGAGACCAAACATACATCGCCCCTACCAATTGCTGACAGACATGGAGGATGTAGAGATAATACGGACATTTCGCCTGGACAGAGCCACCCTGCATCGCCTATGTGCCTTATTGGAACCCCACCTCCGTCCTCGCAGGGTGTATCCAACTGCATTTACCCCCACGGCTAAGGTGATGGCTGCACTGCATTTCTTCGCCACTGGGTCATTCCAACACACAGTGGGCAGTGTAGGTGGGATGTCCCAGCCCATGTTCAGCATGGTGCTACGGGATGTACTGTCAGCTATGATGCTGTACAGGAACAGGTACATCCAATTCCCCAGGGCCCGTGATTTGGCGGCAGTGAAGGGTGCTTTCTATGCCCTTGGACGGATCCCCCACATTGTCGGTGCAATTGACTGCACCCATGTTGGCCTTGTTGCACCACAGGCCACGGAACACATATACCGCAACAGGAAGCACACCCACTCACTGAATGTGCAAGTGGTGTGCCTTGCGGACATGGTAATTTCACACGTGTGTGCGAAGTTTCCAGGATCGGCCCATGACGCGCACATCATGCGCAACAGCATCCTACCACGTTTGATGGCCAATCTGCAACCGGACCGTGCTTGGATTGTTGGTGAGTATGCGGAGTCGTGTAGTGTGCTGGGTGTGCGATGCTGTCCTGTGTCCACTTGGAATTGCAACGATTCTCTGTGTCCCTCACACCCAGGTGACTCTGCTTACCCGAATGGGCCCTGGCTGCTCAGCCCATTACGACATCCTCGGACCCCAGCTGATGACCGCTACAATGAGGCACATGGGAGGACCAGACGTGTGGTTGAGCGTACCTTTGGCCTCCTGAAGTCCAGGTTCAGATGCCTGGACCGCACCGGCGGTGCACTGGCGTACTCCCCACAGAAGGTGTGCCAGATAGTTGTGGCTTGCTGCATGCTGCACAATCTGGCTATTTGCAAGCAGATCCCCCTAATAGTGGATGACGGTGATCAGCCAGGGCCCCAGCCTGCAGACCAGGACAGCTCCAGTGACGAGGACAGTGGAGAGGAGGAAGCTGGGAATGTGCGTCAGCAGCTCATCGCCCGCTACTTCACTTGACGGTGAGTGACCATGTACAACGGCTGATGTAGCTGTAATTGTGCGGGTGTATGTGTGCTCTGTCACGGAGGCCTTTTGTTCACTGAGTGCTGTGTGTCAATGGTCCATGTCCAGGGTAGTATGCCACTGACAGTGGCTGTTGCATTGTGCACTGTTGCTCTGTGAAATGTGTTTACATTGCTTGTAGTTTGTGACATGTACTGTGTGATGAGTGTGTGACACACTCATTCAATGGCCTCTTGTTCTGTCTTTCACCCCTAGGTCCCTACAGCCTCTCCTGTCCCATCGACATTCCACACAGCAGATGCATTTCTGCTCATGGTTGCGGTTGCACATGTTTGAATAAACGCAGGGCACAGACAGCAGATTGTGATCAAGGTGCATTTATTATCATTGGTGACATGTGATTGTGTGCAAGGTGATGACGTAAGTGGTGCGTGCAGTGACAATGAGCTGACGGTCATGGCTGCGTGATGGTCAAGGTGTACCCATTTAGTTCTATGTCCATAGTCCAACAGACACATGCCATTCAGATGGCTGTGTGGGGTAGGATCGTAGTCCAAGTCAATGCAGTAGGTGGTCAAGGTGGCTGACTGACTCACTGGCGCTTGAAGCGTACGAAGTCCTCTCTAGACATCTGCTTCCTCTTCGGACGGCCCCTTCCACGTTTGGGAGGGGGGGTGTGGTGGTGACCTGCTGGTGGTAGAGGTGTGCTCACTGGCTGTGGACGCAGGGGAACTGGACACTGCTGCTCGACCCTGCGCCCCAGCAGGCGGTGGCGGAGGTGGTGTTGCTGGCCTTGCTTGTGACCTCACCGCCACCACCAGCTGGCCCATGAGGTCCACGAGTTGGTCCATACGGGACACGAATTGGCCCATATGGGCGTCCATGGACCTCAACACCCCTAGGACCTCCCGCGTGTCGGTAGCCGACCTGGCCCATTGTCCTTGGGCATCTTCATATGCCCCAAGGACTCTGGCGATCTGTGGCGGGGCTTGGCTCCCAGGCACGGGTAGCGTTTGCCTGACCCTGCTCCTCCCACCAGTACTGCTGCCACCGACCTGCCAACTAGCCACATTGCTCACCACGGTCCTCGCCCTGGCACCCAGGGTGGACCCCGACGGCCGGTTCACCACTTGCGCTGGGGCTGTGACCAGTGATGTCGTGGTGGTGATGGTGGTTGCGGCGGTGGTGGGGGCTGCGGAGGTGGTGGTGGTTGGGGCGGTGGTGCTGGGCGCAACGAGCGTGGCAGCAGGGGACTGGTCATCAGCCCTGGATGATGGGTTGGTGGGTAGGAGGGGCCCTGGGGAACGGTTGTGCCCTGCCACTCCAGATGGGCCTGCGTGGTGGTCCATGTCCGAAGAGGTGCCCAGTTCCTCTACATCCGTGAGTCCACGTTGGGGGCTTGCAGGCTGGCTGTGCTGGCTGCTGTCTCCATCTGCAGCCTCCTGCAGTTCAGCACCTGTGGGGAGAATGAGATAGGTTATTGTGTTGCACCTAGCAAGGTATGTATTGGTTGTCTGACATTCACAGTTCGTGCACTGTCGTGCACAGGTTTCCTAGGGGCGTGTGTGTGGATGTACGATGTGTGTATGCGTGGGCTAGGCAATGGAACTGTGTGATGTGGACATGTGGCATGGGACGGATTAGCAATGCCAATGGGGGTGTGTTGCTCTACTCCTACATTCTGTGGCTCGGGTGTATGCGATCTCCGGACCCATCGACGCTTTTGGAGTGAAATATGCTTTTGGGGTTCAAATGGAACGCTTAGAAACGCAGATGGCAAAAGGGGGTACAGCCCCCACATTCTTTTGGAGTGAAATATGCTTTTGGGGTTCAAATGGAACGCTTAGAAACGCAGATGGCAAAAGGGGGTACAGCCCCCACAACGCTTTTGGAGTGAAATATGCTTTTGGGGTACATAGTGTGGGTCATGGGTGCATAACGTGACATGTGTTGTGGCAACATGACAGTGCATTGACAAAGGTGTGTGTCTGTCTGACATACCCGGCATATCTGATGTCTGTTATCATTTCTGGTCCTTACATTGGTAGCACTGTTGTGAGTGCGTGCTTGTTGTGTGCTACACGACGTATTGCAGATGGGCCTACTCCTTGGTGTGCGTGCTGCCCTCGGCCATGTGCATCAATGCAGTGCTCTTGGGGTGTTGACTATGTTATGTGTGTTGTTACTGACAGTGTGACGTGCGCTTCAGTTACTGCAGGCACATGATTTGTCATGGGCAGGTATCTTTGCATGCATACTGTTTGAGGGCCAGCTGTTCGGATGCCATACCTTACATGACACTGGGGCTGACAGATGGGATGGATGATATGTTGAATATGCATTGTGTGCCTGTGTGTTTCATGGGTCCAGTGGTGTTTGTGTGCAATATTGTGGTTCCACGTTGTTACTTCTAGTGAGGTTTGTCTTACATGGGCGTAGTTGTACGATGTGTGTGTGACAGGCAGTAAGGACTACATGTGCGAGACTCAGATGGTGTTGCTGATGTGTGTGATGGGTGGCACAGTGCCTGCCGTGTGTGTCTGTGCTCCAGTGGGACTTGTGCATGCAGATGTGGCTCCTTGAGTGTTGCTGTATCTGTGATGGGTCATGTGGGGTATGACTGTGTAATACATGTCCGTGTGCAGATTGGTCACATGGTTGTGACAGGGAGAAGTGCTGCGTGTTCCTCTGCTATGTGACATGTCCCATGTGTTAATCGTAATACAGTCCTCATGCCTACAGACACCCTGCCCTGTCCAGTTTTCCACCTACAGGTTGTTTTAGAGTGCGCAATGCAATGTATGCCACATGGTGATGGGCGGGAGGGGTGCTCCACCTTGCTGCGCTGTGGGACTGGGGGCCTGGTGTGTGTTGTACTTCAGCTGTCCCCCCTCCGACCCACTGCCTTTGTGTTGCGGCTACTTACCTGTTACTTGTCGGTTAGTGCAGCTATGGCTGACACATGGGTGTGGGTGTGGGGAGTGCTCCACCTTGCTGCGCTGTAGGCCTAGGGGCCTGGTGGGTGTTGTACTTCAGCTGTCCCCCCTCCGACCCACTGCCTTTGTGTTGTGGCTACTTACCGGTTACTTGTCGGTTAGTGCAGCTATGGCTGACACATGGGTGTGGGGGGTGCTCCTTCTGGCGCTTCTTGTGTACAAGGGGACCTGGTGGTAGTTGCGGTGCTGGCTGACTGTACACATGCCCCCATGGTTTTGTTAGTTGTTAGGTTTGGGCTGTGTGTGGTAGTGTCTGTTGCATGTGTGAGTGATGTGTTGTGTATTGTGTACTGTACATGGGGGTGTTTGTCCCTCGGAGCTATGGCATAGTGGTAGTGCATGTGAGTACATAGCGGTGTGCTGGTATACGTTTGTTTGTACTTACCAGCCTCCACTCCCCCTGGTAATCCGGTGAGGATCTCCAGATGTATGATGACTCGCACCTTCTCCTCCCACGCCTTGAAGGTCTTGAAAAGCGCGGGATTCCCTCCGCCAGTCGTGCCAGCCAGCTCTCGATTTTTGCTCTCCTTCTTCTTGACCACGCTTTTGAGGTCGTTCCACCTTTTGTTTATTTCTCCTCTGTTGCGTGGAACGTTCCCGACTGCATTGACCTGGTCTACGATCCTGGTCCACAACAGGTTTCTGGTGGCTAGTGGTGTCTGCTGGACCATGTTGCCATAGATTTGTGGGTGCACGTTGACGATCTCGTCGACCATGACCGTCAGCTCAGTGGAAGTGAACTTGGGCATTCTGTGTGATGCCATGATGTGTGTTTTGGTGCTTGTGGTGCTGGTGCGGTGTGTGGTGTGTGATGTGCAGGGGGTTTGTGGTGCCGGTGTTTGGTGGTGGTGCTGGTGGTGGTGGTGGTGGTGGTGGTGGGTGTGATGGGTGCGTATCTGTGGTGTGCTGCTGTCCTTGCTGTGTCTCTGTGTCCTCTCCTCTCTGCTTTGCTTTGTAATGTTGCAAGGGGTTGTGGTCTATGAAGGGGCTGGTTTTGTACTTACCTATGTGGGTGTGTCATGATGGTCTGTTGTTTTCAGGTGTGTTGTGGCTGGTGTTGTGGGATTTGTAGTTTATTTGTTTGTCCGAAGGGGGGGTGTTTTCGGGATGTGTCCTGTGTCTGTGTATTTGTGCGTGGGATGCTGTGTGTACTTGCTGGCCATGTTGTGTGCGTTTGTTTGTGTCCGCGGATGATTTCAGTGCAGGGATGTGGCCGCCAGGCCTTCCGCCGTGTCCATTTCAACACAAACACAGGACACATCCCGAAAACACACATCCCCCCTTCGGACAAACAAATAAAGTACAAATCCCACAACACCAGCCACAACACACCTGAAAACAACAGACCATCATGACACACCCACATAGGTAAGTACAAAACCAGCCCCTTCACAGACCACAACCCCTTGCAACATCACAAAGCAAAGCAGAGAGGCGAGGACACAGTGACACAGCAAGGACAGCAGCACACCACAGATACGCACCCATCACACCCACCACCACCACCACCAAACACCGGCACCACAAACCACCTGCACATCACACACCACACACCGCACCAGCACCACAAGCACCAAAACACACACCATGGCATCACATAGAATGCCCAAGTTCACTTCCACCGAGCTGACGGTCATGGTCGACGAGATCGTCAACGTGCACCCACAAATCTATGGCAACATGGTCCAACAGACACCACTAGCCACCAGAAACCGCTTGTGGACCAGGATCGTAGACCAGGTCAATGCAGTCGGGGACGTGCCACGCAACAGGGCAGAAATAAATAAAAGGTGGAACGACCTCAAAAGCATGGTCAAGAAGAAGGAGACCAAAAACCGAGAGCTACCTGCCAGGACTGGCGGAGGGAATCCCGCGCTTTTCAAGACCTTCAAGGCGTGGGAGGAGAAGGTGCGAGTCATAATACATCCGGAGATGCTCACCGGATTACCAGGGGGAGTGGAGGCTGGTAGGTACAAACAAATGTATACCAGCACACCGCTATTTACTCACATGCACTACCACCATGCCATAGCTCCGAGGGACAAACACCCCCATGACCAGTACACAATACACAACACATCACACACACATGCAACAGACACTACCACACTCAGCCCAAGCCTAACAACTAACTAAACCATGGGTGCATGTGGACAGTCAGCCAGCACCGTAACTACCACCAGCTCCCCTTGTACACAAGAAGTGCCAGAACGAGCACCCCCACACCCATGTGTCCGCCATAGCTGCACTAACCGACAAGTAACAGGTAAGTAGCCGCAACACAAAGGCAGTGGGTGGGAGTGGGGACAGCTGAAGTACAACACACACCAGGCCCCCAGTCCCACAGCGCAGCAAGGTGGAGCACACCCCACACCCATGTGTCAGACATAGCTGCACCAACCGACAAGTAACAGGTAAGTAGCCGCAACACAAAGGCAGTGGGTAGGAGGGGGGACAGCTGAAGTACAACACACACCAGGCCCCTAGGCCCACAGCCCAGCAAGGTGGAGCACCCCCCCCCCCATGTGTCCGCCCTAGCTGCACCAACCGACAAGTAACAGGTAAGTAGCCGCAACACAAAGGCAGTGGGTGGGAGGGGGACAGCTGAAGTACAACACTCACCAGGCCCCCAGTCCCACAGCCCAGCAAGGTGGAGCACCCCCCCCCCATGTGTCCGCCCTAGCTGCACCAACCGACAAGTAACAGGTAAGTAGCCGCAACACAAAGGCAGTGGGTGGGAGGGGGGACAGCTGAAGTACAACACCCACCAGGCCCCCAGTCCCACAGCCCAGCAAGGTGGAGCACCCCCCCCATGTGTCCGCCCTAGCTGCACTAACCGACAAGTAACAGGTAAGTAGCCGCAACACAAAGGCAGTGGGTGGGAGGGGGGACAGCTGAAGTACAACACACACCAGGCCCCCAGTCCCACAGCGCAGCAAGGTGGAGCACACCCCACACCTATGTGTCAGACATAGCTGCACCAACCGACAAGTAACAGGTAAGTAGCCGCAACAAAAGGCAGTGGGTGGGAGGGGGGACAGCTGAAGTACAACACACACCAGGCCCCCAGTCCCACAGCCCAGCAAGGTGGAGCACCCCTCCGGCCCAACACCATGTGGCATCCATTGCATTGCGCACTTCAAAACAACCTGTAGGTGGGAAACTGTACAGGGCGGGGCGTCCGTAGGCATGAGGACTGTATCACGATTAACACATGGGACATGTCACGTAGCAGAGGAACACGCACCACTGCTCCCTGTCACAACCATGTGACCAATCTGCTCGAGGACATGTATTACACAGTCATACCCCACATGACCCATCACAGATACAGCAACACCTAAGGAGCCACGTCTGCATGCACAAGTCCCACTGGAGCACAGCCACACACGGCAGGCACTGTGCCACCCATCACACACATCAGCAACACCATCCAAATCTCGTCCATGTAGTCATTACTGCCTGTCACACATACATCGTACAACTACGCCCATGTAAGACAAAACGCACTAGAAGTAACCGCGTGCAACCACAATATTGCACACAAACACCACTGGACCCATTAAACACACAGCCACACAATGCATATCCAACATATCATCCATCCCATCTGTCAGCCCCAGTGTCATGTAAGGTATGGCATCCTAACACCTGGCCCTCAAACAGTATGCATGCAAAGACACCTGCCCATGCCAAATCATGTGCCTGCAGTAACTGAAGCACACGTCACACAGTCAGTAACAACACACATGACATAGTCAACACCCCAAGAGCACTGCATTGATGCACATGGCCCAGGGCAGCACGCACAACAAGGATGTGGCCCATCTGCAATACGTCGTGTAGCACACAACAAGCACGCACTCACAACAGTGCTACCAATGTAATGTCCATAAATGATAACAGTCAGCAGATATGCCGGGTATGTTAGACAGACACACACCTTTGTCTATGCACTGTCATGTTGCCACAACACATGTCACGTTCTGCACCCTTGACCCACAGTATGTACCCCAAAAGCACATTTCACTCCAAAAGCGTTGTGGGGGATGTACCCCCTTTTGCCATCTGCGTTTCTAAGCGTTCCATTTGAACTCCAAAAGCATATTTCACTCCAAAAGCGTTGTGGGGGATGTACCCCCTTTTGCCATCTGCATTTCTAAGCGTTCCATTTGAACCCCAAAAGCATATTTCACTCCCACATCGTCGATGGGTCCGGAGACCGCATACACCCGAGCCACAGAATGGAGGAGTATAGCAACACACCCCCATCGGCATTGCCAATCCGTCCCATGCCACATGTCCACATCACACAGTTCCATTGCCTAGCCCACGCATACACACATCGTACATCCACACACACGCCTCTGGGAAACCTGTGCATGACAGTGCACGAACTGTGAATGTCAGACAACCAATACATACCTTGCTAGGTGCAACACAATAACCTATCTCATTCTCCCCACAGGTGCTGAACTGCTGGAGGCTGCAGAGGGAGACAGCAGCCAGCACAGCCAGCCTGCAAGCCCCCAGGGTGGACTCACGGATGTAGAGGATCTGGACACCTCTTCGGGCGAGGACCACCAAGCAGGCCCAACCGCTCCCCAGGGCCCCTCCTACCCACCAACCCATCATCCAGGGCTGATGACCACTCACAGCCCCCTGCTGCCACAGGCGTAGCGGCCACCACCACCGCCCCAACCACCACCACCTCCGCAGCCCCCACCACCGCCGCAACCAACACCACGCCATCCCTGGCCACAGCCCCTGCCCAAGGGGTGGCCCAGCCATCGGGCTCCACCCTGGGAGCCAGAGCGAGGAGCGTGGTGAGCAATGTGACTAGTGAGCAGGTCGGTGGCAGCAGTACTGGTGGGAGGAGCAGGGTCAGGCCAACGCCAGCCGTGCCTGAGAGCCAAGCCCTGCCACAGATCGCCAGAGTCCTTGGGGCATATGAAGATGCCCAAGGACAATGGGCCAGGTCGGCTACCGACACGCGGGAGGTCCTAGGGATGTTGAGGTCCATGGACGCCCATATGGGCCAATTCGTGTCCCGTATGGACCAACTCGTGGACCTCATGGGCCAGCTGGTGGTGGCGGTGAGGTCACAAGCAAGGCCAGCTTCACCACCTCCGCCAACACCTGCTGGGGCGCAGGGTCGAGCAGCAGTGTCCAGTTCCCCTGCGTCCACAGCCAGTGAGCACACCTCTACCACCAGCAGGTCAACACCCCCCCAACCCCCTCCCAAACGTGCAAGGGGCCGTCCGAAGAGGAAACAGGTGTCCAGAGAGGACTTCGCATGCTCCAACCGCCAGTGAGTCAGCCAGCCACCTTGACCACCTACTGCATTGACTTGGACTACGATCCTACCCCACACAGCCATCTGAATGGCATGTGTCTGTTGGACTATGGACATAGAACTAAGTGGGTACACCTTGACCATCACGCAGCCATGACCGTCAGCTCATTGTCACTGCACGCACCACTTATGTCATCACCTTGCACACAATCACATGTCACCGATGAAAATAAATGCACCTTGATCACAATCTGCTGTCTGTGCCCTGGGTTTATTCCATTATGTGCAACCGCAACCATGAGCAGAAATGCATCTGCTGTGTGGAATGTCAATGGGACAGGAGAGGCTGTAGGGACCTAGGGGTGAAAGACAGAACAAGAGGCCATTGAGTGAGTGTGTCACACACACATCACACAGTACATGTCACCAACTACAAGCAATGTACACACATTTCACAGAGCAACAGGGCACAATGCAAAAGCCACTGTCAGTGGCATACTACCCTGGACATGGACCATTGCCACACAGCACTCAGTGAACAAAAGGCCTCTGTGACAGAGCACACATACACCTGCACAATTACAGCTACATCATCCGTCGTACATGGGCACTCACCGTCAAGTGAAGTAGCGGTCGATGATCTGCTGACGCACATTCCCAGCTCCCTCCTCTCCACTGTCCTCGTCACTGGAGCTGTCCTGGTCTGCAGGCTGGGGCCCTGGCTGATCACCGTCATCCACTATTAGGGGGATCTGTTTGCGAATAGCCAGATTGTGCAGCATGCAGCAAGCCACAACTATCTGGCACACCTTCTGTGGGGAGTACGCCAGTGCACCCCCAGTGCGGTCCAGGCATCTGAACCTGGACTTGAGGAGGCCAAAGGTCCGCTCAACCACACGTCTGGTCCTCCCATGTGCCTCATTGTAGCGGTCATCAGCTGGGGTCCGAGGACGTCGTAATGGGCTGAGCAGCCAGGGCCCATTCGGGTAAGCAGAGTCACCTGGGTGTGAGGGACACAGAGAATCGTTGCAATTCCAACTGGACACAGGACAGCATCGCACACCCAGCAAGCTACACGACTCCGCATACTCACCAACAATCCAAGCACGGTCCGGTTGCAGATTGGCCATCAAACGTGGTAGGATGCTGTGCGCATGATGTGCTCGTCATGGGCCGATCCTGGAAATTTCGCACAGACGTGTGAAATTACCATGTCCGCAAGGCACACCACCTGCACATTCAGTGAGTGGGTGTGCTTCCTGTTGCGGAAAAGGTGTTCCGTGGCCTGTGGTGCAACAAGGCCAACATGGGTGCAGTCAATTGCACCTACAACGTGGGGGATCCGTCCAAGGGCATAGAAAGCACCCTTCACTGCCGCCAAATCACGGGCCCTGGGGAATCGGATGTACCGGTTCCTGTACAGCATCATAGCTGACAGTACATCCCGTAGCACCATGCTGAACATGGGTTGGGACATTCCACCTACACTGCCCACTGTGTGTTGGAATGACCCACTGGCGAAGAAATGCAGTGCAGCCATCACCTTGGCCGTGGGGGTGAATGCAGTTGGATACACCCTGCGAGGACGGAGGTGGGGTTCCAATAAGGCACATAGGCGATGCAGGGTGGGCCTGTCCAGGCGAAATTTCCGGATTATCTCTACATCCTCCATGTCTGTCAGCAATTGGTAGAGGCGATGTATGTTTGGTCTCCTCCTAGGAAAGATGGAAGTGGACACATGTCAAAGCAACACGCCACATTGCATTACCACATACACAAAACATCGATGATTGACCTAGCAATTGAATCACAGTACAGCTGACAAGTAGGGACAGCACAGCCACAATACACTTACACAGGTCCCATACCAATAGCAATGGGCAGTGACACACAACATTGCTATGAGCATGCACATGGGGATTTAGGCCTTAATAACTTGTAAGGCATGCTGTTGTCATCAGACAGCATATTTGGCAAGCGGCAACACCACGGCAACATGACTAGCTGCTGTGCATGACACTGCTTCCGAGGCTGGGTGAGTATGGCACACACCAACAACGCAATGGGCACAGGCTGAGCGGCCAAAACAAGTGTGACCTGTGGCACGAGGGGATATGAGACAGTCATTGATGTCCCTACTGCACCCTATGTACAGCAGTGTACGGATCACACCTCCAGAAACATTGACAGGTGTACACATTGACAGCTCCATGCCAATACGGCTGTGTGATTGCAATTACACAACACAAGTGACACGTGACGTTGCACGTGCCAAGTGTGAGATGTACATAGTGCAAGATGGCATGTGTGTGCATATGCATCTCCCATGCTCCCATGCTCATGTGAAGATGATGATATGGCAACAGACATGTGTAGGCTGACCACTGGCCGTCCCTGCCTATGCACACAGCATGTTGTGGCTCTGTCCATTGTGGACCTGCTCCCACACACTAATCATGGCCTCCCCTCGCTCACCAGAATATGCGTTTGCACCTGGGGAGCCAGCGCATGCACAAGCTGCTCCGAGCTCGACCCAGAGAGGCCAAGGTGTGTATGTGTGGGTCCAGTTGAACATGTGGTCTGTCACGCGGTATGATGAGTTGCGGGACACCGTCCACCTGCGTGGTGCCACCGACTCGAGACCCGGGCAACATTGACAATGCATGCCAGGCTCCGCAGTCAGGATGCAGCACCTGCAACACACAGAGGCCGTAGCTGCCCTTGCGGCCCAGGCCGCGTCCGACTGGAGCTCATGGACCCACACATTCACTCTTTGGCCTCTCTGGGGCGAGCTTGGAGCGGCTTGTGCACGCGCTGACTTCTCTGTTGCAATGGCATGTAACGTGTTTGGGGAAATAGGCAATGTGAGAAATGGTGCGAGCCACCTCCCGTGACGTCTCTGCTGCTCGTGATGTGTGCGTCTCCCCACTAATTCCATTTGACAACTGCAATACTACATATGGAGAATGTGTTGCCTGCATGATGTGAGCAGGAGGAGCGCGCCATGACCTCTCGCCCACCATGCCCCACTGCCATCCCGTGCCCTGTATTGCCTGTGCAGGTGGGGAATGTTGGGGATACACCTGGTCGACAGGGGATGTGAGTGCCTTGGCAAGGGCCTGACGGACGCACAGCAGTATCCAGCATGTCCACAGAGGGTGGGCGGACGTCTACGCCTGATGCAGCATTGCTCGCGTGCCCGCCTGTTGTGCACACACGAGTTCACATTCATCCCCAGACAGGTGGGGTCCTTACAAATGCCCAGGAGAGTGGTAATGTACAGTTCGGGGACCCTCCCAACACAGCGTGTTTCGACATTGCATGGGCGCATCTACCCGTCACACCAACCCACCTGAGCCAAGCGTAACTCCTGCTTCACATGACACATGTGTGTCTTCCACAGTTGTGCTACTCTCTTAGGGGCAGACCTGCAACTTTCCCGTGGCGCACGCACACACACTGACGTCATGTGTGTGTCTTGTCTGGCATCGCTGTGGCATGCTTTGTCGTGGCTCACGCTTTTGGTTGCTGAGTGTGCGTACAGACTGTGTGTGTCATTGTATACATGTGTAGGACTGTGCTTTGTAGTGATCAGGCCGTCAGTGTTGTTGTGTTGCTCTTTCGTGCGACTTCATAGTGTGAGGAGTCCTGCTCCAGGAGCTGTGGTATTTCCCTGTGGCCACTGTTGCGGCTACTCATTTGCGTTGCCATCCAATGACGGCGGACTACATGGTCATCTCACGGCTGCCGTGTACTTCACACACTCTCATCCTTCCTCATTCGTACTTGTGAAAGGATTCAGGCGAGACACATATTTGCTTCAAGCCATGTATTGGGACTTCTGTCCTCTGTGATGCAGTATAGTGGACACTACTTTTAGCGAAATGCATGTGGAGGATATACTCAGCATGATTACACATAGCATATGGTGTAGGGGTACATGTGATTAGTTGTTGCCTGTGGGATGTGGGCTTCAGAGTTCCAACTGCTTAGCCGTTGCTGTGCTAACGTACATTTGCTAATTAGTGAGGGGCTGCTGACTTTGACACAGACAGTATACATTTAGCCTACCAGACCGCTTGCCATCAGGGGCACAGTACATCTCAGTCCCATGTTCCAGGTTTGCTGGTATATTTACTCATACACACGTGCGTGAGGGGTGACATCAGGGCATGGGCTCACGTGCATGCAACAGCGTCCCACTTGTTGTTGCAATGTGGTGGGTACTGGACATGTCACAGTCACTGGGGTGATGTTGTTGGTGGATGCACTTGTTGTCCATGCAAAGGTCCTGGCACGGACGTTCCGAGGGAGGTGAGGTGGCAGCTCTCACATACTGCAGCCGAACGATTACTGTCCAGTGAGCGGTGCATCTGTTCATGGGCGCAGGGTCCATTTTATGGCCTAGTTGTACGTGCAGTCATGTCCATGTAGTTGCCATGCAGAAATCCCATGCCTCTGCCTTCCCCTGTTGATGCAGAGTTACTGGATGTGATGAGACACAGGGTGCATGTCCCGTGAATATCCGATGTCATGGCAGTGTAGTTGATTGTGTGGTGTCAGTTGCAGGTTGTATGGTATAGTTGTTGTACTGGTAAGTGCCCGGTCCGTGCGGAAGCCATGCATGGGTAGGGTGTGGGACATCATTGTTCAATTGGGGATGTTGCGTCGTGGGCCGACGAATTGACAGGTTGTCAGGTATGCGATGCCTTCCAGCAGGGCTTCCATTTCATTGGTGGTGAACATGGATCCCATCCAATGTAGCGGATGGTGGCTGTCGAGGTGTTGGTCGTGAGTTGTCCCTTGTAGGAGCATGATGGGACATGTTGGATGACATTCGATGTAACTGTTATCCATGATCCGTCGTGTGGAGGCACAGTGGTCCCATTGCAGTGAGGGTGCGATTGCAGCCACATACGCCATGCCCCCATAGGCTGAACAGGCCCTGTCGTGGACGTCCAGGGGGTGGAATAGTTGTAGCAGGTCCGCCCTTGGACATTCCGGGTTGGAGAGACAGATGTCCACAGGATAGTGGAAGGGACACCTCCGACAGTAGAAGACGGGGATGACGCAGCTGAACAATGCGATGCGGTAAGTTAGTCGGTAACTTACGTTCAGCAAGGACAGGGTCTCACATCCCAATATCTGTACCAGGTAATGTTTGTACAGCTTGATCTGTCCGGCGTAGTTGGGTAGGTGTGGTGGAAGTTCCATTTTGCTGCAGGGCGATTTGCTGGCGTGCTCCGGCTGTCTGTGCAGTGTGCAGAGTGCACGCTCCGAAGTTGCTGGGTATTCTGTGATGGTCGTAAGGAGGCAGGGGTTGTGTTCTAGTAGCTTGTTTGAAGGACACGGGTCCTCATCCCACGAGCTTCTATGAATGGTCAAGGTCAGTGGTGTCTGACTCCTTCCAGACGAGTAGCATGTGAACCACATGGGGGAGTGTTATCTATCTTTTTCCCGTTCGGAATGTTCTTTCGTTTTGTGCGCTATCTGCCCTGTGGTCGCTTCCCTCTGCATGCCTGTGGTGTGCTTTTAATTTGGTATAATGGCTGTATTGTCCTGCTTGAATAGTTGGGCTGTGGTTAAGTTGTGGGTATTGAAGGCCATTGAGTGCTGTCTCCTCTCCCGTGTGTGGGTGGCAGGCTGCGTCTCCCCTATTCGTTTGGCCTTGTGTGTGAGGGTGTTCTAATTGGAGCCACCTGTTGTCGGTCCCCGGCCTCTTTGTTGTTCCGTATTGCATGTCTTGGTATTGGGGGCAGGGTGGTGTGCGTGTTTCTGTGTGGTACTGGCGTCCCTTTAGCCGACGGGGTCCATATTGTGCTGGGTGATGTTGACTCCTAGGTGGTGCATCAGGTAGAGGATGGGGAGTGCCTGCAGTGCTGGATTCATGCTCGGGGGGGCCGCCTCTTTGGTGTCCGTGCTCGTCGGTCGGGTTTCCGCCTTGCTTTCACGTGCGGTGTCTCTTAGCCGTGGGAGCTGTTAGTTTGCGGCATCGTAATTTGTACGCAGGACGGTACGTGATTTTGTCGGTCGTGTGTCTCCTTTGGGCTGCGCCGCTATGTGAGCGTGCGCACTTTGATGGCGGACGGCGTATCTGGCTTGCGGGCGGTGTTTGGCTGGATTTTCACATCCTAATTGGGCGGGCGTGTGGGCTACGGCGGCCGGCCGGTAACTGGTGGTTTTTGCATCCGCCAGCACGGCGGTAGTGCTTCCACCCGACATCCTAATGGGCCCCTTAGTATTGTGTTTTTAGTGAATTAATAGTTTATATATTATTTAATTTTTATATTTATTAGAGTTTTCTATAGTCGATATATTTAAATTTACGATATTAGTGTAGTCGATATTTTTGTGTACGATATTTTTAACCTATTTAATGTATTTTAATGAAGGTCGATATTTTTGAATTTCGATAAGTATGTTAGCGATATTTATGAAATAGATATTTATGTACTTCGATATTGTATACTCGATATTTTAGTAATGTTTTAAATAGGTATATGATGTCGATATTAATGTTATCGATAATTTTGTATCAATATAATTGTACCTCGATAATATGTCTTTCGATATTTTGTCAGTGATTCAGTTTCAACCGCTGTCTCGCGCCGTATCATTTCAGGCCTCTTCACAGATCAACAAAATAGCGCCATCGCTGAGTATCTTGCCTTTTATCCACCCTGCAAGCGCCTATGTAAATCCTCTGAGTGCGTCGCTGTTTTACCCAGGCTCACCAGCAGCGTGAGTTCCCACCACAGCTGCGGTGCCGGTGCGCACCTTACGCTCGCGGTCGACTCACCCGCAAAGGCTGAGCTCTGTCAGGTAGGCCCAAGCAGCACAGCACCGGCAGTCTCGTCCCAGCACTCTCATCCAGCGCTCCTCACTGCAGGTGGGTCAGTTTATGAGCTGCAGCTCCCCAGCGCAGACCGCAGCCTTCACCAGCGCTCCGCGGCCGCAGATCTGAAGCCCAGGCTGCTTAATTACGTCGCGCTCACCGACTGGCACGTTGGTCGTCTTTCAATGCAGAGTCTCGGGCCCGACACAGCCCTTTAGCACCCTCCGCTCGTTCGCAACTGCACCACATCGCTCGCAGATTTCTCTGGGCAGTTCTGTTGCAGTAGGCATACACTGCATGCTCGAGTCTTGTTTTTGAGCCTGGGGATGTCGGATTAGAGGATATTAATCGGATATTTTCTGCCTGGCCAGCGGAGCTGCACTAATGTGCGGCCATCTTGCTTCGGGCTCTCCAGTGCCCCCCATAGAGACAGAAATTGAGCAAAGTTCCTTGATGACCCCTCCGCTCTCCTTTATGGTATCTTTGCCCAGCTCAAGGCATGTGCCCAAGATGAACTCTAGATGTAGCAATCATCTACCACAATCCAATATTTTCAGGAGACATTGATCCTAACTAACTTCCAGATAGTAATGGAATTTGCACACATTTCTTGACAAAAAATCATCAAAAGACTACAAGTGAAAGTATACAAATCTAGCAATTCCCCATTTTTAAGTGAGGCACACTTTTGGTTCTCCATGTTGCTCTTTCAGCATATACTGATCTCAGCGCTACCTGGTTGACAACTGCAGAGCCACGTGCGGGCTATCCCTATGCGATTAAGGGGAGTAGCTTTGGAATAGGAAGTACGTCATAGCCATTTTTATTAACAGCGCCACTCTTACGAGTTGTTTCAACAATTTATCCCATGACGATCACCGATATCCTTATCTCGTATTCTCCACAGAGTGAGACTACAGGCGACCCTTCCCCCCATTTCGCCTCATGATGCCGGATTTAGGCATCCTACATGTATGTGTTTATTTTAATTTTAATTTTAATTTACTTTTGAGTTGATTTCCTGGCTAATAGTCCTATGTCTCCCAGATCTATATGCTTCTGTGCGTGCCTACATGTGTCAAGTTTTAAGTTTAACATTTGGTAGCACTAGAAGTGTTCACTCTTATGAGCATTGAAAAATATATCACAAGGCTCATGAAGGTGATGTTCTCCAATGATCGCAATATACATGTATAATATGTGTAACATGGCCAGGAGCTATGGCAGACTAACTTTCACTTCATATATTTTTACAGATCTTCCAGATATAACACCAAAACGGTGCTGTATGTATATTTTACTTTTTCAGCATGCTGTTGCTTCACAACTAGAGTGTTGACAGGAGTGGAATCAGGAAGTAGTAATCCTTGATCCTGATGAAAAGTCTTGGAGTAGGGCTTGAAAATGTAGACCTCTGAAACTCAGGAACATGATTTCATTGAGTTAATTTTTTTCCCCATGTTTTAACCATACCAGCTAGAGGTACGAATAAAACTATTTTTTCCTACTAGACAGGTATTTTTAATCTGCCACCCGCCCACTCCTATTTTCTTTACATTCTCCCCGCGTAACTCGTAGGCCACAGCACGCCCTGTTCTTCAGCGGAATGGGAAGGACCCAGTGATGAAGCATGCCACCAAGGGGAAACCCTGGTGGGTAACGGTTATCTAAAGAAAACATTCTGTTTTCCAAACCAGAAGTGGAAACAAAGTCCATAAGTGACGGATGTTCTCCCTTTGTTTATGGAGAAATACCTGGCCAACAGATTAATCTGAAATAGAAAATCACTAATTAAATAGGGGAGTATTTAGAGTTTGGTGGAGCATGAAATCCAACAAAAATAGGTGGATGTCATGTCTGACATGCTTGGAGTGCCGTTGACATAAATGCACTCTTAGTACTGAGGACAGGATATCTGCAACTGTTTGTAAGATCTCCCGCATCCATGGGTGACCGGATATTTGACATTGTTTGGCAGCTGTCCAGCTCCTCCAGACTGAGGGGTCGATTCCGATTCGGGCTGGAAAGAGTACCGACCGACTCGGAGCCAGAATTCATTCCGACCGACACGTACCTGTGCAGCCCGACCCGCCAAGTACGATGAAAAGCGTGCAAAACCCGACCGACTCGTACGGAACACAAGCCGAACGACCAAGCCGTGTGGAAAACAGCAATCCGGCCGGAAAAACACGCGAATCGAACCGACCGACCCGGACCCGGAACAATTCCGAACGAAACGTACCCGCGAACTCCAACCCGCCAAGTACGATGCAAGGCATGGAAAACACGGCCGAGTCGCACGGAGGACAAGCAGCACGATCGACACGCATACAAAACTGTGAGCCGAAGCAACCCAAAACACTGCGACCGACGCATACGCAGCATAGAAAACAGCACAAACACAGCATGAACGAATCGGAGAAGCCCGTACGAGACAACTGCAGGGTCCGACTCGGTCACAAGAACGTCTCCTGCATGCACGAAAAGTACAAAGGGAAAATACACAAAAAAAGGCCAAACAAGCAATTACAAAGCCAATAAATACTGGGGGGGGTGGGTGGTCAGGGAACAAAGACACACCCACAACTCCACCCATATAAAGGACACAAATCCCTACCATGATCCTTTACAAATTCAATTTACCTGCCAGCACTCAACAGACAGCAACCACACACCCACAGCTCATCCTTCACACAAGCCACACACCATCAGCACCCCAACAAATAGCAACCTCAGATACACCCAGCAAAACACACACTCACACACCTTCACCTGCACACCAACACACACATCACTCACCATCACCATGCCCCCAAAGAAGAATCATAAGTTCCTAGAGAGTGAATTGGAAGTCCTGGTAGAAGAGATCCTCAGGGTAGAGCCACAGCTGTTTGGTGCACTGGTCCAACAGACACCCATCTCGCAGAAAACAAAGATGTGGGAGAGGATCGTCAACAGGGTGAACGCACAATCACCATGTTTGCGCACAAAGACTGACATCCAGAACAGGTGGTATGACGTGCGCAGGAGGGTCCGGGAGTTGGTGAAGAAGGAATACCTCTTGAGCCAACACACCGGCAGTGGCCCTCCTGCCAAGCCAGTATACCTCAGGCCCTGGGAGGAGAAGGTGCGGGCCATCCTACCGCCAGTGAGCGTCTATGGACTAGAAAACATCCCAGAGCCTGGTGAGTACACAACAAATGTACAGAATATTGTGCCACAATACACACACATCACTGTCAAGGGGAGAGTCAAACCATGCACCCTTAGCAAATACACAGCAACCAGAACAGAATCATCCCAAAATGTGTATGTCAGTCAGATAAACACAACACATGCCATCCCATAGTGACATGTAACAGTGTCATCACATGTACAGACACAACTACAACTACAGCTAGTCAGTGGCACAAATATAACTAACAAACACATCCAGACATGCAGCCACCACCACAACACCACCACACAGTGAAGCCCACAGAAAGAAAGGAATTCTCTGTATGCTGGGCAAGTCAGTGTATCCAATAGCACCATGGGAGTGGTAGTCACAGATATTGGTAACCCCCACAACTGTCCCATCAACACCACCATGAACCATGCGCACATCACAGTGAGTGGAAAACAACTGACAAGATGGCTGACACTGGCTACTGCTGTGGGGAGCACAAGCCCCTGCTGGCAACTGTGCACCAACCAACAGCAGGACACCACTGTCAGCCATCTTGCCATTGCTCTCACACTCACACACAGTGAAGTCCCCACAAAAGCAAGAAATATGGGCATGCTGGGAAGTGGGGTGGAGGCAATAGCATGATGGCAGTCGTAGTCACAGATATTGGTCACCCCCACAACTGTCCCATCAACACCACCCTGAACCATGCGCACATCACAGGGAGTGGAAAACAACTGACAAGATGTCTGACACTGGCTACTGCTGTGGGGAGCACAAGGCCCTGCTGGCAACTGTGCACCAACCAACAGCAGGACACCACTGACTGACATCCTGAAAGACAACTTGCACTCACTGCAATGCAAGCACGTTCCATTGTGGGATATCTGGCTTGGTGGGAAGGAGGACTCACAGCTCTGACCATAGTTACAAGCACCTCCCCTCACACACACCCTCAACACTAACTCCCCAGAAACCACCTGGGAGAATGCTTTGCCTCACACTCCAATCATATATCTCACAAAGAACCACAACCCTGGGTCATGCAGAGTGAAGCACAAGGACACACATGGGACCTGTAGCAGAACTAACCCCAGGATAACACTGTCAGCCATCTTGTCAGCACAGGAACACAACCCCACAGGGAAGCAGAGTCAAAGGGAAGGAAGCATGGGCATGCTGGGAATTGGGGTGGAGGCAATAGCATGATGGGAATCGTAGTCACAGATCAACATCCCCCACCCACATGGCCCAGCAAGCTCACACTCACGCATGCACACCCCACAGAGAGTGGAAAGGCCCATCAAAGATGTCTGACACTGGTGCTCTGTTGTGGGGAGCACAAGGGCATGCTGGAAACTGCCCACCAACCAACAGCAGGACACCACTGTCAGCCATCTTGCCATTGCTCTCACACTCACACACAGTGAAGTCCACCCAAAAGCAAGTAAGTATGGGCATGCTGGGAAGTGGGGTGGAGGCAATAGCATGATGGCAGTCATAGTCACAGCTCAACATCCCCCACCCACATGGCCCAGCAAGCTCACACTCACGCATGCACACCCCACAGAGAGTGGAAAGGCCCATCAAAGATGTCTGACACTGGTGCTCTGTTGTGGGGAGCACAAGGGCATGCTGGGAACTGCCCACCAACCAACAGCAGGACACCACTGTCAGCCATCTTGCCATTGCTCTCACACTCACACACAGTGAAGTCCACCCAAAAGAAAGTAAGTATGGGCATGCTGGGAAGTGGGGTGGAGGCAATAGCGTGATGGCAGTCGTAGTCACAGCTCAACATCCCCCACCCACATGGCCCAGCAAGCTCACACTCACGCATGCACACCCCACAGAGAGTGGAAAGGCCCATCAAAGATGTCTGACACTGGTGCTCTGTTGTGGGGAGCACAAGGGCATGCTGGGAACTGCCCACCAACCAACAGCAGGACACCACTGTCAGCCATCTTGCCATTGCTCTCACACTCACACACAGTGAAGTCCACCCAAAAGCAAGTAAGTATGGGCATTCTGGGAAGTGGGGTGGAGGCAATAGCATGATGGCAGTCGTAGTCACAGCTCAACATCCCCCACCCACATGGCCCAGCAAGCTCACACTCACGCATGCACACCCCACAGAGAGTGGAAAGGCCCATCAAAGATGTCTGACACTGGTGCTCTGTTGTGGGGAGCACAAGGGCATGCTGGGAACTGCCCACCAACGAACAGCAGGACACCACTGTCAGCCATCTTGCCATTGCTCTCACACTCACACACAGTGAAGTCCACCCAAAAGCAAGTAAGTATGGGCATGCTGGGAAGTGGGGTGGAGGCAATAGCATGATGGCAGTCGTAGTCACAGCTCAACATCCCCCACCCACATGGCCCAGCAAGCTCACACTCACGCATGCATACCCCACAGAGAGTGGAAAGGCCCATCAAAGATGTCTGACACTGGTGCTCTGTTGTGGGGAGCACAAGGGCATGCTGGGAACTGCCCACCAACCAACAGCAGGACACCACTGTCAGCCATCTTGCCATTGCTCTCACACTCACACACAGTGAAGTCCACCCAAAAGCAAGTAAGTATGGGCATGCTGGGAAGTGGGGTGGAGGCAATAGCATGATGGCAGTCGTAGTCACAGCTCAACATCCCCCACCCACATGGCCCAGCAAGCTCACACTCACACATGCATACCCCACAGAGAGTGGAAAGGCCCATCAAAGATGTCTGACACTGGTGCTCTGTTGTGGGGAGCACAAGGGCATGCTGGGAACTGCCCACCAATCAACAGCAGGACACCACTGTCAGCCATCTTGCCATTGCTCTCACACTCACACACAGTGAAGTCCACCCAAAAGCAAGTAAGTATGGGCATGCTGGGAAGTGGGGTGGAGCCAATAGCATGATGGCAGTCGTAGTCACAGCTCAACATCCCCCACCCACATGGCCCAGCAAGCTCACACTCACGCATGCACACCCCACAGAGAGTGGAAAGGCCCATCAAAGATGTCTGACACTGGTGCTCTGTTGTGGGGAGCACAAGGGCATGCTGGGAACTGCCCACCAACCAACAGCAGGACACCACTGTCTATGGTAAACTCAGGCACGTACCCTAGCACTATGGCGCTAAGGTGTGTGCCTGGCACACGGCAGCTGAAATCAGCGCTGGCGCTAGGGAGAAGGGAGGAGAGTGCCATATCTCTCTGAATCTGGCGCTCTCCTGCTCTCTCCCTGTCAGCATTTTTGGCTGCTGCCCGTGATTCCTTGAGAATCTGGGCCGTGAAGTTCTATGTGAAACAAAACACATTTCCAATATTAATATCGGTGTAGCCTTGAGAATTAAAAGAATGTCATCACATCAATGTTCCTTCTTCTACATTTGACTGTTTATGCTTCACGTGGTAAAGATATTTGAAACGCAAAGTTCCAAAATAAAGTTAAAGAATGGTGTTTTTCCTTTTTGCAGACTTTCAGCCTTATACTGGCATTGATTATGCTTAAGACAGATGTTCAAATGATTGTAAGCAAGACACATATATTTATATAAAATATCCTAGAACAAAGGACAAGTTAGGCAGTGCATCACACTTATTTGTAATAACTCCGACCAGGAACTTAGATGTAGAAAGCAGGAAGCTCAGCCAGTAATATGTCATGATGGTAGATATTTTAGCTTGAATAATGAGTATTGGTATGAAGTGCCCTGATTGGACAACCAGATGACTGCAAGAGAGTTTAGATGTCTTGGGGTCCCCACCAGAGGAGAGATGTAGGCAGCCCTGAGAGTGGCAGGTGGGCAGCAGCTGGGAAAAAAGGAATTAACACATCTGGTCCTATAACCATGATTAACATGTACAACTGTGCACATTAGAACAACCCAGATTACCTGTAAGAAGTACTAGTCTCGAACGATGCGAACACCGACAAACATTTATTACACTAACTATGCAATGGAAAAGCAGGCCACAAAGTGGGAGTTGTTATTGAAAAATAAAGAAATAATGACCCCCCCTCACCTTATAGGTTTGTCCCATCGTATGTGGGTCATATTTTATTTTTATCTGTCCTTCACCACCAGGGTATATGTGGAGGTGATGGACAGTAAAAAGCCATCTGACTGTCCACTCTAAATAGGGTGGAAGTTTGGATGGCTAACTTCTGATGCCCCTAAAATGTGCAGTACCCTCAATCAAAATCGAGTAGGCAGACCGTACGTTTGGCGGACAGCGTAGTCCATTGCTGTTGCGACGGTGTACTCTGTCTGTTGAACTCAAAATCAGCCCAAGAGGTTCGCCTAAATCAAAGCTTATATTCTGCAATATTCTGCTTATACTTTATTTACGCCTTGTTAAATTTGATGCTAGGATTTTATGAAAGCCAGGCTGCTATAGAGACAGAATTTTTTATTTTTTATTTATTTTTCCGTCATACAAATAACAACAACAACAGCATTTGGCTTGCTGAAATTACAATTCCTGTTCGCCCCCCAACAGCTGGCATAGTGGTCATAACAGTTACATTATGTAGGCGAACTGCATGGAACGATGCTCAGCCATTTTCCCCATCTGTCAAAGGTTGTTCCCTCAGTCTCAAATAGCCCAAAAGGGGTTCCCAGATGTCCTTGGGCCTTGACGTCGTTGGTAGCTCCTCTGCATACAGTTCCAGGTTCTCCTTACAGTACACTAAGTCCTTTACCCAAGGCTCGGGCAGGGGGGCCACCCGGCTCTCCAAACTCATCGCCACCCTCCTCTTTGCAAGAAGCAACGCAATTTTTATAAACTTCCCAGTTGTACCTTTAAGATGGGGCGTTATACACAATAGACATGGGGGGAAACAGCCATCACATTGCATGTGTTACAACGCATGCGATTACAACGCGGTCATTTCAATGTTGTTACATTGCAGTACCATTACAACAACTTGCTCTAGGGGGCGCTCTAGGGGGCGCTCTAAACTAAGGAATAGTATAATTTACTATTCCAACACCTTCCCCACTGTTGCACACACTGGAGTTAGAATAGTAAATTATACTATTCCTGAGTCCAGCGTGCCCCCTAGATCAAGACGTTGTAACGACTTGCTTTGTAATGGTAATGCGATGTAACAACCCGGTCGTTGTAATCGCATGCGTTGTAAACGCATGCGATGTAAAGGGCTATATTCGCTTTTGGGCAACACTGCAATGCAACGTCGGTCATAATTTGCAGCCGAGATGCCACCTCAACCCAGAACTCGTGTACCTGCCGACAATCCCACGCCAAATGCATGAAGTCTGCATCCTGTACCCCGCATCTCTTGCATTAATCAGATTCCCTAAGACCATATTTCTGTAGCCTGACTGGTGTATAGTAAACTTGGTGTAAATATTTGAAATGGATGATCCGAAGGTTGCCATTCAACGTCAAAGTACCCCAGATCCCACACCCCCAACCAAAGAACCATACTTGACAGTTCAAGAGAGAAAGAAAACAGGGATCACCCACTGGAGAGTTATCAGGAGCCCGAAAAGCCTCCATACCGGAGGTGGCCAAGCGAGGCAGATCCAATCAGCCCCACAGATTGCATGTAGGAGCCAGCAGCGTGTCCACGTGAATTACCTCAAACCCTTGTTGTCGGCCAACACTGATAGTCAGTCCGAGTCCTCCGCCTCTTGCGAGCGAGGAGCGCGTTTCATTTTTGCAGTTTTTTTAAAGAATTCCTGCAACGCTTTAGGGGAATTGAAGATTTTGTGTTGTCCATCATATTCAACCTGCAGCCTGGCCGGGTACAACATGATGTAAGTGATGTTTGCCTTCTGCAGCTGTTTCTGGACCGCTTGGTACTCTCTCCTCGCCGCTTGCACTGTGGCCGTAAAGTCCGGATAGAAGGTGACTTGGAAGCCCTGGTAATTCCGCTTTCTCCTGGGCCTTGCGGAGGATCGCATCCCGATCTCGGTAGTTGAGCAGTTTTGCTATTACCGGCCTGGGGGGTGCGCCTGGGGGTGGTCTCACTGACAGAGATCTATGGGTGCGCTCAACCACCAGCATCGATGAAAAACCCTCCTGGCCAAACAAATCAGTGAGCATCTGCTTCACATACAGCTCCTGGTCGTCCTGGTCGCCCTGCGTTGTTTTCTGTGATTTTTTCACCCCGAAGGTGAGCCGAGGCTGTCCCTTATCAGGCTTGCCCATTTTATTAGCCGGACCGCCCTCACGATCCAAGGCAGTGTCTTTTGTTAGCCAGACAAGAGCCTATGACTGTTAACACACAGCTCAGAACTGCACAACAACCCAGCCGCCTCTGCCAACGCAAGAACGTGAATGGGGGCCTTATGTTCAAAGTTCTAATCACGATTCTGGTCCTGAGCACTGCCCGCAGCACACAGAAAGGTCCCAGCTTCCTCTATTGGCTCTCTTTAGCCACGTTTCAAGCGCACCCCCAGCTTAGCACATACCAGCAGTATTTTCAAGACTTCGATCCTACTGTGCCGTCAGCAGCCTTATTGCAGCTGGGGGGGGTAATTGGCAACGTAATCGTCCCCTTCCTCCTATTAGCCCAGTTAGCCCCTCAGCAATGCGTGGTGATCAGTGGGAGTCCGCGTTAGTTTCAACCGCTGTCTCGCGCCGTATCATTTCAGGCCTCTTCACAGATCAACAAAATAGCGCCATCGCTGAGTATCTTGCCTTTTATCCACCCTGCATGCGCCTATGTAAATCCTCTGAGTGCGTCGCTGTTTCTCCCAGGCTCACCAGCAGCGTGAGTTCCCTCCGCAGCTGCGGTGCTGGTGCGCACCTTACGCTCGTGGTTGACTCACACGCAAAGGCTGAGCTCTGTCAGGTAGGCCCAAGCAGCACAGCACCGGCAGTCTCATCCCAGCACTCTCATCCGGCGCTCCTCACTGCAGGTGGGTCAGTTTATGAGCTGCAGCTCCCCAGCACAGACCGCAGCCTTCACCAGCGCTCCGCGGCCGCAGATCTGAAGCCCAGGCTGCTTAATTACGTCGCGCTCACCGTCTGGCACGTTGGTCGTCTTACAATGCGGAGTACCGGGCCCGACACAGCCCTTTAGCACCCTCCGCTCGTTCGCAGCTGCACCACATCGCTCGCAGATTTCTCTGGGCAGTTCTGTTGCAGTAGGCATACACTGCATGCTCGAGTCTTGTTTTTGAGCCTGGGGATGTCGGATTAGAGGATATTAATCGGATATTTTCTGCCTGGGAAGCGGGGCTGCACTAATGTGCGGCCATCTTGCTTCGGGCTCTCTTGTGCCCCCCATAGAGACAGAAATTGAGCAAAGTTCCTTGATGAACCCTCCGCTCTCCTTTATGGTATCTTTGCCCAGCTCAAGGCATGTGCCCAAGATGAACTCTAGATGTAGCAATCATCTACCACAATCCAATATTTTCAGGAGACATTGATCCTAACTAACTTCCAGATAGTATTGGAATTTGCACACATTTCTTGACAAAAAATCATCAAAAGACTACAAGTGAAAGTATACAAATCTAGCAATTCCCCATTTTTAAGTGAGGCACACTTTTGGTTCTCCATGTTGCTCTTTCAGCATATACTGATCTCAGCGCTACCTGGTTGACAACTGCAGAGCCACGTGCGGGCTATCCCTATGCGATTAAGGGGAGTAGCTTTGGAATAGGAAGTACGGCATAGCCATTTTTAGGTCTCGCCTAGGCAGCGCTTGCGCTGTCTCGTTGAGACATGCAGTATATACTCTAGGAGGGAAGCTTCGTTTAAGCTCCGCCCACTCTCCGCCCATGTTTTAGATTGGCTTACATCGTAAATGCTGCATTGTGATTTGTTTTTGGCTTCCTAGTCCCTCCCCATGACAGCCATGTCGTCATTTGTGTCCTTACACGGCTATCAGCCCCTTTACTGCACAGACTATTTTCTGTTCCTTGACTGCTTGCCCACCCCTCCCCTGGGGCGCGAGGGCTGCGATCTGTTTCCGCTACTGTCTTGGCAGAGACAGCACCTGTTGTGCTTCCTTTACTGCACAGACTATTTTCTGGTCCTTGAGTGCTTGCCCACCCCTCCCCTGGAGCGCGAGGGCTCCGATCTGTTTCCGCTGCTGTCCTGGCAGAGACAGCACCTGTTGTGCTTTGCAGGCTATTCCGAGGCCCGAGCAGAAAGCTGCAGAGGAACGAGTGCCTCTGTGGTGGGCGGTCCTCAGTGAGTGGAGCCTGTTCCCCATCTACGTAGGCTAAAGCCATACGGCCCAGTTCAGGGGCTCTGTTGAAATAGGAGACTTTGCTCCGTGCTGCACCCGAACCCGCCTGAGACCAGAAGAGGTCTCCTTTTATTGTTTAGCTTTTGTAGAAGACGGGCGGCGAGGAGGCCTTCCTGTCCTTAGACGGTTTAGCGCTGGATGTGCGTCGTCCGTAGGTGGCAGCGGCAGCCTTTGTGCAGCATAAAAACTGCTTCTAGTTCTATGCACAAGAAGTGTGTGTTGCCGCCCTTACTTTGTGGTGTGTCTAGATCACCTGAGAGGAGTCACACCAGGCGTTGTGCGTCCTTCCTTGTGTCACACCATCCCACACTTCTTTGTGCAGGAGAGGCTGTCTCACTTACTCCATGACTGCGTGCGTGATCTGTTCCTTTTAACTTTTTTGCTAACACTGCAGAGTCACCTTTTTAAAACGGGACAAGCGAAGAGACGGGTGAGGCGTGCAAGGGCTGGCCCTGGGCAAATGAGGTCCCCAAAGGTTAGGTGGTGCGGATCCGGCATCGGTGCCTGTCATGTGCTATAACCCCCTCCTTACGTGCAAGGGGTCGGTTGGGGCACGGTGTGGCGGTAACACAGGTATCTGAGAGCTCCTGACAGTTACATTCGTCCCATGCTGTGTTGACATTCACAATACTGGGAGTGCGTCACTGTGCAATTTACAGCGCCACGGGCGTTCTCCAGCTACTCGGACCGCTGCCGGCTCTGCACGGAAGCTAATGTTAGTGGAAATAAAGGCTATTCGGATTAATAGTGTGGCACTATAACGAGTGGGGCCCCAAGGGAGGGGGAGGTATTGCTCCGGACCCATTGTTTATGTAGCTCTTGGTACATCAACAGCGGCCATATAACTTTATCGACAGGTTTATGTCATATAAAACACATTGATATTAGTTGCTTACAATAAGTTGGTGCTTGCTATATGTGCTTTTTATATATAGCAATAGTTCTAAGGGCGTCTAATGTGTTGCACGTTAGACACTAAGTAATTACATATAGCTGATGTGCCTCACTTTCTCACAAGCTCCGGCTTATTTACAGGATGTTGTGTTTTTTTCACACTGTTTTAAACACAGTCTATACGTGCAGTAGGCAAATTGTCTTCTTAACATTGCCACAGATTTTTTGTAATGCGCACATTTTCGCTGTTCTGTAACAAGGTGCGTAAGCTTTTGAAAGAGCTTGCACTTATGTAGCATTATTTAAACGGTATTTTCTGCCGTGCCTTTATTCACATAAAGTATAGCGCAGCGGCCACACAAGCTAACTTCTTTGCACAAGGCTGACGGTTCGATTCCTGGATCCCGCAGCAGGTAATCTCAGTACTATTTCATTATAAGCTATAGCTTGCTTAATCTTTCCTACAGCCCGGTGCTTGCTATATGTCGTTTTAAAATATAGCAATAGTTATAACAGTAATTACATATAGCTGATGTGCCTCCTCACTGTCTCACAAGCTCCGGCTTATTTACAAGATGTTGTGTTTGTTTTCACACTGTTTTAAACACAGTCTATACGTGCAGTAGGCACATTGTCTTCTTAACATTGCCACAGAATTTTTGCAATGCGCACATTTTCGCTGGTCTGTAACAAGGTGCGTAAGCTTTTAAGAGCTCGCACTTATGTAGCATTATTCAAACTTGTATTCTCTGCCGTGCCTTTATTGACATAAAGTATAGCGCAGCGGTTACACAAGCTAACTTCGTAGCACAAGGCTGACGGTTCGATTCCTGGATCCCGCAGCAGGTCATCTCAGTATTAATTCATTATATGCTGTAGCTTGCTTAATCTTTCCTAGCGCTCATGTTAATTACAATGTTTTGCTTCTCTTTTATCCTTTATATATATTTTTTCTCATCATTTATTGCATATTCTTTAACTCCATTTTATATCCTTCCCATTATTTTTTGTTAATCCTACCCTACTTCTGTCTTACACATTTTTTTTACATCTTACTGTTGCATTTATTGTGAAATTTTCAACCTCACTATGCAATATAAAGCTGGGGTAAAATAGGCCCCAAAACATAACTGAAACCAATCCCACAAATGTCCAAAACATAATGTTGGTGGAGATAAATGCTATTTGGATCAACACTGTGGCACTACAACGAGTGGGGCCCCAAGGGAGGGGGTGGAATTGCTCCAGATGTCATTGTTTATGGAGCTCAGTGGAGATAAAAGCTATTTGGATCAACAGTGGCACTACAACGAGTGGGGTCCCAAGGGAGGGGGTGGTATTGCTCCAGATGCTATTGTTTATGGAGCTCAGTGGAGATAAAGGCTATTTGGATCAATAGTGTGGCACTACAACCAGTGGGGCCCCAAGGGAGGGGGTGGTATTGCTCCGGATGCTATTGTTTACGAAACTCTCGGTACATTAACACAGAACTATAAACTTTAACTGCAGGTTTATTTAATATAAAACAGATTGTTCGTATCTGCTTACAACCAGTTGGTGCTTGCTATATGTGGTTTTTATATATAATAATAGTTCGAACGGTGTCTAATATGTTCCACGTAAGACTCTAAGGGGTATATTCACGAGAACGTGCGATAACTATCGCCAAAGTAATTTATCGGCAGAAAAGTTAGCACTGCCTAACCCCGATTTTCTTCGCCGTGATAGTGTGGTATTCACAAGCCCGCGCTACATGGCAATAATTACAGTGAACGGCAGAGAAAACAGGCGACAACAACATCGCAATGGCGATAGTTATTCCTGAGTTAGCAGGCGATAGCTGTGGATCGGCACATCAGCGCCAGATAACTCACCTTTCTCAACCCAGGCGATATCGCATTGCGAACATGGCCCTACAAATATTAGGATGTGAGGGTTAGGATGTCAAGTGAACAACAAATGCAGGAGACATTGTCTGGTTCATTTAACATTTGGCATGCAGCCTGAAAGACTGCTGTGTCAACAGAGGCCCTTTCCCCGAGCTCCGTACCCCCGCTCTATTGAAAGACCCTGCCAGCCAGCACCTACAAGTGATAGATGGAAATGCATTCACGGGTGACTGCTGAGGGGTTGGCAGGTTATTAAAAAATATATGGCGGGGTGGGGGCTGGGGGTGGTGGCGGTGGGTGTTGTGACCCTCATGGGTATCGGAGCAGCATGATCATTGCCTCCATGGCATCTGTGGGTCTTCAGGTGTGGCTCTTGGCTGGGCTCCCTTTCATGCTGTGGGTAGTCGTCCTGCTTAGCACCAGCAAAAGGCAGGTGTAAAATCCCTGGTGCTACCGCGGGTTATCCCCTGTTTTTGCTTCGCTCGCAGATCTGGCAGTTCGTTGTGAATGTGGTGTTGTGGTTTTCTCGTGTGTTTTTGCACGGGAACGCCTCCTCTGCATCTCATTAGTGTTAGTTGGTGGTGTCCACCGTGGAGATAAATTTGGGGGCAGTTATCGCGGGAATACTGGTGTTGTCTGCAGTTTGCACCAGCTTGTGAATGGGGTGTTACATTTATCTCCACTTTTGCTGCGTTAAGGTGGAGATAAATCGGAGTTAACTCCTTGTGAATATGCCCCTAAGTAATTACATATAGCTGATGTTTCTCACTGTCTCACAAGCTTCAGCTTATTTACGGGGTGTTCTTTCTGTTTTCACACTGTTTTAAACAGTGTATGCGTGCTGCTGGCAAATACAATGCAAGTTTTGCTTTTTCATTGTTCCGCAATTGTCGGTTTTAAACACAATGTATGCGTGCAGCTGGAGCATTTCTTTCGTGTAACAACTTTTAATACAGTCAGCAAGTATTTTTGGGGCACGTGCAGCTGGTAATAATAATACCCATCGCATATTGTTACTTTTCTTTTAAAAGGCTGCACCTTTTTCCCAACAAATGAAGACTCAATTTAACCTGTTTATTTATTTATTTATAGAGCACAGCTCATCGCAAGGGATATCACAGCGCTAAGTAGCGAGAAATCATCGAAGGGCTGCTGGTGGCATAGGTGGCATAAAGCGCTACAGCTCCTATGTTGTAGCGCATATTATATGCACACATTTTATTCATCCGGTATCATGTTTATGAACCCGCCCCCGTTTTTCCCGTGCACCTGTGAGTCTGTGCTGCTTAGGGACATTTTAATATAGTTCAGGTTTCATCTTCCAACATAATTGTGTGCCCGGGGCTAGGAAAGCTGTGGCAGCATGGCTTGGTGTTAAAGCCGCACCCAAGTATTTCGCAGGTCTTCTCCAAATCGTGTGCTTCCCTATCACAGAAATACAATGTAACTTGTTCACACTACTGTAGACTTTTTCTTTGAGCTACTCTTCTTTGTTTTAGCAATACAATATGTATCTATTCACATCTTTAGAAACGTTGCACCAAACAGCAGCAACAACTTCCACTTCTACACACTTTTTGGCGTGCTCGCTCGCACACCTTTTTCTTTTAGCAAGGTGAATGCGCTTTCCAAACTGCTTTTAATAAAGTTTTAAAATTACCTTCATAATGGCGCCCTTGCTCACCTAATCCCACTATTAATAATAAAAAAAAAGAATAAGCTGAACCAAGTTGGGCTTTTTTGCTTTAGCATCTACGTGTATGCCACATGTAGATTTTTTACTATGTTTAGCATTTTTATTAAAAAAAAACTTTTTGTTACCTACAGCTGAATTCTCGATACCTGCTATTAGAAGGAACTAAATATTAACACAAGTTTTTTCTTATACGCACATATTTTGCTTTTTGTAACCAGGTGCGTGAGCTTTTCAAGGGCTTGCACTCCTGGAGCCTTATTTAAACTTGTATTTCTACCGTGCCTTCATTGACATGAAGTTTAGCGCAGCGGCCACAAGCTCCAGCATCTTTACAGGATCTTGTGTCTGTTTTCACACTGTTATAAATGCCGTGTATGTGTGCAGCTGGCAGGTTAACAAATCTTGTTAACATTGTAGGCGGGGCAGGGAGGGGCAGGGTGAGGGAAGTAAACTCCGGCATTAACACAAAGAAAGTTCACTTCATAAATACATAAATAAAACAAACTTCTTTGCACGCACTACAATTCAGCGATGCAATGCAGCACGCACAATGAAATTTGTTTGATTTATTTACTTATTCAGTGCACTCCATTCGGATTAATGCCACTGTTTACTACCCTCTACCCAGCCCCTCCCCCACCGCCCCACAGCACTTTCACGAGGAGCCACCACTATAAACTGCATTCCTCTTAGATTTACTTACAACTGTAAAAACATGTATGCTATACCATGATCATAAAAATACCTCATTTTCCTATTGTATATAAGTCTAAAATTACAAAATGCAATAAAAGTTATATAAAGCGACAATAATTACTTAAATATATTGTATTACTTACTGTTTTTCTGATTACAAATGTTTGCCGTGATAATAAAAAGATTTTTAAACAACCTAAGGCATCAAATGGATTCCATTACACACTACTTTTACATAGCACAAAAATACATTACATTAATTATTTATAATCTAAAATAAACCACTAACCTAATAAATATGGCGAGACCGATTGGCATTGCCAATGCTTGTTATTAACAGCGCCACTCTTACGAGTTGTTTCAACAATTTATCCCATGACGATCACCCATATCCTTATCTCGTATTCTCCACAGAGTAAGACTACAGGCGACCCTTCCCCCCATTTGGCCTCATGATGCCGGATTTAGGCATCCTACATGTATGTGTTTATTTTAATTTTAATTTTAATTTACTTTTGAGTTGATTTCCTGGCTAATAGTCCTATGTCTCCCAGATCTATATGTTTCTGTGTGTGCCTACATGTGTCAAGTTTTAAGTTTAACATTTGGTAGCACTAGAAGTGTTCACTCTTATGAGCATTGAAAAATATATCACAAGGCTCATGAAGGTGATGTTCTCCAATGATCGCAATATACATGTATAATATGTGTAACATGGCCAGGAGCTATGGCAGACTAACTTTCACTTCATATATTTTTACAGATCTTCCAGATGTAACACCAAAACGGTGCTGTATGTATATTTTACTTTTTCAGCATGCTGTTGCTTCACAACTAGAGTGTTGACAGGAGTGGAATCAGGAAGTAGTAATCCTTGATCCTGATGAAAAGTCTTGGAGTAGGGCTTGAAAATGTAGACCTCTGAAACTCAGGAACATGATTTCATTGAGTTAATTTTTTTCCCCTTGTTTTAACCATACCAGCTAGAGGTACGAATAAAACTATTTTTTCCTACTAGACAGGTATTTTTAATCTGCCACCCGCCCACTCCTATTTTCGTTACATTCTCCCCGCGTAACTCGTAGGCCACAGCACGCCCTGTTCTACAGCGGAATGGGAAGGACCCAGTGATGAAGCATGCCACCAAGGGGAAACCCTGGTGGGTAACGGTTATCTAAAGAAAACATTCTGTTTTCCAAACCAGAAGTGGAAACAAAGTCCATAAGTGACGGATGTTCTCCCTTTGTTTATGGAGAAATACCTGGCCAACAGATTAATCTGAAATAGAAAATCACTAATTAAATAGGGGAGTATTTAGAGTTTGGTGGAGCATGAAATCCAACAAAAATAGGTGGATGTCATGTCTTACATGCTTGGAGTGCCGTTGACATAAATGCACTCTTAGTACTGAGGACAGGATATCTGCAACTGTTTGGAAGATCTCACGCATCCATGGGTGACCGGATATCTGACATTGTTTGGCAGCTGTCCAGCTCCTCCAGACTGAGGGGTCGATTCCGATTCGGGCTGGAAAAAGTACCGACCGACTCGGAGCCGGAATTCATTCCGACCGACACGTACCTGTGCAGCCCGACCCGCCAAGTACGATGAAAAGCATGCAAAACCCGACCGACTCGTACGGAACACAAGCCGAACGACCGAGCCGCGCGGAAAACAGCAATCCGGCCGGAAAAACACGCGAATCGAACCGACCGACACGGACCCGGAACAATTCCGAACGAAACGTACCCGCGAACTCCAACCCGCCAAGTACGATGGAAGGCATGGAAAACACGGCCGAGTCGCACGGAGGACAAGCAGTACGATCGACACGCATACAAAACTGCGAGCCGAAGCAACCCAAAACACCGCGACCGACGCGTACGCAGCATAGAAAACAGCACAAACACAGCGTGAACGAATCGGAGAAGCCCGTACGAGACAACTGCAGGGTCCGACTCGGTCACAAGAATGTCTCCTGCATGCACGAAAAGTACAAAGGGAAAATACACAAAAAAAGGCCAAACAAGCAATTACAAAGCCAATAAATACTGGGGGGGGGTGGTCAGGGAACAAAGACACACCCACAACTCCACCCATATAAAGGACACAAATCCCTACCATGATCCTTTGCAAATTCAATGTACCTGCCAGCACTCAACAGACAGCAACCACACACCCACAGCTCATCCTTCACACAAGCCACACACCATCAGCACCCCAACAAATAGCAACCTCACATACACCCAGCAAAACACACACTCACACACCTTCACCTGCACACCAACACACACATCACTCACCATCACCACCCATCACCATGCCCCCAAAGAAGAATCATAAGTTCCTAGATAGTCAATTGGAAGTCCTGGTAGACGAGATCCTCAGGGTAGAGCAACAGCTGTTTGGTGCACTGGTCCAACAGACACCCATCTCGCAGAAAACAAAGATGTGGGAGAGGATCGTCAACAGGGTGAACGCACAATCACCATGTTTGCGCACAAAGACTGACATCCAGAACAGGTGGTATGACGTGCGCAGGAGGGTCCGGGAGTTGTTGAAGAAAGACTACCTCTTGAGCCAACACACCAGCAGTGGCCCTCCTGCCAAGCCAGTATACCTCAGGCCCTGGGAGGAGAAGGTGCGGGCCATCCTACCGCCAGTGAGCGTCTATGGACTAGAAAACATCCCAGAGCCTGGTGAGTACACAACAAATGTACAGAATATTGTGCCACAATACACACACATCACTGTCAAGGGGAGAGTCAAACCATGCACCCTTAGCAAATACACAGCAACTAGAACAGAATCATCCCAAAATGTGTATGTCAGTCAGATAAACACAACACATGCCATCTCATAGTGACATGTAACAGTGTCATCACATGTACAGACACAACTACAACTACAGCTAGCCAGTGGCACAAATATAACTAACAAACACATCCAGACATGTAGCCACCACCACAACACCACCACACAGTGAAGCCCACAGAAAGAAAGGTATTCTGTGTATGCTGGGCAAGTCAGTGTAGCCAATAGCACCATGGGAGTGGTAGTCACAGATATTGGTAACCCCCACAACTGTCCCATCAACACCACCATGAACCATGCGCACATCACAGTGAGTGGAAAACAACTGACAAGATGGCTGACACTGGCTACTGCTGTGGGGAGCACAAGCCCCTGCTGGCAACTGTGCACCAACCAACAGCAGGACACCACTGTCAGCCATCTTGCCATTGCTCTCACACTCACACACAGTGAAGTCCCCACAAAAGCAAGTAAGTATGGGCATGCTGGGAAGTGGGGTGGAGGCAATAGCATGATGGCAGTCGTAGTCACAGATATTGGTCACCCCCACAACTGTCCCATCAACACCACCCTGAACCATGCGCACATCACAGGGAGTGGAAAACAACTGACAAGATGTCTGACACTGGCTACTGCTGTGGGGAGCACAAGGCCATGCTGGCAACTGTGCACCAACCAACAGCAGGACACCACTGACTGACATCCTGAAAGACAACTTGCACTCCCTGCAATGCAAGCACGTTCCATGGTGGGATATCTGGCTTGGTGGGAAGGAGGACTCACAGCTCTGACCATAGTTACAAGCACCTCCCCTCACACACACCATCAACACTAACTCCCCAGAAACCACCTGGGAGAATGCATTGCCTCACACTCCAATCATATATCCCACAAAGAACCACAACCCTGGGTCATGCAGAGTGAAGCACAAGGACACACATGGGACCTGTAGCAGAACTAACCCCAGGATAACACTGTCAGCCATCTTGTCAGCACAGGCACACAACCCCACAGGGAAGCAGAGTCATAGGGAAGGAAGCATGGGCATGCTGGGAATTGGGGTGGAGGCAATAGCATGATGGGAATCGTAGTCACAGATCAACATCCCCAACCCACATGGCCCAGCAAGCTCACACTCACGCATGCACACCCCACAGAGAGTGGAAAGGACCATCAAAGATGTCTGACACTGGTGCTCTGTTGTGGGGAGCACAAGGGCATGCTGGGAACTGCCCACCAACCAACAGCAGGACACCACTGTCAGCCATCTTGCCATTGCTCTCACACACAGTGAAGTCCACCCAAAAGCAAGTAAGTATGGGCATGCTGGGAAGTGGGGTGGAGGCAATAGCATGATGGCAGTCGTAGTCACAGCTCAACATCCCCCACCCACATGGCCCAGCAAGCTCACACTCATGCATGCACACCCCACAGAGAGTGGAAAGGCCCATCAAAGATGTCTGACACTGGTGCTCTGTTGTGGGGAGCACAAGGGCATGCTGGGAACTGCCCACCAACCAACAGCAGGACACCACCGTCAGCCATCTTGCCATTGCTCTCACACTCACACACAGTGAAGTCCACCCAAATGAAAGTAAGTATGGGCATGCTGGGAAGTGGGATGGAGGCAATAGCATGATGGCAGTCGTAGTCACAGCTCAACATCCCCTAACCACATGGCCCAGCAAGCTCACTCTCACGCATGCACACCCCACAGAGAGTGGAAAGGCCCATCAAAGATGTCTGACACTGGTGCTCTGTTGTGGGGAGCACAAGGGCATGCTGGGAACTGCCCACCAACCAACAGCAGGACACCACTGTCAGCCATCTTGCCATTGCTCTCACACTCACACACAGTGAACTCCACCCAAAAGCAAGTAAGTATGGGCATGCTGGGAAGTGGGGTGGAGGCAATAGCATGATGGCAGTCGTAGTCACAGCTCAACATCCCCCACCCACATGGCCCAGCAAGCTCACACTCACGCATGCATACCCCACAGAAAGTGGAAAGGCCCATCAAAGATGTCTGACACTGGTGCTCTGTTGTGGGGAGCGCAAGGGCATGCTGGGAACTGCCCACCAACCAACAGCAGGACACCACTGTCAGCCATCTTGCCATTGCTCTCACACTCACACACAGTGAAGTCCACCCAAAAGCAAGTAAGTATGGGCATGCTGGGAAGTGGGGTGGAGGCAATAGCATGATGGCAGTCGTAGTCACAGCTCAACATCCCCCACCCACATGGCCCAGCAAGCTCACACTCACGCATGCACACCCCACAGAGAGTGGAAAGGCCCATCAAAGATGTCTGACACTGGTGCTCTGTTGTGGGGAGCACAAGGGTATGCTGGGAACTGCCCACTAACCAACAGCAGGACACCACTGTCAGCCATCTTGCCATTGCTCTCACACTCACACACAGTGAAGTCCACCCAAAAGCAAGTAAGTATGGGCATGCTGGGAAGTGGGGTGGAGGCAATAGCATGATGGCAGTCATAGTCACAGCTCAACATCCCCCACCCACATGGCCCAGCAAGCTCACACTCACGCATGCACACCCCACAGAGAGTGGAAAGGCCCATCAAAGTTGTCTGACACTGGTGCTCTGTTGTGGGGAGCACAAGGGCATGCTGGGAACTGCCCACCAACCAACAGCAGGACACCACTGTCAGCCATCTTGCCATTGCTCTCACACTCACACACAGTGAAGTCCACCCAAAAGCAAGTAAGTATGGGCAAGCTGGGAAGTGGGGTGGAGGCAATAGCATGATGGCAGTCGTAGTCACAGCTCAACATCCCCCACCCACATGGCCCAGCAAGCTCACACTCACGCATGCACACCCCACAGAGAGTGGAAAGGCCCATCAAAGATGTCTGACACTGGTGCTCTGTTGTGGGGAGCACAAGGGCATGCTGGGAACTGCCCACCAACCAACAGCAGGACACCACTGTCAGCCATCTTGCCATTGCTCTCACACTCACACACAGTGAACTCCACCCAAAAGCAAGTAAGTATGGGCATGCTGGGAAGTGGGGTGGAGGCAATAGCATGATGGCAGTCGTAGTCACAGATATTGGTCACCCCCACAACTGTCCCATCAACACCACCCTGAACCATGCGCACATCGCAGGGAGTGGAAAACAACTGACAAGATGTCTGACACTGGCTACTGCTGTGGGGAGCACAAGGCCCTGCTGGCAACTGTGCACCAACCAACAGCAGGACACCACTGACTGACATCCTGAAAGACAACTTGCACTCCCTGCAATGCAAGCACGTTCCATGGTGGGATATCTGGCTGGGTGGGAAGGAGGGCCGGATGTCAACCAAATACAACCAATGCAGACCATGTTCACACCCCAACATTCACATAGAAATTGCCAAATAATGCAGGACAATGTGCTAAACCAATATCAACCCCTGACTGTGATAACTTAGGACAATCCAATGTTCAGGCCCGCATCCAGAGGCACAGTCACAACTGTCAGGTGTGTCAACCATTGATGCCTGCAGAAACATAACATACATTGTGTGTGTCTCCCAAAAACAGGTGATGATGGGGACACAGCAGCAGACGCTGAGGAGTCCCCGTCCCAGGCTCAAGAGGATACGGAGCTCACTGGTGTGGAACAGCCTCTGCCCTCCTCGGATGAAGATGACCAACCTGGCACCTCCGGTGCAAGTCATCATGCAGCACCAGCAGAACCACCAGCTGCACCCCCTGCAACCACCCCTCAAACGACTGTCAACACACATACCACCCCTGCCGACATGGACAGAACAAGGAGCACCACCACCACCAGCACAGGGACCCTGGACCAACGTGGGGTCATGGACACCAACACCACCAACAACCCCCAAGGGAGACCAGGGTCACCTGTGCGTGCCACCTCAGGTACTGCACGTGTCGCCAGGGGTGGTGGGAGGGGTGGGAGACAGAGGTCGCTGCTCGCAGAGGTGTCTGGAGCGCATGATGACCCACAACTGGCACGCATAGCCGATGCGTACCAGTCCAGCACCTGAGATCTCAGCCAGGTAGTGGGGCTCCTCAGGGACATCAAACAGCAGCAGGCTGCCCATCATGCCCGCTTGGACTCACACATGTCCCACGTGGAGTCCAAGTGGGACACACTGCAAGAGATGACGGCGGTGCATCGGGACATATTTCAATGCCTCCGCCAGATGAGCAGCAACCAGTCAACACCTCCCTGTGTGCCTACAACATCTGGTGCTGAAACAACTGCTACTGCCACAGGGAGGGAGGATGACTCTGGCGGAGAGTCCCCTGCACCGCAGCAGCCTGCACTTGAGGGACCCCCCAAAGAAGAGGGGTCGTCCGAGGAGGGGCAAGTGAGAGGCCGATGGCCATGTGCAACCCCCAGGAAGCCTAAACCTGTTCTGGATAATCACCTTTGTGCGCAAACTGTTCACCCTGTTGACTGCAACACAACTCCCACACATGACATGGGGAGTACAAGTTGGACCAATGCCTCAGACGACTGTGGACCCGATACAGGGGATTTTTGCTACCAGGACTTCCAATTCATCTAGGAACTTATAATTGCAATCTAAATGTACAGCACTCACCATCCTGTGCACTATTCACACAGATGTATCACAATAAACACACTAATACACCATACTTGCCTCTGTTGTGATTCCAACGTGGTTACTGTCATGGGGATGATGATCTGCTAAATTACACTGTGTATGCTAACTGCAACAGCAAGTACAACACAGGCATGTGAGTCATGGCAACATGACACATATAAGGGAGACACACCACCAGGGCTACACAACACATACACACCTAGGCCATCTGACTCATTGCCTACACTGATGTTGCCAGGAAAGACGGTGCAATGCACAGACACCACACCTATTCACAGTCTTAGTCAAGTAGCCCACTGGTGCAGTAAGCAAATGTCAGTCAAATGTGTGACCACAGACAACGCACATCACAAAGTGAAGCACAGGTTTATTACACATTTGCAACATGTCTTAACCACTACAGATGCAAGGTAATCCCACCTGGCAGCGGGCACACAGTCAACAAGTGTAGAAGGAAGGAAGTCCATGGGTGTGGCGCACATCACCTGTAGGGACACGACAGCTACCACCCTGGAAGTCGAATCACGGTGTCGGGGATCACAGTTGACCAAACGACTCTGAAAGTACCCTGTGAAGGACAGAAATGACACACAGTCAAAAGCACTGAAGAACAGGACAGAACTGCAATACTCATGCCCAATACATGTCACAAGATACCCACCCAGGACCAAGTTAGCATGTCAACACTGTTTGGGAGTACAGACTACCTGTAAGCACACATCGCTACACACATACAGTCATGTAGCCCATGGACACACTCAAACAGCACCAGAGCACCACCAACACATATCCATTAATACTTTATTTCGGCCACTAGGGCCATCAAAGTGCATCAATAAAACAAACAGTATATACATCTGTATTAAAAAACAATGAATACTCACAAAGGATTACATATACAATGATCAACCCACAGAGGAGAATAGAGACAAAAACACATAGCACAGGCTTCATAGGTACGGCAGGGATGAAAGTTGTGTATATTAAAACATAAACAATTAAAATACAACCAGCCAGGTAAAAAGGCATTAAAAAGAATCCCATCGAGTGCATAAAAATATCCAAACAATAAAATCTTGTGCTAAAATCGTATGATAAAATAGAACTGTGGGACATCAGTGCAGGGCCAAAGACCCAAACAAAGACCTACTCACCCAGTCACCAATTCCCCTGAACCCCCAGCAATCACTTTATGTAAGCCCGACGGATGTGCCACATATAATTTAAAAAGCGCGATACAGCAAAGACAATTGGGGGGTGGGTGTCATATTTTAGAACTCTGTAAGCCTCCAACACATATCATGCAAACTCACATCATTGACATGACACCTCTGGATACTCACATTCAGCTGAAGAAGTTGGTGATGAGCTGTGTGCGGACATCACCATCATCATCATCATCATCATCATCATCATCATCACTGGCATCGTGGTCCAGGCCAGGATCCTCCACAGGTGGCGGATGTTGGTCATCGTCATCCTGGATGAGAGGCAACTCCTTCCGCACTGCCAGGTTGTGTAGCATGTAGCAGACGATGACAATCTTGCACACCTTTGCTGGGGCATATGGGAGGGACCCTCCTGTCTTGTCCAGGCAGCGGAAGCGGCTCTTCAGGAGACCAAATGTCCGCTCAATAACTCTCCTGGTCCGACCATTTGCCTCATTGTAGCGCATCTGGGCTGGTGTCACAGGGTTCCCGAGGGGTGTCAGCAACCACGGCATGTTGGGGTATCCCGAGTCACCTACGGACAGACAAGTGCACATTAGCTGACTTGGAAAAGTGGGCGGAATACTACAGATCAGAACACACACAATGGTACAAAGTCAGTACACACCGACAAGCCATGCACGCTGGTTCTGCATCTGTGCCATCATCCTCGGGATGCGACTACTCCTCATCACGAAGGCATCGTGTGCTGAACCAGGGAAACGGGCACACACGTGTGAGATGCTCATATCTGCAAGACAGACCACCAGTGCATTGACCGAGTGGTGTTGTTTGCGGTTCCTGTATGCCTGCTCATGTGCCTGTGGTGGTACCAAAGCCACATGTGTCCCATCAATGGAGCCAATGACATGCGGCATCCTCCCCAGGGCATAGAAGTCACTCTTCACATCAGTGAGTCGTTGGAGTCTAGGGAAATAGATGTACTGGTTCAGGTATATCAACATAGCCTCCAAAACATCGCGGAGCACACGGCTGAACATGGTCTGTGACATCCCACCAGCATTCCCCACTGTGTGTTGAAAGGTACCGGTGGCAAAGAAGTGTAGGGCTGCCATCACCTTCACCTTGGGGGTCAGTGCTGTAGGATACGGCCGGCCAGGCTGCAAATGTGGGTCCAACCGCACAGCCAAATCCTCAATCAGCTGCCTGGTGAAGCGGTACCGTCGGATGCTTTTCACGTTCCACCATCGTTGCCAGGTCAGGGAATGGTCTAAGGACAGCTGGTGCCCTGCAGTGCATAGGTGAAGAAAGCAAGATTGTCAGTCACCCCACATATGTGGCATTGAACACACTCAATATCCCATGATACATCATTATGAGGCACAAGTACATGATGTGTGCAGTTCCGTAAGGACATGTATGGCACATACATGGCCAACATCTGACATCACAGTTCAACAAGTGGCATCAATAAGTCCCAGGTTGTGCCATTGGATATCATGAGGCCGTGTCACAGTTCCCATCTCCTGCTGCCACGTTACAAACACCCCCCACATTGACATGTGAGGACAGATGTGCCCCAGGCATCACAGCTCAACGACAGGTAGATTCCCAGGGACCCTGTATTGCCACATGGACACTGGCATGACATGGTGTATCATGTATACACCACAGCAAAACAACCATGACCCCCACAGGTAGTGGTCCCTGTTGGCTCGGCAGGACAGACATGGACGTCTGTGACACACACACGCACAACATCAAAGTCCATGCACAAACAACGTGGATGTGGAGACTGTCTCCCATTGTGCACATGAAATCAGAGACATTGTAAACACTACATGCACACAGACTGTGGAGGACCATCACTATTGTGCCAATGGGTCACCCTGGGTTAAACATACCGTCCCACATGGGACTCAGGGGGTATGTGACATGACATACACATACACCACCGTGAAATGTGACCATGGCACATGCACAGATATGAACAGTTGCACATCACAGTGGTCATGTACATGAAACACCAAGGATTCTGTCCCCATGAACACGTGCACAGCCTGGGGGTGGCTGCCCCCAAGTGACACCCACAGAACAACATGTTCACCACCATACACGGAATAGGAAATGCAGCCTTACATGCCTTAGGATACAGTTTGGACAGGCTGTGGTGTTGTAGGTGTGCCCCTCACTCCCTGGGAGGTGTGTGTGGCTGGCATATGTTCACCTGTGACAGGCATGGTGACATATGCCAGTGACTTGCACAGGGATGCGTTGAACAGCAATGGACCGATCGGTGCGCCCAGCCGGCCCATTGCATTCAATGTGTGCGGGTACGCGTTGTACCCTTGGAACGCGTTGAACAGCAATGGACCGATCGGTGCGCCCAGCCGGCCCATTGCATTCAATGTGTGCGGGTACGCGTTGTACCCTTGGAACGCGTTGAACAGCAATGGACCGATCGGTGCGCCCGGCCGGCCCATTGCATTCAATGTGTGCGTGTACGCGTTGTACCCTTGGAACGCGTTGAACAGCAATGGACCGATCGGTGCGCCCGGCCAGCCCATTGCATTCAATGTGTGCGGGTGCGCGTTGTACCCTTGGTACGCGTTGAACAGCAAGGGACCGATCGATGTGCCCGGCCGGCCCATTGCATTCAATGTGTGCGGGCAGCGTTGTACCCTTGGAACGCGTTGAAAAGCAATGGACCGATCGGTGCGCACCCATTGGCTATGGCCTGGCCTGGCAACGGACGCGTTTTCAAATTTCGAACGAGTCCGATGCTGTAAATTCAGTTGGTCACCACAACAATGTTGCAAAATCATGGGTGTCATGATGTTGAAGTTTTGAAGGATGCTGTGGGCGTGTGTAAGTGGTGCAATTCCATGGATTGGCCAGATTCAGAAGATGCAAACGACTTGGACCTATCACTTTGGACACATGGGACAGTATCTGTCTCTGCAGCACACATATAATGCTGGCTGTTCCCCTGAGAGCTCACTTGCCTGCACTACATGCTCCAGGACGACATCTGCCACTACACTGCTGCTGTCTCTGCACCCTCTGGACCCTGCAATGGCATGTACTGTGGAGAGAGCCCCAGCCTTCAGCACTGAGGAGAACCAGGGCCTGCTGGACAGCCTACTTCCACAGTACAGCAAGCTGTATGGGACACCAGGGGAGCAGGTGAGTGTTCTGTGCACTGCCTTTCTAAATGTGCATGTTGTCTGACCAGCAAGGCTAAAAGTCTGCACGCCACTGGCTAGCAGGCTCACTGAGTAGTTGTCACCCCCCATAGTGTGTAGTGACATGCACTGTACAGGTATGGTGCAGTGACAGTGCATTTAAACAAGGTTTTACTTCCCAGGCAATGATACCATGTAGTAACTGCTGGCATACTGTCCATGGCCATCGTTGCACTGCCTGTGTACATCATGTGCCCCTGTGATTGAGACCTGTATATCCAACTGTGTCATGCACGGATATGTTGCATGTGTAGTAATGGCCTTTTCACTTTGTCATCCTCACAGGTTAATGCCCATCGGAAGCAGGAGATCTGGAAGGACATCGTCCGGGCTGTCCGGTCCGTGGGGGTCTACAAGCGCCGGATCCGCAACTGCCAGAAGAGGTGGCAGGACCTTCGGGGCTGGACCCGGAGGATTGCAAGGGTCCAGCTGAAGCTGTCGGCTCCTCGCAGGAGGGGCGGAAACCGGACCCTGACCCCCCACATGCTCCAGATCCTGGCGGTGGTGTTTCCAGAGCTGGATGGGCAGCTGAAGGCCAGACAGCAGCAAGGAGGGGGTGAGTCAAAGACTGCACTGTGAACTCTGTATAACATGCTATGTGCCCTCCTCTGGCCTGGTTAAACTTCCACAGTACATCAGTCATGTTGTCCAGGACCCATGTCCCTCTATTGTGCACTGCCCACTCCTCATCTGATACCCAGGTGTGGCCCTTACAGTCAGGGAAGTGTGTCACTTGGGTACTGTGTCCTTGCAGTTTGCTTGACTCAAGGTGGGGGACAGCATCTGTTTCCCTAACTCTGTGGTGAGCATCATGGGTGGGTCCATTGCTTACACAATGCCTGTGTTCTGACATGTAATCTGCGTGTTGCTTTGATATGTGGTCCACTTGCTGAGCTGATCCACCACATGTGCCTGGGGTATCTGGCACACACCCATGCTGCGGGTGGGAACAATGTTTGAGCCCCAGGAGTGTGTATATTACATGTGTCACACATACATAGCCAGCTGCCTACTGTCCAGGGCTCATCCCTCATTCATGTGGGGCAGGACAGTCATGCCTACTCCAGGCCATACAATACACTCTGTACTCCCACTCCCGTGTTTCAGCTGACACGTTGTGCGCAGTGATTTGTCCACTCAGGTGTCTGCCTCTGTGTCAGTGTGCTGTGGCTTCGTTGTCAGGTCTGCTGGGGTGTTTCTCGGTTGGGGCTCAGCATGCCACTGGAGATGTGACCATAGGAGACGATACTTGTGTGACACATAGGTGTTTGATCAGCTGACCGTGCAGACTGGGGTATGCGAATGTGAAGTTCAGGCAGCTGTTTCCCATTCACAGCAGACTGTGAGGTGCTCAGGTTCAGAGGGTAGTGTTACAGGTCTCCCATATGTCCAATCGGTATGACCTGGACAGATGAGGGTTCAGATGATGTGGTGTGTGGAGGATGTACATGTGCACTTGTTCAGCTCCAGGACTTGCATTCCCCATGACCTACTATTGTGACACGGTGCAGAGTGTTGTTGTCTGGCTGCCCTGCCCATGTGACTGGAGACAGTGATGTATGACTTAGCAGGCATGTCTGTGCCATGGCATGTGACTTCCTATTAGTGATCCTGCAGGGGAGAGACATGTGCTACATGCACACCATTGTGGCAATGGCTATCAGGACATGGGTGCATCATGGTGTCTGTCGCTGGTATGCATCACATGCATTTCCTATTTGACTCTGGGCATCCCTTTCATCCGGACACCTGTACTGACTCAGTGGCAAGAGTTGTGATGTGTGCATGTCCACATGCTTCACCGTGTCCTCTGCACTGTCCAACTACTGTGTAGGTGGTGCATGTGTCCACACTGGGGTATTGCCATCCAACAGACACCAGACAGATGGGTGCAAGGCCAGGTGGGATGTGAGTGCCATGGTTGACCATCAGACTGACAATTGGCTTCTCCTGTTCAGTTAGGGCACTTTTAGCAATGTTCAACTAATGATGCCAGGGCTTGCTCTGTAATGTGCTGTACTTACTGTGGTGTGTGCGTTCGGTGCAGGTGACTGATGTCTGTCTGTTTCCCTATTGATTGCAGATACATCCACGGCCACAGGAGGGGACAGCTCCACGGACCAGGAGGAGCCGGAGAGCTAGACTGGGTCAGCAGCCGAGGAGTGGTCGGAGGGACCCAGTGGCACGGAGGGTGAGGGGAGCCACACCGAGGAGTCCTCAGCAGCATCCACCTCAGCTGAGGACCACAGCAGCTCGGAGGATGACTCCCTTATGGAGGCGGGTGTCAGCAGCCACCACACCCCAGCTAGTGTTGCTGTCCCCGCTACCACCACCACCACCACCGCCCTCCCATCGGCTCCCATTCCCCATGTCCGTGGAGGCTCCCATGTTCGGCAGCATTTCTCCTTCGGGCCAGGCACCGCACCCCCTGCCCCTGTGTCTCCTGCTGCCCTGAGTGAGGAGTCTGTGTACCTCCTTCGCCAGCTCCATGTAGGGCAGACAGCGATGCTGACTGTCCTCCATGCACACACCGCTCTGTTGACTCAGCTGGTGTCGTTCATGGAGGGCATCTCATCGGGCATGTCTGACCTACAGAGGGGCAATAGGTCCATGGACTCCTCCCTGACGGCAGCAGTGTCCCTCCTCCGACAGTCCCTCACCCCTCCTGCCTCTGCCCCACCCACACTCCCCAGCACCTTACCCATCCCAAGCACACACACCGGCACAGGCACACACCAGCACAGACACGTGCAGCACACAGACACACATGCCACAAACAAGACGCACACGCACGCACAGTCAGGGGACTGAAACCAAACTCACAGGGGATGGGGCCCAGGCACACACACACGCATCCACGAGCACTGCGCAGTCCTCAGTTGCCTCTCCCTCCAAAGCCCCCTCCCTTGCCTCACCTGCAACCCCAAAGACACAGTGGCTCTTCCTCTCTGACCTTGGCCTCTTCCCCTCCGATCAAGCTGATCCAGCATTCAGGGGGAAGAGGAAGCCCACCCACATGGAGCGGAGTGCCCCTCGCCCCCGGACACCCTCCCCCAGGTGCAGACCAACTGACGCCCCCACCCGCAAGTCCCCCCGGAGCTGTAAGAGCAAGACCCCGCCGCCGCCCTGCAGCTCAGGCACCAAGTCTCCTTCCTCCATCCCTCAGGACCCCACTCCACAGGTGCCCCCACCACACCCTGTCCCAGGTTCCCCCACCCACAGATACACCATCCCCAAAGGGATCAGGCCTTCTCCCCCTGCCACTTGCTCTCCCGGCACCACACCCCCCGCTGCGCTTGTCTGTGCCACTGGTGTTGTGAGGGTGTCCTCCCCCTCTGTCTTGCCCACCTTGCCTGTTCCCCATTCTCCTCCCCTGGAGGTAGGCACTGCAGTGGAGTCCACTACCACCCTGTCTGACTTGGGCACTGCAGTGGCGGACCTGTCCAATCCATCTGCACGGTCCACTGCAGTCGTGCCAGCACACACATCATCTGAGTCATGCCCCCAGTTGTGCCGGCACACACCATGTCAGACACCTCCACTGCAGTTGTCAGTGGCTCTCCAGCACCCACCACCCCTTCCCTGCCTCCTCCTGGTGAGCCGTGATCCTGTCCCTGCGGTGCCTGGCCTGCCCCCCCGGTTGCCCCTCCTAGTGGATTGTCCCTGGTTTTGATCAGTGCAGGCATGCGTAGGGTGACATCTGCCACTGTCACCCTGTTTTGACTTTCTTGATGGACTGGCCATTGGCCTTTGTTGATTCCTTACATTTTTTCAAGTTTTGAACCCACATATGCTGAATAAAGCAACTTTCTGTTCTCTAGTGCTTTTACTTCTGATGTACATGATGTTGATGATGCTAACCATGCCCTTGCTGCAGTGATGGTGATATTTGGTCTCATGAAAATGAAGTGTTACTGTGCAGGGACCCATGTGGTCCAGGGGGACTGTGTCCTATCCTGTGGTGTATCCATGTCATCCTTAACAGCATCTGAGGGTGTCATGTTTTCAATATTTGGCAATGGGATTTCCTACTTACATTAGCAATGTCACATCTGTGGCTTCCACCCCTGCACATCTGTTGTGCTTGCCATTGTTCAATTAGTCTACTTCCCTGCCCGTGTGGCCATCTCCACTGGACATGCAGGTTTGGGCATCAATGGGGAAGGACTCATCTGTGTTGTCAGTGCAACTTGCTATACATGTGTGTTGGATCTGTGCTGATGATTTCGTTGACACTCCCATGACCAGGATGATGTGATGGGAGCCTTGATTTGGTGCTAATTGTTGACTGTGTGACCAAGTGTTCTGCTGACATGATGGAGCCCTACTGATGCGACATATGGCACAGCTTTCCTCACACAGGAGTGGAGTCCCCTCATGGCAGTGAGTACTCCTGTGACATGGCCTGCGCCCAAGGTGTGTGTTGTATGAGCATGTCTGTGTGTTCACTTCCATTTTGCTGTGCATGCTGGGATCCCTAGTGATGTTCCTGTTTGTGATGCTTGCTGAGTTGACCTATGTTCCCCCAAAGTCTTCTCCCTGGGTCCTCTGTGATGTGGGTGCATGGCACATTACTGGTCATCAGGGTGTCACCCATAGGTGTGTTTGCTGTCAGGGCTGAGTTTGTGGGCAGGCGCTGATGGGTCGCAGTCAGGATTTACCTTGGCACTTGTTGTTTACTCCTGTAATGTGATTTCCGGTTTGTGTTAGCTTTCATTGGTTGTGACACGTTGTGTGTGTGACTGCTGGCACTCCTCAGGGTCAGGGCTGCAATGTTGGTAGTTGTCTATGTGTGTTCTTTGTGGGTGACCTTGGCTTCTTCATTGGTGTGTGACTGTGGCTGGGATCCCATTGGTTGGTGTGGTGTTGCCGTCATGTCCATGTACAGCGTAGTGTGCAGTGTGTCACACATTCAGGAGTCTTGTTGAGTGGCCATGTGTGCTGTGTTTCTGCACCTTGCTTCCCACCCACCCCCCTGGGATTGTCATGGGTGCATGTGCAATGTCACCAGTGCATGTGAGCTTCACTGCTGCACATTGTTGGAGGTCGAGGTGTGTGGTGTTGAGTGTGTGCAGATGAGAGTTGTTGCCTGGCAAGACCCCTGCCTCCATGTTGGCCTTGGCTTACTGGCCGTGCTGATTGATTTGTGCTTGTGTAGGTGTGCTGGTAGTTTGTTGCTCAGGATACATGACTGTGGTTCACAGTGTGAACGACATCTAGCTTTGTCATCACAGTGGGATTGTAATGCAGCCCAGGGTCACCACATTGTGGGGGCCCTGGGGGTAGTGCTGTGGTGTCTCGGTGTCTTACTGTGTCAGTTGCTGTTCCTACATGCTTGTGTGACATGTGTGATTTGTGCTCCCTCTCATCTGACAATGCCTGATTGCCCACATAGGGGATTTGGATCCATGAGTTACCTTTGTGTGGCACTGTATGCACATCTGTGTGTTTGGTATTCAGGCCTCCTCATGTGTTGTGTGGTTGCCTGGGGACACTGGTCCCTCCCCTCCCTCCTCACCTGTTGTGTTTGATGTGCAGTGTGGGTCTGCCTGTTTGTGTTTGTGCATCTGCACCACTGCATTGGCATATCTTTAGTGTGCCATTGGCTGCATGTTGTTTGGTGTGTTTCCCCTGCTGTCCCTGGGACTCCTAGGTCATCAGTCAGCACAATGATCATTGTTTGTGTGTCCCATTGCTGCCATGGTATGGTATCTGTTCACCTGACATCTACAGTCTCCACAGGGTATCTGCATTTGTGTGTCCATTGGTGCAAATATGTGGGTATGCATTCTGATGGTCACTTCTGTCATTGTGCCATTGATGAATGTTGACAGTGTCAGCCCCCATGGGTGATGTTTGTCTGCACATGGCCAAAGGTATGTCTTATTTGCACTGCACTGTTTGCCTCCCCAAATCTATGTTGCAATGGGACACATGCACTACTTTGCCACTGATGTGTTTGTTGTTCTGTGACCAGGAATCATCCATGCAGTTTGCCAGTTGCAGCTTTTTCTTTGTTCACACTTATATTTTGGTCACTGTGTTGATGGGGGTTTGGACCCCATTGCCACAATGTTCAAAATGTGCTTCAGCTATAGACCCCACACTTGCATTTTGGTCACTGTGTTGATGGGGGTTTGGACCCCATTGCCACAATTTTCAAAATGTGCTTCAGCTATAGACCCCACACTTACATTTTGGTCACTGTGTTGATGGGGGTTTGGACCCCATTGCCACAATGGTCATGGCCTGCTTGCATTGTGGGGGCCACACACATTTATGTGGGGCACATGTGATAGGGGGTCACATTGTATGTTCAAAGTCATGTTCTGTGTTGTAGGCATTTGACACAGTCTACACACCCTTGTCATGGTGTTGGGGGAGATGTCTTTATGTTGCATTCTTTATGTTGGTGTGTGCTTGTTGTGTCATGTATTAGCCATCCTGTGAGTGGGGGTGTTGTTGGTGGTAGGCATCCAGCCCCCCCTGGGTAAGGGTGGTAGTAGTGGTGGCCATCTGGCACCCCCTGGGTAGAGGTGGTAGTAGTGGTGGGCATCTGGTACCCCCATGGGTAGAGGTGGTAGTAGTGACAGGCATCCAGCCCCCCTGGTTAGAGGTGGTAGTAGTGGTAGGCATCTGGCACCCCCTGGGTAAAGGTGGTAGCAGTGGTAGGCATCTGGCACCCCCTGGGTAAGGGTGGTAGTAGTGGTAGGCATCCAGCCCCCCCTGGGTAAGGCTGGTAGTAGTGGTAGGCATCTGGCACCCCCTGGGTAAGGGTGGTAGTAGTGGTGGGCATCTGGCACCCCCATGGGTAGAGGTGGTAGTAGTGACAGGCATCCAGCCCCCCCTGGGTAGAGGTGGTAGTAGTGGTAGGCATCTGGCACCCCCTGGGTAAGGGTGGTAGTAGTGGTGGGCATCTGGCACCCCCCTGGGTAGAGGTGGTAGTAGTGACAGGCATCCAGCCCCCCCTGGGTAAGGGTGGTAGTAGTGGTAGGCATCTGGCACCCCCATGGGTAGAGGTGGTAGTAGTGACAGGCATCCAGCCCCCCCTGGGTAGAGGTGGTAGTAGTGGTAGGCATCTGGCACCCCCTGGGTAAGGGTGGTAGTAGTGGTGGGCATCTGGCACCCCCATGGGTAGAGGTGGTAGTAGTGACAGGCATCCAGCCCCCCCTGGGTAAGGCTGGTAGTAGTGGTAGGCATCTGGCACCCCCATGGGTAGAGGTGGTAGTAGTGACAGGCATCCAGCCCCCCCTGGGTAGAGGTGGTAGTAGTGGTAGGCATCTGGCACCCCCTGGGTAAGGGTGGTAGTAGTGGTGGGCATCTGGCACCCCCATGGGTAGAGGTGGTAGTAGTGACAGGCATCCAGCCCCCCCTGGGTAAGGGTGGTAGTAGTGGTAGGCATCCGGGCCCCTATGTGTATATGTGGCATTGGTGATGGCCATCCCGCCCCTATGGTGCTGCTGTTGCTGGTGTAAGTAATTTCTGCATCCCTCTGTGTGTGTGTGATATGTCGTGTACGTGTTGTTTATTTTTGTGGTTGGTGTCTGACTTACCTTCTGCGCCGTACGCGTCCGTGCCTGTTCCGGTAGTAGATGTAGAATATTGGTAGGATCGGAACGATGGGATTCATGGTTGGTTCGTCTCGTTCGTCTTTCTCGTTGCTTCGCCTCGTCCTCGTAGTTGGCGTGTTCGTCTCGTAGCTGTGGATCGTGTTGTGGCGCGAATCGGAGCTTATGTGCACCTCTCCCGGAAGCTTTGACGTGCCGGACGTAGCGACGGGAAGCGCATCGTACTTGTCCGGCCAGACGGGGCTGCATTTTGGCTTCCGTGCGACTCGATTCTGTGTTTCCGGATTCGGCTCGGTCGGGGAACAGGACCTGAATTGGGTGAGTCCGACTGGGTCGGAATCTATGCTGTTGTGCGCATCGTACTTGCTCGTTCAGAATGATTAGCGGATCGGTTGGGAAACAGGCATTCGCATGGCTTTTTTCCCGACCGAATGGTGTTAGGTGCGCCTCCGACCAAGATCGGAATCGGCCCCGAATAGTGAACATGGTTGTTATTTGTGTGCCCTAAAAAGGTTAATCATTGTTTATTGAAAAGGTGCAATCTATTATACAAAATTGGATTTGTATTGAGCATCTGAGTTTCTCAGAGATTTGGGTGGGGAGGTGTGTAAGAATGTATTTTTATAAGCCACTTCTATCCTCATTACAAGTCTTCCAGTTTTTGGTGCATTGGGGAGGGAGGAAGGGCGGAATCTCCGACTCCGGTCAGTAAACACACGCTAAAGTTATGCAATTACCACATTTATCCCCAGAATGGAAAATGTTAATGTTAATGTTAAAACAGATTTCTAGAGCGCACAGCTACTCAATAGAGTGTCCCGGCGCTTAAGACAGAGAGGACCAAAATGCAGAGAGAAAAAGAAAAAAAGAAAAGAAGAAACCGAAGAGGACGGAAAATAATTATATTGTTTGTTGAAACAACCAGGTTTTCAATTGTTTCCTGAAGGCGAGCAGGTTAGTGACTTGCCTAAGTGGAAGAGGCAGCTTATTCCAAAGTCCAGCCACTTGCACTTGAAAGGAGCGACCGCCTTTGCGGGCTCTAAGATATTTAGGAATGACCATGAGATGTTGATGGGCAGATCTAAGAGATCTGCCAGGTATATAGAAAGACACTCTTTTGGAAATATATTTTGCTCCTATACCGTGCAAGGCTTTAAAGGCTAGGACCAAAGCTTTGAAGCGGATTCTACTGCGCACCTGTAACCAGTGCAGATTCTTAAGGTGGCGAGAAATCCGATCTCTCGGCCCTAGACTCAGAACAGCCCTAGCTGCCGCATTCTGCACTACCTGCAGTTTGTTAAGTAAGAACTCCGGGAGGCCCAAATAAAGGACATTGGCAAAGTCCAACCTTGAAATAATAAGGGCCTGGATGACCATTTTTCTATGCTCGGTCTGTAATAGAAATAAAAACCTCCGGAGCATCTTCAGGAGACCGAAACAGGTTCCGACTACCGACTGAACCTGAGGTACCATAGAGAGGGCGTCATCCATTTTTGCTCCCAAGTTCTTTACAGTCCTGACCGCGGCCTGGGTAGGAGACATGTCTTGGGGCCACCATTGTTTCCAGACGTCCAACGGGGGGGAGCCGAAGAAAATGATTTCGGATTTGTCTGAATTACATTTCAGATGATTATGTTTAAACCAGGCAAAATTTTCTTTTAGGCACTTGTTGATCTTCTCCCCGTTGAACTTCACACCCTTCCTGCAGGTGAACAGCAGTTGAGTGTCATCAGCGTACGATATTATTGTGACCTCGTTCTCTGCAGCCACTGTAGCTAGGGGGGCCATTTACAGATTAAAAAGTACAGGGCTCAAAATCGAGCCCTGTGGCACACCCACCCTTAAAGTCGGCACACTGGCCAAAAAGGGAGGTGACCAGACGCCTGGTTTCTACCCTCTAAAAAGGAAGCAAACCACTTCAACACCGTGCCCTCGAATCCACCCTCCCTCAATCTCTGCAAAAGGTGGTCATGGGGCACGGTGTCAAACGCCGCGGAGAGGTCCAAAAGGACCAAGACCAACTTGCCACCTGCGTCCAAAGTCTCCTTGATGGATTCAGATACCTCCAATAATGCCGTCTCGGTACTAAGATTCTGCCTGAAACCAGACTGGCTAGGATGTAACATATTGTTAGCCTCTGCAAAATTGCTGATCACTGAGTGGACGTATTTTTCAACTGTTTTTGCAAAAAAAGACAGAAGAGAAATGGGTCTATAGTTAGTAAAGACCATGGGATCTGCCGTGGGTTTTTTTAGTAAAGGGATTATTTTTGCACTCTTCCATCCAACTGGAACTAGTCCGTTAAGGAGGGACGTGTTCAAAACACGGTTTGCAGTAGGGTTCAAAATATCTGCCATAGAAGCCAGAAATTTGGCCGGGCAGGGATCTACCGGCGAGCCAGATTTCAGACCCTTCATTATTGCCAGGGATGTCTCGAGAGGCATAGGCGGGAAGATGGATAAGGAGAGCCACATGGTTTAAAATCCTGGGCCCTTTTCTAATGGATTTTCCCCAGTTTTGGGGACAAATCTGCCAACATTTTCTGTGTGCTCACAGCAAGATGAAAATGTTAGCAGAAGCGCGATTGATGGTCAGAGGATTGCAGTAGGCTAGAGCAGGGTAGCCTTAGTTAGGTAAGTGATTCATTGTATGCTCCCCAAGAGGTAATGCAGGGGTAATGCAGGAGCAGGGCTGTACTCCTGCATGCAGCCCCTGCCTCTGTCCCTGCAGCAGTTAATGTGTCTTCAGCTAATGAGAGACTTGGAATTGTCCAGGGTGGTATCCCCCTGGAGTGAACGTGCTATGGGCCATATTGTCACTCATAATGAGGGCCTTTGAGTGGGGATTGCTCCAACAGACCACGGATGTTTTCCAATGTTTTTAAATAGTCATATGGACTTTCCGGGCATAGCCATTAACAAATACACAGTGCAGGTCAGATATCACCACATATTACAGCAATTATGCACACATTTTTGTATACCAGACTGAAAAAGAGTATGTTTCATGTGCGCTCTGTGGACACTGCATTTCTGTGCCACTGGATTGTGAACACCATTGCATCTCTGTACATTAGTGAACTCCTTCCACACTTGGTGCACTGAGTGCAGCTTAGCACCAATGAAGGCAAGGGTGACTGCATTACAGGCAGGATTATTTTTGTGCAGGAAGGGACACCTTCCGGCATAAAATCAAATCCTCTGACGCTTTTTCTCATTTTATGTGTGCTGCAGAATTCAGGACACATAGAAAGAGGAAAAATGAGGAGTAATACACATATTTATTCTCATTATGCCTCATCTGGGAAGGCACAGCATTTTGACACATTCCCAGGTTTCCTTGTCTTCATAAATCTTGGAATGCACCAAAATCCATGGGTGGATTTGTGGGAACACCCACAGTCCACTCATGGAACTCCTTCCCAGGGCACATGTAATCCTCCAGATTCACTCCAGATTTACTAAGCCACGCAGAGCCACGCAATGTGGTTCTGTGTGGCTTAGTAAATCTCACTGAAGCCTTTGCGTTGCCTTGTGCAGCCTTGCATGATGCAATTGCAACAAAAGGGCTTCAAAAATCTGGGCCCTGGTTTTTACCTGTTTGTCATCAGCTTCCCTTGCAAAAAAGCCTGGACCATCAACATTTTCTTTATTCACTAGATTAGGGATAAGTACAGTCTCACTACACCCAACTTGGCATTAACAAGACCTTCAATTTTTACACACCTTATATTCTAACCCCTCACACCTTTCTCCTGAATCCATTGAGGGATACCTTAAAATAACTCAGCTTCCTGGCCTTACATCAGAACAGAGGAACAATATGGGGAACCTTATCTCATTGCAGAAAATAAGGACATCAATAACACATCTAGCTGTAAGCAAATCCAGGGGCCCAGATGGGTTGCCCACTGAAGTGTAAAAGGCCTTTCTGATGAAACCTCCAGCCAGATCGCTGGCACTCTGTGAAACCAGAGAAATTACTGACCTCCATAAAGGAGCCATTGCTTGTCCCCCTTCCCAATTAGGGCCAACAATCAGGTTTCAATTACAAAATTATTAGCAAGATCATTGATACTGATACTGATATTCTGAGGGTATAACTGGACCGGGTGCATCCAGACCAAAGCAGCTTTGTGCCAGATCACAGTGTATCTCCCAACATTCGCTGCCTCTTACACCTCCTATTTTCCAACCTGGATGGCAACACTCAACTCAATAGACCTATGAAAGGCCTTTGACACACTTAGCTGGCCATATCTATATGCAGTGATGAACAAAATGGGGCTTTCCAACATGCTGATCTAATGGACCCACATCTTGTATACTGACCTAATAGCTAGAGTCAAGATGGAGAATATTTCTCATGAACAAATTAAGATCCAAAGGAGGGTAAGATAAGTGCTGCCTCCTATTTGCTCTGAGATTGGAACACCTGGCACCCCGATTTTGTGCCAAGGGCAATGCACTGGGGAAGGGAGTAGAAAGAACACGCCACATAATATCACTACATGCCAACGGGGCTGCCAAGAGCAAAGGAACTACATGAAGGATTTGGGTATGCATCAGAACTCCAAGTCAACTGGGCAAAATTCTATATGTTCCCCTTCAGAAAAGAGGACATGGCGGCGTCAGCTGAAAACTGGGGTGGACAATTAAGATGGGAGCTACACTCCTTTAAATACCTCAGTGTACAAGTATTCTGTGATCTGCAAGACAACATAGAGGCCAATATAGTGTAATCAATGAGGTCCCTATAGACTAGCAGTCATTTCTGGAAGACATTGCCCTTCCGTTTGATGGGGAGCGTGGCTCTCACCAAATGGCAATACTACCAAAGTTGCTCTACCACTAGACGAACCTGCCAATGTACAATACACCAAAAACACTTTGGGGCTGATTCACAGAACTAATCTGAGATAAAATCCTAAACTTACTACTTTTGGTATTCACAGAAGGCATTTAGCAGTAGTAAAGTTAGGACTCCTAACTTTACTACTACTAAACTGAGACAAAATCCTAACTTTACGACTTTCGGTATTCACAAAAGGCATTTAGTAGTAGTAAAGTTAGGAGTCCTAACTTTACTACTACTAAATGCCTTCTGTGAATACCAAAAGTAGTAAGTTTAGGAATTTATCTCAGATTAGTTCTGTGAATCGGCCCGATAATGATTTAAACTTCTTGCTGACTGCATTCATTTGGAACACAGTAAGAAGGAGAGTTGAGGGGAGTGCTTTGTGACTCATCACTTCCAGAGGAGGGCCGGGGGTCCCTAGCTTTGAGTACTAACCTGCGGCAGCACAGTTAGAATGGGCAGTGAAGTGGGTGGCAGAGATACCCCCAGTTGAGGTGACATGGGCGTGACTGAATAAAAATCCAGAGGAAACATAAAAGCTTCTCTTGTCACTAACTAAATATAGGGAGAGGGACTTACTGGTCTTGGTGGTAGCATGACACAGGGCTGAGGAAAGTACAGTTGTGGCCGCCATGATAACCCAGAATACTTGCCAGACATCTCACTAAGAAGATTGATGGGTGGGGCATCTGTCAGGCCACCTGATTGGGAGTAGTGCGGACTAGCCACAAGGGGGACTCGAACGAAAATAGCCAGCTGAAAACATTTCTGGTGACCATGGAGTCACACTCTGGACTCTTCTTGGTGTGTGGCAGGTTGGTAGGTATCCTCAGTAAGATGGCCCAATGGTGGCCACTAAACCAAATGCAGCTGTTGTGTAGTTCCTACAAACCCCATATAGGATCTGCACATTTAGACAACATACACTGTAGGATTGGCGTTTAGACTAATTCTAGACACCCCCATCGGGTATGTTGGCCTGTGTACCAGCTAGCTCACAGTGGCACTAGAAACTCCTCTTATCTGGGAGAGAATAGTTCTTGGCAACAATCGAACATGACAACCCTGATCCCTCAGGACCGTGGAAACAGTGTACTACTTTTCGCACAGTCACTCGTGCTCACTTAGTCTCAGAGAGTTACACAGAATAAACGGTAGGGACGTTTTTCAATAAGAATGTATTGAACAGTCATTATTCTAGTGAAAAATAGGTGCGCTGAAACAACCATTAAACAGTAAAAGATATAAATGATTAGAAGCACTAAGAAAGTAAAAGGATGGTAGATTTCTACCATTTTGCTATAACCATCAATACAGGCAAGTATATAAAATACATGACAATAAAATGCGTACTCCTACGATGCTACCCTAACTATATGTACCTAAGTGTACCTAGCATGTATGTAGGTGTTAAGCCAAGAATCCCTCTAGGATAAAGTCAACCCCATTACCTGAAGTGAGAGACTGTGGGACCCCGTCTTGGTCTCGGGTTGGACACCCCGTAAGGGATGTTTAGACCACTGAAAGCTGGAGTATCTGCATGCATGAACCTCAATGTCTCGCATCAGTGTGTCGGCAGGGAAGTCCTGATCTCCTCTGTTTGTCTCAGCAAGATGTGATGTTTATATACCCAAAGGTCTCCCCGGGGGTTCTACCTTGCTGTGCCACTTGTCGGACTTAGGATGACATCGGGAATGAACTGTATACATAGATATTATACAGGAGATGGTAGTCCTGCTGAGTTTCCAAGAAGCCACATGCATAATGTATGAGGCCTTTACCAGGGAAAATCCCGCGTTCTGTACGCAGTGTCGTATCTAGGTAAAAGGTCAGTCTCTAAGAACCGTTTTGTATGTAATGTAGGGAAGAATATAGGTGAAGGGTTAGGATGTTCCCATAGCCTATATTGCGGTACCTATATGGAATATAACACAGCCATATGCTGAACATAATGCTGGCACTGGACCGTGGACGTAAGACCATCATCCAATTATATAGGGTATTACAGGAAGATCTAAATGAGGATTTTGAATCGCCTTAGAGACAGGTGGGCTCAGGATCTGGGATGAGATATTCCTAACAAGGAATATGAAGCTACCCTAGAACATCCCAATCAGGACTCTAGAAACATAAGATTTCAACTGCAACATTTCGACTTCCTACACACTGTACCTCAGTCCCAAGAGGCTAAACTTGAGCTACCATCACACAAATAAACATTTCCTTACATTTGGTGCATACAGCGCAGGCTTTTATCATGACATGGTCCTGTCAGAGACTGGTAAATTATTGGGCCAGGGTCGTACTAAGTTTAGGGAACACGGCAGCCCCCCTCAGCCTTATGTATTCTCAAGAGCTAACTACTCTGACAATTTCTTCACCCCAAAAAGGGAACAATGGGCAATAGATAAACCCTGCCTTAATGCTGGGCTAATGTTTAATTATAAATGCTCCACAGAGATAACTGCCGCTGGATGGGAAAGCACCAACATACACAGAGATGGGAGGAGTACCTGACTGCTTTTCGAGAATGACAAAGAGCCAGGCAATATGATGAGAAGGCCCCAGGAGGAGCGGGGGTAGACATGGCTTCTGGAGTCCTTTGTTTATAGCACCCGACAAGTCTTGTGGGATTTGTTTCACGCAGCTTTACTGATGATGGTCCTATCCACTGGCAATCGCTCAGGGTAGCATTCCAATCCATTGTACTTTTGCCCTCTGTGCCACCTTCTTTAGAACCGGCCATATGCTAATCAGCCCTGGTCTCATCATCTTTTGTGTGTTTGATATTTTTTACTGTGTTAAATCGATGTAAAGAACAGAGAAGGCCCTGGGCCACCAAGAATCACCAATATTATGCATGCTAGAATGTTGCTTTGTTTCAAGATGTCAGCTCGATTTTGAGGTGTATTCTGACATCATTCAACGTATAGCCCTTTTCATTAACAGGATCAAATCAACCAATCCAGTACTTATGTTATGCTATGCAGATATGTAGAGCATACTCTCACCCAGAAGGTTATCCTGGCTCTGAAGCTAACCCAAGCAATGTATACAGTTGTTTGTTTTAGAAATAAATTCGCTCACAGTTATTGGATTTAACAGGATATGTCACGTCAAAGTTTGTAGTCTGGAATATCGAGTAAGAAAGGTTGTAATACCTTAATATCAAAACCAAAATATCAAGGACCTAATTATCGAAAAGTAAGTATATACAAGGAAGGAAGATGTACTATTTTAACTCCACACCTACATAGCTTGAAGATTTGTATATATATTCAAGTTATATATACGTGGAGTTATGTATAGAAAATCCATACATACTTACCTGTTGATAGTTTTGACCTCGATATTTGGACTATGATATTAAGGATGTTCCCTGCTTGATATTCAGGACCCACACTGTGCCAAATCTGTGACAGGAAAAATCTAATCAAATAAAGGGCTATATTTAATCATGCTCTGTGGCTTACTGAAAAGCCTAGAACTCAGAGGTTTGTGTGTCAACTCAGACTCAAGCTACAAATTTGTATATTCAATATAAATAATTATATTGTTGCACTTAGGCCAGGCCTATCTGAGCATGTCTCTCAATACACTGTCATCTTACCCTTTCCCCTTCTGTCCTTGTGTCGCTTTGGCTATTTATTTATTTGGATATTAGGGCCCTTTATGTAATTAAACAGGTGGTTTCTTCATGCGGAGAGGACCCTATATAAGTGTTGCAACTATTGGGATGCTTTGGCATCAATAACTAATGATTCCATGACTGACGGTGCAAACTTTAAAGTAGGCCATTACTATATACACCTTTTCTAACATAAACAGTTTGGGGACATTGACAACAGTGGAGTAGGCTATTAATGGCTGTTATAGACCTTCTGATCCAATATTCTGTTGTTTCTCCTTATTTTAATTACCCTATCTGTTTCTCCCTATTTACATTTAGAACATTCTACCATGTATATGAGTGGAACGTTCTAATAGCTCTATAGCCCTTCTGTCTTGGACTGTCCCAAACAATACAAATCTCTCTCCCTTATAACAGACTCTCACCTATTACTCAGGCCTAAAACTCAGGGAATATGTGACTTGATAGGTCTTAGTAGAAGCCTACAATATTATGTGAGAATAAAGTGGATAATATTGGATGGTGTCTATTCTATCAGGGCTAAGACATGACATGCTAAATTTCCTGTTTAGAGAGGAGTAGTAATGGAAAATCTCCCAATTTTTGGAGGAAAAGCTAAAACCGTGAGAGAGTTTACCAGTAGACTTTTCTCCACCAAACAATAACATTGTGGAGGAAATTCAGTGAATGGACTCTTCTCTAGGGTTAGCATTTCCTGCAAAACCTGTAATATTTTACATTACAGCATTACAGTAAACCAGACCTGAAATGAATGTTGTGTATTTGACCTATTATTGTGATATAGCAAATTATTGTGGTCCTAAATCCTCTACAGGAGTTTCCTTTGTGACATAATGACATATATAAATATACCACCTTATTGGAAGGTGTTCTATTAGTAGGGGTAAGCAGGCAATAAGGCCATAATCACAATATAAGGTCCAGTCAAGGTCTCAATAAATTATTCCCTTGCCCAAACCTTGGTAGCTGGCTGCAAGCAGGTAGGCTTAACTTAGGAGACAGGTGTGCAAAGCATTAAAAACACCAATACATTAAATAAGTAAGACACAGCCCACAATAAAAATCCAACAAGAATTTATAAAACATAGGAAGTATTTTTATGATTAAAATGACACCACAAGGAACAAAATCCAATGTAGAAAACCAGAGATATGAATGTTTAAAGAAAAAAGCAAAACTAGCGCTTAGAAGCAAATAGCGCTCAAAGGGTTAAAAAGGTTGTGCTAGACCAGGACAAAGTCAAGAGTCCAGGCCGCCTGTGACGTAACACTTTTACACTTATTTCCAGAAGTGTTTCTTGATGCAGGAAAGTGGTCCACAGCACCAGCCAAGGGTTCAGAAGCTCTGGTTTGCCTCCTAGGGTCTGGGACTACAACTCCGACCATGCACCCGGTCAATCCAAGTAAAATCCAGGTGAAGCTTGTCAGCTGGAGTTGTCCTCATTGTTGATGTTGCAGGTAGCTCTTCCAGCACTTTTCTGCCAGTTGCTGATCAGGGAGTCCACTCCTTATCCTTTAAGACAGGCAAAGTCCTTTTGCGGTGAGTGCAGGAGAGGCATTCCTTATGAGTGCAGTCCTCTCTTGCGCAGTCCAAGGGTCCAGCAGGGCAGTCCTTCTTCCTCAGATGTTTCTTTTGAGTCTTTGAGGGTCCACAACACCAATCCAAGGTTCCAGAATCTCTGACTTGCTCCTTGGGAAGTTGGGACTACAAGATCTAAAATTGCACCAAGCCAAATCCTTAAGCGTCCACTTCTTCAACTTTCAGAGCAAGGAAAAGTCCTTTTTGGGCTGAAGACCAAAGTGTGCAGCAGGTATAGTCCTTATAAGTGCAGTTCTCTCGTGTGCAGTCCAAAGGTCAAGCATGGGAGTCCTTCTTCTTCTTCTTGTAGTTTCAAAGCAGGGATCTGAGATGCTGGGCTCCTCTCCCATATTTCTATAGTGTTTTTGGGTGACAAGCAGGGGAGCAGGGGTCCACCCCTGACCAATGGGGTACAGTGTGTCACCCAGAAGTATGACAGCTTCCTCCAAAGTGTGGCATATTATTGTCCCATTAAGCACTGTTCTTTTTAAATCCAAAATGAAGAAACTCTCTCCTGGGGACTAAGATCTGCCTAAGCCAACCCACTGGCATTGCTAAGTTTCCCTAACACTCCCTTTCCAGACCCTCTGCTAATCAATTACTTGGGCTCATGTCTTGTGTAGGGTGCAGGATGTGGGGGCGAGCCTGTGGCCTGTCCTAACTGTTGTTCCCTCTTTGACGACCCGTTTGGCGACTCTACCCCATCCTAACCTTTGCTCTGTAGCTGCAGATCCCCACCAACCAGGTGTTCTTTGTTTCCATGCAGGTGAATTCACACCTCATCAGAGTAGTTTGGCCCAGCCTATCAAAGGCTGGCCAATCAGGAGAGGTTGCTGGAAGGCTAGATTTTGGTTAATCAGAAAAGAAAGTTCTATAACTTCTTTTCTGTGATAGTTATAATAAATCTAACCCTGGCAAGTTGTTGGATTTATTCTATAATTTTAATACATTAGAAGTAGCTTTTTAGCTCACTCCTGTCAATAGTTGTACTTTAGTAAAGTATTCCCATGTTAGCCTATTGGGCAAATGTGCTACAGTGGGGAAAAATTACATTGCCAGTTTTTCCCTCATCAGGGAATATACAACATCTTTTAAAATATCCATGCTTATAGTTACAAGGCACTTAGGGGAGACCTTAGAGGTGGCGTATATGTAACAATAAGATAGTTTAAGACTTTGGAAGTACCTTTAATTCCAAAGTTTAATTTTCATGAACAATAATCTCCTGAAACAGTCACAGTTTGACTTTAGATCTGGCCACAGCACTTAGAGTGCCTTAGTTGCAGTCTCAGAAGAGATCAGAGTCACTATGGACAATGATTGGAGGGCTGCGATGGTCCTTTTGGACCTCCCTGCAGCCTTCGATACTGTGAGCCATACTGTTCTTTTGGAGTGGTTAGCAGCAATTGTGATCTCAGGATCTGCTTTTGGCCTTCCGTCTTAATTTTTAGGAGATCGTGAGCAAAGGGTGACACTTGGGGAATTTAATTCAAGATTTTTTATTCTTCCTTGCGTAGTTCCCCAAGAGTCGGCTCTCAGTCCTACACTATTTAACATCTATGTGGCTCCTTTACGCCAAACTCATCTATTCTTTTGGCTTTGCCACCATAGCGTATGCTGATGATACCCAGATTGTGGTGTTGATCCCAAGCAATGTTGAAGAAGTTGCAGATCAGTCTAATATCTGTATGTAGGCCATTGCACACTGAATGAAAAGTAACTGTTTAAAATTAAACACCAGAAAATGGAGGTTCTCCTTTTTGGGAAAGACATTACTTTTTGGAACAAATCTTAGTGGCCTCAGACCCTTGGTTACCTTCCTCCGCCAGTTTCAAAACTAAGAAATCCAGTGGCCATATTTGATGCTGAGCTGTCATTTTATTATAAGAGTACTAAGGAAGGTGTTACCCTTCATTCCACCTGATCTGCAAAAGTCTGTGATTATCTGCCTAGTTTTATCTAGGTTTGGCTACTGTAATGCCCTTTATTTGGGCATTAAACAGAGACCACTAAATAATCTTCAGATGTTGCAGAATACAGCTAACCATCTGCTAAATAAGATCCATAAATCCATAAGTTTAAATTCATGCCTGCAGCATTTGTGAAGTTGTAGTGGCTCCCTATCAGGGAAATGATCGCCTTCAAGTCATTATGCCTGGCACATAAAGCGCTGCACAGATCTGGACTGCAGTACTTTAAAAGTACATTTTGGTGGTATTCTACAAAAAGAACACTGTGATCAGCAACCTCTAGATCTGTGATTGTTTCAAGAAGTAAAAAAGAGGCATGGGATGGTCGTAGTTTTGAACATTCCACTTGTAATCTGTAGAATGCTCTGCCCTTTTCTCTTAAAGGTTAGACAAATTTTATTTACTTTCATTAGCAATTAAAAACCTGCATGTTTTCTGCATCCCTATAGCTATTAATACTTCTGTGGAATTAGATAGTCTGGTTTCAGATTGAATGACATAGTATTAAGCCGATGCCAGGATGCCTGTGGGTAATCATGCGCTTTCAAAAATTTTAATCAAATCGAGCATATAATTTAATTTTAAAAACAGCCTGCAAAGCAGGGCTGGCATTAAAATAACAACAGGCAACACAACAGTGCACACTTAAGTGCAATAAATCTGCTGGGCCCCTAAACCTACATGCCCTACCATATAGTAGGGGCTTACAGAGGTTGCCATAACAATTGCAATTACACCTAATTACCAAATACCTTTTACAAAGAGCACCGGCCCAGGGTCTGGTTAGCAGAGCCCAGGGCGCAATCAGAGACAGAAAACCAGCATCTGGTAGTCATAATGGGGGAAAGCAGTGGGGTGACACTGCAAAAAGCCTTGTTTTCTGAAACACTTTCATATAACAATTATAAGATATCTCACTGTGGAAAACTTGCAGACATGCTTCACGTTGGCAAGTCTCCCACGTGGAGAATGCTACTTCGTTGGCCTTTTCCCTCCCTGCTCATCCTAACAATTTATAGATCTCACCTAGGCAGTGCATGTGCTGTCTCTTCAAGACATGTTGTATCTACTCTGTGGGCTTAGACCACGCCCATCGCTTTTCCTTTGTTACCTTGTGTGCCTTTCAAAAATCCTTGCTTTTCTGTGGTGAATCGCTTACACTTGTCCCGCCTCTTGGTGTGTGGTTACTGAATTTGAGAGATATTCAGAGTTAAATATCAGAAATATGGGTATGCATTTTAATTCAGTTTTTCATGGTGCATTTATTTTAGTTGAAATAAGTGATGAAATTGAATTGATTACTTTTATTATGTTTCATGGTCCAAAAGAATCAAAATTATTTATTTCAGAAAATCCCCCAACATTTTAAATACATAGTACAATTTCCTGGTAAAACAGCGAATTGATACAATACTTTTGTGAATTCATCTTGACATGGCAAGCCACATCCAATAACTATAAAATATTACATATTAGAAAAAATATCAATAGGTTTAATAATGTCTGCTAAGTAAATACAGCATTGCACTGTTTCCTATGAATGGGTCAACAATAATATAAATTACCTCACTGGGGAGCTACCTATTTTCCCCTCGTAAGTGATTGATAAGCACGGTCCAGGAATGTGGACAAAATTTTCAAATAGTAATAAAGAGATCACAGAAGACTGTGGCGGCTCCTCCGCTAAGGCATTGCCCCACTGCAATTTCAGCAGTATAAAAAAGAATAAGAAAATGATAATAACAGTAATTTTATTTTTCTATGTGGGAGTCGGGGCGGGGCTGGAGCTCTGTGACACCAGAGCAAGGAGGAGTCGTTTGCACTCCTCTAAGTGCACATGATGGTTTGGCCAGCTGTCTAGGGCTGTCCAAACTGCCATTCGCACTTGGCATGTTCTCCATTGGTCTGTGTTGCACAGCCCCACTGAGAACATGCCCAGGCTCCCAGGCACTGCCTGAGCATCCTAAAAGGAAGCCCAGACCAAATAGGACCCTGCTTCTGCAGTGTTGTGATTGGCTGGGAGAGTCCAGAAGTCTGGGTGCTTCCAGTGCTTCCAGCAGACCGAGGAGGGAGGAGAGGTGTGCGGTGGCGGGAGAGGCATGTGGCAGCGCGGGGGAAAAGGTAAGTTTCTTTCTTTTTTTTATCCATCCCTCCATCTCTCCCCCACCACTTCGGATCTAAGGCAGCCACTACTGACAGAAGATGGAGGTATGCAGTATAATAAAGCTTCCTTACATGATCTAATACTAAGGGGCCGATTCCGATCTCGCTCGGAAGGGCTCCGAATGAGATCCGGGCAGAAAAAGTACTAGCCGTACGCGTGTTTTCCGACCGACGCGTACAGCTGTACGAGCGAGCAAGTATGATGCGTGAAACGCGAAATCGCCGACCGGGTCATTTCCGGGTCCGAACCGCTCCATACGTCTCGTCCGTAAGCAAAACGTGCCGTGCAATGGAGGCAATTTCCGACCGAGCCAGTACGATGCACGATTCGGACAGCCGGATCGAGTTGGAGCCTCGACACGTCAACGCTCCGGGAAGTGGACTTCGGGGGTCCGCGCCAGACCCCCCTTCACCCATAGCCTTACAAGTCGATCACAGGGGGGGACCCAAGGGTCCCCCCTACACATGCATGTACAGTGCGGGTGGCACAGACACGTACCCACTACAGGGGGCACCCTTGTGCGCAACGTACCCTTTTTTGGCAATGGAAGCCTACGTACGCGTCGTACAGGAGGCTCCCATTGACTTCAATGGGGCTCCGAGCGACCCGTGTCCGTCAGCGCTTGTTCGCATCGTACTCGGGTGGTTGGAGCCCCGGAGCACGAGTCGGTCGGGAAGCTCTACGGGCGCCAGTCGGCCGTAGGGCTTTCCTAGCGAGATCGGAATCAGCCCCTTAATAGCGACTTTTATATCCGGAAACCTGAGTATTAAGGGACAAGAAAAAGAAAAGTTGAATTTACTCCACAATATATTAACTAAAGTAGTATAAATCAAGCAGCCAATAGTTTCTGCCCCATCTCTTTGTTGCCAAAGGTAAAGTTAAGGATGTCTGATAAAGAGTGATCTTCATTTGCTATCATCCAAACCCAGCCATTTTAGGTACACTGTGATATCTCAGCCATTCTTAAATAATAATTATTGTTTTAGTAATAATAATAATAATAATAATCTTTATTCGGCATATAAGAATATGACCATAAAAGAAATATCTTAAACTATGCATACATCAGGCAAAGGCAGTTTTCATAAAAGCAGGCGCATACACATTAAAACCAAGTTTATATACTGTCATAGTCCCCCACTGTCGCTTAATTTTAAAGTACATCCAACAAATTTCAATACAGGTTAAAAAGTATAAAAACAATAAAATACTCGATTAGTACTTTTATAGCAGCAAACCTTAGTGCAAAAATAGCAAGAATTCTTATGGGCTTCAAACACCCCTCGTGGTTCTTAACTTTAAAGCGGATCTTAAAAAATTGGAAACACAAAAGAGTGTGAAAACATCTGATGACAATTTTAAAAACAGTAAGGCAACAAGTGCCTGTTTAAATCTAAGCTTTCTTAAAAGGCCCTTCAGGAACATTCTTCTGGGATATGCATAGTGCAAACAGAGGAGGACAAAATGTAAGGTATCCTGTGGAGACCTATTGTCGCAGCCACAGAGTCCTCTATGTTCTGTGTGCACAGTAAAGTAAGAGGGTACAGCCATTACATGATGAAATAAATCTAGTCTAAAACGTGTAATTAAAAATCTGTCATGTGCACTAGTTATGAGAGATAAATATGGTTCCATGCCCTGCTTTGACTTAACTAAAATGTGTTCTCTCACCGTGGGCTTATAAAGTTCACTATCCTCGCGCTGCGTCTTGACATACTTAAAAAACAGGTCTTTAATATGTGCCTTTTCCTGAGTTCCCATCTTATCAGGGTTAGTGAACAGGTCTATGCCCTAGATTGGAGAGGGTATCCTTTACATATTTTGACCACGGGATCTTAAGCGTATGATCAAGGGAGAGACAGTCTTGGATTACCAGCCTATTAAAACCTGCCTCTTCATTTGCCCAGATCTTCGCCCAACACAATAGGGGTTTAACAGCCACCATGTCAGAAATGTATTTAGACCCCAGTTCTTCGTGAACAATGTACGCAGGGGTGCTGTGAGGGACTTTCAGCAAACGCCTAAAATATTTATTCTCTTCAAATTGTAATTCGTTAACCACCTTGAATCCCCAAACCTCACTACCATATAAAACTTTAGAGCAACAGATGGAATTGTATAACTTTAAAATCGTCCCTGGTGACCAAAGGCCTAATCTATGAGCAAAATTAGCGATTGCTCCTGTGGACCATATCAGAGCGAGGCACTTCTCATCTAATAAGTGTTTAAAATTCAGTTTTCCATCAAATAAAATGCCCAATTATGAGAAGGCCAGTACTTTCCCTAAGGTGTGTGTGCCTATTGTGTAATTGTGAGGCTTCCTGGACTTCTTCCCAATTTCCATTATATATGATTTAGCTAGATTAGGAGACAGATCCAACTTATTCATGCAGGTCACAAAACCGTCTATTAAAAGCTGCAAGCCTTTTGGAGTGCGAGCGAGGAGTACCGCATCGTCTGCATAAAGCAGAACAGGGACCGCTCTTGTACCTATCCTCGGGGTGTCTGCTTGTATGGCCATCAGGGCAGAGTCAAGGCCGTTGATATATAATGTAAACAAAAACAGTGCTAATATACAGCCTGGTCTTACCCCACTAGAACAGTTAAAATGGTCCGTGGTCTTCCCCTCCTGTGTATATCTGACTACTGCCGTGGTATTCGAGTGTAGGGCCATTAGAGTGTTAATTATTGCTGGATCCACACTGAGCCCTCTCATGAGTGTCCATAGTTTGCAGAGGTTCACTCAGTCAAAGGCCGCAGGAAGATCCATAAACGCTAAATACAACGTCCCTGGTTTGGCTAATGTGTATTTATCAGTGATAAGATAAAGATTGAGGCATTGGTCTGTAGTAGATTTACCATGTCGGAACCCATATTGGACATCCGTTATAATTTGGTTGACCTCTGCCCATTCCGACAGCCCGTTTAAAATCACCCGACTCAAACCTTCACTGACACATCAATAAGAGATATGGGGCGATAACAATGTGGGCTGTCCCTGTCTCCTTTCTTGAAAATGGGAACAATAGTGGCAGTGGACCATGATGCTGGCAATATTGTTTTAGTAGAAATCTGGTTTTGTCAGTACACATCAATTGGACCACCAGTGATATGCTTTTTTCTAATGCATGAATCTTGTGTATGGAGGGCATGGGATGGTGCGTAGGAGCAAAGATACCTTCCGATGAAGCTCCTGGAAGCTACAGTCCGACCTCCCACCTCCAAGCACGTCATACAGGTACACAGTGATCATTAGGGGATGTGGTAAGGCAATAGGCTTACCACAACAAATAAAGAGAGGAATGGGCCATGGAGGATGATGCAATACTCACCATGAGGAGGTGTTGTAGAGGAAGGCCCATGGCTGTAGAGAACAGTGTAGGGTGAGCCACAGTGGTGTGATACAGTAAAGGAGGCCTGCACATTACCTGTCCAGAGATTTGACAGAGAATACAGCAGCAGAGAGGGGGTGTGACAGTGTTGGCGAGCATCACCTTATCAAATGTATTCTCCAAAGCACACCAACTACTGGACCAAGAGTGGTGTAGTCCCTAATGGACTTTTCTGCTCCCTGCTGGACCCATCTCTTTTAACAACATTTTAAGTGGCAATCCATTAATCGGTAAGCATTTCTGATGAAGGACGACAGACATGACTAACATTTAAAGATTTACTTACAATAAGTCAAGTTACAGAAATGCATAAGCAAGGCTGTAAATTCATATGGTTAGTTTACAAACAGATCAACAATTAGAAATCAAAAGAGTTCAAGAGCTCCAACAAACCGGCATAGATTTGCCTGCAAAGGGTGGGAAAGGGTATTCCTCCCAAATTGGAGAATTACCCTCTTTTATAGGACTTTTGACAAAGAGTTGCATGCATTCACTACATGGGTACATGGTTCACAGGTTTTCGACCAATGAGAAAAACGCTGAAAGATACATTTACTACTGAATACAGTCATTGATTCTCTCACCATACCATTACTTTGGGCTTAGGTGCTCACATGAAATATGATTTGGTTGAATTATATGTAAGGCTCCCTGTTTACCGATTTTACTGATTTTTACAGATAAATACAGACAGAAAACATTTATTTACCAGTCTATATTTATTTTTAAATGTGGATAAAACGGAAATACTGTCTGCCATGACTGCCAGCCAATGGCTGTGTGGATTGATAGGTAAGGGGGCTAAAAAAGGAAGGGATTTTAGTAAAGAGGCTTTAACAGATGTAGATATGCACAAGGTTGATACTGAAATTTGCATATTTTCTTATAAGTGCATTGATTTATCCTTTGCAGGTGTTTACAACATTGAAACCTAGTAGGCATTAAAGCATGAGTGCATATTTATCGGTTAAATAAATGTGGAAATATACTAATTTCAGCTTCATTTTTCCGCAAAACCCAAAATAAATATGGGTAAATACAGATGGAAATGTAAAAAAAAAAAATACCATAAAACAGGGAGCCCTAATTATATGTTATCTGTCTGAGACCAACAGGTTTGAGGTTTAAAAAGTATATTCTTGTCCCTTGCAGTTGGGAAAGTCTCCGTTTTTTATAGCAAGTCTAAATGATTCTTATTCACACAGTATATAAACAGTAGAAATGAGCATGTGGTGTATTGTGCATTGGCGGCTGGTGACATTTGACAGTGGTAAGGCATAAAAGTTAGGGCTCAGTTTTAAGTAGTGACCAACCATTGCATTTTCGTTTACTTTCACCTTCTCATAATTTTGAAAATTCTGTACTCCCATGATGTGGGCCCCACCACATCCATTTTGCAGAGAATCACAATTGTAAATGAAATACGTGACCACTGTCCTGTGCGCTCTGCAGAGAGTCGAATGATTGGATGGCCATGTATTATGAACACCTTTTTGACCCACCGACAGACCCTGTGAGAAACCCACAGAGACTTCAAACCCCACCACTTTCAAGTGTCACCAGCCACCACTGCTCAGTGCAGCCTCCTCTCTACGTTGAGATCCCTGTCGGCCAGCTGAGCTTACAGCAGTGAGGGGCCCACCTTGCCCAGCTCCTCAGGCAGCCCAGAAAGCATGGTGCTGAGTGGCCGCAGCAGCATCTGAGGCAGCTTTATAACGTTCTACCCCTTCTCCATAAGCAAACCCACACCCCAGTGGTGCAGGCCCTGGTTTTATCTGGACTGGATGACTGAGTGCATTATATCACGGCCTACCCCACAAGACTGTCCAGACTACAATGGGCTCAGAACTGGGTGACACAGTTGTTGACGAGGAGAAGGAAATTCGACTCAGCATCCGCTGCCCTGAGGGGGCTGTCCTGGTCCTGGCTCCCAATGACGCTAAAAATCCTGCTAAACTGGCTGTCCCACTCACACTCTAATACAAAGCTGGCCTGATGAGTTTCACTGAAGAAACTAAAGGTGTGCATTCATCACAAAGCGCTAAGACCCGAGTCCCTGTGCTTCATTGCGCAACAAAGACTCAAGGCCAGGAGGAAGGGGGCCATCAATCTCTTTCCTGGTTTTGAAGGTGTGGCATTTCTCATCTATCAGATTAAGATTGGAACCGAACCACTGAATATGTCCCAAAGGCCTGAAAAACATGTCTCTTCAATTAGCTCTAATTTGTCCTGCAGTTTTCTGATGTAGTGCCATGACACCCAGCTGGGCATTCGTTGCTCTTTGGTGTTCCTGGTTCAGTGGTGTGAGTAGATTGAAAGAAACTAATGGAGAATAGGCCTTCTGAGATGATTTAGAGGAACATGGCTTGTTCACAGTGAAGTCACAGGTACTTCCTTTCATCAGCTGCATGCTCAGTACATTTTACCTGACTGCTGTTTACTGGCAAATAAGACTCTCTGAGAATCCCAAACCAAAAACAGCATTTTCAACCCCTAGTGGACATTATCAATTTATTGTGATACATTTTGGCTTGAAGAATTATGGTGAGTCAGGGAGAGTAGCACTGGATGACAAGACATGCCATATGGCAGTACCAGAGATTGGCACTTATGATAGGCTCAGGACCAGGGCATTGCCCAATATTACAAGGTAGGCTTGGCACTGGGACAGTAATAACCATCTTTGGGTGAAGCAAGGGTAGAGTCCAACGTAAGAAGTAAATGTAGACACCTACTTTTCTTACTCTATACACTCTACATTCCCTGTGACCACAATACTGTGTTGGGGACTTTTTGTTAGACCTGACAGCCTTAGGGTGGTCTTCCCCTCAACTTTTTGCCCACCTCCTCCACTTTCCTGACCTTGTATTTGCTGCCTTTAGGACTCTGTGCACTTTAAAACTGCTAAAGTGCGTGTGCTCTCCCCCCTAAACATGGTAATATTGGCTCATCCCCAATTCGCATATTTAATTTACTTATAAGACCCTAGTAAAGTGCACTACATGTGCCCAGGGCCTATAAATTAAATGCTTTTACTGGACCTGCAGCACTCTTTGTGCCACCCCAATAAGTAGCCCTCCAACCATGGCTCACTCCTGCAATTGCAGAGCCTCTATGCGCAGTTTACACTGCCATTTCGACCAGGCCTCTTGCCAGGTCTAAATCTTCTGTTTTTCTACATGTCACCCCTAGGGTAGGCCGGGACAACCCAGAGGGCAGTGTGCAATGTACCTAAGAGGTAGGACATTTACTTTTAGGTTTTACATGTCCTGGCAGTGAAAAACTCTCAGATTCGTTTTTCACTACTGCAAGGCAAACATCCCCCACTGGATATCATTGTGATTACCTTTATACTATAAGTATAATTCCCAATTGCGGAGAGATAGACTTTTCAAGTTTGGTGTCTCTGGACTCACAATTTAAAATCACAACTTATGTTGAAGTTAGAATTGAAATTGCAAGTCTGAAAATGTCACTTTTAGAAAGTGTGTAAACCAAAGCAAGAATCTAGCTGCCTGTTTTCAATTGAGAGTAACTCAAAGAAAGATAGGGCTCAGTAACTCAATTTTCTAGGCCCTTGTATTTATTCTCATTATTTTCCTAATTCTTTTCAACATGTACTATAGCTTTTGGCATGTCCTAAAAGAATGTTGGCATTTTCTTACTTTAGCCCTTTGGCACCTGCGGTCCGTCTCTGATGCACTTCTCAGGGGGTGACAGCTGGGCTTTGTGTATTCCCCCTAGACAGCCACATACAATGGGAGATTAGGTGTGACTTAATGGCCATCCTGGGAGGAGGGGAGAGAAGAGCTGGGTACAGTCTAACATTTACACCAGAATAGGCTGTGTCCTGTCCCGACACAAAGGGCTGCATACCCCCATGTACTGACTCTGGAGCCAGAGCAGGAAGGGAGGACCTCTGTGTAATTAAAAGACCTGTTTTTGAAGTCTCCCCCACTTCAAAGGCACAACTGGATAAAGGGACTGGACCTCTGACACCACCACTCAATTGCACTTCTGGACCCGCGAAGACTGCCAGAAAGAAGGACAGCTATGCTGCTGAAGCGCTGCCACTCTGCCGGACAGCTGCTTTGCTGGACTCCTGACGTGCTGTGCTGCTCTAGTACCTGCTGTTCTCCTGCCTGGGTGAGAAGGATTTGACCTGCATCACTTGAATCCAGAGTGACTCCAATGGCTTGCTGGCTTGCCCCCTGATCTGAAGTCCCAGGGACAGAAAAGACTTCTGAATCTTCTGTTGCTGCACCTGGACTCTTCCTTCTGTGAGTTTGCCCTGCCAAGTGGTGCCATCCGAGTCCTGGAATCTTGGAAGTGAGGCCTAAGGTGCTTGCTCCAGCAAAAGCCATGCATCCTCTGTGGAACGGGCACATCGGCGCTGTTGTGTCGATTGGATCCGGCGCATCGCCCCTTCTGTGCGACCAGAACCGGCGCATTGCATCTGCTGTGTGAATCGACCTGACGCATCACCTTTGGAAAAAGCACTGTGTGATGCTCTCCTCTAGGGTTTTGCATCTCCGTTGACAGCAGCCTCGATGCAGATGCTGAGACCAGCCCATCGCCCCCACTGCGAGGATCAACACAGACATATCGCTTGACATTGACGCATCGCTTCAGCTACATAACTCATCCCCCTTGTCGACAGGATCTTTGACGTCAACGCAGTCGAAACCAAGGTACTTTTGCTCAGGGGGCCCAATTTGGTTCCTGTAGCCGGCCCGCACTTCAACCCGTTGGCCTGACCTTTTGACTTTGCCCCTGTCCCTCACGACCAGATATCCCTTGGTGCTATTTTCACTTTATTTCTTAATATCTCAAGTTCTACTTATTGGACTTTTGTTGTTTTGTTCTTGTTTTATTAAATTAAGCTCCATTTTTTAACCTTGTGAAGAATTTTTTGTGTGGTGTTTTAACTGTTTTACCATTTGAAGTGCTGCACAAATACTTTACACATTGCCTCTAAGTTAAGCCTGACTGCTCTGTGCCAAGCTACCAGAGGGTGAGCACAGGTTCCTTTAGGATTTTCATGCTTCTTACCCTGACTAGGATTTTGGTTGCTGCCTGACTTAGGCTCATAACCTAGTCAACCAACAACCCAATTTTTAAAATTTGCATATTGCATAGATATGTATTACAGATCCACCAGTACTAGGAAAGATATTCGAGCAGACAAGTGCCCAAACATCACAGCCATTGTAATGAAGTGAACTAACATGCAGGGGGAAACAGGGAAAAGAAGACTAATCACCTGTTCTGTGAACTAATTGTCCAAATACTTATTACGGATGACTAGTGCTGCACTTCTACCATCTATTCCACGTCACACTGTGGGTGTTGTCTTTAGCTCCAGATAAATTTGTGATACATGTGAAAACTAAAACCAGCAAGACAGCTTCTCTTTTCTGAGCCTATTGCAAACAAAATGAAATCAAAGAAACAGAGTGGAGACATGGCCAGCAATCATCTATAAGGGACATCAGTCTAGACACACTTGTATTTATTTATTTATTTACTATTTGTAAAGCGCCTGGCTACACCCAACAGTGTATCCCCACACTAGGATTCTAACCCCCAATGAAGAAGAAATGGGAAAGGGGAAAAGGGAAAAGGGAAAAGGGAACTATGCCTGAGCTGAAAAGAGCAGGAGCACTAAGGAGGAAAACTAAACTATTTATGTAAGAAACAGCCAGGTTTTTAATCCCTTGTCGAAAGTTCTACCGTTGGTTCTGATCTCAGATTCAGCGGTATGGTATTTTCATCTTTTGGCTGCAAGATAACTGAAGGACTGGGCTCCCATCCTGGCCCTTTGCACTCTTGGTACATTGACCAGGTGAGCCCCTACAGATCTTAGATTACGTGAAGGCAAGTAGGTTGCTATCAGAGATCGCAGGTAGCTCAGGCCTTTGTTCCACAAAATTCTGTGGCAATAGCACATGGCCTTATAGGTAATACTCTTCTCCAATGGCAACCAGTGAAGAGCCGTCAGAGCTTTTGAGGTGGATGCTCTTCTCGGGAGATTAAGGACCAAACTCGCAGCAGCATTTTGAATGCATTGGAGATTCGTTAGACTTCCTTTAGTGGCTCCTACGTAGAGGATGTTACCATAATCTATTTGAGATGTGACCAGAGCATGAACAACTTTTTTTCTGGCCGCTAAAGGTAGTAGGTCCAAGAGTTTCCTTCGGACTTTGAGGGTCCTGAAACCCTTGCCCTCTACCTTACTAATTTGACTCTCAAACAAGAGTTTGGAATCAAACCACACCCCTACATTTTTAGTTTCTGCTTTTGGGATGGGGCTTGACCCAGGGCCTCAAGCCACCAGGCTGATGACGATATAGAAGGCGTCTTCCCAACTATAATTACCTCTGTTTTATTGCAGTTAAGTTTTAGGCAATTGTTGGTCATCCAGGAAGCTAGCTCTTTTAGACATAGAGAAAATTGAGATGCAGCTAGCTCTTTTAGACATAGAGAAAATTGAGATGCAGCCGCCTCAGTGTCCTGAGATATAGTTATTATGAGCTGCCTATCATCTGCATATGATACAATTGTTACATTGTGTTTTTCCATAATTTCTGGAAGGGGACCAATATAAAGATTAAATAGAGTAGGGCTCAATATATGGCCCTGTTGGACCCCTTGTGTGAGAAGGATATTGTCTGACATATGTGGGTGCTTGGCAACTTGAAAGCTCCACATTAGAAGGAAAGAGGTCATCCAATGTAAAGCTGTACCCCTAACCTGCATCGACTTAACCTCTGCAGAAGTAGGTTATGTGATACGGTGTCAAGAGCTGTGCTTAGGTCGAGTAGCACCAGAGCGGCTGTTTTTCCTTCATCCGTACACCTTCTCAAAGTTTCAGTTGCAAGAAGTAGGGCTGACTCCGTAGAGTAGGAGGCCCTGAAACCTGATTGAGTGGGGGTGATTTGTAAGTTGGTTGTTCACAACTTTCTCCGTAATTTTGGTGAAGAATGGTAGAAGAGAAATGGGACGTAGGTTCTCTAGTTGCATAGGATCAGCAGAAGTTTTTTTCTGCAGAGGAAGTACTATCGCTTGCTTCCATTTTTGTGCCTGACTTCCGTCTCTCTGTGAGGTTGATCAAGACACTTGCCTGCTTTCTGTCTCTGCTGGTCCAGCGATTGACATTCTTCCTAAACTGCCAGCAGTAGGGAGAGAGGTGCGATATCATAGCGGCGAAAAGAGTAGAAAATCCTATGCAATATACGAAGGAACTAAAGCAACAGGAATCTAATAAACATGGGGATACGTCGAAAGTTGTGAATGCGGTAAAGAAGTTCAAAAAACTGGAAGTAAAGTCTACAAACTCATGAGATATTGAGATGAGGGTTCAGACAAAGCAAGGACTTAAAGATTGAAAACAATAACAAGTAAATGTTATCGATGTGGTAATGAGAAACATGTTGCATAATTTACAAATTGCCTGGCTACTACTGTTAGGTGTTGTAAGTGTAGACAAATAGGTAATTTTGCTTACGTGTGTAAGGAACGAGAGTGGAGGGGTAGAGTGAAAGTTGTGTGTGAGTGTAATGAGTCAGATAGTGACAATGATGAGGCGTTGGTGGTTCAGGAGGTGGAAGTGGCCCTTTAGATGGAATCTTACCATCCGCCTAAGTGTGAAGTGGTTATCAACAACAGGGGCAACCCTGAAAACCAAAAAATCAAAAACCTAAAGAAAACATTATAATATGAAAAATATGGAAAATTATACCAATAAAGACACAGAAAAGGAAAAAGAAGAAAAAAGAGAAAACCCATGTTTAAATATATACAATTCATAGAAAAAGTTTTATTAACAATGATAAATAATTCAATCTTAAAGCATATAAGACAAAAGGCGCTCAACACATACACAAACAAAGATCTATAAACAGTGCAATGTGTAAACAGACAAGTGGCTGAGGAAAAAAGGTTTACAAAAATCAGAAGTTCAGGACAAAACTGAAACAACACAAAGCAAACAATGCGCCCTCTTCAATTTCGGCCACATATGTGCGTCGACGGCGTTTCGACCATGGTGAAACTAAATGGTCATCATCAGGACAAACGGTAATTATATGAGCGTCCATACCAGTTTCAATAAAACATCTAAAAACAAAAATATATAAACATGGGTATCATACATTTAAGGGTTACATTACAGTAAAAAATGAGAGACAAAATCCCTCTCTATTTAGAAAAAGGAGAGAAGAAACAAAAGATAATGCACCTGGAAATTACTACCACCACCAAGAGGAAGGGGAGAAAAGACCCTTAAACCATCTTCAGAACCTATTTGTGTGAAAAGAATAGATTAATGTGCCAAAATGTCCCATAACTCCAAAACAAATGAGATGTATTAGTCGATTCACTTATTGTAAAAGTCGACCCAACCGAAGGAGCAATGATCGTATGGAGTCCGCCCGGAAAATGACTCGGTAGAATGAAGCTATGAAACCAAAAAAGGAGTGAACAACTATTAGTGGCCCTATCCACCTATGCAAAGGGACAGAGAAGGCAAGAGTGTCACATGCCATACTCACATCAAAAGGAAATGCTGAATTACAATCGCAGGAGCTTATGCATAAATTCAAAGCCTCCAAGATTATGTGAAATAATGGAACAGCCTATTCCTTCAAAATCATTTTAAGACTGAAAGGGATGAAAGAAATTAGATAAATAAGTATAACACCTTGCAGATGTAGATGATACAATACAAAAATCCATTCCAATACTAAGCATCTTATACGTACAGCCAAATTAATTGGCAGAAGGCTTAAACATCAGTGCTAGTAGATCACATAATTACAGGCGTTTATTCATGAGTAAACTAAAAAAAGAAGGGGGAAAAAATAAAAAATAAAAATGCATTTAATTTTTTATTCATTAATTAGAAAAATCAGTAAGTTATCCAAAGTCTCAGGATGTTACCTGTCAGTCGCCTTTAATAAATTGGCACCAACATATGGGTCACTGGCTTAGTCCCAAGGGTTCTGAAATGGAACCAAAGATGATATTCAAGCTTTTAACTACATTGAAAAAGTCAAAAGTCAAATTCCTGAGTTTAAGCTGAACAATATTCAATGTGCAAACAATACAGCTGTAATCAAAAGAATGAAACATGGATAGAGGATAAGCACTCAGGGGTCTATTACCATGGCGGGCGGATTGCCACCGCCGGGCCGGCGGTGGCGATCCGCCCGCCAAATGTCCCTGGTTCTCCCCCGCCATATTAGTATGGCGGGGGCACCGCGGCGGACGGGAAGACCGCCCACCGCTTTTCCGCTGGTCAAATTGTCGACCGGGTGGAAAAGGGACACAATATGGTGGCGGTGTCTGCAAGGCACCGCCATTCATATTATGATGTGAGCGGAGAGTGGCCTTTCCATGGCGGCGGTGCCGCCATGGAAAGGCATGCGGTCCTCGATGTTGGGGGGGTGAGGGGTGCACATGGGGGGTACCTATGGTACTCCCCCATTGCAATGCACTATGTGGCAGGCACCACTTGGTGCCTGCCATGTTGTGCATGGCAATGCTGTGCACAATCCTTTTACATTGCGGGCGGGGCTGCAGCCAGCAGATCCACCCACAATGTAAAAGGCCCAGGATGTGCCCGCCAGTGTGGCGGGTGCATCATAATTTGCATTTCGGGACCGCCGCAACATCGGCGGTCAGTCCTGTGCTCCGTTGCCGCCATCGTAATGGACCCTTCAATTTGCTAAACCTCTCAAATAAAAGTGTGAAAGACCTTAATAAATATAGATTCACAAGCGGTATACAAACAATGTTGCTGTAACCCAAGGAATGAGAAATTAATTAGAGATAAGCTCATTAAATGCTAACCGTGTCAGATAAAATTAAGACAGCAACAGCTAACACAAGGTAAGTGCCTCAGTTCAATGTCAATCAAATGTTGTCGTAAAGTAGGGGAATCTAGCTATCGATCTTGTATTACTATTAAAAATTGGCCCTAAAAACAACACTAGTGATTACTATATGCACCGTGTATGCGCCCATGCAATTTAGAGCAGAAAAGCGCAGTACCATTATGCCATACTGTACTTGGAATGAAGGCTGTGATCCCTGCAAGGAGACAGGCTCATATGCATATCATCCTGAAGAAAAAGCCTTGCAACCAAGGCAGGCTATGCCTATTACAAAGTCTCAGTAACAGAGCTTGGAGCTATAATTCCAAGAATTAAGGGGGAAACCGCCAAGCTTCTTACCTGTAGCACGCTGTCCACACGAATAACTCCCGTAAGGGTATTCGAGCCCAGAACCCGAGATATTAAATAACACGCCCATGCGCGAGGTCACTTCCTGAAAAGCTTATACAGAAGTGAAGAAGGACTTACACCGCCCTAGGACAGTGTCGGCCATCTTTAAACGGGTCAATGATACTCCAAAAACTAAACAAACTCAAAGATTAGAACTACTTGTGTCTATGGGTTCCCACGCAAATGAATCACTTTCTGTTGTCAGATCAAAAAACGGCGCAAGAGCATTTCAATAGAGAGTATTTCTTGGTAAGAAAGAACTTACACCACTCTGCGCGAGGTCACTTCCTGTACAGCTTATACAGAAGTAAAGAAGGACTTACACCACCTTAAGCCAGTGTCGGCCATCTTTAAACGAGTCAGTGATACTACTAAACTAAAGGAACTCAAAGGATAGAACTGCTTGTGTCTATGGGAATCACTTCCTGTCGTCAGATCAAGAAACCGGTGCAAGAGCATATCATTAGAGAATATTTCCCAATAAGAGAGAAAGTACGCCACTCTGGAAACAATGGCGGTCTTCTTAAAGTATGCAATTATACATAATCGGGTGCATAGTTCACTATTACTAAAATATGACTTTAAATACCAAAGATTCAATTGCATATTGAATGCAACATGGATGTATATTCATGCTACTGCATAATGTATATCAATCGCCAAAGGGATAGCCAACTCGCATGTAATTCTGAAACCTCCAGAACTTCAAAAAAGAAAAAATAATAGAGAAGAAAAAAATAAACAAAAAGGAATAAGGAAAATGAAGAAGAATAAATCTTTTTTTTGGAAACTCAATGCTGTATATATCCACCCGAGAATGGTATGAAGGTCACACCATATACAGTTGTATGTATAAGAGAATTCCGATCAATATAAATTCAATATAATATATACACATAACATCACAATAGTTCATTGTGTCTAATATACAGCATGTACATTTACATAGAAAGCATTTTCATCATAAGGGGGCTGCAACCATCTCATGCAATGAGCCCTGTGGAAGTCATACAGAAGTGGGTAATGCTTAATGAAGAGCAGTTACAGTATAAAAAGGGAGATGCAAAGCATTTACATTTACAGTCGAAGTGAGATATAAACGTTTCATGCATTACACCAAAATCAGAACATACAGAAATGGGTAATACAAGAAATATAGCCCTCACAGTCGAAGAGAGAAACAGACATTTCATGTATTACACCAAAATCATAACATGCAAAAATAGGCAATGAAAGAAATATAGCCCTCAGACCATAACCAACATAACTGTTAGATTAAAAACTCTACACTTTCAAACAAATACTAGTGCATTGCACTCCTCCAGAGTATTCAAACCATTGTTGGTACTATCACACCGGAGGATCCAATGGCATTCAGTTTTATTCAGTATACCAGCAATGCTACCACCCCTGGGTGGTTTCTTTATCACTTCAATGACCTGCCAGCGCAGGTAAGAAGGAGCATGGTTATTTGCCAAAAAATAGAGTACTAGGGGGGCATGTTCAATTTTGCATCGAATCCGGCTCTTGTGTTGGGCCAAACGGTCCTTTATTCGCTGGGTGGTTTGTCCCACATAAATGAGATCACATGGGCACCAGATGGCATACACCACATTCTGTGAATTACAATTCGTATGTTCACGAAGGTCGTAACAGATGGTACCATGAATAAATTGCTTTGGATTGAGACTGGAGTCACACATCACACAAGTGCCACACCTATCGTGGCCCACAATCTTATTCAGACCCCAGAGAGTGGTTAAATCAAGGGGTTCAGTGCTCCGTAAAGCAGCCCGGACTAAATAGTCACCTATGTTTCTTCCTCTTTTACAGGAAAATAAAGGTGGTTCCTTTGTGATGCCCGTCGAAACAATGAGAGGCCAGTGCTTTTTAATAATGGAGGAAATCTTGTTGCTTTGTGTGCCAAAAGCCGTAACACAGGGTATACGATTCATTGTCTTTGGTGGTTTCGGAGAGAGCAAAGATTTGCGATGGTTATACCACACTCTCTTCAGAGATCTTTTTTATAAGTTTCTTTGGATAACCACGATGTGTCAATTTTTTTGCAAGGATTTCTGCTTCCCGAAAGTAATCTTCCTTAAAGTGACAGTTTCTGCGAACGCGCAGAAACTTCCCAAAGGGGAGGCCATCCTTCAAGCCCCTAGGATGATGGCTAGTATATTCCAACAGTGTGTTGCGAGCAGTTGGCTTTGTAAACAGTTTGGTTGCCAGTTTCCCATCATATGGGACAATAGTTAAATCAAGAAAATCAACTCCTTCATTGCTACAGTGAGATGTCAATTTTAGATCAGGAGATCTTGAATTGAGCCAGTTTAAGAAGGAAGTTAAGTCCAAAGAATTACCAGTCCAAACGAAAAAAATATCGTCAATATAACGTCGCCAATGACGTACGATATCAAAGTAAGGGTTGTTATCAGAATCATAACTGAAGGTGCGTTCGAAATCATCAACATATAGAATTGCAAAATTGGGGGCATAAGAAGCCCCTATTGAAGTGCCCTTAATCTGCAAATAATGATTTCCATCAAACAAAAAATATTTACGAGTCAGGGAGATGGTTAACAATTCAACAATAAAATCAGTCAGAACCACAACTGGACCAGGTCTTGTGTCAAGGGCTCTTCTGATTACTTCAATGTCATCAATTTGCGGAATATTAGTGTATAAGGACTCGATGTCCAAACACACTAAAAGTTCCATTTCGGGGTTGAATTGCATCAGTTCAAGTTGAGAAATAATATCTCCACTGTCCCTCACATAACTTCTGATACTGATAGCCAAATCTTTTATAAATACGTCAATGTACTTACAGAGTGGCTCCAGGACCGACCCACAGCCAGAAACAATGGGTCGGCCAGGAGGATTACTCAAATCCTTGTGCACCTTAGGAAGTGTATAAAGGACAGGGGTCCTTGGAAATTTTGATTTTAAGAATTCATACTCTTTGTTGCTTAGAAAGCCATCTAATTTTGCCTTAGATGTAACAGTTCTGATTAGTTTTTGGATGTCAGAAAGAGGATTTGATCTCAGGGGAGTATAATGGTTCACATTGTCAAGTTGTCGTTTAATCTCAGTCTTATATTGGTCAATGGGTTGGACAACTATTCTGCCGCCCTTATCCGCGGGCTTTATAATAAACTCATGATTCACCTTCAAAGCGCGAAGCGCCTGTCGTTCGGTCAAAGAAATGTTGTAGGGAATATATTCAAACCCTTTGTCCAGAGCCGCAACCTCCTTCAAAACAATAGACTCCAAGGCTAACAATTCGATTGACATCTTATTTGCAGGTGGATTAAAAGTGGAGGGAGGTCTCAATCCAGACGGATTAAAGACTACACTGTTATCACTTTCGAGAAATGAAAGTGATAAGTGATACAAGTTGAGCACTCGTAGTGCCTTTGGACCGCCGCAACCTCCAGGGATCTATGATCCCTGGAGGTGTTATAGCGGTCTTGAGGCCACAATTTGCTTGGTGGTGCATCTGCGGCACCACCAAGCATATTACGAGTTTCTTCTCTGCCACAGCTTTCAGGGCATCTGGGCATACCCTGCCAACATAGGGCTGAAAGGTTTCAGCGCTCCGTCCATCATCTCCTTGTGTTTGCTTTGTTCGCCATCAGTTGATAGGGTATTCCCATATGTAGGTCCCTTGCTCACTTTGCCACTGAATTAAAGCTAGCCTGGCTGATGAGGGGTGTTACCCCAAAACCGGTCCCAGGATGCTTGTTTCCGGTCCAGGGAAGACCTGGCTTGGCAGTTTGGGCTGGACTGTTCCCATGAGGAACAGGGTTAAGACCCCTGACCTTGACTGGTAGGTCGCTCCCCCACCACACAGCTCCGTCTGTGTGCCCTGCTGCTGCCCCTGATTGTGCTCGTTTTTTTCCTTCTGTGCCCCCTTGCTGCCCTGATTGTGCTCGTTTTTTCCTTTCTGTGCCCCCTTGCTGCCCTGATTGTGCTCGTTTTTTCCTTTCTGTGCCCCCTTGCTGCCCTGATTGTGCTCGTTTTTTCCTTTCTGTGCCCCATTGCTGCCCTGATTGTGCTCGTTTTTTTCCTTTCTGTGCCCCCTTGCTTCCCTGATTGTGCTCGTTTTTTCCTTTCTGTGCCCCCTTGCTGCCCTGATTGTGCTTGTTTTTTCCTTTCTGTGCCCCCTTGCTGCCCTGATTGTGCTCGTTTTTTCCTTTCTGTGCCCCCTTGCTGCCCTGATTGTGCTCGTTTTTTCCTTTCTGTGCCCCCTTGCTGCCCTGATTGTGCTCGTTTTTTCCTTTCTGTGCCCCCTTGCTGCCCTGATTGTGCTCGTTTTTTCCTTTCTGTGCCCCCTTGCTGCCCTGATTGTGCTAGTTTTTTTCCTTTCTGTGCCCCCTTGCTGCCCTGATTGTGCTCGTTTTTTCCTTTCCGTGCCTGTTTCCCGCCGCTGCGCCCCTGCGGCCCCGCCCCCTCACTGCCCATTCGCTGCCCCATTCCCTGCTCCTCCCTCCCACCTCCCCATTTATGGCGGCCGCTGGGCGGCCGCGCAGCGGACATGCGCAGTGGGCGCGCCGCTGGCGCGCCGAAGGCAAGCCCGTCTGCGCCCGTCCGCGCCGGGACCGCGCCCAGCGCCAGAACCCCTGGTCCGGGCATCCCCCGCGCCCGCCACATCAACAGACGCCGATACGACGCCAGCACCCTCCACGCACTCAACCCCGGAAAAGATCACGCCTGCTACCGGGCCACCCGAAGCGCACCCAAGGGCCCTTCACCTGCCGGAACTGCAGCTTCGCCAGCACCCGCCCCGCCAAACCACCGCCCACGAAAGAACCCAACTACCTCAGATGCATCCTCCTCAACACCCGCTCCGCCCGCAAACACGCCATCGAACTCTGGGACCTTCTCGACTCAACCTCCCCAGACGTCGCATTCCTGACGGAGACCTGGCTGAATCCCGCTTCAGCCCCTGACATCGCCATTGCCATCCCGGACGGCTACAAGATCACCCGCAGGGACCGCACCAACGGAGTCGGAGGAGGCATCGCCATCGTCCACAGGAACACCCTCAGAGTCTCAACCAACACCGACGACACCCTCAGCACCGCCGAACACATGCACTTCCAGATCCACACCGATCCCAACACCACCCTCAGAGGAACCCTCATCTACAGACCCCCGGACCCCGACCACAGTTCAGCGATTCTATCGCTGACTTCGTCAGCACACACGCCATCGCCTCCACGGACTACATCCTCCTCGGGGACCTGAACTTCCACCTCGAGAACAACAAGGACACCAACTCCACCACCCTGATCGACAACCTCGCCACCCTCGGACTCAGACAGCTCGTGACTACACCCACCCACGCCGCCGGCCACACGCTAGACTCCATCTTTTCCACAAGCCCACACGTCTCCTTCAACCACACCTCCGAACCCCACTGGACTGACCACCACTGCATCCACTTCACCTACAGGAAGCCCACCACGCACCACCGCACCGAACAAATGCCTCGCCGCTGCTGGAGCAGAGTCACCGAAGACCAGCTAACCACAACCCTCGCCCTGAGCCCACCCGCCGAACCCTCCGACCCTGACACCGCCGCCCGCAACCTCAGACAGTGGATCGACGACTGCGCCAACACCCTCGCCCCGCTCAAGAATCCGCCCAACAGCCACACCAGCAAGAAAGCCACCTGGTTCACCGAAGACCTCCAGGCCTCCAAACGAACATGCCGAAAACTGGAGAAGATCTGGCTCCACGAACGGACAGCGGACAGCTACGCCGCCCACAAGAGCGCCACCCGCAGTCACCATCACCTCATCAGATCCGCCAAAAGGGCCTCACTCAAAGACCGCCTAGACAACAACGCACACAACAGCAAAGAGCTCTTCAACATCGTGAAGGAACTCTCCAACCCCAGCTCCAACACCAACGACATCCCGCCATCGCGAGACCTGTGCGACTCACTGGCCACCTTCTTCCACCGCAAAATCGCCGACATCCACGACAGCTTCAACACCACGACCGCCCCGGCAACCACCGAGACCACTGCCCCCACAACCACCAACCGCCTGCTCTCCTGGACCAACATCAACGACGAGGACACCAGCGAGATCATGAACACCATCCACTCCGGCTCACCGCTAGACCCGTGCCCTCACCACGTCTTCAACAAAGCCAGTACAGCCATCGCGCCCCATCTCCGGAAAATAATCAACATCTCCTTCGAGACAGCAACCTTCCCGGAAAGCTGGAAGCACGCCGAGATCACCGCCTTACTCAAGAAACCCAAGGCAGACCCCAAGGACCTCAAGAACTTCCGACCCATCTCTCTGCTCCCGTTCCCCGCGAAGGTCACCGAGAAAATCGTCAACAAACAACTGACCCGCTACCTCGAGGAGAACAACATCCTGGACCCTTCCCAGTCCGGCTTCCGCAGCAACCACAGCACCGAAACTGCCCTCATCGCCGCCACCGATGACATCAGGACCCTGCTAGACAACGGAGAAACAGCAGCCCTCATCCTCCTGGACCTATCAGCCGCCTTCGACACGGTCTGCCACCACACACTACGAACACGAATTCACGACGCCGGGATCCAAGAGAAGGCCCTGGACTGGACCACATCCTTCCTCTCCGGCAGAACACAAAGCGTCCGCCTCGCCCCCTTCCGATCCAAAGCCACCAAGATCATCTGCGGCATACCCCAAGGCTCCTCCCTCAGCCCAACGCTGTTCAACATCTACATGGCACCCCTCGCCCACGTCGCCCGACAGCACAACCTCAACATCATCTCCTACGCCGACGACACCCAGCTGATCCTCTCCCTCACCAAAGACCCTCACACCGCCAAAGCCCACCTCCACGAAGGAATGAAGGCCGTCGCCGAATGGATGAGGACCAGCCGCCTGAAGCTGAACTCGGACAAGACGGAGGTCCTCATCCTTGGTTCCAACCCTTCAGCATGGGACGACTCCTGGTGGCCGACATCACTGGGAACAGCCCCGACACCCACCGACCACGCACGCAACCTAGGGGTCATCCTCGACCCCACCCTCTCCATGACTAAGCAGGTCAACGCCGTTTCCTCATCCTGCTTCAACACCCTCCGAATGCTCCGCAGGATCTTCAAGTGGATCCCCACCGAAACAAGAAAAACAGTCACCCAGGCCCTCGTCACCAGCAGGCTGGACTACGGAAACGCCCTCTACGCAGGAACGACGGCTAAGCTCCTGAGACGGCTGCAACGCATCCAGAACGCCTCTGCACGTCTTATCCTCGACATCCCCTGACGCAGCCACATCACACCCCACCTGAGAGACCTGCACTGGCTCCCTGTCAACAAGAGGATAACCTTCAAGCTTCTCACCCACGCACACAAAGCACTCCACAACTCCGGACCAGCCTACCTCAACAGACGACTCAGCTTCTACACCCCGACCCGCCAGCTCCGCTCCACCAGCCTCGCCCTCGCCACAGTCCCCCGCATCCGGAAAACGACCGCCGGCGGCAGATCCTTCTCCCACCTCGCCGCCAAGACCTGGAACACCCTCCCCACCAACCTTCGGCAGACCCAAGACCTACTGGCCTTCAGAAGACTCCTCAAGACCTGGCTCTTCGATCAGTAGCAGCACCACCCCCCTCTTCCCCCAGCGCCTTGAGACCCTCGCGGGTATGTAGTGCGCTTTATAAGTGACATGATTGATTGATTGATTGATTTGCATATGGCTGGGTCTGAACTGGGGTGGCGAAGTGAGCTAAAGAATGATGATGGGTTCAACCCAGCTCTATGACTGGGGGTGAGTGTCTGAAAAGTTTCAGAGCTTTGTCCATCATCTCCTTGTGTTTGAATAGGAAATGCAACATGGGATGCATGATGGTAATGATATTGTTGTTGCTTTATTTTATTTAATTTATTTATTTAGAAGGTTTTATATAGCGCGGACAAGACCCTTGCGGGTATCAGAGCGCTTTACAACAAATAAGTGAAAGAACAAGAGGGAATAGACAGAGGGAAATAGGTATATACATATAAAAATAAATTGCTTATAATAAGTCAAAACAAACGGTAATAGAACCAGCATAGCACCTATCTAAAGTCCTGCATCAAATAGATCAAGTGAATTTTGTCAGGAGAATCGATTTAACTTCCTTTTTAAATGATGCCGCGTGAGGGTTCTGTCTTGTATTTGGGGGTAAGGCATTCCAAATCCTAGGGGCCATTCCTGAGAATGAACGGTTATAAGTTTTCTTTTTTATGAAACGTTGTGGTTTCAACAGAAGGTTATATGAGCTCCTGTTAGTTCTGTTGCCGCCCGATGGAACTAGTTTCTCAGCAAGGTAACGTGGTGTTTTGTGATGCAGTGCCTTGTGTGTCATACAGGCGATTTTCAAATGGATTCTGGCCTCAAAGGGTAGCCAGTTAAGGGCACGCAAATCCGGGGAGATGTGACAATTTCTTTTGGAGCCTGTGATTAGCCTGGCGGCTGCGTTGATTGATGCTCTTAGTGGGGCTGTCATTGCTCTGGGGAGGCCGCAGAGAGCGACACTCCCATATTCCACTCTGGGGATTACTAGCGTTTGGACTGCTTGTTTAAAGTCATTTGCGGGTATGAAGGGTTTCAGTCTTCTTAGGGTGTTCATTTGAAATGTTGCTCCTTTTGCTGCTGCACTGATGTGCTTCTGCATATTTAGCTTATTGTCCAGAGTTATACCTAGCGATTTGGCAGAATCGATCATGAGCGGTTGGCCGTCTAGTGCTGTTAGGTGCTTCATCCATTCCATGATGGTGGTTGTTTGGTTGGGGGGCGCTATTAGGAGGAATTCAGTTTTTAGGGTGTTTAATTTTAAATGGTTGTTTGCCAGCCAGGTCTGCGTTTTTTGTAGCGTCGAGTTAAGGGACTTGATGTCCTCAAGTGAATGTACCTTAATGTAGAGTTGTGTGTCGTCTGCGTACATGTGATATTGGACCTTTGCAGAGTTGAGAAGTTCTGTGAGTGGCTCCATGAACAAATTGAATAGTTTAGGGGAGAGGGAGGAACCTTGGGGTACTCCTAAAGTGACAGGAGTAGGTTTGGATAAAGATTGATTGGTCTTGAAACTTTGTGTTCTGTTTTGAAGGAAGGAAGTGAACCAGTTGAGAACCGTTCCCGATAGCCCCATTCTATGTTTCAGGAGGTCTAATAGACTGTCATGTTTGACGGTGTCGAAGGCGGAAGATAGGTCCAGTAGGATTAGTAAACATGCTTTGTTTTGGTCCAGTATTTTTAAGGCATCATCTATTATGTGGGTCATGGCGGATTCGGTGCTGTGCCCTGATCGAAAGCCAGATTGGAATTTGTCGAGCAGATTGAAGTGATCAATGTGGTGGGTAAGTTGCGTGTGAACACATTTTTCTAGTAGTTTGGCCAGGGTGGGGATGTTGGATATGGGGCGATAGTTATTTAGGTCAGCTGGGTCAGCTGATGATTTCTTTAAAATGGGGGAGACCTGACCAGCTTTGAGGATATCTGGGATGGATCCTTGAAGCAGAGAGCTGTTTATAATCCTGGTCCATAGAGGCACTAATGTCGGTATGAGGTCTTTTAGGAGGGAAGCTGGGAGTGGGTCAGCGAAGTGATTGGAGGGATTTAAGGCCGTAAGCGTTTTTAGAATAGCTTCTTCGCTGTAGAGGTTGAATGAGGACCAGTCTGCATTGTTTTTGGGGTCGAGCTTTGCGGAACTGCTAGGCGGGTTCTTGCAGGGGGTCCCTGAGGTGATCATGTGAGGGTTGGAGAGGGCTGATAGGTCCTTCAATAGGTCTGTCTTAATGTTTTCCGTTTTTTTTGTGAAATATGATGCGAAAACCTGGCAGTTAGGGAGTGTTTCTGCATTAACTTGAGGTGAGTGGGAGACACCCTTAGATTGCGCTTTGATTATTTCAAACAGTCTTTTGGGGCGATTCTTGGATTGGTTCAATTGATTGCTGAAGAAGTCGATTTTTGAGCGTCTAATTTTCCTGTAATAAGCGTTTCTTGTGCTTCTGAGTAATTTGAGGTGAGGGGAGGAAGGTGCTGCTCTCCATTGACGTTCAATTGTTCTTAGTGCTCTTCTGTCCTCATTTAACCTACTGTCATACCATGGGTTTGCAACTTTGTTTGAGATACTTTTCAATTGTAGTGGGGCTAAATTGTCTAATAATATGTTCATAGATTGGAAGTAGTGATTGGTTAGCTCATGTACTTCATGTGAGCTATCAGGTGGGGGCGTTAAGATAGGGCAAGCGGTTGCAAGTGAGTAGGGATTTATGTTTTTTAGGTTTCTCTTCCAGATTTTTGTTCTCTTGGGTTGGACATGGAGTGGTTTAACTACTTCGTTGATATAGAAAGTGATGATGTGATGGTCGGACCAGTCACAAGGGAGGATAGAATCCAGTTGGGTGTAGTCCGCTTTGGAGATTACCAGATCTAGGATTGATCCTTTGTTATGTGTTGGGCTGTCACAAATTTGGGATAAGTTAAGGTCAGTCAAGAAAGTTTTGAGGCTATTGACCTCCGGGTCGTCCGGGTCATTCCAGTGGAGGTTGAAGTCTCCAAGGAAGATCTGCTTCTTTTGGAGACCGGCATTTGTATCTAGGATATCCATTACGTGTTCAATAAAAGTAAGGTTGTTTCCTGGTGGATGGTACAATGAGTGAATTAAGCATATAGGGGTGTTATTATTAGAGATTTCAAGATGTAAGTATTCACAGGAGGTGAAACCCGGGGAGATGAGACGTTTCACAGAGAGGTAGTTCCGGTGTATGCAGGCAATACCTCCTCCAAGCCTGTCAATTCTATCGAGTCTTGTGATGTGATAGTTAGGTGGGACTAGTATGTCAAGGATGGGCGAGGATGAGTCGTTTAGCCATGTTTCCGTTAAGATTATGAGGTCAGGTTCGTTGTTTAGTATGAGGTCAGCTATATCAGCGGCATGACGCGCTGCTGACCTACAGTTTAGTAGGATACATTTTAGCCTGGCCTTGGTAGGTATAATGTTGTGGTTTTGTGAGATGGGAACTTTCTTGAGGTTTTTTTCAACCATACCTCTGGTGACGTGTCTACTGGTTCTATCGGGGTTGGAAGGGATGGCTTGGATAGAGGACAATATCCGTGTGTTGTCTGTGTGCACCGAGAGGAGGGACGGAGATGGGGGTTCGTAGGACTGAAGTAGAGAGGTAAGATCTTGCGGTGAGAGTGAGTTTTTTATTCTGAATGGGCGGGTTAAGGCATTGGTGTCAGGTATTGATTTCCATCTAGGGGGGTTCTGTGACGTGGACCTAGCGTGTGATTGTTGGCGGAAACTCGCTTTTGTGTTTGGTTGTGTCAGGATAAGGTCATGAAGAGTTTGGATGTCATCTTTAATTTGACTTAGGGCTAGTAATATCTCCTCGAGTCTAGGGTCAGGAGCCAGATTTGACTTATTTCTCACCCGGTCTGTGGGTAGGGGAGGTGGGGTTATAAGACTGTGTTCGTGAGGCGAGAAGTGAGGTGGTCTGATGAGTGGCTGTTTTTTAGTGTGGTGATCCGATGTAAGAGGGGAAGTAGAGAAGGGGTGCGACGGGGTAATGTTTTGAGCTGTAGGGGGAGAGGCGGTAAAGTTCGACGTGAGGGGAGAGGAGGCCTGAAGGAGCGCTGGCTGATCGTATGTGATGGTGTAGGGAGAGGTTGGGGCCGAGTTTGTAGTGGGTATGCTGGGCATAGCGAGATCAGTGGGGTGGGTAGAGTTGTGTAATGTGTGGGAGGGGGAATGGATGCGGGATGGGACAGCTAGAGGAGTGGGGACACTTGTGTGCAGAGTGATAGGCATAGAGGAAGTGCCAGTGGAGTTGTGGGAGGAGTAGGCCATGGGGAGATGTATGTCGTACAGTGGGGGGTCAGATGGGACGGGGGCAGGTGTGTGTAGACAATGGGAGCTAGAGGGAGGAGGACTAGTGGGGAGGTCATGTGGTTGGTCGGGCTGAGTGCAGGGAGAGAGGTCTGCTGGGGAGGTAGGAAGGTGTCTCACCACCTTTTCTTTGATGTGCGGAAATATGTTATCCAGTAGATTCAGGTTTTGGTCTGAGGCTTGCATGAGGATGATTCCATTATGATATATGGTGATTGTTGCTGCCGCCTTATAGAACGTGGAGGGAATGATGGATAGTGTAAGCCCATGTGGTGTTTTTTTAGTGGATGCAATCGAGAATAAGGCGAGAAAGGCTTTCCGCCATTGGGCCCTTCTCTTGGTATAGAATATGATGTCATTTGTTAGATGTCCTTTATAGTTTGAAAAATAGGTGTCAGAAATTGGAATTTCTGGGTGAGATTTTAATAGACTATGTTTGAAACTTTTGCCGCTTTTTTTGTAAGGTTAGGGGGGTATTTAATGGAGTAAGTGTGCAGGCCTGTTAACTCCATGTCTTTGTTGCAATAGAGTTAAGGGGTCAGAGAATGGAATTTTTTTTTTTGGGTGTGGGGTGGTCAGAGTATGAGAAGTGGAACGAAGTGTTGCGTTGCCGAGGAACTAGGTAGGAGTGGGAGGGTCAGAAGTCTACTAGTTAGAGGGAATTGATGCCTTGAGGAGGGGCCTAGATAGAGGGGAACTAGTTGAAGTTTGTGTAAATGTCAGAGTAGGGGTCGAGTACGCAAAGTATTCAAAATAAATCCTACTGAAATAGTGGTTGTCAGAGAAAAAAAATGGTTAAATCTACCTCGGTGATTTGGTAGTTTTAGTCAATCTAAGGAAGAGTTCAGGGTTATGCTATAGTTAGGTATAACTAATAGGAAAGACGTTCCAAGATGGCTGCATGTTTCACCAGTAGTGTTTTGGCTCAAATACGTAGTCCTTTCGCTCTTTCCATGAGCCTGTCTCTCTAGTTAAGGTCCTTTCCTTCTTACCCTAGGTTGTAGTTGTTAGTCCTTTGTTTGTTTTTAGTACTGTGTAGAGCGAGGTAGTCCTATGTCATTGATCATGGCTTGTTGTGGAAAAGGAACAAGCCTCTCGATTTAGTTAATTAAGTAAGTCTGCCATTTTGAGGTGAGGAATTGCTGCGATTTAAACTGTGTGATCCAAATGGTGGCTTTAACCTGCGATGTGTCCAGATTCACAATAAAGCAAAAGGAATCTTTGTGGCAGGTTCCATGCATCACGCATCCATTTATGTATGTCGAAATGTCTTGCGGTCTAGTGCTCTGCGCCCCGTATACCCTGATTGTTGCCGTCTGCACCGATCCAGGCTAAAAGAGCAGGCGCCAGGGGGGGAACGTCCTGATTAGCGGCGGAGTGCGCACATCGCTCCGCCCGACCCGAGCGGTGATTGCGGCAAGAGGGAGGGAAATACCTGGGATTATAAGCTGCGACCCTGCCAGGAGATCGTCGGGGGGTCAAGATGCCGCATCAGCCGTCGTTCCTCTTCGGCGATGAGGGAAGATAGACTTTGGTCGTCATCTCCCTGGGGACCCGCGTGTCCGTTGCGAAGAGAGTAACGAGTAGCGGGGGGGAGTCGGAGTGACCGGTCCTGCACTGCACGCTCCTTCCGACATGCGTCCTCACCTCAGGACTCCTGCTAACATTCTTCGCTGCGGCAGCTCCCCTGCAAGGATGGGGCACTGCCTCTGCAACCCCAGACACTGCAGTGATGTCTCCAGCGATGCGCTCTTCTCCTGATGTCCACATGCAAACCGGGTGCCGGTGCCGGTGTCCTGCCGATTCTCCTGCGGGACTGTCTCCGGTCACGGTGCCAACCCGGGGGTCCCCACCATCCAGCAGCGATGTGGGCGAGCTTGGACGAAAAGTAGGGTCGCCACCAGCGAAAGTCCTGCTCCTGAAGCCGAGGACTCCCACCGGTCGACTTAGATACAGTTGTTTGAATCCAGTTATCTGTAGCGATGCCGTTCCTCTGTTCATCTGTTCCGGTGCATGAAGCCGCAGGGCTTGCGAGGGCTAAACAGGGATATTTTGCCAATTTCGATCCCCAGCCTATGGAGCTCCATTCTTGAGCTCCTCTCCAGTCGCCATCTTGCTTTGTTATCTGAGTGCGGCCAGGGGGCTATTTTGGAAAGTGAATGGATATCGAAGATTGCAACCGATTAAAGGATGTTTGCCAGAAGGTTGGCCTAAGTAGAAGTCAAAAATGGCATTGTTGGATGGCTATAAAGGTGTACGGAAAGAGTTGGCGTGGATTGAAGACAAATTGTACAGAGGCGACACATTGTTTGTTACTGAATAGTTGATGAACTGATTAGTAGATTTGCTGCATGATGGACATGGAGGTATGTCAGGGATGAAAAGAAAGGCAAGGGAAAATGTTTGGTGATCAGGCATGGACTGTATGATTGGGAGATGTGTGAGAAATTGTTTACCATGCTCAAGGAGTGTTAAGACTCATAAGTCACAGGAAACGCCAATTACTCGTGTGAAGTTTCCCAATGAGCCTATGAAAAAACTAGGAGGGTCATTACGATGACCGGCGGAAAAAAATCCAACCGCCATGGTAGCGGAAAATCACCGTCCGCAGGTACCGCAGAAACACCTCCGACCCTATTAGGATCAACCGCCAAAATATTCCAACCGTGGCGGTAGGAGGCATCGAAACACCGCCCGTAGAAGGCGGAGAAGGGGAAAATCCAACCGCGACGGTCGGTTTCACAGCGTAAACACACAAAACCGCCGCCAGACACGCGGAGTGACCGCCAATGATATTATGATATCCCCCATGTCACAGCGGTATGGTCCACTGTATCCAACCGCCGTGGTCGCTAACAGTAATGAATGTGAGATACGGCGGAAGGCCTGCAGCAGAGCCATCGCTGCGGATGCTCCGTCAACAAAATGGCGGCCAAGGAAAGAAACACACAATAAGGCCACCAAATGCACACAGGCACACAGGCAACTAGCCCTGCCCCCAAAATAACCTGAAAAATCCCAATTACACACCCCCATGGCAAATTCAAACACACAAATCACAGGACAACCCACACAGCACACCTGACAGCATTACACCATCTTGACACACCCACATAGCTGAGCATAACATCAGCCCCTTCCCTGACCACAATCCTTTGCAAAACGACTCAGCAGAAGGAAACAACACCAGAGCACTAAGGAGAGCCAAACCTGCACACATCACACCACCACCACAACACACACACACACCACCTACACCACCCACACCACCCTCACAACTGCACCCCAAAACATCAGCACATCACACACCATGGCACCACAGAAAATACCAAAATTCACAGACACTGAGTTGACACTGAGTTGACAGTAATGGTAGATGAGATAATTAGAGTAGAACCACAACTCTTTGGTAACATGGTCCAACAGACACCATTAGCCACAAGAACAAACATGTGGGTAAGGATAGTGGACAAGGTCAATGCAGTAGGGAACGTGCCCCGCAACAAGCATGAAATCCAGAGGCGGTGGCATGACCTGAAGAGTGTTGTCAAGAAGAAGAGGGCCAAGAACCGTGAGCTAGATGATGCGACTGGTGGAGGCCCTCCCATTCCACCAAAACCATTCTCTGCGTGGGAGGAGAAGGTGCTTGCCATACTGCATTCAGAGAGTCTTAAAAGGAATACCCGGGGGAGTGGAGGCTGGTAAGTACCAACTAATGTATACCATGAAACTGCCATGTACTGTCTTGCACAACTACAAAGCTACATCTCTGAGGCACAAGTACATTAATCTGCACCCCAATACCAAACACAGGTCTCACTGATTTAACATTCACCCCATCTGAATCATCACAAAGGTACACAACATCAACTGTGTTGGATGTGTCCAGGCAAGCAGCACTATAACTCCCACTATAACTCCCACTATAACTCCCACCAGCCACCCCTGTCCCACCTCTCAGAAGGAGGAGCACTCTCCCCACCCAGAAGCATGTGTCAGCCATTGTGTGCTTCTCCCTCACCTAACTGGTAGGTAGCCATCTTTCCAGGGAGGTGTGTTTGGAATAGGGAGGCCTGCACTACAACTCTCACCAGGCACACCCTGCCCCATCCCTCAGCAGGATGGAGCACTCCCTCCCACCCAGAAGCATGTGGTAGACATTGTATCACCACAAACAAACTGACAGGTAGGTATCCATCTTCCCAGGGAGGGCTGTTTGGGGGTGGGAGGCCTGCACCAGAACTCCCACCAGCCACACCTGTCCCACAGCTGAGCTGGATGAACCACTCCCCCCACCCAGAACCATGTGGCAGCCATTGTGTGCTACACCCTCACCTAACAGGTAGGTTGCCATCTTTCCAGGGAGGTGTGTTTGGAATAGGGAGGCCTGCACTACAACTCCCACCAGGCCCCCTTGTCCCACAGCTGAGCTGGATGGACCACTCCCCCCACCCAGAACCATGTGGTAGCCATTGTGTGCTACACCCTCACCTAACAGGTAGGTAGCCATCTTTCCAGGGAGGTGTGTTTCGAATAGGGAGGCCTGCACTACAACTCCCACCAGGCCCCCTTGTCCCACAGCTGAGCTGGATGGACTACTCTCCCCACCCAGAACCATGTGGCAGCCATTGTGTGCTACACCCTCACCTAACAGGTAGGTAGCCATCTTTCCAGGGAGGTGTGTTTCGAATAGGGAGGCCTGCACTACAACTCCCACCAGCCACCCCTGTCCCACCTCTCAGAAGGAGCAGCACTTCCCCCACCCAGAAGCATGTGTCAGAAAGTCCACCTAAAAAGGACAACTGGACAGGTAATCAGACAGTGCGTGCACCACACCATTCCTCAACAAAAGCATTGAGCTAATGACAACACAAGGGCCTCACATCACAACAAAATACACCCCAATAATATAGCAATTGATAGTATGCAGACAGCTGACCATATATGCACTGCACCGAATGCTATCTGTAAATTCCATGGGTGCTGAGCATGAAGGACCATGGTAACAATAAACAGGCATGGTCTGTTGAACAATGAAATCCAAGCACAGAACATTACACAGGTATGCATGAGATAACAATGGTACAATGGCTAGTACATGTGCATATGTAACATCTGCCAGGAAGAGTAATCAGCAAAGATGCATCACATCAAGTTGGATAGCAGCCAGTTGTCAGATGACAACCTTTCAGTTTAATACTAAAAGCTTCACGTGGGGCATGGTATCCAATGACTTGTCACACCATGGAAAAATATGTATGTACCTCCACATCATGTCATGACGCACATCATTGTGCAGACATACAATTTATGAAATACTTACCTGTGTGTTGCATAACATGTAAATAAGAGACATCAAACACTGCAAGCCTGATGGGTGTAAGTCAATGACTATGTACCCTCTGTCCCACAGGTGACCAACAACTGACTGCAGAGGACGACAACCTCAACCTGCAGAGCCAGTCTCCTCCCCCGGAACATGGACACTCTGATGCGGAGTTCCTGGATTCTTTGGATGAGGAGCTCCAAGCCGGCCCATCTGGCGTGCCAGGGCGCAACAGGTCACATGACCACACTGCCCCCCCACCCTCAGCAACAACATCAATGCTGCCCCTGCTGGAACGACCTGTGCCGCCACCGCCACCACCACCACCACTACCACTGCTGCCTGCAACACTCGCCCTGCCCCAGAGGATGCCCAGCCCACACCAACAACTGCGGAGGGCAGGGAAAGTAGGTGTGTGCCTAGAGTGGTGAGGCAACAGGTCAGTGATAGCAGGGCAGGTGGGAGGACAAGTGGGACTCCAACACCACAGGGCACAGAAGCCCTGGCTAACATCACCAGAGTTGTTGGTGCCTATGAACACACACAGGCACAAATTGGCCAGGTCCACGAAGATGCCCTAGAGCTCCAACGTCTGCTGAGGTCCATGGACTACCGTAAGGGACAAAACGTGGACCTCATGGGCCAGTTTCTGGCGGTACAGAGGGACAGGCCAGTGCCACATACCACACCTCCACCTCCCCCCGTTGCCACGCGAGAAGGGTGACTCCTCAGACCCCACTGGCCCAGCAGACGATGCCCCCCATGCCAAAAGAAGAAGGGGCCATCCAAAGAAAAACCTGGGACTCACCCGTGGCAAAGCACCTGCCAAACGCCAGTCAAAGAGCCAGCCATGAAGGCAACACTCTACACCCTGCCATTGACTTTGTACACTGTCCGTACCCACACTGCCATGGTAATGGCATCCGTCTGTTGGACTGTGTCACCACATCAATGTGGTGCATACTCGATTGTCTCATCTACCATTCACACTTATGTAAATATCCACTTCCCTCTCACATATACCCATTGAAAATAAACAACAATAACGCACCAATTTAGTTGTGTCTGCTCCATGTTTATCACAGTATGTGCAATGTTTACCATGGTTACAATGTCACAGGAGCATGGATTCTCTGTAGGCAAGGAGAGGCAGAAGGGACCTAGCAAAACACAAGAGAACAAAAGTCACTAGTCAGGTGGTGGCATCACAGCCATCACACAACACATGTCATCAAAGTACTCCAATATGCACACATTACAATGTGCAACAGTACCAACATAGACATCCTGTAGCTGTGCCAAACTACCCTGTACCCAACACATAGGCAGCCAGCACGCAGCATGCAGCATGCTACCACTATCTGACACACCTTTTTGGGTGAGTACATGAGTGCCCCTCCGGTCCTGTCCAGGCAGCGAAATCTCGATTTTAGGAGACCAAAGGTTCGCTCCACCACCCGAAGTGTTCTCCCATGGGCATTGTTGTAGCGGACATCAGAAGGTGTCCTAGGATTGCGTAGTGGGCTCAGCAACCAAGGTTTGTTGGTATATGCAGAGTCACCTAGTTGTGAAAAACACATACAGATTAAGTGATACAACTGTGGCAGAGGACAGCATGGCACACACAGCACAGAACTTGACTCTGCCCACTCACCCACAATCCATGCCCGCTCCGGAAGTAGATTGGCCATCAGCTGGGGTACAATGCTGTTGTGCATGATGTAGGAATCCTGTGCAGAGCCGGGAAACTTGGCACACACATGCGATATGATCATATCGGCCTGGCACACCACCTGCACATTGATGGAATGTGGATGTTTACGATTCCTATATATGTGTTCCCGTGCCTGTGGTGGAACCAGGCCAACATGTGTGCAGTCAATAGCACCTACAACATTAGGGATGTGACCAAGGGCATAAAAGTCCACCTTCACAGCCGCCAAAGCCACCCTCCTTGGAAAACTTATGTATCGGTATTTGTATTGCATCATGGCCGACAGAAAATACTGTAGCACCATGCTGAAGGTGGGCTGAGACATCCCCCTGCAATGGCCCCCGTCTCCTGGAATGAACCTCTAGCCAGGAAATGCAGTGCCGCCATCACCTTCGATTCAGTTGTCAATGCTGTTGGGTATGTCCTGCCATTCCGCAGGTGTGGCTCCAACCTGGCACACAGTTCTTGGATGTTTGTGCAGTCCAGACAGAACCTGCGTATTACGTCCTCATCATCAATGTTAGCCAGCAGATTGACTGGACGATACACATTAGGTCGCCTCCTATGTGAGATGAAAGGGGACACGTCATTGCAACAGAACATGAGATGTGCACACATCCGTAGCTTTTGATTGACACAGCGCAAACATTTACTGGCATCACAATGCAGCAGACAGTGCAAGTCAAATGTTGTGACACCTTGAGAAAACATCGTTGTACACTTGTTCAGTATTCGCACAGTGAGAACAACCAACATGGAAACGGTCTCTGTGAATGCTAGTCACATTTCAAACTTTTGTATAAACAGCCCTGACAGTATATGATACAGGACATGTGTGACACAGAAACACTGCTGGCTTCCAAGTGGCTGCTGTACCTGCCACACATTCTTGTGCAATCATGACAGGGGACACATTAACGACACAATTTGTCTAGTTCTGAAGGACTCATTATGGAATTTGAGCCACTTCAAATCCACACAAGTTTAGAGACATTCACATACATATCCACAAGCCTGTGCCAACATCCACTGTCATCAGTAGACATGCCATACATGCTGCTAATCACAATTCAGAGTCAGTCAATGACTAATAATGAAAAGCATTTGCAGATCCTGTGTCGCCGTGGATCAAGACACAATGACACCACTGCACAATATCATCAACAAGCAAAAAGATTGTCAATGTGGCACACAAAAAGTGGACAAGGTACGTGATCCAAAAGGACTGTAGACAAACGTTAATCTGCACTTAAGTTGCACTATGGCATGCAGTATGAAGGTAGCACTGCCCAAACACACAACTGAAGTACAACAGTTGCCATGGAGCTAATCATCCAGCTGCTTGGAGACACAACAGTGCCACAAAAACAACCTACAACACCACCAGGACAAACCCACACCAGTATACCTACAAGTCAGCGCATGAATATACAGAGTACATAACAAAAACACAACAGCCTCATACACATAACACCAGCGGATGTCATTGCACAACACAGGTACCAAAGGACAAACATCAAACGCATCCTGAGCCACATTCCCCACAGGCTGTCAGGACCAACACAGCGGACTATCAGCATCCCTCCGCAGACAAAGATGCTGGCTGTGCATCACTTGTTGGCCTCTGGTACCTTCAAAACAACAAAAGTTAGAGTTGGATGAGTGTCACAGCCAGCCCTATCAAGGTATATCTCACCTGTCTTGGATGCCATCATTAGCTTGATTCAACAGCACCTTCAGTTCACCCACACTGTGCAGGAACAGCTTGTGCCCCAGAAAGGCTACTACGCCATAGCAGGCTTATCCACTTGTGTTGGCTTAAATTCACTGCACACATGTCCTACTTGTGCACCTGCCAACACTGCACACAATTACTGCACATGAAAGCACATGTATTACATCAGTGTGCAGCCAATTGTGGCACACCGTCTACTGTTCACAGATGCCATATCAAAGTTACCAGTCAGTGAGCACCATCACCACTTTTGGCTACAGTCCATCATCCAAGGCAACAATCTTCATGTGAACAAGGTCAATGCACCTGTCCTTGGGGAGTACCAACGTAACACACCACACACATCAAATCCACTATCAACATACTCACAACCGTGGAAATATACATGTAACAAAATCACATATGACAGGCCGAACAACATGAGAACATACCAGACACAATGACACAAGTAATGGTGATAACATTTTGCAGATATGGAGACAAAACATACCCAAAGGCATAGATACAAGTGAAAAATAAAAATGATGTACAGAATGCCAAGTGTGCCGGTGATGTAATTAACATCCTTGAGTATGTAGAGCACACACATGTCCATGTGGACATATACAGTTGGATTTGCTACTGTGAACAATAACATTACATGAAGGCAGTAATAGGTGTTACCAAACAGGCAACAGTGTGACATATGTGGTGAGTAATGAAAATAATGCTGAAATGTTTGTAAACTCATGTAATGTATTGTGACATATTGTGTGAGATATGAATATGTTACTATATATTGGGATCAGATATGAAATTGGGGCTAAAATGTGGTGACATATATGAAATTGGGGATCAATTTGGGGGTCAGATATGAAATTGGGGCTAAAATGTGGTGACATATATGAAATTGGGGATCAATTTGGGGGTCAGATATGAAAATGTGTGTAAATGTGGTCTCAGATATAAAATTGTGTAGAAGTAATGTGCCCCATTAGTTCTTTCAGTGTGGCATTTGGTGTTAGATTTGAAGTTAAGGCTGTCATTACTAACTATAGCCCATTCAAATTACATCCAGTGCCATGATATTTTGTAAGTGACCACTGTTTGAAGTACAGATATGACCCATGACATTGACACACCACGATGTGTCCATTGGTGCCTTAAACGTGCTCAAACAACACTATCACACCCATAGTCAACAATGTCATGCTGCACCCTTGCGGTAGCTACCGCCTGGCACCAGCGCTGTGTCACCGCCATGGCCCAAGACACCATAGCGGGGTTGATAGGCATATACACATGATCAAATGGTGGTTGGCATGTCCCGCCACACAAATCACGGTCACTCATAGCAATGCATGTGCCCGGACTCGCGGTACCGCACGCCTGGCACCAGTGGTGTGTCACCGCCATGGCCCATGCATTGACAGCCAATGGGAAGCGCAATCGCGGTAGCCTGATGCAAGTTTGAAAATCGCGGTAGGCGTTCTCCGCCACAGCGGAGGCGGTCATTGGATGTATTTGAATGAGGCAGTCCTGAAACACCAATTGCAGCAGTTTAGAACCACAAAAATGAGCCCTGGGGGCTATATATGTGTGTGAGAGAGCCACACATTTCGACAGCTCACTGAGCCTGCTGCCTGAGACCCCTCACCTGCTGCTGCCTCCAGGGACTGCTGCCTGAGAACCCTCACCTGCTGCTGCCTCCAGGGACTGCTGCCTGAGACCCCTCACCACCAACTGCCGCGGCTGCTGTCTCCTGCCCACAGTGATGTCGAGGACTGAGAAGATCCGTGCCACTCCCTTCACCACCGAGGAGCTGGAGGTCCTGGTGGACGAGGTGCTCACCCAGTATCCAAGGCTATATGGTGCGCCAAATGTCGTGGTAAGTATCTCAGAGTGTGAGTGAGAGTACAGGGGGGGCACACATGAAGTTGATCTGCTGCAGTATGTGCGTGAGAGTGTGGGGTTGGGTCATGCATTGCCTAGCATGCTGTTTCCAGGGGGAAGGTGTGTTTAGCCTATTCAACACGTTTCCCTGCCTGCACATCCAGATGTGAGGGAAATGTAATGTCTTGTCAGACATACAGTGTGTTCTCAAGTTAGATGTCAGGACAGTGATTGCCAGTCTGTATGTCTGTGTGTGTCCCTGATGTCCTTGGGCCATGCCCATCTGTGGCCTTAGCTAGGGTTGTTGTCCAGAGGGTAGTGGGGGAATTGTTTCTGACTCAATATGTGCCTCATCTCTAGTTCTGCACTATGCTCAGGACCGCAATCCCCCAGGGTGACACTCTTGTTGGTCATTCACCTATGACACTGTACATTTCAACATTCTTGTGCCCAGACCCTTCCATCACCACCAGTATGTGCACATACTCACATGTGTTGGCACTGTTTGTGTTTCCAAATTGTCCCTCCATTTAAAATATCAAATGCCCCACATTGGACCTCTGTGTGACCCCAACTGGCCTGCACATTCACCGCCCAATCTGACAGTGATACAATACTGAATGTACAGAGTGTCAAATCTGTGCTTTTCCTCTTGACTCTCCATCAATGAGCCATTACAGACATGTAGATTGCACACGACAGGCCTTGTGATGAGGGTTTGCGTTTGTGAGGTCATGTCCCTCAATGTGACCGCCATGACACAGTGTGGCAGTTTAAGGGCAAGTGCTTTGAGGGCTGCGCAGTGTTGGGCACAGTGAGTATTCACAGTAACATATGTAGTAATGTCCTGCATGTCTTGGTATTCACAAAGATTTGCAGTAGATGTGGTCAGCATACACATTTTGCTTTCTGCTGGCATCCTGCATGGCTATGAGATGGGCATGTACTCTGTCCATCCTCATACCTGCATGCATTAATGTGTGTTTCCCACATGATGATGTTTGAATGTCGCAGATTTATTGTCTCTGCTGAAATTATGGCTGAAGTTGGGTAGAGTCAGTGTCATGCCCCTGCCCTGGGAAATGGTGGTAGGTTACACTGATTATTGCACCCTCTTGTCTCCCATGTCTGCAGCTCAAAGTCAACCAGCGCAAGGCCGTGTGGAGGGCCATTGCATGCAAGGTGCGTGCTCTGAGTGTCTCCAACCGACGGCGCTCCCACTGTCACAAGAGGTGGGATGACATCTGCCGGCTGACCAGGAACGTGGCCGAGATGACACTGAGGCTGATCCCTCGGTCCGGCAGGTTGGCGCGGCGCAGCATGACACCACTAATGGCACGCATTTTAGCTGTGACGCAGCCTGAACTGGATGCACGTCTGAAGGGGCATCAGCAGCAAGCTGGTGGTGAGTATTCTGTGAGTGTGACTTTGTGTGTTGTCTGGCTACATGTGCTCCAAGCCTGGTCCAGTGCAGGGCTGTGATGTTGCTAGTGTGATGCAATGGCGTGTAAGTGGCCATGGTGTTGGGTGCAGTTGTCATGCATTCCCCCTACATGTACCTTCCCATGTCATTGGTGTAATGGCCCTTGACTTCACATTTGTTGTTGTGGCCTTCCGGTATCATCTTCATTGAGGTAGTCACGGACATCCCATGTCAGGGTCTGGCAGAGTGCATGATCTGAGTGTGCCATCATCAATGTGTGCATTGCCTGACGTCAGATTTGTGCTGACTGCACATCTAACACCAATGTGCAACTGTAGCTGTGCCCCAAGATACGACATGGTGGATGGCATGTGCTCATGGCCATTGTGGGCGTATATGTTGGAGTCTGTCTCTGTGTTGGACACTTCTGCTGGCTCAAGATGTGACAGTGGCAACATGTTGCGAGTAGGATCTTTTACCCCCTCAGGGCCCTAGGTGTGCACAGAGGGATATGTGTGTCTGGTTAGACGGAGCCACCAACAGGCTAATTGGCTGTGTGTTCATCACATGGGTGAATTATGCCAAGTTAGCTTCATGCCACGGTAATTTCTCTGTTTGGATTGAGGTTGCACAATGTTACTGCCCATGGTGTTGTCCAACATGGATGATTGTTCAACATTAGTGATGCTTTCCTTGCAGATATTTGTAAACTTGATGCCAATATACTCTCTCTCTCTCTCATGCAGCATCTCACATGGGCACGGAAGGACAGGGGACAGACACCAGTGGTGAGGCATCAAGCACAACTGCTGCACACCAGCATAGTGACACGGATGTCACCAGCGCATCAGAGGGGAACCGTAGTCTTCTCGAGGACTCACAGCCAAAGACGCAGACCTCTACATCATCTGACGATGGCGGTGACACTTCTATGTTTTCGGCCACAGGAAACGGGGACTCTGCCTCCTCGTCCATCACACAGTGTTCAGTGCCCACCCTCCCTGCTACTCCCACTGTTGCTGCCCGTGTTCGCACCACAAAAAAGGGAAGAGTGTCCTTCATCCCAGGCACCGCTGCCCCTGCCCCTGTCCCCCCTGCTGCCATCAGTGCTGAGTCTGTGGACCTTTTGTGCCAGCTGTGTGTGGGTCATACAGCTCTCCTCAATGCCTTCCTGGACCATGACAAAAAATTGGCACAGGAGGTGGCTTACATGGAGGGCGTTCATTCTGACGTGGGTGGGCTACACCGGACTGTACAGTAGCCATTCAACTTGCCCAATCCCATAGTCCTGCTCCAGTCCCTAGGCCCACCACCCTGCCAGTGGCCACATCTGATGATAGTGACCACACACCCCAGACATCAAGGGAAAGATACAGCACACGCAGCACACGGCAGCAGCAGCCCAAGCAGCCCAGGGTGCAGACACCATCCCCACCGAAAGGTAAACCCACACCAAAGTGCAGAGGCATATGCCCTTCAGGCCACACCCAGGGCAAGGATGGCAAGAAGCAGGCCTCAGGCTCACATGCCTCAGAGGCATCCCCAGCCAAGGACTCACCTGTCCCAAAAGTGTCTCGCATTGACAAGCACACAGTTTCCGTGCCCAGTGACAAACAGGTGGCTGCTAAGGGTACACGTAAGAAGAGCTCCAAGGACAGTTCACCCCACAACATCAACTCCCATCCAGAGCCCTGTGAAGCAGGGAAAGGAGGCCACTGTAGGGGGGACACCTGGTAAACAGTTGACGCAGGGGCCGAGGCAATCCGGGGCCAAGCGTCCCGCAGAATCCAGCACATCCCCAGAGGGAGGACCAGCATCTGCACATGATCCTGCTTTTGTCATGAGTGTGCCTGTTGTATACACCCCACTTGGCATTAGTCCCAAGAGAGGGAAGCCATATTGAATCCCCAAGAAGCGGAAGGGCACCCCTCCAGATTCTCCCACACACACTGGGTCTCATGCAAGCATGAGTCCACCTCCACATGCCACCACCCCACCTTGTCCTAGCAGCCCTCAGGCTTCACACACCACTGATGGCTCTACCACACCTGGACCGAGCAGCCCTCAGGCTTCCCAGACCACTGATGGCTCTACCCCAGCTGGGCCTCTCTCTCCCCGAGCCAGTACCCCTACTGGCCCCGACAGACAGCCAGCTCCCAGTCATGCTGCCAGCCAAGTCTAAGTGTTAGTCCCCCTCACACACATGTCTCTCCCACAGTGGTGCCATGGACTGACCATTTTTGACACCCTGAGTGTGTTGCTGACCATGGCAGGGTACAGTACCACCCATTCCCAGTGCTGGATATCATGTATTCACTCTGCAGTTTTTACTGGCCCTTGGCCTTGTTGTTGACTGAAGTTCTAGACTTGCCTGTGCAGCTTCTCATGTACCTCACCTGCACTGTGTCCTGGTCACTGGCCTTGTTGTTGACTGATGTTCCAGACTTGCCTGTGCAGCTTCTCATGTACCTCATCTGCACTTTGGACTGGTCACTGGCCTTGATGTTAACTGCTGTTTGCCCCTTGCCTGTGCAGCTTCTCATGTACCTCATCTGCACTTTGGACTGGTCACTGGCCTTGCTGTTCACTGCTGTTTGCCCCTTGCCTGTGCAGCTTCTCATGTACCTCATCTGCACTTTGGACTGGTCACTGGCCTTGCTGTTCACTGCTGTTTGCCCCTTGCCTGCGCAACTTCTCATGTACCTCATCTGCACTTTGGACTGGTCACTGGCCTTGCTGTTCACTGCTGTTTGCCCCTTGCCTGTGCAGGATCTCATGTACCTCATCTGCACTTTAGACTGGTCACTGGCCTTGCTGTTCACTGCTGTTTGCCCCTTGCCTGTGCAGCTTCTCATGTACCTCATCTGCACTGTGTCCTGGTCACTGGCCTTGTTGACTGATGTTCCAGACTTGCCTGTGCAGCTTCTCATGTACCTCATCTGCACTTTGGACTGGTCACTTGCCTTGCTGTTCACTGCTGTTTGCCCCTTGCCTGTGCAGCTTCTCCTGTACCTCATCTGCACTTTGGACTGGTCACTGGCCTTGCTCTTGTCTGAATTGTGCTGCATAACTGTGTCAAATGTAAATAAAAAAGTATTACTCCTGTTGTCTGCCTTGTCAGTGTCCTTGCTTAATGAAGGGTTACTGTGTGGGTATGGTTTACTGTGACACATGCTCTATATGCCACTTCAACATTGCCAATGTCTTGTTTCCTCTGATCATGTTGTTTAAACTTTGGTGTCCCAGACTTTTGCATCTGTGTGTGTTGGCTTAGATGGAGGTGTGTTTGCTGTGGACTGTTTGACTTCCTGGGTGTGTTGTTGTCTGTGTGATGTTTAGATTGTTGTTGTGTGTGTTCATGGTGTGTCACTCATCTCTGTTTGTAACTGGTATGTCTGTTGTGCACACACTGCTTGGTGTGCATGCAGTGCTGTGAGTATATGTTGCCTTGTCCTTGCCTGGTGTGCACCCCCTGATGTTTGGCTGTTGTAGCATAGATATCTTTGCAGGTGCATGTGTTGTGTCTGATGTGGCTGTGTGCAGTGTTTGTGTTGTCTCATGCAGTTGACTGTTGCTCTGTGTGTGGTGTTCTATTTGCCTGTCAGTGTGTGTGTTTTGTTGTTGTGTTTGATTCAGATGTGTGTTGCCATTGTGGTGTGCCTTACTTGTGTGTCTGTCACATGAACTGAGGTCTATTGTAGTTCCCGTGCTTGTTTTGGGTGCATCCTTGGTGTTTTCTCCTCTCATATTTGATGTGTCTCTTGTCATTCTTGTGCATGTGCAGGCATGTGGTACACTATGACACCATTTTGAGTTGATGGGTGGTGTGGTATGTCTGTCTGTGTGTCATTGTAGGCCCATTTCTCCCTGTTTGTCTCCATTATTGTTTTGTGTGGATGCACTTCTTATATGTGTTGTGGTATGTTGTCTGTGCATTTTTCCTGACTAATGAGGTTGTGTACTCCCATTGGATTTCCACTGTTTAACTGCACAGGTCTTGTCTGTTATTGTAGTAGTTCTGTGTGTGTGTTTTGATTGTGTTCTGTGTTTGACTGTTGTTTTTGTGCGTACAGTGGTTCTGCCATCCCTGTGTGTGTGTGATGTTTGTGGCTACCCCCCAGAGGGTGTGTTTGCTTGTCAGTGTTTTGACTGGACATTATTGGCAAGCTTCTGTGTGTTTGTCACTGGTGTTGTGTGCTGCAGGTATGATGGGTGTGGGGGTTGTGTGAAGGTTCATACTTGTGTTTGCAAGTCATGGAGTGTTGCAATGGGCCCTGTGTGTTGTGCTGCTGACATACTCCTGTGATGTATTTGGATACAGATGTGTGGCTGATCAGTGTTAGACTTCATACCCTTCCTTTCATCCCTGTGCCTATGCATGGGTTGCCTTGCTGTCTCCCTGAGTTGTTGCAGTGAGGTGACTGTGGTTTGACTTCACTCACTGTGACTGCCATGTGTGACTTGTTGGGCTGGTGTTGTTGTTATATGTTCCTTCCCTTGCATGTGATGTAAACATGCTTGGTGTTCAGCTCCTTGCCATTCCATTTGTGTGCACCTCACTTTAGGTTTCCTATTTGTTGTCCTCCATTGCTGCTATCATGTGGTCTGTGTTTGTTGCTGTGTGTCAGTGTGGGGTATGTCTGTGTGACTTGGCAGGCTGTGTGTCCATTTTGAGTGTTTGTTCATTATCTGTGTGTGTCTGTTTTGTGCTTGGACACAGTTTACTTGCCATGAGTGTGGTGTTGTTGCGGTGTGTGGGTTCCCCTGGCCCTGTGCTTCTACGCTGTGTGTTACTCTGCAGCCACACCTTATGGGGCTGTCTCCCTAGTTGTTTGTTGTGTGGTGCAGTGTGTGTGTTCACCTGGCAGGTTATTGGGCATGTGGGAGCACAAGAGGGTCACATGGCATGTCCCTTCATGTTGTGGGTGGGCCTAGTATGTGGAGTGTGGAGGTGTTGCCCTGTGTACTTTGTGCACTGCCCATGCCTTGCGCTGGCCCTGCCTACTACATTGTGCGCATTTTTTTACGCAGATTCACTGCTGCGGTCACGTGCACTGAACATTATTTCGAGATCATGGACATGGTGACCTGGATGAGGAGGGGTAAACTAGTGGCAGGTAGGACATCTGTGGCTACACCTGTGGTTGTGTTCCTGTCCCCACCAGGGTGTCTGGTGGGGACAGGAACCTTACATCAGCCATGGAGTTGTGGGTTGTGTTTGTGTGCAGAGTTGTCTGATCGCGTACCTGCGGCGGCGTCCGCCACGGTCCATGGCTTGCTGGAGCTGTATCATGTACAGCGCTGGGAAGACGTGTAGTGCCGGGTCCATGGCGGTCGGCTCCGGTATTCACTTTTGCGCTCGGCTGTGGTGCTTCCGCCTGCTCAGATTGGCCGGTTTCTCCGCTGCGGTGTGCCTGGCTGTTTGGCACATCCTAATTTGTACGGCGTGAGGGATGTCATTCCGCACGGCGGTGGCTCTGGATTGGTTGACTCCGCAGCGGTGGCGGGCGCGTTTTGATGGCGGTTCACGTCGCACCGCGGAGGTCGGAAGATGGGCTGTGTTTGAGCATTGTAATATGGCGGACGTGTGCACCGCTGCTCGCGGGCGGAAAAGAGCGTTTTCTCCCACTGCCAGCATCGCGGAGGTGCATCCGCCAGTCATTGTAATGGGCCCCTAGGTTTGGCTATCTGCGGTCCATTTTTGGTGAAAGTATGTTTTGGAAAATATACTCTAGTATTAATGGACTATTTTTCCAAATGTCCAGAGGATAAGTTTGTGAACTGTATGAATACTGGTGCATTGACAGAATTTTTGAGTGAGTTATTTATGCAAGAAGGATGGCCAAAGGAGATAGTCACTGATAGCGGCCCCCAATTTGTGTCTTGTCAGATGGAGGAATTTTTAAAATAAATGGAGTTATGCATCATCGCACAGTATTATATAATTCCAGGGGAAATGGTTTAATTGAAAGGTTTAATTGTGTACTTGTGAAAAGCATACAATTGATTGCATGTAATGATTTCTGCTGGAAGAGAGAAATGCAAAAGATGATGTGGAACTATAGGACACCTCCCCATTCAGCTACGGGTGTCACACCTTTTTATTTACTAAAAGGGAGGTATCCATATTCTTTGGTGTATCCTGGGTGGATGTGTAAGAATGAGAAGTCTGTTTGAGACATGAATAGCACAAAGGACAAGGTTAAAGATAAGGTGGAGAAATATCAACAAGTATATCAACTGAGGCATGAAAGAATATCAAACTGCAAAGCTTGTTCAATTAAGGTGGGTGATTGGTTTCAGTATATGAAAGGAAGGTTGGGAAAGAAAGGTGAAACAGTGTGGTCAGTTTCATGCAGAGTTTTCAAGGTCCGAGGAAATACTGTGCTGTTGGATGATGGTAATATTTGGAATGTTAGGAAACTAACAAAGTGTCATCTTGTTGAGGTAAAAGATGGGGTTTGAGCTTTTCTTAATACCTATGTTATGTATTTTGATGTGCCATTCTAATGTATTATAATTATTGTTTGAATTACAATGCTTTCTAATGCAGTTTTAATTGGTTCTATTTATTTCATTTTGTTAATGGAGATTGTTCCAAATTTATGTAAGTATATTTTGAACCAAACCAATTTTATTTATAGGTTTTATTAAAGAGAGGATATATGTTTCATTATCATCTCCTGAGGTAGCCTGTAGAATTGTGGGGATGTAATGTGGAATGTTGGAATATGAGTGGGGGAATGTTCCAGGATTGGCTGAACGGGGGATTTGAAGGACGCATCTCTGTACTTGAGTAATAAAATACATGTTACTCATCTAACCGGATGTCCTGGATTTAATAATCAGCAACAATTTTGACCCCTTACTACTCCATAGACAAAATGATATGACATGCTGGACACACCTGAATTTATTCTTTTAGGGAGTACATCAGTGAATAATTAACTCTGGCCCTATTCGATATGTACCTATTTGGAATGCCACCCCTTCTTGTAATTCTTATAAGCAGGTGGACTTTTACTCATATTGACAGAGACATTAAGGGCCTGGTTTAGAGTTTGACAGACAGGTTACACTGTCACAAACGTGAGGGATATTCCATCCGCCGCATTTACCCTGCATGCCTTGACAACGCAGTCACTGCCCCGTCTGCGACGTTACCATGCGTTACTTTACCACGCAAGTCATTACAATGACTTGCTTTAGGGGACGCTGAACTTTGAAATAGTATAAATTACTATTCCAACTCCAGTCTACGCAACAGTAGGGAAGGTGTTGGACTTAAAAGTCTAACACCAGTCCAACAACACGACCCCTACATCAAGTTGTTGTAATGGCTTGCGGGATAAAGGAACATGTTGTGATGTCACAGCGCGGGTAGTGACTGCGTTGTAAATGCTGGTCGTTGTTGAGACTGAGAGGTAAAGGATGTTTTATATCCAATAGCACTTGTTATACGGCAGATGGGAAATCAGTCACGTTTGTTTCCGAGTAACCCATCTGCTGAACTCTATATAGGCCTAAATCTTTTGTGTGTCTGGGGGGGGGGGGCAAACCATAACTGAAAGCAATTAAATTGCATGCGCACACCAAAAACGGGGGACATCAGTTACCACACATGAGGTTTTCCCTAGCGCAACAGCTATTGCAATTAATATGCTGCCTACCATAACCAGAAGACCCACCACTCTGGATAAGATGCAAAAGGAAAAGTAGGTGGCAATAAAGAGCTGGACACGATATACAAACAGAAGACAGCCCTGAAATGAATTCCCGATATGTTACTACTGCCACAATTATTACCTGAAACTAAGCTCACAAGCTTTTAGGTGTAGACTCTAGACTACATACTGATGCTACCTCTGGAACAATGCTGATGTGTTCATGGGTATACAGCTAAACTATTGGAAACACTGGGGCATGGAATGGCTAGACCAACTGTACAGTGAAAAAGGTGTAAACAAATTCCAAGGACTTCAGGATGAATTCACGTTGGCAGTATACACAGTTTGCCCACTGTTTGAATTGAACACTTGGCGCAGGGCATATGTTAAGTAGGACACTGCACTGTCCTCGTAGTAAGAAAAGGGTTTATTGCTTGAAGAGCACGGAAGGACACATCCAGTAGTCTCCGTGTCCTCCCTTCAACTGCCTAACTATGTATAACAGCATATAAGGTGACAGACTTCCCCCATCACAACAGATCTTAAAACATGGGGGAAGTTATAAAGGTGTGACTATTTTTGCAGAGTTTTATATAGCGCAAACTTGACACGAATCGGGTATCAGAGCGCTTTATATAGCACCAGTTACGTTACATTAGGACACACATTCATTTTTATTAGGCACGGGGAGATTAAGTGATTTGCCCCGAATCACAGGATGTTCAGCTGTCATTGCCGAGACTCGAACCCAGTTCCCCAGATTTGAGGTCGGATGCCCTAGCCGTTAGGCCAACTCCTCTCCTCTACAGCCTACTAATTGACCATGTTTTTCCTCATCCACATGGAGTGCCATGATCCACCGGCAAATGCCCTGGGAAAGGAATAGTTTACAAAGGACTGGGCAGAGTTATTGACTACTCATGAAAAATACATCAGAGAAGTTAGTTTAAAGTTTTTGTACTTTAAAATGTTCAATTATTGCCATCGGGTTTCTCATGAAATTTATTTATTTATTTTATTTTATTTAATGCATTTTTATATAGCGCGGACTTTACCCGAAGGTGTCAGAGCGCTGTACAATAGAACCAGTTACGTTACATGAGAGAAATGGTACAAAATAGAACGTTACAAAAATAAACAGAAGAGGTAGAGTAAAACCATATAGGCAACAACACAATATCAGACACAGCAATCAAGGGTGGGGAATGAACAAGAAGATGTTACAAATTTACAATGATGAACTAGCTTCCTGGAGGGGTCTGAGAATGAGGGTATTAGTTCTGAAAGTGTCTTTGGAAGAGAAGAGATTTGAGGTCCGCTTTGAAAATCTGGATGGAGGTGGTGGCACGGAGCAATGGCGGAAGCGAGTTCCAGATTCTCACTGCATTACCTGAGAACGATTGAGCCATCGATCTTTCCTTTTTGAAGGAGGGGGGCTCAAGCAGAAACTTTTCTGCATTCTGAGAAGGTCTCGAACCTCCTGACATTTTCAGTGTTTTCGCCAGGTAACGAGGGGAAGAAGTGTGCAAGGCTTTATGGGTGATGCAGGCAGTTTTATAAATGGATCTTGCATCGATGGGAAGCCATCGAAGAGAAGACAGGATAGGAGTAATGTGGTCACTATGTTTGGATCCTGAAATAAAGTGAGCTGCTGAATGGAGGACGGATTTGAGGGGGGAGAGGTGAGATTTGGGTAAGCCAGTCAGGAGAGAATTGCAGTAATCCAGTCTAGAAAGAACTAGCGATTGGACCAGTGTTTTTAGGTCTTTCTCCAGGAAGAACCGACGGATCCCCCACAGAAGTCGCAGCTGGTAACGTGCGTTCTTAGCAATGGAGTTGATGTGGGAGATTAGGTTGAGTCTTTTGTCAAGTATGACACCTAGGGATTTAGCGCTGTCGACAATGACGGGTTTATTGTTGAGTAAATTCAGCTGATCCATCCAGGATTGAACCGGAGGAGGGGAGAGAGAGGTAGATAGGAGGAGGAATTCAGTTTTGGTGGGATGGAGAATGAGTTGGTGAACTAACATCCAGTTGTGAATAGAGTTGAGAGTAGAGTTGAGTAGTGAAAGATCGTGTGCGGAAGACACCTTGAGGTAGATTTGGGTGTCATCCGCATAGAGATGGTAGTGGATCCCAGATTTACTTAGGAGGTTCCCTAAAGGTTCCAGATAGAGATTAAACAGAGTGGGTGCAAGGATAGAACCTTGAGGGACGCCTTGACCTACCGCCAATGGAGACGAAAGACTGTTCGCTATCTTGATAATTTGGGATCTGTCTGAGAGGAATGAGGCAAACCATTTAAGCACTGTGCCTTCCACGCCCATTCTCTGTTGAAGAATGTTAAGGAGGGTGTTGTGATTAACAGTGTCAAAGGCTGCAGAGAGGTCAAGAAGAATCAGAAGGCACGATTCCCCAGAATCGAGTATATGCAGCGCATCATCAATCACTTGCAGCAGGGCTGTTTCAGTGCTGCAATTTTGGATGAAACCAGACTGGAACACGTCAAGGAGATTATTGCACAGGGTAGGGCTATTACCACTCGATGAATGCTGGAGATGTGAACAAACAGAATGCGACCATCTGCGCATTCTCTGGCACTGTACTACCACCCAGGTTTTGTGGACAGATAAGCGACACGAATTAGACACCGTGCTAAACTCACATACTCCTCCATCTAGCAGTTCTACATGATATGACGGATGTCATAGGAGTGAAGAACCACAGTAGCAGATGGCTAGCGACAGCACTCACAGCAGCTAACACATGTTTCTTGGGATGCTGGTGGGTTGAGTGTGTGTGGACGCTGGAAGAATGGATAGCAGAAATGTGTTGGATTGCTTTGTGTAAGACGGTTGTATATAGGGTTGATGACCAAATGGACGCATTTGAATCAATATGAAGCCCATTTTTGGACTGTGACAGAGAGGAGATCTGTGATAATATGGCTGACTCCCAGCTCCGCATAGAATAGTGTGGAAACTGGATGGTGTTATCCATGAGATACAATTAATTACTACCCCAAAAACATGTATACAATTACCACTGTTTGAGAAGATTACTATGGAATTACAAATCGTGAAAGGTCATGCTGGGGTGGCCAACAGGGGAACCCATATTCAAAATTGAACTTGATATGAACATTAAATTGTGATATATTCGAATTGCAATGGAAGGGAGAATTATGGAAGTGTTTGGCAAGCAGCAGGGGGTGGGGACATGTTGAGGGCTAAATAGTGAGAGGCGACCAATTGTATGATCCCCTTGTTTCTCATGTGTTAAATGTTTCTATCTGTTTCATTACATTGTATACCGGTTACAATACGTATTCATAAAGTAATATATCATGTCGAGGGACCTTGCCTTCCCTAGCACTACATGAACAGATGATTACCATCAGTTACTGCACAACGTTTATTGTAATTTGCTTTGTTTTAACTCCTTTTGCCTGATTTATTTTCTTTTGTCATCTTGTTGTTTTAGAGATCACATTACTGTGAAATTGTATAGAGATGAAAAGCATGTTCAATAAAGAATTATTGGAAATAAAGAGGAAAGGAATCTTTTTTTTACAGATATTAGGGTACGGGTATTCCATAAATACACCCTGCCCAAGTCTACAACTGAAGAATAAACATAAGAGAACCCCGACAAGCGGCTGGTCTTGGGTCCTGAAGTATTTCTGAAAGGACTGCTCTATATTATCCATGCATGGGTGAACTCCACAATTTGAGCCACTTGATTAGTAACATCATTTCATTATCAAGAACTATAAGCTCAAATTCTAAATCCATATAGATCATCAATAGATGTACAATCTTGGGTAAACTAAAGAGTAATTTCCGGAATAAGCTTCAGTGAAAGTCAGTTTTGCTCTATTTGCATGAATTCAGGGCTGTCCCGTCTCAGCATGAAAGTTTTTGCTCTCCTTTAATATCTTGAAGATAACCTTTTAAGGCACATCTTGTATGAGGCATAAAAGCCTGCCAAGTGCCACGCATTAAGGGTTACTCTTTACTGCTGGTCCCTGCATTCCAGCACTGGCATGAAATGTTACGCCAATCTTGCCTCTCAGATAATAGTTTGAAGGAACTCCCAGCAGCAGCATTGTGGTAGTGAAAAGCATAAATGGAGTAGAAATTTGCAACATGCTGCTGGGTGCCCAGGCAGAGCCCGGGGTCGAGGAGGGGTGATGTTGCTATGGATACGCACAGGGACATCTTAAGGATTTTGGGGGCCCTGGGCCAAATGTATTTCGGGGGCCCCTGTTCGGAACAGCTTTGAATTTATAATCCAATTTCAGCTCTTTCATGTACTCTTTGGCCAGGTCACTGACAGTGCACAGACACACTCATCCAGATATTAAGGGGCATATTTATAAATTGTCACGCAGTGCAGTGCAGCAAGTCACCTTGCTGCGCTGCTCTGCATGACAGGGAAAGGGCAGGAATGCACCGTATTTAAGTCAATATGGCACAATCCTGCCTTTTCTCTTGTGTTGGCACCCTTTTGGCAGCATAGCACCAACGCAGGCATCCTTGCACCATGGTGCAAGGGTGCCTCCTTTGCATACAGGATTTCTTTTGTGCAGGAAGGGGCACCTTCCTCCACAAAAACAATCCCCTGAGGCATATTCCTTTTTCTATGTGTGCTGCACACAAAAGGAGGAAGTAACTAGCAGAAATAAAGCTGTCTCCTCGTTACGCCGCCCATTTGAAGGCGTATCTTTTTGGCACATTCCCAGGTTTACCAATTCTGGTCAACCTGGGAATGCGTCAAAATCTTTGGAAGTTGCATGGGATCACGAATGCAACACCCATGGGATGTCTTCTCAGGGTGGAGTAAGGCAACCCAGCGATTTGGGCTGCGTTGCTTTACTCCAGGTTTATGGAGCCACTCAGGGCCACGCAAAGTGGCCTTGCATGGCTTCATAAATCTCACTTAAGGTTTGCGTGTGCAAAGGCGATGTTGCATGGTGCAAAGGCGATGGAAACCGGGTCATAAATATGCCCCTCAGGGTGTTCTCTTCTAATATGATAATGATGTGTGTTTTCAATATTGTAACACAGCAGCAGTTTACTAATATTACTGCAAATAATCTCTGTGACATCCTTCCATTTCTCATATGTGAGGTCTTGTTTTGATTAAAAAGAAACTTTTTTATGGATGTCTATAAAATGTCTGTAATAGACTCTCACACATCACTCACATTAAATATAAATTAAAGGAAAACGGTATTTTTAAACAATCCATTGAAGAATTATTCAAGGTCATCAGGGCAAGACTCTCTAAAGAACAGAGCTGGCACTATCAGTGGGCCCCCTGAAAGGTGGGGGCCCTGGGCCAGAGCCCACTTTGCCCATGCATTAAAACGTCTCTGGATACGCACTTATGTTTGCTTAGTTACAGAGTTAAACAGTTTGGGGGTCTTAACTTCTAAGTAAAACGCTAAGAAGGAACCAAAAATGAAAAACCTGATTAGCAAGGCAAGGCAGCTGTCTGAGGGGTCAAGACTGTAGGACACTCAGACTGCACCATGCTACACAGCTGTCAGCAGGAGGATGTCGACCTCCGCCCCCATGTCATCAGCTTGCAGGCACTCAAAGGAGCTACCCCCCCCTCCCCTCCAGCGCCTTGAGACCCTCACAGGTGAGTAGTTGCTCTTCACCAACCCTGAATGATTGATTGACCATAAATAAAAATGCACTACAGGAAACATATATAGCAACTTGACTGCTCACTGATAAGATTGTGGTAAGGAAGGGAACATGTTAGACTGTCAGTCGAAGGCTCCCTTGGGAGCTGTAAGCGGATGGTGTTATGGATGTAGCTCGAGAGCCTGCTGAGCACAGTAGTTGCCCTTCTCTTCTTCCCTTCATGTCTGATGGTCTCAGACATGGCAGCGAATAGCACAGGAGAAGCTGCGCTGACAACAGGCTTATAGTTGCTGGCAGTCAGGTTATGTTCTGAAATGTTGTAGTGCCATGAGCAGTTTATTGAGCCCATACTGATTTGAACTACCTTTTAATATTTCCTGTGTCTAACTATCACACATAGCTTCCAAGTTTTCCAGGTCTGTGAGTGATGAGCTGCTGTGGTCCAGATTTGTTTTCTTTAATTTTGGGACTTGTAGTTGTGGTTTCATAATAGAAGCAACACGAATGTAAATCCCAGAATTCAAAGAAAAATCCTAGGGTATAGCAGCTAGTTACACATGGACTTGGGAAACTTGGCAGGGCTGATGACAGGAGTAAGGAGGAGTCCACAGCGGCTGCTGAAGTACTGACAAAAGGCCCACAGATAGTCATATACTGTAGTTCTGACACAGCCAAGTTCTCATCACTTGTGTCTAACTATATCAAATCCCTGCATGGACTGGAATAATGCTCGTCTCCATTTGAACATGTGTGATTTAATAAACTAATCTTGTTATGTTGACATTGCTACCGGGTCCCGCTCAACCTGATAAAGTGCCACTGAAAGTGTCACACCTAAAGCATTAAAATGTCACAATTAAGGACACTGAAAACATGTGAATGTCACACATAAGCAAACTGAAACCTTGGCAGCTATGGACAGTATGATTATGCATGTAACCAAGTGACTGGATCACATCACATCATCCCTGAATCATACCTCACATAATCAAATTCTGAGTCACATTCTAGAAGAACCTGATCAAGAAAGATATTTTGTCTAAAAGGACTTGTGTGGATTTAGGGCCACATATTTTGTTTTGGCTTTAATGATTTCCATATCAAAGAACAGTCTGTTGACCAGTTGTTACACAATGTGCGGTGGATCTGCGTATCAGATTACAGAATAGCGGGGAGGCCCTTTACATGTAGGCCAAATAAAGACAATACAAGGACACAGTCCTACTTTACTCCTTTGAGAAGGCAAGGATTGATGAACATAACCCTGCTTTACCCTATTGAGAACAGCAAAGATGCAGGGACACAACCATGCCTTACCCAGTTGAGAAGAGCAAAGATGCAAGGACACAACTCTGCCTTACCCCGATGAGAAGAGCAAAGATGCAAGGACACAACCCTGCCTTACCCCGTTGAGAAGAGCAAAGATGCAAGGACACAACCATGCCGTACCCCGTTGAGAAGAGCAAAGATGCAAGGACACAACCCTGCCTTACCCCATTGACAAGTACAAAGATGCAAGGACACAACCCTGCCTTACCCCATTGAGAAGAGCAAAGATGCAAGGGCACAACCCTGCCTTACCCCATTGAGAAGAGCAAAAATGCAAGGACACAAACCTACTTTACTCCTTTGAGAAGGAAAGGATTGATGAACACAACCCTGCTTTACCCTGTTGAGAAGAGCAAAAATGCAAGGACACAAACCTACTTTACTCCTTTGAGAAGGAAAGGATTGATGAACACAACCCTTCTTTACCCTGTTGAGAAGAGCAAAGATGCAAGGACACAACCCTGCCTTACCCCATTGAGAAGAGCAAAGATGCAAGGACACAACCCTGCCTTACCCCACTAAGAAGAGCAAAGATGCAAGGACACAACCCTGCCTTACCCAGTTGAAAAGAGCAAAGACGCAAGGACACAGCCCTGCCTTACCCCGTTGAAAAGAGCAACATCTCTGGAACTTTTACTGTTTGGGCATCATTCTAATCTGGGCAAAGTTGCTCTATAGAGTTATCTACATACTCTCATAAGGTACTAAGGGGTCCATTAGGATGTCGGGCGGAAGCACTACCGCCGTGCTGGCGGATGCAAAAACCAGCAGTTACCGTCCGCCCGCCGCGGCCCACACGCCCGCCAAATTAGGATGTGAAAAATCACCCAAACACCGCCCGTAAGCCCGCGACGCCGCCCGCCATCAAAGTGCGCCCGCTCACGTAGCGGCGCAGCCCAATGGAGACACACCGACCGACGAAATCACGTACCACCCGGCGTACAAATTACGATGCCGCAAATCAACAGCTCCCACGGCTAAGAGACACCGCACGTGAAAGCAAGGCGGAAACCCGACCGACGAGCACGGACACCAAAGAGGCGGCTCCCCCGAGCATGAATCCAGCACTTCAGGCACTCCCCATGCTCTACCTGATGCACTACCTAGGAGCCTACGCGCCGCGGCGACGCAGGTAAGCAGACACACAACAAGGGCACGCAAACACCCCACACAGTGCAAGGGTGGAAAAAGAGGATATGGCCCCCCCCGACACCCCTGCGTGGACACGACACATCCACCAGTGCACCCACAAATGTCACACCGGGCAAATAGTGACAACTCGCAACAACGGGGCACACAACACCCTGGACCAGAAACTAACGTCCCCGTCACGGCACCGCAGCGCAGCGGCGATGACGACGCCACACATGCGCACAACGCAGAGCCCAAAGACAGCGCCATGTATGCGCCGCACACAAACAACACAGGGTCACAACCACACACACCAGCCCCACCCCGAACGCACATGTCACGTGACAGGCCAGCCACACACATGTCTCCAACCGGCAATTCACAGTTGCCAACAAACGTCACACAACTGACCCGAACAGGGCAGTGATGTCACGCTCAATTAGGACACACCCCTGCGTGCAAAACATGGCGAAGCACACAGCGGCGGCAACATCACCCAGCACAATATGGACCCCGTCGGCAAAAGGTACACCAGTACCACACAGAAACACCGATACCACCCTGCACCCAATACCAAGACATGCAATACGTAACAACAAAGAGGCCGGGGACCGACAACAGCTGGCTTCAATTATAACACCCTGACACACAAGGCCCAACGAATAGCGGAAACGCAGCCTGCCACCCACACACGGGAGAGGAGATAGCACTCAATGGCCTTCAATACCCACAACCTAACCACAGCCCAACTATTCAAGCAGGACAATACAGTCATTATTCCAACAAAAACGCACACCACAGGCATACAGAGGGAAGCGACCACAGGGCAGATAGCGCACAACACGAAAGAACATTCCGAAGGGTAAAAAGAAATGATAACACTCCCCCATGTGGTTCACATGCTACTTATCTGGAAGGAGTCAGACACCACTGACCTTGACCATACAGACAAGCATGTGGGATGAGGACCCGTGTCCTCCACACAAGCTACTAGAACACAACCCCTGCCTCCTTACGACCATCACAGAATACCCAGCAACTTCGGAGCGTGCACTCTGCAGACTGCACAGACAGCCGGAGCACGCCATCAAATTGACCTGCAGCAAAATGGCACTACCACCACACCTACCCAACTACGCCGGACAGATAAAGCTGTACAAACATTACCTGGTACAGATATTGGGATGTGAAACCCTGTCCTTGCTGAACGTAAGTTACCGACTAACTTACCGCATCGCATTGTTCAGCTGCGTCATCCCCGTCTTCTACTGTCGGAGGTGTCCCTTCCACTATCCTGTGGATATCTGTCTCTCCAACCCGGAATGTCCAAGGGCGGACCTGCTACAACTATTCCACCCCCTGGACGTCCACGACAGGGTCTGTTCAGCCTATGGGGGCATGGCGTATGTGGCTGCAATCGGACCCTCACTGCAATGGGACCACTGTGCCTCCACACGACGGATCATGGATCAGAGTTACATCGAATGTCATCCAACATGTCCCATCATGCTCCTACAAGGGACAACTCACGACCAACACCTTGACAGCCACCATCCGCTACATTGGATGGCATCCATGTTCACCACCAATGAAATGGAAGCCCTGCTGGCAGGTATCGCATACCTGACAACCTGTCAATTCGTCGGCCCCCGACGCAACATCCCCAATTGAACAATGATGTCCGACACCCTACCCATGCATAGCTTCCGCACGGACCGGGCAGTTACCAGTACAACAACTATACCATGCAACCTGCAACTGACACCACACCATCAACTACACTGCCATGACATCGGATATTTACGGGACATGCACTCTGTGCCTCATCACATCCAGTAACTCTGCATCAACAGGGGAAGGCAGAGGCATGGGATTTGTGCATGGCAACTACATGGACATGACTGCACGTACAACTAGGCCATAATATGGACCTTGCGCCCATGGACAGATGCACCGCTCACTGGACAGTAATCGTTCGGCTGCAGTATGTGAGAGCTGCCACCTCACCTCTCCCTGCACTTCCGTGCCAGGACCTTTGCATGGACAACAAGTGCATCCACCAACAACATCACCACAGTGACTGTGACATGTCCAGTAGCCACCACATTGCAACAACAAGTGTGACGCCGTTGCATGCACGTGAGCCCATGCCCTGATGTCACCCCTCACGCACGTGTGTATGAGTAACTATAGCAGCAAACCTGGAACATTGGACTGAGATGTACTGTGCCCATGATGGCAAGCGGTCTGGTAGGCTAAATGTATACTGTCTGTGTCAAAGTCAGCAGCCCCTCAGTAATTAGCAAATGTACATTAGCACAGCAACGGCTAAGCAGTTGGAACTCTGAAGCCCACATCCCACAGGCAACAACTAATCACATGTACCCCTACACCCTATGCTATGTGTAATCATGCTGAGTATATCCTCCACATGCATTTCGCTGACAGTAGTGTCCACTATACTGCATCACAGAGGACATAAGTCCTAATACATGGCTTGAAGCAAATATGTGTCTCGCCTGAATCCTTTCACAAGTACGAATGAGGAAGGATGAGAGTGTGTGAAGTACACGGCAGCCGTGAGATGACCATGTAGTCCGCCGTCATTGGATGGCAACGCAAATGAGTAGCCGCAACAGTGGCCACAGGGAAATACCACAGCTCCTGGAGCAGGACTCCTCACACTATGAAGTCGCACGAAAGATCAACACAACAACACTGACGGCCTGCTCACTACAAAGCACAGTCCAACACATGTATACAATGACACACACAGTCTGACCACACACTGAGCAACCAAAAGTGGGAGCCACGACAAAGCATGCCACAGCGATGCCTGACAAGACACACACACGACGTCAGTGTGTGTGTGCGCCACGGGACAGTTGCAGGTCCGCCCCTAAGAGAGTAGCACAACTGTGGAAGACACACATGTGTCATGTGAAGCGAGAGTTACGCTTGGCTCAGGTGGGTGGGTGTGACGGGTAGATGCGCACATGCAATGTCGAAACACGCTGTGTTGGGAGGGTTCCCGAACTGTACATTACCGCTCTCCTGGGCATTTGTAAAGAACACCTGTCTGGGGATGAATGTGAACTCGTGTGTGCACAACAGGCGGGCACGCGAGCAATGCTGCATCAGGCGTAGGCATCAACCCACCCTCTGTGGACATGCTGGATACTGCTGTGCGTCCGTCAGGCCCTTGCCAAGGCACTCACATCCCCTGTCGACCAGGTGTATCCCCAACATTCCCCACCTGCACAGGCAATACAGGGCACGGGATGGCAGTGGGGCATGGTGTGCGAGAGGTCATGGCGCGCTCCTCCTGGTCACATCACGCAGACAACACATTCTCAATTTGTAGTATGGCAAATGGCAAATGGAATTAGTGGGGAGACGCCCACATCACGAGCAGCAGTGACGTCACGGAAGGTGGCTCGCACCATCTCTCACATTGCCTATTTCCCCACACACGTTACATGCCATTGCAACAGAGAAGCCAGCGCGTGCACAAGCCGCTCCAAGCTCGCCCCAGAGAGGCCAAAGAGTGAATGTGTGGGTCCATGAGCTCCAGTTGGACGCGGCCTGGGCCGCTAGGGCAGCTACAGCCTCTGTGTGTTGCAGGTGGTGTATCCGGACTGCGGAGCCTGGCATGCATTGTCAATGTTGCCCGGGTCTCGAGTAGTGGCACCACGAAGGTGGACGGCGTCCCGCAACTTATCATACCGCATGACAGACCACTTGTTCAACTGGACCCACACATACACTCCTTGGCCTCTCTGGGGCGAGCTTGGAGCTGCTTGTGCATGCGCTGGCTCCCCAGGTGCAAACGCATATTTGGGTGAGCGAGGGGAGGCCATGATTAGTGTGTGGGAGCAGGTCCACAATGGACAGGGCCACAACATGCTGTGTGCATAGGCAGGGACGGCCAGTGGCCAGCCTCCACATGTCTGTTGCCATATCATCATCTACACATTGGCATGGGAGCATGGGAGATGCATATGCACACACATGCCATCTTGCACTATGTACATCTCACACTTGGCACGTGCAACGTTACGTGTCATTTGTGTTGTGTATTTGCAATCACACAGCCGTGTTGGCATGGAGCTGTCAATGTGTACACCTGTCAATGTTCCTGGAGGTGTGATCCGTACAGTGCTGTACATAGGGTGCAGTAGGGACATCAATGACTGTCTCATATCCCCTCGTGCCACAGGTCCCACTTGTTGTGGCCGCTCAGCCTGTGCCCATAGCGTTGTTGGTGTGTGCCATACTCACCCAGCCTCGGAAGCAGTGTCATGCACAGCAGCTAGTTATGTTGCCGTGGTGTTGCCGCTTGCCAAATATGCTGTCTGATAACGTCAGCATGCCTTACAAGTCATTAAGGCCTAAATCCCCATGTGCATGCTCATAGCAATGTTGTGTGTCACTGCCCATTGCTATTGGTATGGGACCTGTGTAAGTGTATTGTGGCTGTGCTGTCCCTACTTGTCAGCTGTCATGTGATTCAATTGCTAGGTCAATCATCGATGTTTTGTGTATGTGGTAATGCCATGTGGCGTGTTGCTTTGACATGTGTCCACTTCCATCTTTCCTAGGAGGAGACCAAACATACTTCGCCCCTACCAATTGCTGACAGACATGGAGGATGTAGAGATAATACGGACATTTCGCCTGGACCGAGCCACCCTGCATTGCCTATGTGCCTTATTGGAACCCCACCTCCGTCCTCGCAGGGTGTATCCAACTGCATTTACCCCCACGGTTAAGGTGATGGCTGCACTGCATTTCTTCGCCACTGGGTCATTCCAACACACAGTGGGCAGTGTAAGTGGGATGTCCCAGCCCATGTTCAGCATGGTGCTACGGGATGTACTGTCAGCTATGATGCTGTACAGGAACAGGTACATCCGATTCCCCAGGGCCCGTGATTTTGCGGCAGTGAAGGGTGCTTTCTATGCCCTTGGACGGATCCCCCACGTTGTTGGTGCAATTGACTGCACCCATGTTGGCCTTGTTGCACCACAGGCCACGGAACACATTTTCCGCAACAGGAAGCACACCCACTCACTGAATGTGCAAGTGGTGTGCCTTGCGGACATGGTAATTTCACACGTCTGTGCGAAGTTTCCAGGATCGGCCCATGACGCGCACATCATGCGCAACAGCATCCTACCACGTTTGATGGCCAATCTGCAACAGGACCGTGCATGGATTGTTGGTGAGTATGCGGAGTCGTGTAGCTTGCTGGGTGTGCGATGCTGTCCTGTGTCCAGTTGGAATTGCAACGATTCTCTGTGTCCCTCACACACAGGTGACTCTGCTTACCCGAATGGGCCCTGGCTGCTCAGCCCATTACGACATCCTCGGACCCCAGCTGATGACCGCTACAATGAGGCACATGGGAGGACCAGACGTGTGGTTGAGCGGACCTTTGGCCTCCTCAAGTCCAGGTTCAAGTCCAGTGGACCGCACCGGCGGTGCACTGGCGTACTCCCCACAGAAGGTGTGCCAGATAGTTGTGGCTTGCTGCATGCTGCACAATCTGGCTATTCGCAAGCATATCCCCCTAATAGTGGATGACGGTGATCAGCCAGGGCCCCAGCCTGCAGACCAGGACAGCTTCAGTGACGAGGACAGTGGAGAGGAGGAAGCTGGGAATGTGCGTCAGCAGCTCATCGCCCGCTACTTCACTTGACGTTGAGTGCCCATGTACGACGGCTGATGTAGCTGTAATTGTGCAGGTGTATGTGTGCTCTGTCACGGAGGCATTTTGTTCACTGAGTGCTGTGTGTCAATGGTCCATGTCCAGGCTACTATGCCACTGACAGTGGCTGTTGCATTGTGCCCTGTTGCTCTGTGAAATGTGTGTACATTGCTTGTAGTTGGTGACATGTACTATGTGATGAGTGTGTGACACACTCATTCAATGGCCTCTTGTTCTGTCTTTCACCCCTAGGTCCCTACAGCCTCTCCTGTCCCATCGACATTCCACACAGCAGATGCATTTCTGCTCATGGTTGCGGTTGCACATGGTTGAATAAACACAGGGCACAGACAGCAGATTGTGATCAAGGTGCATTTATTTTCATCTGTGACATGTGATTGTGTGCAAGGTGATGACGTAAGTGGTGCGTGCAGTGACAATGAGCTGACGGTCATGGCTGCGTGATGCTCAAGGTGTACCCACTTAGTTCTATGTCCATAGTCCAACAGACACATGCCATTAAGATGGCTGTGTGGGGTAGGATCGTAGTCAAAGTCAATGCAGTACGTGGTCAAGGTGGCTGGCTGACTCACTGGCGCTTGGAGCGTGCGAAGTCCTCTCTGGACACCTGCTTCCTCTTCGGACGGCTCCTTCCACGTTTGGGAGGGGGGGGTGTGGTGGTGACCTGCTGGAGGTAGAGGTGTGCTCACTGGCTGTGGACGCAGGGGAATTGGACACTGCTGCTCGACCCTGCGCCCCAGCAGGTGGTGGCGGAGGTGGTGTTGCTGGCCTTGCTTGTGACCTCACCGCCACCACCAGCTGGCCCATGAGGTCCACGAGTTGGTCCATACGGGACACGAATTGGCCCATATGGGCATCCATGGACCTCAACACCCCTAGGACCTCCCGCGTGTCGGTAGCCGACCTGGCCCATTGTCCTTGGGCATCTTCATATGCCCCAAGGATTCTGGCGATCTGTGGCAGGGCTTGGTTCCCAGGCACGGGTGGCGTTGGCCTGACTCTGCTCCTCCCACCAGTACTGCTGCCACTGACCTGCCCACTAGCCACATTGCTCACCACGGTCCTCGGCCTGGCACCCAGGGTGGACCCCGACGGCCGGACCACCGCTTGCGCTGGGGCTGTGACCAGTGATGTCGTGGTGGTGATGGTGGTTGCGGCGGTGGTGGTGGTTGCGGCGGTGGTGTTGGCCGCAACGAGCGTGGCAGCAGGGGGCTGTGACTTGTCATTAGCCCTGGATGATGGGTTGGTGGGTAGGAGGGGCCCTGGGGAGCGGTTGTGCCCTGCCAATCCAGATGGGCCTGCTAGGTGGTCCTCGCCCGAAGAGGTGTCCAGATCCTCTACATCCGTGAGTCCACTTTGGGGGGTTGCGGACTGGCTGTGCTGGCTGCTGTCTCCATCTGCAACCTCCTGCAGTTCAGCACCTGTGGGGTGAATGAGATAGGTTATTGTGTTGCACCTAGCAAGGTGTGTATTGGTTGTCTGACATTCACAGTTTGTGCACTGTCGTGCACAGGTTTCCCAGAGGCGTGTGTGTGGATGTACGATTTGTGTATGCGTGGGCTAGGCAATGGAACTGTGTGATGTGGACATGTGGCATGGGACGGATTAGCAATGCCGATGGGGGTGTGTTGCTATACTCCTCCATTCTGTGGCTCGGGTGTATGCGGTGTCCGGACCCATCGACGATGTGGGAGTGATATATGCTTTTGGGGTTCATATGGAACGCTTAGAAACGCAGATGGCAAAAGGGGGTACATCCCCCACAACGCTTTTGTAGTGAAATATGCTTTTGGGGTTCATATGGAACGCTTAGAAACGCAGATGGCAAAAGGGGGTACATCCCCCACAACGCTTTTGTAGTGAAATATGCTTTTGGGGTTCATATGGGACGCTTAGAAACGCTGATGGCAAAAGGGGGGACATCCCCCACAACGCTTTTGGAGTGACATATGCTTTTGGGGTACATACTGTGGGTCATGGGTGCAGAACGTGACATGTGTTGTGGCAACATGACAGTGCATTGACAAAGGTGTGTGTCTGTCTAACATACCCGGCATATCTGATGTCTCTTATCATTTTTGGTCCTTACATTGGTAGCACTGTTGTGAGTGCGTGCTTGTTGTGTGCTACACGACGTATTGCAGATGGGCCAACTCCTTGGTGTGCGTGCTGCCCTCGGCCATGTGCATCAATGCAGTGCTCTTGGGGTGTTGACTATGTTATGTGTGTTGTTACTGACAGTGTGACGTGCGCTTCAGTTACTGCAGGCACATGATTTGTCATGGGCAGGTATCTTTGCATGCATACTGTTTGAGGGCCAGCTGTTCGGATGACATACCTTACATGACACTGGGGCTGACAGATGGGATGGATGATATGTTGAATATGCATTGTGTGGCTGTGTGTTTCATGGGTCCAGTGGTGTTTGTGTGCAATATTGTGGTTCCACGTTGTTACTTCTAGTAAGGTTTGTCTTACATGGGCGAAGTTGTACGATGTGTGTGTGACAGGCAGTGAGGACTACATGGACGAGACTTGGATGGTGTTGCTGATGTGTGTGATGGGTGGCACAGTGCCTGCCATGTGTGTCTGTGCTCCTGTGGGACTTGTGCATGCAGACGTGGCTCCTTAGGTGTTGCTGTATCTGTGATGGGTCATGTGGGGTATGACTGTGTAATACATGTCCGTGTGCAGATTGGTCACATGCTTGTGACAGGGAGCAGTGCTGCGTGTTTCTCTGCTGCGTGACATGTCCCATGTGTTAATCGTAATACAGTCCTCATGCCTACAGACACCCCGCCCTGTACAGTTTTCCACCTACAGGTTGTTTAAGAGTGCGCAATGCAATGTATGCCACATGGTGATGGGCGGGAGGGGTGCTCCACCTTGCTGCGCTGTGGGACTGGGGGCCTGGTGTGTGTTGTACTTCAGCTGTCCCCCCTCCCACCCACTGACTTTGTGTTGCGGCTACTTACCTGTTACTTGTCGGTTGGTGCAGCTATGGCGGACACATGGGTGGGGGGGTGCTCCACCTTGCTGCGCTGTGGGACTATGGGCCTGGTGTGTGTTGTACTTCAGCTGTCCCCCCTCCCACCCACTGACTTTGTGTTGCAGCTACTTACCTGTTACTTGTCGGTTGGTGCAGCTATGGCGGACACATGGGTGTGGGGGGGCTCCACCTTGCTGCGCTGTGGGACTATGGGCCTGGTGTGTGTTGTACTTCAGCTGTCCCCCCTCCCACCCACTGACTTTGTGTTGCGGCTACTTACCTGTTACTTGTCGGTTGGTGCAGCTATGGCGGACACATGGGTGGGGGCGGGTGCTCCTTCTGGCGCTTCTGGAGTAGAAGGGGACCTGGTGGTAGTTGCGGTGCTGGCTGACTGTACACATGCCCCCATTGTTTTGTTAGTTGTTAGGTTTGGGCTGTGTGTGGTAGTGTCTGTTGCATGTGTGAGTGATGTGTTGTGTATTGTGTAGTGGACATGGGGGTGTTTGTCCCTCGGAGCTATGGCATAGTGGTAGTGCATGTGAGTACATAGCGGTGTGCTGGTATACGTTTGTTTGTACTTACCAGCCTCCACTCCCCCTGGTAATCCGGTGAGGATCTCCGGATGTATGATGACTCGCACCTTCTCCTCCCACGCCTTGAAGGTCTTGAAAAGCGCGGGATTCCCTCCACCAGTCGTGCCAGCCAGCTGCCGATTCTTGGCCTCCTTCTCCTTGACCACTCTTTTCATGTCGTGCCACCTCTTGCTGATTTCGGCTCTGTTGCGTGGCACGTTCCCGACTGCATTGACCTGGTCTACGATCCTGGTCCACAAGCGGTTTCTGGTGGCTAGTGGTGTCTGTTGGACCATGTTGCCATAGATTTGTGGGTGCACGTTGACGATCTCGTCGACCATGACCGTCAGCTCAGTGGAAGTGAACTTGGGCATTCTGTGTGATGCCATGGTGTGTGTTTTGGTGCTTGTGGTGCTGGTGCGGTGTGTGGTGTGTGATGTGCAGGTGGTTTGTGGTGCTGGTGTTTGGTGGTGCTGGTGGTGCTGGTGGTGCTGGTGCTGGTGGTGCTGGTGGTGGTGGTGGTGGTGGGTGTGATGGGTGCGTATCTGTGGTGTGCTGCTGTCCTTGCTGTGTCTCTGTGTCCTCTCCTCTCTGCTTTGCTTTGTAATGTTGCAAGGGGTTGTGGTCTGTGAAGGGGCTGGTTTTGTACTTACCTATGTGGGTGTGTCATGATGGTCTGTTGTTTTCAGGTGTGTTGTGGCTGGTGTTGTGGGATTTGTAGTGTATTTGTTTGTCCGAAGGGGGGGGGGGTGTTTTCGGGATGTGTCCTGTGTTTGTGTATTTGTGCGTGGGTTGCTGTGTGTACTTGTTGGCCATGTTGTGTGCGTTTGTTTGTGTCTGCGGATGATTTCTGTGCAGGGACGTGGCCGCCAGGGCTTCCGCTGTGTCCATTTTCATCTGTGTTATTTTCGCTGGCGGGCGGTGTATTTGTGCATTTTCCGCGGTCATGTCGGTGCGAACCTAATTTCACTGGCAGTGTCTGGGTCGTCAGGGCGGTCGGTTTTGGGTTGTCGTGCGTATTTTTGTCCGTGGCGGGCGGACGGACTTCGAATCGGACATGGGCGGGCGGTATTTTTTGTGTTTTTACCGCCGACGGCGGTTTTTGGGTCGCGGCATCGTAATTGCTCTGTCGGTGTTCTGACTGGGTAGGCGGGCGGATTTTTACCGCTATGATTGATGGCGGATTTTTTACCGCCCGGTATCGTAATGGACGCCTAAGTGACTACCAAACCTTCCAATATAGACAAATGTTTTGTTATAAGGATAAATGCGCATTTGAGATCACAAATGTAATTTATATGGGTGTTTTTCTGAGTGTATAATTTAAAGATTATACAATTTAGCAGGAACGCTTGGTCTACGATGCTAAGTCAGCTGCATGCTTGCGTGAAATTGGGACATGACATTGTAAAAGTTGTAACCAGCCAAGCAGTAGCTAGCCATGGGTGCTATTTATTGCGTCAACCATGTTTATGAGTTTGTTTTAGTTCACAGTTGTGTATGCTTGCATATTTATACATTGCTTTGCCCAAAGTGGATATTTTTCCCACTCATTACACTAGTTTTGGATAGTTCCTCAAGATATTTGGGTATCTCAATTGTAGATTTGTCTTGGCCACTGATCTGTTGCTACAGGATTAATTCCCTACAAGAATATATTGATTTCCCCCAGTCGCATAGGCTTCAGGGGGGTGTTTGGGGTGTAAACCCCCTAACAAGTATATTTTCTGATAAATAGTTATGTACAAGTGTTTTCAGTCAGGTGTGGTGAGGTGCCTCTCAGATTTCACCAGAGATTTTTACATATACACAGACAAAAGCACACTCACTCCCTCTCTCTGTTTTGAAAGTCTTCGAAAGTATTGGTTATTTTTACAACATATTGTTTTCTCTAACTTAGTGGCCCTATCAATCTGCATTCCCCTCCCTTTCCATTGCCCCTTAAGCCACTCTCATGCACCTTCCTTGTTGTATAATGTATTTTAACATTAAAGGGCAGCGTGATTGTTGGAAAACCTGAAGCTCACACCCCCCCCAATCTCAACGGCCAAATTACGACCCTGCTGGTCTCTCTTTTCATCACCTCATCCTCAACTATGCATCACCCTCGTCTCGAAACCTCAGAAAACAAATATTAGTCATCTAGAACATTGTCAATAAACTCAATGATTTGTACTCTTTTGAACACAGTGGTTTATGTGAATATGGTTGAATTGACATGTGGCTTATCCAGTCAAGGCTCTTCCGTGAGAAAATCCTGGAGAGGCATAGAGATGATGCCAGGGCACAGCTTGAAAGGCAGGCATGTGAACACCCTTAAGAAATCAACATTTCGAAATGCACAAACATTTTGGCCACTAGCCTGGTTATCACCTTTATAATCTATCTTGTATATTTCTATAACTGCAGAGCACTTTTACTTTGTTTTTTATTTACTGCTATCATTTTTTTTTTATCAAATGAATAGGTGGGCATTCTAATTAAATTACCTGAAACCACTTGCACCAAAACAATGGTTGCACAACATTATTGTGTTCATTACAAAATACCTTATATAGAAATAAATACTTGTTAAAATGGCATTGCATTTTACTACTAAGGTACAAATATAGTCTAGGCCAGTAAGAAGTTACTAAGGAGCTGACAGGCAACTCTGAAAATCCAGTTTTAACGCAGTCATATATGCTGTCTTAAAGAGGCTTAAAAAGAAGCCCTGCTGACATTAAGGAGGGGGCTCACTTTTTTTGATGCTCCGGTGGCGCAAGCCTCTCAATCATATCTATGAGGCGACGCAAAGCCACCCTGTGTTGCTTTGCATGGTCTCGTAGATATGATGTAAGGCACAGCAGCGTAAAGTGCTGCGTTGCCTTACTCTGTGTCAAGGAGCCATTCCATGGGCATTACAGTGGATGTTACCACGCAACACCCATAGATTTTGGCACAGCCCCAGATTGACAAAATCACATAAACCTGGGGCAGTGCCAAAACCTTATGCCCCCCCCAGAGCAGGCGTAACGAGGAGAAATGTTTTAATTTCTTCTTGTTTTTTCCTCTTTCCATGAGTGTTGCATTTTGCAGCACACACAATACGAGGAAAACGCCTCTCAGGATTGCTTTTGTTCAGGAATGTGTCCCTTTCTGCACAAAACAAATCCTGCATGCAACGCAGACACCCTTGCACCACTGTGCAAGGGTGCCTGTGTTGGCGGTAGGCAGGCAAAACAGCACCAGCGCAATTATTTCTTCACTTTCATGAACGATCTGTCTTGTTGAATGGCTTGTGTGGAGCTAGGAATATTCACCACTGTTGTTTTGTCATTGTTAAAGGGAACATGCTGTTTGGCTATCTGGAAAAGAAGGTCACAGGCTCCATAATTCATTAGGCATGCAATGATGAGCTGCACAGATGGAGTCACAGGTGCCACATGTGTTTGTTCAACTGAGAAAACTTTGGAAAGTTTCAAAATGGTGAGCATTCTTCAAAAGTTTAATGCCTGGGCCATCCACCTTGTAGCTCCCCCATCTGACTATTGAGGGTTCTGACTGCCAGTTGGAACTCAGTGACCAATGACTTGACGCCAGACCCACTGCCTGAGACTTTCTACAGCTTGTTGAGTAGCAGACCATTGTCAAGCTTGTTGCTATTAATATAAATCTGTGATAACATTGTGTTGTGACCATCAACGGCAGCTGACGAGATCCAGTCAGTGTTTGGGCCCCTATCTGTATAGGCAGAGAGGCTTCACAATGTGGTCAAGTACAGGCTGTGAATGCATGGAGCTCTTTTTATTGTTCCTGATCCTACAGCAATGATAACAAACCATAGGAGAATAGAGCAACAGCAGCCAAGGCAGGGAGTCTCTGCCTCTATTTGCTGAGAGTTGCATGGGTAGAAGATCATCAGAATCAGTCAACATTAATAAACTTCATGTCAGAGTCCTAGAAGAGTGCATCTTCTTGGAATGAGCACTGCGGGCATGTCTCAATCTCACAAACAAGGTCCAGAGTCGTCCCTGAGTTAGCCCATTATGTCTTCCACAGTAGATGAGAATGGCCACATCAGCATCCTCGGTACCTAGAGGTGGAACCTGTGCAGAGTTCCTGTAGACGTTACCCAAGTAGATGAAGGCTCAAACGTGCTATGGAATGTGGAGGCATCGGCTTGCGTCATTGTTTGACAACTGAATTCAAAGTTAGTCTACATAGCCCAGATCCTCAGTACACAACACTGTGGGTGAAAGTTCTGACATAGCCATGCCTCCAACATGGTTCTCAGGAGGAGACGTGTCTGTGGGCCACTAGATCATGGAATCAATCAGCCTAAAGCACAGTTCTCTAGCCATCAAGCCATTGGGGAGGTCAAGCCAAATGGAGGAGGGTCTAGGACCTAGAGACTAACCACCTCAAGGGCCCAGGCTGTGCAGTTCAGTCAGGCAGACTTAAGTGACAAGTTACAAAACACAAGAGGCTGGCAGTGCCTAGATCAGTCAGCTGCACTCCATCCAGCACAGTCTCACAAAGAACCCCCATCTCTGTACCTCAAGGGCGAAGGACAGTGACCCCAGGTGAGGAGTACAAGGCCCATGAAGACTCCCTGGCATCTTTGCTAGCCACGATACCATAGCTGCCTCTGAGTAGGCCTGAATGTCCAGTCCAGCTCCCAACACAAAAAGGACCAGCAAAGGAAAATGTAGATCAGTGAGCTTGGAAAATTAGGATTGAATTTCAACAGTTTGGTGTGAGCCACTGTAGACTCAGTCAAAGAAATAAGATCTGTGCTAAAACTATTGCTAAGATTCAGGTAGGCTTTGTGACAACTTATGAACCTGGATCATTTGGAGAGGCAGGGACAAACAGCTATGTTGACATTGTTCAGTACCCATTGTGTTCTCAATATGTCAGAGAATGGATCTAACTTTCAATAATAATTTTGCTATACCATATGTTGATCACTCCCTTATTCCAAAAGCTCATATCTAGTACCTCTCAATACTTTTGCCTGCCTGCAGTTCCAAGCATGGAAGAGAAACATTGGTCCTTTAGGTCAGGAAGAAAACTCCCTGTGTGTCATGGTTGTTACTTTTTTTGTTTTTTACAAACAAAGCTTTGCCTTGGAATCCTTTTTTTGGGGGGCTAAAACAAAATATGAATGCCAGATTTATTTCTGCCAAAAGTGCCCCCACCACTTTGACAGGAATGCTTTTGTTAGATAAAGGCTAAAGGCAGGGTGGACAATCAGTCAAGGAGTGAGTGGAGGCATGGTTTCTGCCAGCCCATCAGTTTCATTTGACAACCCGCCAGTCTAAATTGCACCTGTAGTAACCATGAGAAATGCATTCTAGATCTGGCAAGATTTTGTGTCATTGTTTTTCTGACACATTTATTCTTTTGTTCTAGACTTCAGACAAGTCCATTATTTCCAGACCAGAGCTCTCAGCGCTTCTCTAAACATTTCAGTTTCTCAAAATCGCTCATCTACACACTAGGGGCCAGATTTATTAAGGTTTTCCATTATCCTTGCACCATGCAAGGGTACCGAAGGGCAGCGCAGAACCTAAGTGAGATTTATCAAGCCACGGAAGGCCACCTTGTGTCGCTCTGCATGGCTTGCTAAATCTGGACTAATACAAAGCAGCACAAATCACTGCCTTGCGTTGCTCTACCCAAGGGTGGCATTCCATGGGTGAAGGGTGGGTGTTCCCAAGCATCCACCCATGGATTCTGGCGCATTCACAGAATTACCATTAATAGTGGACCTGGAAATGCGTGAAAATGTTACACCTTCCCAGGAACCATAAAATATCTTTATTTCTCCTGGTTGTTGTTTCCTCTTTCTACATGTGCTGCATTCTGCACCACATATAGAAAGAGGCAGTATTAAGTTCCTGTTGAGGAGTGGTGAAAGGAAGCTGGGTCAGTCAACACCCACACCTCTAGGTGGAGACGGGTTGTCTCCCAATTTGGGAAATGGGGCCTTCACACACCCGGTTGGGTGTCATGCATCATCATAGGGCTTGCTACTCGTCAGGCCAGCGATTCAATGCCTGACGGGCACCCAATGAGGGGCTCTTTGTCGGAGATCTTCTTCCCAAAGCCGTTTGGTGAATTGCAGGTGTGGGGCCTCGTAGTATAGATGTGGGTACAGTGTGAGGTGGAGTGGTGTGTGGAAAGATAAAATGAGGCGCAGTGGAACTCCAAAATGAATTTAATAGCGAGTCCACTGGTCTCAATTAAAAACATCTAATGTGCCACAGCTGATATAATGGTCAGAGGTGGCTAAATATGAGTGGTCGACATGTTTCTCACCTAGTGTGTAGAAAATCACGTGGCGATTCTTCAGGACAAGAAATACTACACTATCTAGGTAGGTTCCCGGCACCGGTTCCCGGTTGAACTGGCGTTAACTTCGGTAACGTTCATCCTCGATGGAGCCTGACCGTAACCCAATTTGGTCGGTCCATTTTGTACATAAAGGTACCTCATTGATAGGTTTCCTGCCTACAACGCAGGCACCCTTGCACAATTACGCAAGGATGTGTAGTGTCGGATCACTATGTAGAAATGACTCTCAGGAACTATGATGTAAATACATGCTTGTATTTATTATCAATATTTATCCAACAAGGCAAGCCCATCAACTGGCATCCACTAGGATTAGCTTCAATCGCCAACTGCCGCTGCCCCCACCGAGTTCCAGAACTCGAACTTGTCATGCTGTATACACAAGGAACGCTCCCCCCATAGTCTTCCATCATAGCATGGTGTGGTGGTGTACACTGGGTTTGGTGAAGGAGAAGTGGACATAGTGGTGGTCGGTCCAATGTGGCTCAGTGGTGTGGCTAACGCAGGTTTTGTTGCTTGCGGAGAAGATGGGGTCGAGCTTGAATCCTGCTGACTGGGTTGGCGTTCTGACCAGTTGTTTGAGTACAATGGTGATGAGGTTCTCCAGTAGGGGTGTGGTGTTAAGGTCGTCGAGGTTGTCCAGGTGGAAATTGAAGTCATCCAGGAGGATGTAGTCTCTTGCGTCAAGAGCCTTGGTGAGCGATGAAGTTGGCTATGGCTTCGCTATAGGGGGCGGGGTCCGAGAGGTCTGTAGATGAGGGTGCCACGGAGGGTGGTGTTCGGGTTGGTATGGATCTGGAAGTGGAGGTGCTCCATGTTGGGTGAGTGGTCATCTAAGCTGGTTTTGAGGCGGAGGGTGTTTTTGTGTACAATGGCGATGCCTCCTCCCGGTCGGTTGATGCAGTCCTTGTGGATGATTTTGTAGCCATAGGGGATCCTCGCAGAAGCTGGAACAAGGTCACTGAAGACCAGCTCCCCACCGCCCTCAGTAAAACCTCACCACCGATACCCATGGACTCCAACATCTCAGCACGCAACCTCCACGCATCTTTCAAATCCGCTGTCGCCCCACAACACCACCTCATCAGAACATCAAAGAAAGCAGCCATCCAGGAACGCATCAACGTCAATGCACACAGCAGCAAGGACCACTCTGCCGTGGTCAAAGAATTTGCCAAACCCAGCACAGACACAGTAGACATTCCCCCCTCTCAAATACCTCTGCAACAACCTCACCACCTTCTTCCACTGCAAGATCAAGGAGATCTACAACAGCTTCACAACCCAAGACCCACCCAACCCACCCACTACCACTGCACCCAATGGCTCCAGGCCCAGTAGACCTTGCTCAACTGGACCACCCTCACCTCTGATGATACCCTCAGGATCATGACGAGCATCCACTCCAGAGCCCCCTCGGATCCCTGCTCTTACCACATCTTCATCAGGGCTACCTCCTCCATCACACCCAAACTCTACTACACCATCAACTGCTCCATCATCTCTGTCACCTTCCCCGAGGGCTGGAAGCACGCAGAGATCAAGCCCTTGCTGAAGAAACCCTCTGCCGTCACGACGGACCTCAAGAACTACAGACCCATCTCTCTGCTCCCCTTCCCAGCCAAAGTCATCTAGAAAGCCATCACCGCCCAACTCTCTGAGTTCCTCAAAACAAACCACATCCTGGACCTCTCCCAATCGAGCTTCAGAAGTAGTCACAGCACCAAGACAGCACTCCTCGTCGCTACAAACGACATCCGCACCCTCCTCAATTGAGGCAAAACTGCTGCCCTCATCCTCTTGGATCTCTTGGCCGTCTTCGACGCCGTCTCCCACCTCACCCTCTGCGCAAGACTCCACAATGCCCGTAGCCACGACAAAGCCCTAGAATAGATCCGCTCCTTCCTCACCTGCCGAACACAGAGAGTCAGATTTCAACCATTCAACTCAGAACCCTCAGAGATCAGCTGCAGGATGCCTCAGGGACGTGCATTCCTCAATGGTGTACAGACAGAATGCGAGTTTAAAATATCATGTTGCACAAATATCGAGTCAGAAATATCGTGGTTCAGAAATATTGACAGCAAGAATATCGTGATCAAGAATATCGACTTAAGGTAAGCAATATTGATTTAAAAAATATTGAAGTGTTTAATAACGTTTGCAAAAGTATAGTTGTTATAAATATCAATTTTTTAATTAGTGTTATGTTTTTTAGTATATGTTTTAATGTATGTGATGTATGTTTTTTTGTATAAGAATTGTTTGTATTTTTAATATATGTGTTACATTTTTAGTAGTTATAAAAATAATTTTATTTGAATTTTGCATTTTTAGTTCCGTAGCGGGTTGTAGGTTTATAGGAGAATAGGGTGGGAAGTAATTTAATTATATTACATTAATTGATTATTTTTTATTTATTAATATTTGTTTAATTGAGATGTTATAGTGTTAAATGTGTAAAGTAGTTTATTATAACAATAATAATAATAATACAGCCATTTTTAGAGCTCGAACAGCTACCTCCAAGGAGGTGTCCCGGCGCTATAGCAACAGGTGACGCATGAAGTCCTGAGCTGCCCGGATCCCCAGAGGTTAATTTAGGTTAAAAAGCCATGTTTTTGCTGCTTTCCTGAATTGCGTTTCACAGCCAATCTGGCGCAAGGCATTAGGCAGGAAATTCCATATCATGGACTCCCCGAACATGAAAGATCTGCCACCTAACTGGGCTTTCTTTACTCGGGGGGTGCAAAGCAGATTCCGAGAGTTAGACCTCAGTGATCGAGTCTGCTTATACGCAACTAATCTCTGCTTCAGATAGCTGGGGCATGGTCCATGGACTGCACGAAAAGCTACAGTTAGGGCCTTAAATTTGATTCTATTGGCTACCGGTAACCAATGTAGTTCTTTGATGTGCGGAGGGATATGCTGCCGGAATGGGACACGTCTGATTAATCTCGCAGCCGCATTTTGAACCATTTGTAGTTTCTTAACCAGGTAAGCCGGTAAATCCAGATAGAGGCCGTTCGCGTAGTCCAGGCGAGAGGTAACTGTGGCATGGACTACTACCCAACGACAGTTCTCTGGCAGTAGGTGTATAAACTTTCGCAGGTTTCTCAACCTGCCAAAATAGGCAGCTGTCACCTCCTGAATTTGGGCCGAAAAGGATAGATCAGTCTGCCACTTTATTCCCAGATTTTTGGTGCTGCCAGCCGGAACGGGTGGGAAGCCCATTTCCTCCGGCCACCAGAGATCTGCTGCAGGGGGCTGGTCTTTGCCAAAAAACATCACTTCCGTTTTGTCGGCATTCAACTTAAGTTTGTTGTTATTCATCCAGTGAGCAATGTCTCTCAGACAGCCCTTAAAGCTCCTGAAAGAATCTTCTGACTGATCATAAAAAGGAAATACCAACTGGGTGTCGTCAGCGTAGGAAATCGCTTTCACACCCCAGTTGGCTATCAGAGAAAATAAAGGGGCCAAATATATGTTGAACAGCAATGGGCTTAAGGCCGACCCCTGTGGTTGATTATTAATTAATAATGTGTTGTTGATTAATAATAATTATTTAATTTGTAATTAATTATGGTACTTGTGTAATTTATTTTAGGTGTGTGTTTTGGTGTTTATAGGTGTAAAGGGTGGGAAGTAATTTATTTTTAATTGATGAATTAATAGTTGGTTGTTAATTAATTATAATTAATTGATTGGTAATTAATTATGGTAATTGTGTAAATAAATGTAGGCGTGCATTTTGGGGTTTATAGGGGTAAAGGGTGTTACGTAGTTTATTTATTTTTTATTAATAATTATTTGTTAATTGATATTAATTAAATTAATACAAAATGTATTATGCAATTGTGTAATTAATTTTCGGTGTGTGTTGTGGTGTTAATAGGGGTAATCGATGAGAAGTAATTTGTGTTTAATTAATTAATACATAGTTGTTAATTATTTGATATTCCTTTTGGGTAATTGTTTATTTTTTTGTGTGTGGTTTTTACTTTTAAAGGGGTAAAGGGTGGGTATTATATATTTTTTAATTACTTTATAATTAGTTGTTAATAGTTATAGTTTTTAATTTAAAAATAAGTTTTAATTTTGTTTTATTATTTTATAGTTTATCTCAGGTGTGTGTTGTAGACATTATAGTGTTAAAGTGTGTGTAGTTAATTAATGTTTATTAGTTTTTTTAATCATATTTTTTAAATTGATTATTAATTATGGTAATTATGGAAGTAAATTAAGATGTTGAAGTGTGTTGTTATTGGTGTTGTGTTATAGGGTAAGAAATAAAATAAATACATTTATGTATGAATTAATGTTTTTGTTTGTAAATATTTTCTAGTTTAAAATATATATTTTTTTAATGTATTGATTATTTTGTGTGAATAGTAAACTTTACTCCTCTGCTATCCAATACTTTCTCTACTGTTGCACTCACCGGAGTGGGAATACATTTTTTTACTCTTCAGCTATCCAACACTTTTCCTCCTGTTCCACTTACTGGAGTGGGAATAGTAAATTTTACCCCTCCGCTATCCAACACTTTCCCTACTCTTGCACTCACTGGAGTGGGAATAGTAATTTTTCCCTCTCCGCTATCCAACACTTTCCCTACTGTTGCTCTCATTGGAGGGGGAATAGTAATTTTTACCCCTCCCCTATCCAACACTTTCCCTACTGTTGCACTCACTGGAGTGGGAATAGTAATTCTCACCCCTCCGCTATCCAGCACTTTCCCTACTGTTCCACTCACTGGAGTGGAAATAGTAAATGTAATTACTCCGCTATCCAACACTTTCCCTACTGTTGCACTCACTGGAGTGGGAATAGTAATTTTTACCCCTCCGCTATCCGGCACTTTCCCTACTGTTGCACTCACTGGAGTGGGAATAGTAAATATAGTTACTCCGCTATCCAACACCTACCCTCCTGTTGCACTCACTGGAGTGTGAATAGTTATATTTACCCCTCACACTATCCAACACTTTCCCTACTGTTGCACTGACTGTATTGTGGAATTTAAGTTTAAATATTTCTAAATAGTTTAATGTTTTAATTTATTATAGATTTTAAATCATTGATATATATTTTTATTTTTTATATAATTTTAAACTTTTAACATAAATAAAAAATAATATTTTGTTTATTGTTTTAAAGTAAATATATATGTATAAATAATTATGTTTGTGTGTTTCTCTTTTTTATTAAGTTTATTTGTTATATTTTATTAAAATATATATTAAATTAATTTTATTTTGTTAAAATTAAATGTAATATTTAATATATATTATTTTATTTTATATTTATATAAAAGTCGATATTTTATACATCTATGTTTTTTACATCTATTTTTTTAAGTCGATATTTTTGTTGTCTATATTTTTTACTCGATATTTTTTACATCAATATTTATTACATCGATGTGACAGTGAACCTTCCTCAACCACTGCCTCTCCTTCTACACTCCCACCAGACAACTCTGCTCCGCCCAACTGGCCCTTGTCACCATCCCATAAATCCACAAGACCACGGCTGGAGGAAGATCCTTTTCCTACCTCACTACAAAGACCTGGAACTCCCTACCTCTGCACCTCAGGCAATCACCATCGCTGCCGCAATTCAGGAAGGACCTCAAGACCTGGCTCTTTGACTGTACCACAGATCCACCCCCCTCAGCGCCTTGAGACCGTGCTTTATGAGAACAATGATTGATTGATTGATCCCCTGATCACAAAATCTATAACTTTAGATATGCTTGTGTTTTCTGCATCTGCTTTGTTCCATTGTTCCTCACTGATGGTTCCTTGCCACCCATCCACCACATCCATGCCAGCAGCCACACATTTAGAATCCATTCTCCCATCTTCACTCTTTTCTTTTTCTACTATAGGTAATCTTGACAGACAATCTGCCTCAACATTTGTACTCCCTGGAATATATCTAATTTTGAAATTGTACTCTTGCAATCTCTAGAGAATATATTTCAGCCTAGTTGGAGCTGCAGTCCATCTATTAACACCCAATAGGTACATCAAGAGATTATGTTCAGAATATAGTACAAATTTTGTCCCCCAGAAATAAGTGTTGTCTTTTCTTTTGCCCATGTGCCCGCCAATGTCTTCCTTTCTATTTTACTTTAGCTTTTTGTACATCTGAAAGCATTCTTGAGGCAAAAGCTATTGAATTTTCTTCCGCACTTTCTCTTTGACAAAGAACCACACAAAGCCCTACTGCATTTACATATACAAATATAATGCATTCACATCGCATTGATATATGCTTCCAAAGCTGGTTCACCAATAAGTACTTTTTTGATGTCTGTAAACACTTTTTGTCGTTCATCACCATTAATAAACTTTTCGTGTTTTCTCAAATGTTTCTGAAGTGGTTCCATGAAAGTTGCATATCCACTCACAAATCTTGAATAATAGTCATTTAAACCTATACATGATTTAAGTTCCTCATTATCGTTTGGACATGGCACATTCCTCAAAGACTTAAAAAGATCTTCTTTAGGCTCAATTCCTTCCGCAGTAATGCAATGACCCAAGTATTCTACTGTGTCAGTTAAGAACGTGCACTTGTCACGAAACACAGTCATTCCATGTTCATTCAAAACACTGTGTCTAAAATACAGTTATGCTCACTGAGTGAATCTGTGAAAATTAAAATGTCATCCTGAAAAGCTAGCACCCCAGGAACATCTTTGAATAAACAATGCATTAGTTTCTGAAAAACACTAGCGGACGACATTAGGCTAAATGGCAAACGTAAATATTTATAGGCTCCAAAAGGAGTAATAAATGTGGCAAACAGCTGGGACTCTTTTTTTAAAGGCTCTTGGTGGTATGCAGGTTTGAGATCTAAGGGGCTCATTATGATGGCGGGCGGACATGAGTCCGCCCGCCACCATAACGGTGATGGGACCAACCGACCGCCAGACTTGCGGCGATCCCACCAGTGCAATTAGGATGCGGCCGCCATACTGGCGGGCGCATACTGGCCTTTTACCATTGCGGACGGAGCTGCTGGCTGCAGCCCCGTCCGCAATGGTAAAAGAGCATGCACAGCATTTCCCTGCACCACGTGGCAGGCACCACGCCGTGCCTGCCACTTGGGTCATGGAACTGCAGGGGGTACCATGGGTACCCCTCCAGAGCACCCCCCACCCCCTCCACAGGGGGGCCCGCAACGGCCCCCAAAGCCAATCCCCGCCAGCCTGTGCAATACCCTGATCCTAATATGGTGGACGGTGCCTGCTAGGCACCGCCACCATATTAGTGGCCCAGCTCCGCCCGGCAGGCAATCGTAATGATTGCCACCGGCGGAAAAGCGGCAGACGGACTTTGCGTCCGCTGCGATACCCACCGCCATCCTAATATGGCGGTGGGTAAATCTCCTTACGGTGGCGGAACGATCGTTCCGCCATCGTAATGAGCCCCTATGTTACTAGAGAATTTTGCTCCCCTCCAGTGTTGTAAAAATTTGTGAAACTTCAGAAAGGGGTGACAGGCAACAACAATATTTTTGTTTAATGGTCGCAAATCTGCGCATAAACAGATTTCCCCATTTAACTTTTTAGCTATTACCACAGCACTTATCCACTCAACTGCATTTGCATGCTCAACAATGTTATCTGAACACAATCGATTTAAATGCTTTCTTAATTGATCTCTAATGCATGAAGGAACATCATGCACCTTCTGCACCACAGGAATAACACAACGCTTCAAAACCATTTCATATTCAAACTTTTTCAAACGTATTATTTTTTTCTCAAAAACTTGGGGCTGTTTCTTCAATGTCTCATCTATATTGTTAAACTTTTGCTTTACTAACATAATAGGAATATCTCTGCCTGGCCTCAGGATAATGCCTAACCTGACCTGGTCTATCCATCCCATAATGTCCTTTCCTTTTACTGCCACATATATTATAGTGACAATCATTCTGTCAACAAAATGTAACTCGTCTTCAATAAATCCTAATGCCACTATCTCTGAATTTACCATTAGCTACTGCTCTTATAACAGGCTTTTTAAGTTGTACACTCACTTTAAACAGAGTTACAAATGTTTCTTCAGACAACATGCTGACAGGTGATACTAAATTCGCCATCCCCTTTAGATCAATTACCCCAATCTTTACCATACAATGTGGTCCATTTTTGCTTGCAACATCACCTGCATTGTGATTAACTTCCTCAGTAAGAATGGTAGTTGTTACCCACTTCTATTGGATCAACATCACAACTGCAACTAACTTTATTATCATTCTTAGTATTTTTATATACTCTCATAAAATGCCCTATTTTATGGCATTTGTTGCACTTTTCCCTTGCGATGGACTATTTGCATTATTGCCCATATGGCTGTGTGACCCACACCTGAAAGATGCACCACTACGAATTTCTACCTTATTATTTCTCCATCCCTCTTGAACTCTTTTTACCACATTCACTTTCACAGTCGGATGTATCCAAAGTACCTCTTATGTAATATCTTTACAGAGTGACTAGAATGTTCAATTCCCTTTGCAAATTTTATTGTGTTGTCTAATGTTGGATTAGTGTAGCATAATACATGTTCCTGAATTTTCTTTATACAACAATTCAACACAATCTGGTCCCTAATTTATTGATAAACAACATTGTCAAATGTACATGTACTAGACAGTATGGTTAGAGTGCCTACATATTGATCAATAGTTTCACTAACAGCTTGCTTGCACGAGTAAAAACTATAACATTCCAATACAATGCTGGGTTCCTCCAAAAAATGTTGCGCCAATCTTTTGTCTGCTTCAATGAAAACATTCCAAATTCCTGCATCCCTGGAATCATCCCTAGGTGGTTGTATTTCCAGCAGAGGATCAAATATCTTTTGGCCTTCATTGCCCAAACAGTTAATAAGTAAGCCAACTTTCTAGTTGGTGAATAGTTCCCAGCATCAATGGCCACTAAGTAGTTTTGAAATGCATGAAACCAACATTTCCATTCTAAGACAGGCATGCCAGGATTCACAAACAAAATGTGGCGGTTGTTGCACATGCCCCTCAGTGGTCATAGTAAACACTTAGGGCCTGATTCCAATCCCGGTCAGAAACCGTTCCAACCGACACGGACAGGGAATGTATTCCGACTGACACGTACGCACGCTGTACGACCGGCGTAGTACGATACAACACGTGTCAAATACAACCAACTTGCACGAAGCCCAAGACGGACGACCGACACGTACGGGAATCAATCCGTCTGAGTGAATGGGCCGGAAAAGAGGCCGATGCGACCGACTCGTACGCGAACGCTGCAACATAGCGTAACATGAATGGGACAGACAAGGACTACCCCGCAAATGCTCAAAAAAGCATCCATTGAGGTCAACTGAACGTCTCCGTCATGCTCAAATAAACACAACAGAAACAGACAGAAAAAGTCCAAACAAGCATTGGCAAAGGCAATAAAAAAATTCAATATGTAAGACACACCCACAACTCCACCTATATAAAGTGCCAAAATCCTTACCATGATCCTTTGCAAATTCAACAGACCTGCCAGCAGATACCACCACTACACTGCACTGAGACATACACTCACAACCTACCCACCACACAACCTGTACACCACTAGCACCTGTCAAATACCACACTCACAAACACACACCTTCACTCATACTCACTCACCCTCACTTTCACACTTACCCACACATCCATCTCCATCACCATGCCCCCAAAGAAGAATCCAAAGTTCACAGACAGTGAGTTGGAAGTCATGGTAGATGAAATTCTCAGAGTAGAGCCACAGTTATTTGGCACATTGGTCCAACAGACCCCCCTGTCCCAGAAAACCAAGATGTGGCAACAAGGTGAACGCACAAGCACCTTGCCTGCGCACAATGGACGACATCAGGAACAGGTACTATGATGTGCGAAGGAGGGTCAAGAAGCTGATTGGCAGAGACCACGCCCTGAGCCAGCGGGCTGGCGGTGGCCCTCCTGCAAAACCTACGCACTTCACTTCCTGGGAGGAGAAGGTGCGGCCATCCTTCCACCGGAGGGCATCCATGGATTATCAGGAGTACCAGAGCCTGGTGAGTACATAACCAACTAGCTAATATTGTGAGCCAATACACACCAACAGACATCACTGTCAAGGGGACAGTGATACCAATCACTGTTAGCAAAGCCATATCAACATTAAGCAAATGATCCTGTGATGTGTATGTCACTCACAGAAACAAAATACAAGCAATCTCAGACTAATATGTAAATATTTCATAACATGTACAAACTTACTAACAAACACAGCAAGGCTTTGGCCTCAAAACACCATCCACTACTGGCAGCCATCTTGCCAGCACTGTTCCACTCACTCCCATGGAAGCTGGGTCACAGGAAGGAAGGTTGGGATGTCTGGGAAGGTGGGTGTAGCTGAAAGCATGATGGGAGTCATAGTCACAGCCAACAGTCCTCCTCCCACATGGCCCAACAAGCCCACCTTGAACCATGCTCATCTCACAGGGAGTGGAAAAGTACTGCCAAGATGGTTGACACTGGCCTCTGGTGTGGGGAGCACAAGGCCCTGTTGGGAGTAGTGCTCAAACAAACACCAGACCACCACTGTCAGACACCTTGCCAGCACTGTTCCACTCACTCCCATGGAAGCTGGGCCACAGGAAGGAAGGTTGGGATGTCTGGGAAGGTGGGTGTAGCTGAAATCATGATGGGAGTCGTAGTCAGAGCCAACTGTCCTCCTCCCACATGGCCCAACAAGCCCACCTTGAACCATGCTCATCTCACAGGGAGTGGAAAAGTACTGCCAAGATGGCTTACACTGGCCTCTGGTGTGGGGAACACAAGGCCCTGTTGGGAGTTGTGCACAAACAAACACCAGGCCCCACTGTCTGACACCTTGAACGTAAAGTTTGACTCACTGTCATGGATGCATGGTTCATGGTGACCTATCTGGTCTGGGGGGAGGAGGAGGTTCCTCAATGACTTAAACTACCATCAAGGCATGCCCTACACACATCTTCTCAGCCAGAACAAATAGCACTCTCGTGACTAGTCAGTCCATGACAGTGAAAGCAAATGTACCGGTGAGATGGCTGACACATGGGCCTTATGTATGAATTGGCCACAAGTCACACCTAGGCTCTGGCCCTCACATACCAGTCCACACTCTCAGCCATCTTCACTGTACATTTCCACTCACTGTCTGGGGATGCATTGTCCCAGGGGTGCCCCCTCGGCTGGCTGTGAAGGTGTGTGGAGTACAGGACATGTGGTGAGATGCAGACATAGCACACATCAATACACACACACAAAGCAACATATTCATCATTGACAAGGGATACCTGACAGTAAATGGAATGGCTACAGCAAGATAGCTGACACTGTTGCATGTTGTCATTTACACAAAACACTGTTGTGAGCTGCATTCAATTCCTACATCATGCAGCGTTTTCAGCATACTTGCCACTACACTCCCCTCACTGTCATTGACACTTTCAACACGAGGAGTAATCTGGACTGGGTGGGAGGAGGGGAACAACTTACAGCAGCATAACCCAAGCACACAAACCTCGGGACCTCACAGTTATGGGCATGGAAAAGCAAGAAAGCAGCCTTGGTTAACTCATCTGTCCATGGAGGACAAGGACAATATACATGACGTTATCACGCACAAAGCTAAGCGGCAACATCAATTGCAACAGAAACACAATCACATGTGTGCAATGAGATGAGAACTAGGAACACATATAACAAAATATTAGATCACAAATGCTCACATACATACTGGACTGTGAGTATGTTGGTAGACACACCAATGTGACTCAAAAATACATGCACAAATGCCAGCACACATGCACAAATCTTGCAGCACATCGTAAGAGGAAGAGTACGTATGTCATCATAAAAGCACAAATGTGGGAAAGAACAACACACCTATGTCAGGTACAGGGTAGCACTTGACTTTCAATGTCTATGTACAGTCAAAGAATCAATACATGACCTAGTCATGTACAAAGCTCAACATGCTCAGCAAAACACATCTTGTCAAAATGACAATGTTCTTTAGCAATATAGGTCTGTGTCTGTGACAATTGAGGACAATGCAATGTACATACACTCATCATGATGTACATTAGCAAATGTAATGTGTAAGATACGTTGACCAGTGCAAAACCACAACATACATTGTGTCTCTCTTCTACCCATAGGGCCTGCTGGGGACACTGCAGGAACAGAACAAGAATCCCAGTCCCAGACTCTGGTTGACCCTGAGCTCTCCAGTGTGGATGTCTCTCAGTCCTCTTCGGACAACGATGAACGACCTGGCCCCGCCGGTGTGGATCAGCATGCAGCACCAGCAGCTGTAACTTCAGCACCCCCTGCAACCACTCCTGCCACATCTGGCAACCCCCAGATGACCTCTACCAACACGGACACACCAAGGCAAGAAAACACCGACGGCACAGCAACACAGGGCACTCTGGAGTTGGCTGACAACAACACCAGTGTCAACATTGAAGGAGGCTCAGTGTTGTCTGTGTCTGCAATAACTGGTCCTGCTCGTGTGGGTAGGGGTGGTGGGATGGGCAGTGGGGTGAGGTCACGTCATGAAGATGGTGCTGCTGATCAAGCTGAACCACAGTTGGGACGCATTCTAAATGCATACCGAGAATGCACCGGAGACTTTGGCCAGGTAGTTGGGATCCTCAAGGACATGCAACATCAGCAGGCATCCCATTATTGCAAAATGGACACACACATGTCCAGAATGGACTCCCACATGTCCAGAATGGACTCCCACATGTCCAGGATGGAGTCCCACATGTCCAGGTTTGAGTCCAAAATGGATAAAATTGATGACCCCACTGCGGTGCACAGGGACATACTCACCTGCCTCCGCCAGATTGCTGACAACATGACCTCACCTCCCGGTGTGGCCACTAAATCTGTTGCCACTACATCTGCAATTGCCACAGGGAGGGATGAGGACTCTGGGGGAGAGTCCCCTGCACCGCAGCAGCCTGCACCTGAGGGTCCCCCTCAAAAGAAGAGGGGTCGTCCGAAGAAGGACAAATGAGAGACAAATGGCCATGCATCCCCCCCAGGAAGTGAAAACCTGCTCCTGAAATCCTCCATTGTGCGCAAAGCGTTCACCTTGTTGACTGTCACTGAACTCTCCCACATGGGATGGAGGGTCTAAGTTGGATCAATGTCTCAAATGACTGTGGACTTGGCTCTGAAAATTTCATCTACTACCACTAACAACTCCTCTGTGAACTTTGGATTTCTAAATTTTGTACTGCACTATCACTTACTTGTACTATTTCACACAGGTATCGTAATAAATCATAATCACACAATACTTGCCTCTGTCGTGAATTAAACACTGTTTGTAACATAGAGATGATGCCCTGAAAAACAAGTATCTTGCAGGAAAACAAGTACAGCAATTAAAACACAGTCTTGTGAGTAATTGTGATGTGAAACATATAAGAGATACACACAACAAGGTCAACACAACACAAATGCCACATGGCCGACACATCATTGCCTCCACTATTGTAAACTGAAAAGACATTTCAATGCACAAACACTAAACAATGTCAGGTTAAGTGGAAATCAGGGCACAGAAACAGTATGCAAATGAATGTTGGATGTGTGTATACAGACGAGGCACACCTCAATGTGGAGCACAGGTTTATTACACAGTCACAACATGTTGCATCCACAACAGATGCAATCTAATCACACTGTGACAATCAGCACAAATTAACCAAGACGTTACAAAATCTTCGGAATAGAGTGTGTGGCACAGCTTCCTGATCTCAAGAAAAGTTGCACTCTGAGACAGCATTGTGTGTTTTGGAGGTCACATGTCACCATACAACAGCCAAAGGACCCTGTGAATGAGAGACATAGAGCAGTCTTTACATACCTAAATTTCTGCATATATCTCAAATAGACATTTCATGCACAAGTCTTATGAATTGTGAACACTAGCTAGGAGTCATGTCAACACTGTACTGGTGAACATACTAACTCAATGGACAGATAACAACTTCAAGGATCATGTCAAGTAGCATGCACCCACAAGTCTGCATAGCTATTGTACTGCAGACACATATCATGCAAAGGAAAAGCTTAGTCAACTCATCATTGTATACTCACAATCATGAGAAAAAGTTGTTGATGAGCTGTGTACGAACATCCTCCTCCCCCTCATCATCACTGGCAACATGACTCAGGGCTGGATCCTCCCCTGCTGGAGGCTGCTGGTCACTGTCATCTTGGATGAGAGGTAGCTCATGCCTCACTGCCAGGTTGTGTAGCATGCAACACACAATGATTATCTTACACACCTTTTCTGGTGCATATTGGAGGGCCCCTCCTGTACGGTCCAGGCAGCGAAATCTGCTTTTCAGTAGGCCAAATGTCCGCTCTATCACTCGCCTGGTCCGCCCATGTGCCTCATTAAAATGAAACTCAGCAGGGGTGACAGGGTTCCTGAGTGGTGTCAGCAACCACGGCATGTTGGGGTATCCGGAGTCACCTAAATTTAAACAAAAAGCATCTCATGTGTCTGAAAACAGGGTACAACCTGACATACAAACAACACACAACATAAACAGACAATACACACCAACAAGCCAGGCACGCTGATTTGGCAGCTGAGACATCATCTGTGGGATCCTACTATTCCTCATGATGTACGCGTCGTGTGCTGATCCTGGGAAACGTGCACAGACATGTGAGATTGTCATGTCAAGCAGACATACCACCAGGGCATTTATGGAGTGAAAATGCTTACGATTCCTGTATGTTTGTTCAGTTGCCTGTGGTGGGACCAAAGCCACATGTGTACCATTAATGCCAATGACATGTGCCATTCTTCCTAAAGCATAAAAGTCACTCTTGATGTCAGCAAATTGTCGTGGTGTAGGGAATTTGATGTACCGGTTCAGAAAATGTAACATTGCCTCGAGGAAATCACAAAGCACATGGCTAAACATTGTCTGTGACATCCCACCAGCAGTAGCCACAGTATACTGGAAGGTTCCCGTGGCAAAGAAATGTAGGGCTGCCATCACCTTCACCTTGGGGGTCAGCGCAGATGGATATGGGCGTCCAGGTAGCAAATGTGGGTCCAACTGCTCTGCCAACTCCTCAATGAGTGGTCTGGTGAAGCGGTAACATCTGATGCTGTCACATTCTACCATGGTCTCTAAGTCGGGGAAGGGTCTGTGGACAGCTGGTTTCCTGCGGTACATAGATGACAAAGAAACATTATCATTTCCCTTTGAAATGTGGCAAGTAACATGCTAAATATCATATGCAACATCAAAGCAAGACTCAATGGAGTCAGGTGTGTAATGTTGAGCATTGACACAAATGCCAGCTATGTGACCCTCACAGAACATTTCATGTCATGATGGTTTTACAACAAGTGCAATTCTGTGCTGTGATGTGACCAATCAATGGTGTCTGTCACAGTCCATCTTAACAAACATCACATACTAAACACACACCTCAGTAACTATCAAAGATAGATGTGTGGAACAACTGATACGTGGTGGAAAGGTACACACACAGGGACATGCAATGCCACATGGACACTGTCATGATGTAATGTCTGACATACATGTACCATCACACACACAAAACACCCATGAGGTGTATCACATTTTGTTTGCATAACAAACAGGTATGTCTGTGACACAAAGACACAACAGCAACTCACATGCCAAATACAGATTGATGTTTAAAGTCAATTTCATCAACAACCTAAATAATGGAGTGTGTGTGTTGTACAATACTCAGATACTGTGGATTCACTCAAAAATACTGCATCCAAAGCACTTTGTAACACACAGTCCATTACAGCTGTTATTCTGGGTGTATGTAACTTGTGATAACACAATGGGCCCCTGGAACTGTGTCCAGGCCTAGGAGGGTGATATGTAAAGTTGTCACTCACATTTGTGATGTGCACCACAAACAATGGATTTGGTGCACATGAAGGTTGGCTCATAATGGGAGTGTGAGCTATGAAGAGCTCTGTCCAATATGACATGTGAATCTATGTACCCACACATGTCATAAAGCAGCAAATGAAGTTTCCCATACTGTCTGACAGGCTTATTGATTGGTGTAGGGCACCTCAGCCACAGCCAAAACAGTGTGGTTGGCATCCTTTGGCTGTTGACTGTAATGGGGACAGACGTGGGTGAGTATTCAAAAGACGCGGCGTACACTCAAAAACCAAGCCGAATGTACACATTGGCTATTGGTCGTCATTGGGACAGACGCGGGTGAGTATTCAAAAGACGTAGCGTACACTTCAAAACCAAGCCAGACGCACACATTGGCTGTTGGTCGTCATGGGGACATACGCGGGTGAGTATTCAAAAGATGCGGCGTACACTCCAAAACCAAGCCGGATGTACACATTGGCTATTGGTCGTCATGGGGACAGACGCGGGTGAGTATTCAAAAGACGCAGTGTACACATCAAGACCAAGCCGGACGCACACATTGGCTATTAGTCGTCATGGGGACAGACGCGGTTTTGCTTCGTGTACGAATCGTGTGCAAACCAATTCTGTTGGCTAACAACAACAATGTATCAAACTCAATAATGTAATGATGCTGAATATTTGAACGACGCGGTAGGCGTGTCCGATGCTTGCAATGTTATGGATTGGCCAAATTCGGATAATGCGAAAGTTTCGGACCTATCTCTTTGGACCCATGGAACAGAATCCGCCTCTGCAGCACAGATATAAGGCTGTGTGTTCCCAAGAGACTTCACTTGCCTGCACTACATGCTACTTGCCTACATCTCAACCTACCACTGCTGCTGTCTCTGCAATGCATCCTGTGGGATCTGCAATGGCACGTACTGTGGAGAGGGAACCAGCTTTGCCAGAGGAGTAGAACCAGGCCCTGCTGGACAGCCTCTTTCCACAGTACATCAAGCTGTATGGGAAACAAAGGGAGCAGGTGAGTGTTGATTGCACTGACTTTTCAATTGACCATGTTTTATAACATACACTACTAGCATTGTGATTCCCAAGGGCAAGCATGCACACATAGGTATTGTAAGTCTCACAGTGTGTAGATTCATGTTCTGGACAGGTACAGTGATGTAAAAGTATATTTTGTGGAATTGATTTTCATGCACTGTTGTCATGTTGTTAAGGCAGCCTTGCACACACACTTGCTGATACTTGTACAACCTTTATACATTATATGCCCTTCTAACAATGACCTATACGTCCAAGTGTGTGATGACCAAACATGTAGCATGTGTAGTAATGGTGTGTCACTATGTCTCCTTACAGGTCGACGCCCATCAGAAGGAGGAAATTTGGCTGACCATCGTCCGGGCTGTGAGATCTGTGGGGGTCTTCAAACGCCGCATCCGCCACTGCCAGAAGAGGTGGCAGGACCTCCGTGGCAGGACCCGGAGGATTAAAAGAGTCCAGCTGAAGCTGTCACCTCCTCGCAAAAGGGGTGGACGACAGACCCTGACCCCCCACATGCTCCGGACACTGACGGTGGTCTTCCCTGACCTGGATGGGCAGTTGAAGGCCAGACAGCAGCAAGGAGTGGGTGAGTTTGTGCCATTTTGCTGAACTATGTCTGACATGCATGTTGCACTCCCTCAGCCTGGTTACACCCTCATAGGTGGTCTGTCTGATGAGACAACACTTATGTGGCTAAATGTAATGATGCCCCATTCTCATTTGATTCCCCGGTGTGTCCCTTTCCGTCTGTGACATGTGTCACTTGGGTCCTGTGTATTTGCTGTAGTCCAAGGGTAATGTGAACAACACCATAGACAACAGGTGCATTGAGTTGACCATCATGAGTGAGGTGATTGTCTGACATGTGTCAGCACATTGACAGAAATATGACCTGTACTCTGTGTGGTACATACATAAATGTTAGAATTGCTGATCTGGGTCAACACAGGTTTGTGAGAATAACAATGTTGATGCCTCAGACAAATGAAATGGATAAGTGTTCCACATGCGTAGTCACCTGCCTAGTGCTCCGGCTAATCCCATGTTTCACATGGACCAAGGATAGGTAGGCCAACTCAGGCCACCTGAGACACTGTCGCATCCTATTTTTGTTTGTCAGGTAACACTTTAACCATTGCAAAAGTTAAATTCATGTGTCTGACTCTGTGTCAGTGTGTACAGGCAGAACTTTTAAAAATACACATGTGGCAAATATATTGGATATGGACAGACATCTAATGTATTGAAATTGGCTCAGATACACAGGACTAAACCTGTGTGGGTTATCCCTTGACTGTGCATAATGGTGGCTTCAACATATATGTGTATACTGCATCACTTTGTTCTTGGAAGTTTGCAAAATGTTCATTTATACAGATTTGTTACTTCATATACTCCAATGTCTCAGTAGAACAATGTGAGCTGGTAAAAGTGTTGAAATTGTGTCTAGCACTTAGGGGACATGTATACTTGACCACTACAGATGTTGCTCTAACAGCGAATACATGAGTGTGACACGGTGCTGTCTGTAAAGTCAGGATTCACTGCCCCTGTAACAAGAGTCAGGTAAGACTGTTTAGCCAGACAGGCCTGTGGCATAGTGTGCCACATGAAAAATCTTGAGGATGCAGTATTTGTACTTGTCTGTTGTCCTGCATGCAGACCATTTTAGCATTGAAGTTATAAGCCCATCATGGTGACTGGGGATGGAAGTATGTTCATCATGTCAACTAATGAATTTGTCCATCCCATTTGCTGTGCCACTTCCAGACTCCCTTGCATGAGATGAGACATGTTTGTAATGAGCCCTGACACGCAGGAGCATTTCAGATCAGACAACAGGCAAAACAGTGCATTGTTGGCCTTGTATTTAGTTTAATTTGAGATACATCTGACAGATGGTTCCATTGCCATCATGTGTTTGGTTACCATGATTCACTGGCAGACTGACAAGTGACATGTTCACTTATGTGTAATGTATATGAAAAGTGGCATGAACATCATGCAAGGGCTTGCTCTGTGATGTGTTGTGAAAAATGTCATGTGTCAAGTATATGCAGATGACTGATGTGAATCTGTTTCTCCTCCTTGTTCACAGCATCATCTATGGCGACTGGAGGAGACAGTTCCACGGACCAAGAGGAAGTGGCTAGCCAGACGGGGTCCACTGTAGAGAAAGAGGGACCCAGTGGCACAGAGGGTGAGGGGAGCCACACTGAGGGCCACTCAGAAACATCAACATCAGCTGAGGACCAATCCAGCTCCAGTGATGACTCCCTTGTGGTGGTGGGTGCTACCAGAGCAGAGGCCACAACAACAGCGTCTGTCCCCGCCACCACTACCATCTCCACCCTCCCAGCTGCTCCCATTCCAAAGGTCCGTGGACACTCCAGTGTTAGGGAGCATGTCTCTTTTGGTCCAGGCACCGCACCCCTTGCATCTGTCACCCCTGCTGCCCTGAGTGTGGAGTATGTGGACTTGCTGAAACAGTTACATGTGGGGCAGACATCCATGTTGAGTGTCCTCCATGCACACACCAGTCTATTGACACAATTGGTGTCATACATGGAGGGCATGTCATCAGACATGTCTGCCCTTCAGTGGACAAATCAGTCCATGGCCTCCTCACTGACGGAAGCAGTGTCCCTCCTACAACAGTCCCTCACCCTCCTACCTCTGCCCCATCGACAGTCCACACTAACCTACCTGACCAAAGCACACTCACACAGGCACATGCACACACCCCAACAGACAGAAGCAGCACACAGCAACCTAAAACAAAGTCCAGACAAACACACACGCACACTCAGGGGACTGACATCACACACACACAGGTGTTAGGGCAACAAAACACACACACCCATCCACAACCACTCCGCATTCCTCAGCTACCTCTCCCTCCAAAAGCCCTACCCTTGACTGTCCTGCAACCCCCCCTTCCCAGAGGCTCTTCCTCTGTGACCTTGGCCTCTTCCCCACAGATACTTCAGACCAGACTCACAAGGGGAAGAGGAAATCACCTCGCATAGAGAGGAGATCCACCACCGCACGCACACCCTCCCTTGAGAGTAGGAACAGTGAGGCCCCCACCCGTACATCCCCAGGACAAAGAAAGGCAAAGCCCCACCACCATCCCACACTTCCACCACGAAATCTCCATCCTCCAAAGCCAAGGCCACCCCTCCCAAAGTTCACACATCACAAGCCATCCCAGGTTCACCCACACACCGTTACACCATCCCCAATATGATCAGGCCCTCTCCCCTACCACAAGCACTTCCACTCACACAACACCACACCCTCAGTCTGTTCCAGACACTGCAGTGGAGACCCTGGCCCCCCAATCTGACCTGTCCACTGCAGTGGAGCCCCCATTCCCTCAATCTGACATGGGCACTGCAGTGGAGCCACAACCCCCTCAATCCAACATGTCCCCTGCAGTGGAGACACAACCCCATCAATCCGACATGTCCACTGCAGTGGAGACACAACCCCCTCAATCCGACATGTCCACTGCAGTGGAGACACAACCCCCTTAATCCGACATGTCCACTGTACAACCCCCTCAATCCGACATGTCCACTGCAGTGGAGACACAACCCCCTCAATCCACATGTCCACTGCAGTGGAGACACTACCCCCTTAATCCGACATGTCCACTGCAGTTGATACGGACACTCTAGTAGCCCCCATCCCTGCCATAACCCATACTGTTACACCCTAATTCTGTCCCTGCGGTGCCTGGCCTGCCCCAAAAGATGCCCCTCCTCGGGGAGATGTCCCCTACTTATGTCAGTGCAGGCAAGCAATGGATGATGACTCATAATGTTTACCCCCTGAAGGACTCATTAACATGGACTGGCCATTGGCCATATTGTTCATCATGATTTTTGGTTTTCATATGCAAATGCTGAATAAAGAACATTTTTGTTATTTTTTTGCTTAGCAGTTCGTGTACATGATGTTGCTGATGAGTGTACTGAAATTGCTGTGGAAATATTGTTTAATGACAAAAATTGATATAGTGATGTAATGGACTGCATGTGGTCCATGGTATATGTGTCCTATTACAGTATGTATTAGAGTCATCATTGACTGCAATTGCAGGTTGTCAGGATCCACATAGGTTTGGACAAGGAGTGTGACAATCTTTTCACAACCTCCCATCTTTGGCTTACACTTTAGCACATATGTCGGGCTGACATGTGTACACATTTTCAATGTTTTCAATGGTACGTATGTCTCCAATGGACATGCAGAATAGCGCATTGATGATGAACAATTAGGGGCATATTATCAAGCACGGTGTTAAAATTATCGCAGGTTTAGCGGCAGAAAACTGCCGCTAAAGCGGCGATAATGGGCTTGATAATATGCCCTGAGAATTCCAATAGAAGCCCATGTTGACACCAGAACATGGGCTTCTATTGAAATCTCCAGGGCATATTATCAAGCCTATTATCGCCGCTTTAGCGGCAGTTTTCTGCCGCTAAACCGGCGATAATTTTAATACCGTGCTTGATAATATGCCCCGTAATCTGTCTGATCACTGCCACTTGCTAAACATGGATTTTGACTACGTGCAGATGACTTTGGAGACACACCTGTACACAGGCTGATGGGACCAAAGTATTCTGTGTGTTGTAATAGGTTTATCGATGTCCGAGTCTCATTCTGACATGGCAGACCCATGCCAAGACCAAGCTTGACACAGCTGACCTTCCACAGTAGTGAAATCAGTTCATGGCAGTGTGTTAATCTGTGACATTTCCTGAGCCCATGGTGTGTGTTCTGTGAGCAGGACTCTCTGTGTTCCACGCCCTATTTCTACCAAGACTGTAGTCCCTGCAGATGTTCCTGTTTGCGAAGCTTGCAGATTTGTCCAGTGCTTTGTCAACCTATTTGACTTTGAGTGTCCGGGATGTGGGTGCATGGGCCAAATTGAGTCATTATGGTGTCATCCCTAAATGGGTTGATATAAGTGCCTGCACTGTGGGCAAACTCACATTTGACATATTTTGGATTCCCCAAGTCACATCTCTGCTACCAACATCACCGTGTTTTTAATCTGTCATCTATTTTTGGGAGTTTGGCACTTGTATGTGTGTATGACTGCTCACACTCAGCAGATTCTACCCTTCCCTGTCGCATGATGGCAAGATATCTTATTTGTAGGTCTCCTTGAGTGTTTCATTGTTCTGGGACAGTGTGAAATTTTCCAATGTGTCTGATACATTTCACGTTATGCACATGTACTCCATCCTAAACGGTGTGACAAATTTCACCAGGTGTAATGACTAGCTATGTGTATTGTGTTTGTAAAACACAGATCCCACCACCACCCCTGGGATTGTCATGGGTGCATGTGCAATGTCACCAGACAATGTAGGCTTAGCTGATGCACATTGCTGCTGATCAAGGTGTGTGGTGTTTAGACTGGCCAAATATGACTAGCCTCTTGGCAAGGCCCCTACCTACATTGTAGCCTTACATTACAGGCCATGCCCTGTGAGTAATGTTTGGGTATGCGTGATGAAAGTTGTTCTGGCAAGACACGTGACCCAGTGCTCAAGAGTGAGTGTGCTCCGAAGTATGGGCCACATCCTAGTTTATCATCACAGAGGGTCATCAGACAGGATACTGTCACCACAGTGTAGTGGCCTTGAGGGTACTGTGCAAGGGAGTCAGTCTCTTGATGTATTGTTTGTTGTTCCACCAAGCTTGTTCCACATGTGACTGTTGTGAACCTGCTCATCAAACAATGCCAGATTGCCAACATTCAGTAACACAATTCTGGAGATACTTCTGGATTATACTCAACACGCATATGTCTCAGTGGAGTTAAGCCCACCATTGTGTGTGTTGGGGTAGCCTACTGACACTTACACACACACACACACATGTTGTGTTTGTTCTGCAGTGTGTGGCTGGCTGGTTGTCTTACTGCATCTTCACCCATGTATTTCTACTAGCTTTGAGGGGCATTGCGTGTATGTTTGTTTGAGTTTTTTTATCTACTGTCCCTGGGACTCCTACATCTTCAGTCTGCACATTCATCATGTTTTGAATTTGCCATTGATGCCACAGTGTGGAACAGGATCTCGTCAGAACTGTGGTTTGGAAAGGATTTCCTTTGTATGTATGTCTGTTTGTGAACAAATGTGTGTTTCTGCCTTTTGATGGTCACTTCTTACATTGTCCAATTGAACATTGGTGGCAGTGTTAGCCCACAATGGCACTATTTGGCTCCACATGGCAGGGGGTATTTTTTGAGGCACAACAATGTTTGCCTCAAACGATCTGTGATTGTTTGGTACACAACCACTACTTTGTCACTACATTGCTTGTGATTTTAGGCCTCAAAATTCATACCTGATTGTTTGCACATGCTGGGGGTTTGAACCCCACACTCACCTTTTGGTCACTACACTGATGGGGGGGTTATACCCCATGTCCCCTATGTGCTTGACAATGCTGGAGGTTTGAACCCCAAACACACATTTTGGTCACTACACTGATGGGGGGGGGTTGTACCCCATGTCCCCTATGTGCTTGACAATGCTGGGGGTTTGAACCCCACACTCACCTTTTGGTCACTACACTGATGGGTGGGGTTATACTCCATGTCCCCTATGTGCTTGACAATGCTGGGGGTTTAAATCCCACACTCACCTTTTGGTCACTACACTGATGGAGGGGTTGTACCCCATGCCCCCTATGTGCTTGACAATGCTGGGGGTTTGAACCCCACACTCACCTTTTGGCCACTACACTGATGGGGGGGTTAAACCCCATGTCCCCTATGTGCTTGACAATGCTGGGGGTTTGAACCCCACAATCAGCTTTTGGTCACTACAGTGATGGGGGTTTCTGTATTTGTTTTCTTAATGTGTCACTATTTCAGGCAGTTTGCAAACAATACACAATCTTGGCATGACAGTGGTGGGGGAGTGTTCACCCTCCACCCCATATGGGGTGGACATTGCTGGGGGATGGACATCCACCCCTATGGGGTGGACATTGCTGGGGGGATGAACATCCACCCCCTATTGGGTGGACATTGCTGGGGGGATGGACATCTACCCCCTATGGGGTGGACAGTGCAGGTGGTGATAGACATCCACCCCATAGGGGATGGACATTGCTGGGGGTATGGACACCCACCCCCAATGGGGTGGACAGTGCTGGTGGTGATAGACATCCACCCCCTATGGGGTGGATATTGCTTGGGGGATGGACATCCACCCCAATGGGGTGGACAGTGCTGGTGGTGATAGACATCCACCCCCTATAGGGTGGACATTGCTGGGGGGATGGACATCCACCCCCTTTTTTGATGAACATTGCTTGGGGATGGACATCCGCCCCCTATGGGGTGGACATTGCTAGGGGGATGGACATCCACCCCCTATGGGGTGGACATTGCTGGTGGTGATAGACATCCGCCCCCTAAGGGGTGGACATTGCAGGGGGGATGGACATCCACCCCCTAATGGGGTGGACATTGCTGGGGGTGATAGACATCCACCCCCTATGGGGTGGAAATTGCTGGGGGGATGGACATCGACACCCTATGGGATGGACATTGCTGGGGGATGGACATCCACCCCCTATGGGATGGACATTGCAGGGGGGATGGACATCCACCCCCTATGGGGTGGACATTGCTGGGGGGATGGACATCCACCCTCTTTGGGGTGGACAGTGCTGGTGGTGATAGACATCCACCCCCTATGGGGTGGACATTGCTGGGGGGATGGACATCCACCCCCTATGTGGTGGACAGTGCTGGTGGTGATAGACATCCACCCCCTATGGGGTGGACATTGCTGGTGGGATAGACATCCACCCACTATGGGTGTGTTGCCTTGCGTGAGATCGTGACGTTTTTGTGTGTGGTAGGTGTCTGACTTACCGTCTGTGACTTAGACGTCGGTTCCGGTTGTTGATTCGACCATAGGCGTACAGTATAGGGATGACATGCGCGATCGGATACATGGCTGCTTCATCTCGTACGCGGTGATTATGTTGTGGCGCGAATCGGAGCTGAAATACAGCTCTTCCGGATGCTATGACGTGCTGGATGTGGCGACCTGTTCGGCGCGTAGGAAGTACTCATCGTACTTGCCCGGCCGGAAACTGCTTTAGAAATGGTTCCGGGCGAGTCCATTCAGCATTTACGGAGCCGGCTCGTACGGAAAATGACGCTGGATTCGGAGCGTATGTGTCACTCGGGAAATGGACACATTTGCTCATCGTACTTCTTCTCTTGGACGGACTGGCTCCCGGAACGAGTTGGTCAGAAGGTAAGGCTACGGATGGCTCTGGGAGGGCCATCCGAGCGAGATCGGAATCCGCCCATTAATAGGCTGATAGGTTATTAGGCTGAAAATCAACTTTGACCAATTTGCAACTGTTGTACTTTTTAAGGCCTTAGATCTGATGCTGAAGAGAAAAATGTAAAAGAATACATATATATATGTATATACCCATAAACACTGTTTTTACTCTGTTACTGCTACTGTTTTATGCGCTATACCCTTGAACCTACTGCCGATACTGCCGGTGAGGATTCAATAAAACATTTTTAGAAAGCTCTGCTCTGTCAGTAACTATGAAGCAGTATATAAAAATGATGGTCGCCTGCATGTCGCGTGCGTCTGTATGTCAAAATACACGTCGTGTGTCTGCTCTCCCAGTGCCTTGAGATTGATGTGTTACCTCCGAAGAATGACAAACCTTTCCGAAACTTCCCGAAATGCCACAACCGCTACTCCCCAAGCTTACCGCTACCTGCTAATATGCCTTCAACAGCAGCTTCATAGACAGCAAACTCCGTATCTGGCACGCCTCCTTTTGCTCTCCACTATGATGCCCTCAATGCGTCGATGGCACGCCTTGTCTCACCATCACTGGTCACCAATATGTAGTGTCGGACCACTTTGTAGCAATGGCTTTCAGGAGCTATGATGTAAATACAGGCTTGTATTTATTATCAATATTCATCCAACAAGGCGAGCCCATCAACTTGCAGCCCTGGCAAATACCAAGCTTCAGGGGTTAGGCTATGTTGGAAATCAGGACCTGTTTGCAGCGACCCCACTTTTTGCCCTTTTGAGACCACTAGAAGCTGGTTTTCTGACTCTGAGAGTGCCCTGGGCTCTGCTCTGGGCAGGCCCCGGGCCAGTGCTATGTTGAAAACACCCCGTAAAAACACACACTTTCATTAGGGTAGACTATGGGGCCTATTCCGATCTCGGCCGGTAGGGCTCCGAATCGGATTCGGCTTTACCGGATCAGATTCGGAGCCCTGTTTCCTGACCGATTCGTACGCACGTCCGGCCAAGCGAGTATGATGCGAGCGCCCGCTAAATCGCCGACCGACTCGAACGCGGGTCCAACATGCTCCGACCGACTCGGACGGACATGGATCGCCTCGCGCAATGGAGTCGTTCTCCGGCCGGGTAAGTACGATGCGCGCTTCGAGCAGTCCGACCGACTCGCGCCGTCCGGCTCGAAAGAGCTGTCGGAGCAGGACTTTGGGGGTCCGTGTCTGACCCCCCTGTACGCGTAGCCGCGTGAGTCACACGCAGGGGAGACCCTTGGGTCCCCCCTACCTGTGCGTGTATGCCTCGATGCGCATCGCCGCGTACCCGATGTAGGGGGCACCCTTGTTCGCCTCACACCCATTGAGTCAATGGGAGCCCGCGTACGCGTTGTACGCTAACCCTGGGCGTAGTTTGCGTAGTCGCGCTACGCGAAGCTACGCAAAGACGTTGGAGCGCTACACGAGCTACGCGTAGCTTCGCGAGCATGAGTAGCTGCTTGTCGTGCCCGTTCGTGATGCGTTTTTCTTGCTCGGGAACGCGTTGTGCGTGTTCGGGACGCTGTTTGCGTGCTCGGGGGCGCGAACTTACCCATGCGGTCGCCTATGGGCGCGGCCATTTTGTTTTTCACTTGTCCCGCCCGTTCGCGATCCGTTATTTCCTGTTCCGGGTCGCGTATAGCGTGCTCGCGATGCGCATTCCATGTTCGGGAACACGTTGTACGTGTTCGCGACGCTTTTTGCGTGCTCGGGGAGAAATATCGTGCGAACTTACCCACGCGGTCGCGATGGGCGCGGCCATCTTGTTTTACCACTCTATGCTATGGTTCTGGGCCTGCTTTTCTATCCTCCCTCAATCTTTGCAATCCTTAGTTTTTTACACTGTTTTTCAATTTTTCTTTATTTCTTATCTATCTCTCTCTCTGCCTATGTCTATATTTTGCATTTTTTTCTACTTTTTACTGTGTTTTTTTTACTTTTCGACTGTTTTATATAACTTTCTTCTTTAAGCTCCTACTTCTTCCCCTAACTTTATTTTTCCCTTCTAACTTTTCTTTTTCACCTCCTCCCACCCCAGAACCATGGCGAAGGGTAGCAGCAGCGGCTCAAAGGGCAAGGCGCGTGCGCCCAAGAGCCGCCTGCCTTGCGGCAGACTGCGCCCTGCAGGGGTGCAAGCCCGCCAGCTGTTTACGGAGGAGGAGGTGGCCGCCCTTGTTTTTTTTATTCAGCGCCACCTCCCCTTGACCTTGGCAGCAGGCGGCAGGCCAGGCTCCGGTTACCCGACCCAGGAGCGTCACCGCCGGTGGGCGAAGGTGGGTAGGGCAGTGTTTCGCTGCTCCGCGGTCCGGCGCACCCATAACCAGCTGGCCCACCGGTGGTCAGACATTCTTGACCAGGAGCAGGACCTGTTGGACCTGCTAGGTGTCGAGGTCGTGGGGCTTGGTGAGTAGCCAATATATATAGTAGTATAAGTATTGTGATGATTTGTGTATACATTTTTACAAATAACAAGAATACTGCTGCTTACATTGCAGGTAAATTACGTTTCAAAATCTTCTGTGATTGTAGGACACAGGTGCTGGGCGGTACTCTTACTTTTTGCAACTTTGCGCTCGCTTGTCATTATTATGTAAGAGTTTACTTTAGAGAACTTCAGTTAGGTAATGCTATTGCTAGAGAGACTGTAGTCCTTCCTTTGTCCTCCTGTCAAATAGTGGTGGATGGTTTTGATACTAGGTTTAGTTACTATTAGTTGATAATTTTTGAGCGGTCTGCGTGACGCATCCTCTGTCACTGAGTGCTGCTTACCCCAGTCCTTAGTAGAACCTTTTGTAGTTTGTTTAGTGAGTGGTACTGGTAAGCTTAGCTTAGCAGTGTCAGTCAGCTGCAGAACATCAGACGCAACCAACCAACAATTTGGTGTATGCATTATGCACTTTATGCATGTGTCCTCCTTCTCATCTATGCATTTTTTATGGCAAAAAAAATGGAAATGCAGGCTTAATGAACAATTGGCCCGCCTGGAATAGGTGGGCTAGGTCAGGTGGTACTTAGGCTTAGTTAGTGTTCTGGATTTTATTTGAATCAATCAGAATGGAACACTGAATTAGTGTTCCCAAATAAGTAGACTGTCCATGAATCCCGCAAGCCAGTAGTCGATCGGATTAGATAGGTCAATTGTATTGCAATTTTTGTTTCCTAAAAGCGTTTTTTGATCGTTTTTTTTAGATAATTTATTTGTTTCACAGCAATCATTAATGTTTGTGTCTTTCTTTTTCTTTATTATATCTTACATGATCACTGATCTGCAGCACCCAGGGGCAAGAAGACGGGGTCCGAGTCGGCGGGACAACCACCAGAGGACCGCTCCTCTACCGAGGGCCCTGCTGCTGGTCCCAGTAAGTCCTCCAGTGGTTAATATTAACAATTATATTGCCCTAACTTTTACTGCACCTTATTTTTTCAGAACTATTAATTCTGGCTCCACTCCCTAATTATATTTTTTACAAAAGATTCTTTGATCTTGACTTGACTATCTGTTTCTAAATTCTGGTTATCCCTGCCTCTAAGTTCTAACTGCCTCTGCTATGAATGTCTGTACTCTGTACTACTACTATTAATCTGTCGCTAAGCTTGCCCAGTTTGCATTGCCACTCTTTATTGTACGGTTTTGAATAAAACTCAGATTGACCAATACTAATAGCTCTAGCCACTGAGTCCAGTCCTTTCGGTTGTCCTCTTCTAGGCTTCTTAATCTTGAGGCTTTGACAATTACCACAAACAAAATGCGCAACCAGATATTTGACTATTTTTGATAGGATATAGTACATACTACTTGGATTCTGCACAGCCCCATGGAGAACTATGCACAATGAAATAGGATGTTGGTGATGCGAGTTTGGAACTTGGACGTTCCTCACACCTCAGTCAGAAGTGAACCCACAATCCCCTGAACGACTAGCTATAGTGTCTCATTAGGTCCCCGAACCCCCACCCGAAGATACCCAATGATTATGATTACACAACCCAGAACATAACACCCTTTCGCTCACTCACTCGTGTAAGTCCACCACCCACCACCACACCAAATACCACAGAGTCTATGTGTAAGTTCAAAAGGTTTATTTTCAGCTAACAAGCTCTGTATGTATGTTGTTCTATAAAATTCAGTGTACTCCAGCCAGCTCCAACAGCAAAATGCATAAGATTAAAACAATAAAAATTGTTGCAACAAGTGCATGATGATATAAGACAAAAGATCTGTGCGAATTCTGGGCGACTCCTCACCGTAGAACGTAGAATTACTGGTTACATGCATCATTCATAAGCTCTGCAAATCTCTGGTTCGTAGAAGGGAATCCGCTGCCTGAGAAAAATGGTGCGTGTTATATAGTATAATGCAAGCATTTCTCAGTCCTGCCAAAAAAGTGTAACATGTTACCTATGGCTAAGCAATACGGACTAACCGAACTCCATAACAAAGTGGCTTGTTTTGCGACCTCTTGTACGCAACGCTCAGACAGTAGCTGTATGTGCTCATGTGGGCTCAAAAAGGCGTCTTACTGTTACTGCACAACAAGCTGCGAGGTAACATGCGCAAAAGACATGAAGCGAAAAATGGTTGCATGGCTCAGGCTAACTTTGCAAAGAGTAGAGTATAGTATAATAATGACCCTAGGTACCATAACACTACTAGTGTCTACTGACTGTACTTTAGTACCCGATTTGGACTATTGAATGTGATTTATAATAATATGTATGTATTAACTTTTTTTCAATCTTGCTAGTGAAAAAGAATAAATAGGGGGAGGTGTACAGGCATCTAAAAATGTGTCATGTTTTTATCTAGGCGTACTAGCGACCACCAGTTGCGGCGGGCCACCGGCGATTCTAGCATTCCGGAGGGGGCAGGAGAAGATGCGGCACCTGCAGGAGCTACAGGGGGAGCCAGCAGCAGTGGCGGGCGGTGGTAAGTTATATTCATGACTTATTGACATTGCACTAGCTGGAAGGGTGTGTGGACTTCACTCACTGTACTGTTGTTGAGACTTATTAGGTATGAAGTTGTAGTGAACATTATACAACGGTTAAAGAAGACACCCTTTACTTAGCATGAGCAATGCAGTAGCAATAGCATTACCAGCGTGACTTGATTAACCAATGGCCTCTTATATCTGACTCCAACTCAGCTGTGAAAGTTTTATGGAGGAGACTAAAAGTCAGATCAGATGACCTTGATGGGTGTGTTGAACAAAAAGGGAAAGAAGGGTGGAAGGAGGAAGGGCGGGCGAGATTTAATATGATGGCTGGCAGAGAAGTAAGTAAATTTTTATTGTTTGGTCAATTAAAACCTTAACAATGTTAAAAAGGTAAACACAGATACTTTACATTTTTTTAAATTTAAAAATTCATAAGTCAGTTTCACATCTCTAAAAACCCTTAAGATTCCATTAAAAAATTGTTACTCTTCGACCAGGCTTCTGTTTGTTATAGTCAATTTATATGCCTGGTCGCAAACTTTCAGGAATTTAATCAATTTACAGTTCAATTGAGAATCTAATGGATTTAGACAAGCACATATTGCAGCTCTGCATGTTCTAATGCCTCTTTCCTTGAAAGAATGTCTAAATAAAGTGGCTCGTGCTTTTTGCAGTTTATTACATATACAAATTATGTGGATAAGATCTTCCTTGTAGTATCCGCAAAGTCGACATGATTTTGGACCTTTATACATCCATGTAGGCTGGTCTGCTAGCGATGGCAGTTTTCCAAAGCGCATTGCCATTAATTTGTTTTTCAAATAAATTGAAAATGTCATATTCAAGTAATGGGCTGATGAAAGTGTCTTATAATTATTTATTACCATCCACGCATGAGACCTTAGCCTAAAGATGTTTTTGTCGAATAGCAATGAATGTGCTTTCGCTGCCTTATTTAATACCTGCTTAAAGGTCTGATATGGCAAGTTTTTATTCCATAGTTCCTTTGTACTAGTTTCTTTTAATGATTTATAAAAATATTGATTATAAGGTGATTTTTTATCCTCTTCTAATTCCTTCCAGAGAGCTTCATTAATTGGTGATATCGCTGCACTCGATTTTAGCCGATGCCAGAGCTTTACTGTTGTATACATTCTCCCTATGATTTCATTTTCTAGGCCAAATTCAAGTCGGACTTGGGCTGAGGAGGCTGCCCGTTGTAACTGGAACACTTTCTTATAGATGGAAGATATTAATTGATTTAGAAGCTCCGCATCCTTGCCATGGAAGGCTGGGCTGGCGTATGTTATTGTAGGCAAAATTTTCGCCGCCATTACCTCTAACAAAGGTTTATACGAAGGCCCTCTTAACTTCTTAGCTAGTTGGCTAAAGGCAAATATGAGTCCGCTTGTTCTCGCAGTCATGTACTTTTTTGCTCCTTATGATTTAACTGATTGTCCATGTAGTATCCCAAGTATTTGTAATTCTGTACTTCTTCTACTTGCTTACCATTAAGCCAAATAATCTCCTTTCTTCTCCTTTGACTACCAGTCACCATTATTTTAGTTTTTGAGATGTTAATTTCTAATTTATTCTCCATAATGAAACCAGACATTTCGTTTATTGCTCTTTGAAGACCGATCTTTGTTTGACTCATTAAGACCACGTCATCAGCGTACGAAAGGTGTGTAAGTACTAGCTTTCCGAGTTTCGGTGGGTGAGAGTTGATGCCGTCTAGCCTCTGTGCGAGATCCGACAGAAACAGATTAAACAATAGCGGGGCCAATACACAGCCTTGTTTAAGACCTTTGTTCGTAGACAACTTTCTCGATAATCTGGTGCCGTCTCCTATCTTGATTCTTATCCATGTTTTGGAGTAAAATAATAATATGCCATTCAATAGCCTTTTCGGTATATTCCATGCTCTCAGTTTTTTCCACAACAGGTGGCGATCCACACTATCAAAAGCGGCTTTTAAGTCGATGAAGCAGAGGTGTAGTTGACCATTCCTCTGCTTACATTTATTTGCTATTAAAGATAGTGCTAGGACGTTCGATATAGTCCCTATGCCTTGCCTAAAGCCTGTCTGATTAAGTGGAATGAGTTTGAGGTTATCAGCCCAATCATTCAGATCTTCCAAAATTAATGAAGCATGGTATTTAGCTTCAACATCCAGGAGTGCTATTAGCCTGTAATTAGATGGAGTCGATCTGTTTCCTCCTTTAAAGATTGGTGTTACTATCGATCCTTGCCAGTTTGTTGGTGTAATGTGTAGAAGCTCTATGTCTCTATACAGCTTGACTAGATGCTCACTCCAAAAAGATGAATCATATTTAAAAACAGCTTGTGGGATTCCATTGGGTCCTGGAGCGCCGTTTCCTCTTCCTTTCTTGATTATCCTTATTACTCCTTCCTCTTGTCTAAGAAATTGATTTTTTTTCCTATTCGGTTCTAGATAACTAGTTATCTCCTGCATTTTGTTTTTTTCCAACGCTAGCTTGACTTCAGGGTCCGTTATCCGTTTTTCCTGCCGCATATTGGACTCACTCAGGGTGTGTATGTTTCTTGCCCATTGTGCGTTGGATTCCGGAGGAATTACCACCTCTGATTGCTCTATGATACTCACTTCTAGACTATCCTGAACTGTAATTTCTGTGAATTTCATGGTTAAAAATTTGACCCATTCTTGTTCTTGGATGTTAGATGATAACATATTCACCGGCCTTTGTAGTGTATTTATGATTTCCCAAAACTTCTTTGAGTCAGAGATCTTAGCACTATAGAGCAATTCCGCCCAAAATGTTTCACTCCTTGCTCTTTTTGTTTCCCAAAGTAACTTTTTGTAAGTTTTCCTCAGCTTCCTAACCTTATCCCAAGCTACGTTGTCGTGCTCAGTCGCTTTTAGCCGCTTTCTTAAGATCTTTTTTCAATGTGCTCAACTCGACTGATGGTTTTTGCATTGTCCCCAATTTTTTTTTTTGTATGTAATTTTGATTTCGCTGTTGACTGCAAGGCATTAAAGATGTGAGCTCCAAGGTGAACTTTACCCAAGCTTGGATTTTATTTGTGGTGTCAAGTTCACTTTCTGTTAACATCGTCTTTAATTTGGACTGAAGTGTTTCCATGGTGTCATTTGACCATTTCAGGCGTTTAAGATTTGTTGTAAAAATATTTCCTTCTATAATCAGATTTACTTCATATTTGGGAATTCTTAGCCTGAATTGTATTTGCTGATACGAATGATCGCTCCTGGTCGTATATTCTATGGAGAAATGAGTTAGAAATGGCATCAGTGTTACTGAAATAGCTGTATAATCCAATCTTGATCGTGACCTTCCTCCATGAAAGGTGTATTTTGGTGGAAAGTCATCAGTTGTTCTACCATTTACTATTCTCAGGCCAAGAAATTCTAGAGCTATTACCAGTCGTTGACCTTCTAGATCTGATGGAGCTCTTTTTAGCAGATATTGCTGGGGAACATTCCAATGTATATTTTCAGCGGTTAGCTTCACGTCTTCATCCGGAGTATAAATTAAATTGGAATTAAAATCCCCTGTCAGTATCATATCCCAAGAGGGTGTGTACTCCTTATTTCGGTTATTATACTGATCAACTGAACGTTATGAGTTGTTTTGTCCCTAGTTTGCGGGTGCACATATGTATTAATCAACAGTACCGTTTTAGTTCTACCAATGGGACCCAAAGTTAGTTTTATCAGTTGAATATTTGGACCTGACAGAGAAATTTGTTCTGATTCAATTTTTAATGTTGTAGATATATATACTGCCAGTCCCCCTTTTGGCCGTCCATAAATGTTGTTTGTGGAGAGATTAAGAAGAATGATTGACATTTACTTAGAATAGATGGATGCCTGTATCTATTCATCATAGACAGCATAGGTGGAGACTGTCACGGGATGCACAGTTTTAGGGAATGTAAAAGAAACCGCACCAGAGTAGCAAAGCCGATGTGGGGAGGGGCAGGGTGGGGGTAGTAGTAAACAATGTATTACGCGGGCAAATACAGGTAACTTTACTGTAAACATACAAATAAATAAAGCGAATTTCATTGTGCGCACTGCACCGCCAAATGCGATGCAGTGTGCGCAGCAAAATTAGTTTCATTTATTTATATGTTTACTTACCTGTAATTGGCCGTAATCCATAGTTTACTACCCCCATCCTGCCCCTACCCACGTCACCGCCCGGCCGATCTCCCCGAGTCCCACCACCGACCGCTACTGACCTTATGTCGTTGTCCAATATAAAAGCAACGATCATTAGATCAGATATATAATCTGCCTTTTTGTAGTAGCCAAGGCACTGTGAAATTGAGCAATTGCCCTCCATGTAACAGAGTATGGCCAGTGTCACCCGTAATAGAAAAATACGAGCTTCCCCACCTGCAAACAGTAGTAAATCAAACTAACGTGAGCCTGCGTCATGACTCGTATGTTTGTCTTGGGTGCAAGCATAGATGACCGAGCTGGCAATGCCGGCTACAACCAGGTTATGTCATTTTGCTAAACTAGAGATAAGAAGAACACTGGTGTACTGTGTACTGGTTGGAGTCCATAGTGCTAGTATAATGCCTGAAACTCCCACAAATGTTAGAGGCTGAGGAAGTGGGAGGATAGATAGATTATTACCACAAATGTTATGTACTGTGCTTCTTGCTAGTGCTACTGTGCCATTATGTGTTGAATTAATTTTGTGTTACTGTTTAGCTAAGAGTACTGGTTACAACAATATTTTTTTTCTTTCTTGATATAGATAGTACTCCTTCCCAAGACAAACCATCGCGGAAGGAGTTGGCAGCCAGGGCCCGGCGCCGGAAACTGAAGGCCATATGCCAGGAGTACCGGCGGCTGGTGGCTCAGGCGGAGGAGGAGGAGGAGGCGGCAGCAGCTGCAGCCTCGTCCGATGCCCCGGGCCCCAGCCAGGGCCCAACTCCAGCGGTACGGCGCCGCTGTCTGGTAGCCGGCACCGCCCGCCGCCGCAATTCGCTAGCAGCCAGCACTGCTGTCCCCCATCCTGGATGCCACTGCAGGGCATTTCGCAGGAAGCTTCTCCTCCGGATGTCAAGGCTAGAGGAGCAAATGGAGGAGCGGGTAAAAATACTGGTGGACAAACACCTCAAAGCCCGCCGAATATAACATCGAGGACCCTGTTGCTTTGCCCCTTTTTATTCCTTGTTTTGGTGGGTGGGAATTGGGCGTTGGGGTTTCGGGACATTCTTTGGACTTTTTTCGTTTTGGACATTGGTTGGGGTTAGGGAGAGGGGTGGGTCAGGTGTGGGATAGTTTATTTTTGTTAGGGTAATAAATTATATTTATACTTAAACATACAATGTTAATGTTTTGTGGGGGTTACTGTTTTACGAATTAACGTCACATTGGTTTCCTTGCTGCTGCAGGGCCGCAGCCAGTGTTTGATTTAAATAATCTGCCGATGATGTAACACAGATAGATGCGGTACCCCTCTCTGAGTTATTTGTCCTACTAGTACTGTCAGTCTCTCCTCCTAGTCCATTATACCTCCCACCAAACTAATCTTACCTGTGATTGATGATGATTACATTCTAACCCTGGGCGGTGAACTACGCTACTCTCGCGGCGTTTGCGAAGTCTCGGTAACTTCGCGATTCGCGTAGAACGCAAAGTTACCGTGCACTACGCAATTTGCGGCGTAGCGTAGCTGTTTTTCTTCTTCGCGCGCTCAATATACTTTCTCGCGCGCGCGGTAATGACCTACCGTGATTCTGCGTTCGCCGACGCGACTTCCTATCCGTTCGCGGGCGCCACGAGATTTGCAATCCGGCCGCACGATCCCGCGAGAGTGTGCGAACACGTCATTCGGACGCGCGATCTGACTTCCGGCGGCAGTGTTGGTAAGATCGCGATCCCGAACACGAAGAAACTACAATCTGGCGAAGAATATCTCTCGAGCATCATAAAACCTTCTCGAAAATGATGATTTAGTTCATTTTGCACAAAAAACTCCTCAGGTTGTCATTAGATGTAGTTTGGTGAGCAAGGAGTCCTTTTTCTTTTTTTTCCAAGAGGAAGGAAGTGCCCCTGATTCTCAAACTTCCTGTTCCTGTCCAGCAGGCTCCTCCCAGTGCTTTGTCCATGTGCTGTTCACTTTCATTTGGATTTGGAGCTGGAAGGATCACTTTTTGTGTCTGTCTGCTGCATCATATCATTGGATTGGATTTGAGGACTCTTGGATTTGAGATTTTACAAGTAAGTTGGAGAATTGGTGTACTTGTTTGTTTGATTGGGGCTTGTTTGTACCTACATTTTTTGGGGGGATTTCCATCGTTTTTAAAATGTATTGTTGTGGCCTGTAGTTTCGGCAGGGGCCTAGTTGTTTTTCTTTGATTAGAATTTCAGCCAGTAGGCCCGGACTAGAGCCAGAGGTACCCATGGGTGCATGTGTCTGTGGTGTCTGTTGAATTTAAACATCATGTAGGGCATGCATGGATGGCATTGGATTGAATTGGTAAAAGTGGTTTTTGGGGTGTATTTCACTTTTTGGGTGCAAATACCTTTGTTGGATGTGTGTGTGTGCTTGTTGTGTAACTTTCCAACCTTTCGTAGCCCTGTGGATTTTCGTTTTTGCATTTTTGTATTAAAGCTGTGTTGTTTAGCACTGCAGTCCTCCTTTGTCTGGTAATATTATTATAGGCCTGCTTGAGTTCATTGTTTTCCATGGCCTGTTGTGACTGTGAGTGACCACGTGGCTTGGGGCCATTTTGTGGTGGTAGTTGTTTAGTAGTATGCTGCTTTTTCCATATAGGCCTGCATGTCTTTTCTTTGTTCCCCTTGGCTTATGCTTGTTGTGAACTTGTGGGTGGCCTGGCCATGTGGTGGCGGCCATTTTGTGGGACCAGCCACTGTGCTTTTGCCATAGGCCTCCAAGCTTGCGGCCTAGTCTGCCAGTAGGCCCAGAGGTAGTCATCCTCATGGGTGCATAAAAACTGTTTCTGTGTTGTCTGTTGAATTGTAACATAATTTAGGCCATGGATGGCATTGGATTGATTTGCAAAATGTGGGTTTTGGGGTGGTATTTCATTTTTTGGGTGTTTGTTAAATAAATAGGCCTTTTCAGCCAGTAGGTAACCCTGGGCGTTCAGCTCGCGAACTTTGGGCAACTCCGCACTGCGCGACAACGCAGACTTACACTTTTTATCTTCTTTGCGCGCTCAATATACGTTTTCGCCGCGCGCGATAACGACTTTTTGTGACGATCGCGATGCCGAACACGCAGAATTTACAATCTGGCGAAGAATATCTCTCGAGCATCATAAAACCTTCTCGAAAATGTTGATTTAATTCATTTTGCACAAAAAACTCCTCAGGTTGTCATTTAGATGTAGTTTGGTGAGCAAGGACTGGAGTCACTTTTATTTAGTTTTACAATTTTTTTTAACGAGGAAGGAAGTTGTTCGGTTGCCTGGCCATGTGGTGGCGGCCATTTTGTGGGACCAGCCACTGTGCTTTTGCCATAGGCCTCCAAGCTTGCGGCCCAGTCTGCCAGTAGGCCCAGAGGTAGTCACCATGGGTGCATAAAACTGTTTCTGTGTAGTCTGTGGAATTTTGACATCATTTAGGCCATGGATGGCATTGAATTGAATTGCGAAATGTGGGTTTTTGGAGGGTCTGACTATTTCACTTTTTGGGTGTGTTAAATAAATGCCTTTTTTGCGTGTGTACTGTGTAATTATAATTGTTTGTGTTGTTGTAGTGGTTGTCTAACTTTCAAAAGTGTTTTTAGCCATGTGGATTTTAGTTTTTGCATTAAAGCTGTGTGTGTTTTATAAGGCATCCTTTGTCTGCCCATATATAGGCCTGCTTGAGTTCATTGTTTGCCGTGCCTTGTGCCTGTGAGTCACCATGTTGCTGGGGGCCATTTTGTTGTGGTAGTTAGTAGTGTGCTGTTTTTGCCACATAGGCCTGCGTGTCTTTCCATTGTTCCTCTTGTCTTACTGCTTCCAAATCAATCCCCATTGCCAACTGCAGCTCCCTGATGCTGCTATATATAATACATCCCACGTGATGCACAAATTTAGGCCAAACATGCTCCACTACATTTTAGTTTTTGTTCTTTACTATTCTTATTCTTCCAGAGTGTACACTAGCACTACACAGTAGCCAGGAAAGCCCTGGCCTTGTTGTCAACGTCTCATAAATGGCTACACTGTGTGTTGTTGTTCACAGAGTTTCTGAAATTTAATAATTGAGGCCACCACACACTAAGTTCTATATTCTATTTGTTTGATTTGTCCTATGTTTGACTGATGTTCTGGCTTTTTTGCTTTTAGGTGCACAAAGACTGAGGAGGAGGTGTGTCTCTCATCATTGCCCGTTGCACTGCCAGACAGACATCCTGCTGTGTACACACAACACATTGTGACGTGTGACCTGACCAGACATCTCTGCAACTGAGTGCTGCTGACATCTGAAGAAGATGGGCCGAAAGAAAGCAGGTACCAGGTCCTCCAGTACCAAGAAAGTTGCTATTGAGAAGAAGAAGGAACAGAAGAAGGAAGTGACACTTAAGTCTGGTGTGCCGGCCAATACCTTTTTTGGGAAAAAAAAAATTGTGCCTGCAGCAGCGGTGTCCGGGGGGCAAGCTGGGGGCAGCACCTCCGCATCAGTGGGCCCAACCCACCAACCCAGGCCCAAGCACATGAGTGTGGAAGAGGTAGCCAGCCTAATGGTGGAAAGCAGTGATGCTGAGCCTGAGATAAACTTATCGCTATCTCAAAGTAGTACCCAATAAACGCAGGAGGAAACACAGCAGATAAGTGGTCAACAACAACAGCCGCAACCACCGCCCGCAATAGTAGTTGTTGTTCCTCCTGAAGTAGGGGCAGTTCAGGAAATTGAGCCTCATGCAGAGGTAGAAGAAGAAGCCACTCATTCAGAAGATCCATTGTCTTCCAAATCCCCAGCAAGGAAAAGGAGGGGTAGTCCATCAAGTTCTTCGCCAAGCCCCCCTTCTGATGATCTAGATGCCACTTGGAAGCCACAAACTGAGTCTGAGAGGGAGCCACGTTATAAGACCAAGCTAGGGAAAAGGAAGGTTCCGGAAAGCTTTACACTTATGGAGGTCGATGTAGAACAGCAGGATGATGATGATGATGACGAGCCAGTCATCACGAACATCACTCCCGGCCCCGAGGAGATGGAGACCAACATTATTACCCTATCCAAAATCGCTGCGAGGGATGTAGCACGCATACCTCCACAGGTAACACCAACACGACCTACAGCTTCCATATTTGCATTAGCAAAGGCCCGGCAGCGACCTACATCCAGCACAACCACCACCTCAGTAGGAGTAGGTAGTGGTACAGCATCACAGAGTCAAATTCAACACACACCCTCCAGTTAATCCGGCATTGGAAGTGGCACCTCCAGCAGGAGGCCAAAGTTAAGCTCCCCAGTTTGGGACTTCTTTACGGTTAGCGAAAAGGAGGAGAACATTGCTATATGCTCCATTTGTAATAGCTCTGTTAGTCGTGGTAAGCTTGGTACAAACTATGGTACCGGAGGCCAAATGACCCATCTGAAAAAACACCACTTGATCAGCTGGGAGGACCACCTTCGCGGCAGAAAAAAAACTGCAACCATTGGTGTTGGTGGGGATAAAGAAGAAGAAGATCCGATCACGGTGGAAGAGGAAGGACAGGGAGACATTCTCTCTGGTAGTGGTACACAAGGTGTCCCTGATCCCAGCAGTGCAGTCTTAACATTGCACACATCTTCAGCAACATCTCAGTGGCACAAGAGTAAGAGTCAGCCGGAGACACCAAGAAGTAGCAGGTCTGCAGTAGCAAAAAGTGCGTTGAGCCTAAGAGAAAGGAAAACCATGCAGCCTACCATTATTAGCATGTTTGGGGGTGAGGGGCAGTACGAACGCAACCACCCAATAGCACGTTTGTACAATGCGAAGCTGGCTAAAATGTTAGCACTGGACGTTCTCCCTTTTTCTTTTGTTGAAGGGGTGGGTTTTCTGGAATTTGTGTCAATTATCTGCCCAAAATGGCATGTTCCCAGCCGCTACTATTTTGCCAGAGTTGCAGTTCCAGCACTACATCACGACGTGCTGGAATTGCTAGGAAAGGCCTTGAAGCAGAGTGCTGTTCACAGTATCCACCTGACTACAGACATGTGGACCAGTTGCCAAGCCACAGATTACATGTGCATCACTGCACACTGGATCTGTTTTGTGGGGGTTAGAGACCAGATATCTGCTGGTGTTGATACTGCAGAGATTTTTCATGCCACTCGCAAACATGCAACTGTAGCCATGTTTGCCATGGAGAAATCTCATACTGCTGCAAACATTTTGGAAGAGTTTAACACCAAGGTCTTTGAGTGGCTGCGCCCAAGAGGGCTTACGATTGGTTTTGTTGCCACGGACAACGGCAGTAATGTAGTTTTGGCCATGCGCAATGGTGGCTATTTCAGGGTCCCGTGTTTGGCACACTGCATTAACATTGTTGTTCAAGACTTTTTGAAAAAGGAATCCAAAGTCAGCAACTTACTGGTCACCTGTAGAAGAATATGCACACATTTCAGCCATTCTTTTAAAGCCCGGAAGCAGCTGAGGGTCATTCAACGTGAGCATAAAATGCCAGTCAAAGCGCTCATCCAGGAGGTGCCAACACGTTGGAACTCAACTTATTACATGCTTGATCGTCTGTTTGAACTGTACATACCACTCAATGCTTATGTCATGCAAAGATTAGGGGAACCTACTGTGAGAGGCATGACCGTTGAGATGGGTCAATGGGACCTCATTAAATGCCTGACTGAGATGCTACTTCCTTTTGAGATCTTCACACGTGAAGTCAGCAGGGAGGACTGTACTATGGGCCAAGTTATCCCATTGTTGCACATGCTAGAGCAACAGCTGAAGGAGGCGTCTGAAACGTACGCAGGTGTGGATGACAAACAAGACGCATATCATTTGGCGGAGACCTTAGCCGCTCGCTTATCGGAAAATACAAGGATTAAAAATAAAATTTTGTCACAACCACATTACATTAGTGCCACAATTTTGGATCCACGGTACAAAGTATTTCTGAACAGCAAGGCAGTAATTCCTTTTTCGGAAGTGGATGTTGCCAACTACAAAACATTGATAGCTAAGGAAGCCACTATTTTCGAAAATGAACGGCTGTTAATTACAGGTCCCCCACCCCAGGCCATAACCAGTACTACAGGGCATCCAGAGTCAAGTTCTACTTCGGAGCCTGAGGGCAGTGCATTTGCCTCCCAGCAGTCACCTACACCAACAATAACATCAAGAACAGGATCATCCACAGCACAATGTGCAACTGATTGGTTTCTACGGCAGGGGTATGGTAAGTCCAGTGCTGATGCAAAGACAAAACAGGCCGAGCACATCGGAGCACCCCTCAACATTGAGCATACGGTCCAGGCCTATCTGGATGACCCAACAGAGGTCTTCATGGATCGAAACCCATTGGTGTATTGGTATGGGAAAAGAAGCCAATGGACAGTGCTCAGCAGGCTGGCGATAAAGTATCTGGCTTCCCCTGTCGCAAGTGTCTCTTCTGAGCGTGTTTTCAGTGCTGCTGGTGCCATTGTAACTTCGAAAAGGACCAGTCTCTTGGCCCAAAGCGTGGAGAGGTTAACCATGATCAAAATGAATCAGCACTTTATACCACCGGATTACAAAATACGTTAATCACAGCAGGAAGAGGAGAGCGACTTGGATGATGTAAATAGTGCGTTACAGGACCTACTTCTGTCCGAACCACCAGAGTTTGAGGACGAGCTCCTCTTCCCTGACAACTAGGCTTTCAAATTGTTACTTTCTTCCTTCCTTTATGTGTCTGTGTATCTGTCTTTCTGGTTCAAATCAAATCACAACAAATCCATCACCACCGTCTTCTCTTTTTATTTCCCTATTGGAGTTGCACGTCTGTGCATTTAACTGTCCACTCTTCAGAGTCCTGCTTCATCTTCCTGTCTCACACAAGTACATTTCCATCAAGCCAGACATTAGTACAAGAAATGTTGCCTTTACCAGTCCCGCCTCCATAAGAAGTGAAACGTGACTATAGCTATCCTCCGTTTTGTTTTCGAGCCGAAACTCATCAGTGTCCGAAGGCTACAGCCTCAGCAGGCATCCAAAGGTCCTCACTGTCAGGACAGAAGGTACTTGGCAGAGAAAGACAAGAGACTCTTCGAAGAAACTTGCTGACATTTGTGCAAACTCAAAAGACCAGCAATGAGCGCTACCCAGGCCGCGGCCCATCATCACAGTGCTGGCCATGGGAAGCAACTTAAACTGTGACAAAGTGCCACAGATGAATAAGACGAAAACCGAAACAGCGCCTAACACTCAAAATGAATCTGGACTGGACTGGAGTAATGATGAGGCCACTGCCCCGTAAAAAAACCCCAAAAAAACTGTCAGAACTAGGCATCTGATGATCTGACAGCCAAAGAGAAGAGAAAGACAGGTAATGATGGAATGCATTGGATGCTTGCAGACTCTGAGCGATTGCTGTTGTTTGTTGTTGATGTTGTGCATGAAGTCGAACTCTACTCTACTAGTTAATCTACAAAGTGACTCAAGTCAGTGACAGTCAATGTTTCCCTTCTTGTTGTTTAATAACCAAATTGTACTCCTACTACTGCAGGTGCAGGCCAATATCTGTTGCAATTTTTTAATATGGACTTAATCGGAGTCACTACAGACTGAGTTGTAGTTGGACAACACGTACCACACCATGATGATGACCATACTATCTTTGCACGCAGTCATTCAGCTGGATCGGAGATGATTCAAGGAATAACTGCATTTCATGAAGTGGCATAAGGTAAACATAAACACAACAATTCAGCAAGAAAGTAGTAAACACAGCAGACCTACATGTCCATGTAGTGGTGTAGTCGAGTGTAGTGATGACTGACAGCGGCGCATTGATTTTGTCACTTAATTAGGAAAATGCTAAGTTGCTGTGTATGCCTTTTGTCTGGCTATGTCAAAAATTAAGGTAAATGGAGGTTGGGTCACGGGCTGGTGCTGTGGTGGGCCTGTTCTGTCCTGTTGTTGTTGTAGCTTAATGCTGTAAACAGAATCTACACGATATATCCAAGCCGCCTCACTCTGAAAGTGTTCTCTCTTCTCTTCTTGGACTCCACCGTAAATGATGGGTTTTTTTATTCATTGATTTCTCAATACCCCTTTTGTTTTTCCATCTAGACGTTACATGCCGGCCTTTACCCTGTGCTTGCTATACTGGGAGACACAACTCACATTTACCTTACCAATCGGCATCAGGAAGGCCACCAAGATTGATGTGCGGAGCGTCCATGGAAGATAGGACCAAGAGGAAGGACGAGATTCAACTCCACAATTTGAGCATGATAATACAGTAACGTTAGTATCATTCATCATTCATCTTTTAATTAATTTGAATCCTTTTTTCTCTGCAATCATTAGGACTGTGTGTTGTGTGTTTGTTTGCTAATTGATCCCTACAAATGTTTTTTAATTGTCTTTGCTATCTTTACAAGTAAGCCCGGTACAACATGGAATTTGGGTCTCTGAGGGCATATTACAGGCAAGGCAAATTGCATAGAATATACTGGTGCCCTGTACTGTCTAATTGTCTAGTAGGAGTTATTAAGTACTACTCATTAACCATCAAGTTATCTAATCTTCATCATCATTAACGCATGCATTTCCCTTTTCTCCTTTATAGATTTTTTGGATAAGATCATGGTCGTCTGCCAAGATTGCGCTTTGCTTTTGTTGTCCATGCGTACTGTTTTTCATTTTCAAACCTTTCCCCAAACCCCCCTTCCCTTCCATTCATCAAACACTAACCCTCTTCCCCCGGGCTGTGATTTATATTGAGGTGTGATGTGACTACATAAAATGTACACCAATTGATCACACGCTTGCTGGGGCAGATGTGGTGAAAGCAACACTAATTCAATTGCAAGGCAGGGCGAGGAGCTTCTTCTGCTTGCCCACCCATGCTCAGTCTATGTGCAAGCCGTCACCGGCTAATAGTAGTACATCATAATTAATTGCCGTCATTGATTGGATTAATCATCAAACTCCTACCACACAGCAGTAAAGGTTACGAATTACGATTGTGTTAAGTTAAGTGACTCACTCGACAGCACAACTACAGTTTATAACTTCTTGTACTAGGCTGTCCCCGCCACCATTATGTTTAATTTGACTTTAGCAGTTGCAACTGCAATATTGTTTGTTTGGCAGTCGTCTTCTGTACTGTATTTTACTTCGTTCGACTACTCCTCCCACAGTCGCTCTCAGGCAAGTGACTGTCTCTTTTTTATTTTTAGCAAATGCTACTGCCAGTGTCTACTCTACTACTACCACCACAACCATGGCATCTTCTACATTCTCTATGGAAACCATGCAGCCATCGCTGTGCCGAACGTAGTCATCATCAATCACAGGTAAGATAAGTTTGGTGGGAGGTAGAATACTAGTAGGACAAATAACTCAGTGAGGGGTACCGCATCTATCTGTTTGTTACATCATCGGCAGATTATTTAAATCAAACACTGGCTGCGGCCCTGCAGCAGCAAGGAAACCAATGTGACGTTAATTCGTAAAACAGTAACCCCCACAAAACATTAACATTGTATGTTTAAGTATAAATATAATTTATTACCCTAACAAAAATAAACTATCCCACACCTGACCCACCCCTCTCCCTAACCCCAACCAATGTCCAAAACGAAAAAAGTCCAAAGAATGTCCCGAAACCCCAACGCCCAATTCCCACCCACCAAAACAAGGAATAAAAAGGGGCAAAGCAACAGGGTCCTCGATGTTATAATCGGCGGGCTTTGAGGTGTTTGTCCACCAGGATTTTCACCCGCTCCTCCATTTGCTCCTGTTGCCGTGCCATCCGGAGGAGAATCTTCCTGCGGAATGCCCTGCAGTGGCATCCACAATGGGGGACAGCAGTGCTGGCTGCTAGTGAATTGCGGCGGGCGGCTACCAGACCGCGGCGCCGTACCGCTGGAGTTGGGGCCTGGCTGGGGCCCGGGGCATCGGACGAGGCTGCAGCTGCTGCCGCCTCCTCCTCCTCCTCCGCCTGAGCCACCAGCTGCCGGTACTCCTGGCATATGGCCTCCAGTTTCCGGCGCCGGGCCCTGACTGCCAACTCCTTCCGCGATGGTTTGTCTTGGGAAAAGAAAGAAAAAAATATTGTTGTAACCAGTACTCTTAGCTAAACAGTAACACAAAATTAATTCAACACATAATGGCACAGTAGCACTAGCAAGAAGCACAGTACATAACATTTGTGGTAATAATCTATCTATGCCTCCCACTTCCTCGGCCTCTAACATTTGTGGGAGTTTCAGGCATTATACTAGCACTATGGACTCCAACCAGTACACAGTACACCAGTGTTCTTCTTATCTCTAGTTTAGCGAAATGACATAACCTGGTGTAGATGGCATTGCCAGCTCGGTCATCTATGCTTGCACCCAAGACAAACATACGAGTCATGACGCAGACTCACATTAGTTTGATTTACTACTGTTTGCAGGTGGGGAAGCTCGTATTTTTCTATTACGGGTGGCACTGACCATACTCTCTCTGTTACATGGAGGGCAATTGCTCAATTTCACAGTGCCTTGGCTACTACAAAAAGGCAGATTATATATCTGATCCAATGATCGTTGCTTTTATATGGGACAACGACATAAGGTCAGTAGCGGTCGGTGGTGGGACTCAGGGAGTTCGGCCGGGCGGTGACGTGGGTAGGGGCAGGATGGGGGTAGTAAACTATGGATTACGGCCAATTACAGGTAAGTAAACATATAAATAAATGAAACTAATTTTGCTGCGCACACTGCATCGCATTTGGCGGTGCAGTGCGCACAATGAAATTCGCTTTATTTATTTGTATGTTACAGTAATGTTACCTGTATTTGCCCGCGTAATACATTGTTTACTACTACCCCCCACCCTGCCCCTCCCCACATCGGCTTTGCTACTCTGGCGTGGTTTCTTTTACATTCCCTAAAACTGTGCATCCCGTGCCAGTCTCCACCTATCCTGTCTATGATGAATACATACAGGCATCCATCCATTCTAAGTAAATGTCAATCATTCTTCTTAATCTCTCCACAAACCTTACTTTGTTTCACCAACAACAACGCATGCGTCCACGCACTCCGTTGCTTGCCTTGGCTTTGAGTTTCACCCAAACACCGCTGATGATTCTTGCTATCCACAGTATCCACCCATACTGTGTCGCCCACCCAGGCAGGCATCCATTCTTCTTTCACCTCCCACCCATCCTTCAACAACACATGCATCTGATTCCTATCAGCCACCTATCCATGCTTCCAACGTATCCTTCTCTGCCAGTCGTCATATTAAATCTCGCCCGCCCTTCCTCCTTCCACCCTTCTTTCCCTTTTTCTTCAACACATCCATCAAGGTCATCTGATCTGACTTTTAGTCTCCTCCATAAAACTTTCACAGCTGAGTTGGAGTCAGATATAAGAGGCCATTGGTTAATGAAGTCACGCTGGTAATGCTATTGCTACTGAAGGGTGTCTTCTTTATTAACCGTTGTATAATGTTCACTACAACTTCATACCTAATAAGTCTCAACAACAACAGTACAGTGAGTGAAGTCCACACACCCTTCCAGCTAGTGCAATGTCAATAAGTCATGAATATAACTTACCACCGCCCGCCACTGCTGCTGGCTCACCCCCTGTATCTCCTGCAGGTGCTGCATCTCCTGCCCCCTCCGGAATGGCCGCAACGCCATCGCCGCTGGCCCCACCGGCACTGGTGGTCGGTAGTACGCCTAGAAAAAACATGACAAATTTTTAGATGCCTGTACACCTCCCACTATTTATTCTTTTTCACTAGCAAGATTGAAAAAAAAGTTAAGACATACATATTATTATTATAAATCACATTCAATAGTCCAAATCGGGTACTAGAGTACAGTCAGTAGACAGACACTAGTAGTGTTATGGTCCCTAGGGTCATTATTATACTATACTCTACTCTTTGCAAAGTTAGCCTGAGCCATGCAACCATTTTTCGCTTCATGTCTTTTGCGCATGTTACCTCGCAGCTTGTTGTGCAGTAACAGTAAGACGCCTTTTGAGCCCACATGAGCACATCCCGCTACTGTCTGAGCGTTGCTTACAAGAGGTCGAAAAACAAGCCACTTTGTTATGGAGTTCGGTTAGTCCGTATTACTTAGCCATAGGTAACATGTTACACTTTTTTGGCAGGACTGACACATGCTTGCATTATACTATATAACACGCACCATTTTTCTCAGGCAGAGGATTCCCTTCTACGAACCAGAGATTTGCAGAGCTTATGAATGATGCATGTAACCAGTAATTCTACGTTCTACGGTGAGGAGTCGCCCAGAATTCACACAGATCTTTTGTCTTATATCATCATGCACTTGTTGCGCAACAATTTTTATTGTTTTAATCTTATGCATTTTGCTGTTGGAGCTGGCTGGAGTACACTGAATTTTATAGAACAACAGAGCTTGTTAGTTGAAAATAAACCTTTTGAACTTACACATGGACTCTGTGGTATTTGGTGTGGTGGTGGTGGTGGACTTACACGAGTGAGTGAGCAAAAGGGTGTTATATTCTGGGTTGTGGAATCATAATCATTGGGTATCTTCGGGTGGGGGTTCGGGGACCTAATGAGACACTAGCTAGTCGTTCAGGGGATTGTGGGTTCACTTCTGACTGAGGTATGAGGAACGTCCAAGTTCCAAACTCGCATCACCAACATCCTATTTCATTGTGCATAGTTCTGCATGGGGCTGTGCAGAATCCTAGTAGTATGTACTATATCCTATCAAAAATAGTCAAATATCTGGTTGGGCATTCTGTTTGTGGTAATTGTCAAAGCCTCAAGATTAAGAAGCCTAGAAGAGGACAACCGAAAGGACTGGACTCAGTGGCTAGAGCTATTAGTATTGGTCAATCTGAGTTTTATTCAAAACCGTACAATAAAGAGTGGCAATGCAAACTGGGCAAGCTTAGCGACAGACTAATAGTAGTAGTACAGAGTACAGACATTCATAGCAGAGGCAGTTAGAACTTAGAGGCAGGGATAACCAGAATTTAGAAACAGATAGTCAAGTCAAAATCAAAGAATCTTTTGTAAAAATATAATTAGGGAGTGGAGCCAGAATTAATAGTTCTGAAAAAATAAGGTGCAGTAAAAGTTAGGGCAATATAATTGTTAATATTAACCACTGGAGGACTTACTGGGACCAGCAGCAGGGCCCTCGGTAGAGGAGCGGTCCTCTGGTGGTTGTCCCGCCGACTCGGACCCCGTCTTCTTGCCCCTGGGTGCTGCAGATCAGTGATCATGTAAGATATAATAAAGAAAAAGAAAGACACAAACATTAATGATTGCTGTGAAACAAATAAATTATCTAAAAAAAACGCTCAAAAGACGTTTTAGGAAACAAAAATTGACCTATCTAATCCGATCGACTACTGGCTTGCGGGATTCACGGACAGTCTACTTATTTGGGAACACTAATTCAGTGTTCCATTCTGATTGATTCAAATAAAATCCAGAACACTAACTAAGCCTAAGTACCACCTGACCTAGCCCACCTATTCCAGGCGGGCCAATTGTTCATTAAGCCTGCATTTCCATTTTTTTTGCCATAAAAATGCATAGATGAGAAGGAGGACACATGCATAAAGTGCATAATGCATACACCAAATTGTTGGTTGGTTGCGTCTGATGTTCTGCAGCTGACTGACACTGCTAAGCTAAGCTCACCAGTACCACTCACTAAACAAACTACAAAAGGTTCTACTAAGGACTGGGGTAAGCAGCACTCAGTGACAGAGGATGCGTCACGCAGATCGCTCAAAAATTATCAACTAATAGTAACTAAACCTAGTATCAAAACCATCCACCACTATTTGACAGGAGGACAAAGGAAGGACTACAGTCTCTCTAGCAATAGCATTACCTAACTGAAGTTCTCTAAAGTAAACTCTTACATAATAATGACAAGCGAGCGCAAAGTTGCAAAAAGTAAGAGTACCGCCCAGCACCTGTGTCCTACAATCACAGAAGATTTTGAAACGTAATTTACCTGCAATGTAAGCAGCATTATTCTTGTTATTTGTAAAACATGTATACACAAATCATCACAATACTTATACTACTATATATATTGGCTACTCACCAAGCCCCACGACCTCGACACCTAGCAGGTCCAACAGGTCCTGCTCCTGGTCAAGAATGTCTGACCACCGGTGGGCCAGCTGGTTATGGGTGCGCCGGACCGCGGAGCAGCGAAACACTGCCCAACGCACCTTCGCCCACCGGCGGTGACGCTCCTGGGTCGGGTAACCGGAGCCTGGCCTGCCGCCTGCTGCCAAGGTCAAGGGGAGGTGGCGCTGAATAAAAAAACAAGGGCGGCCACCTCCTCCTCCGTAAACAGCTGGCGGGCTTGCACCCCTGCAGGGCGCAGTCTGCCGCAAGGCAGGCGGCTCTTGGGCGCACGCACCTTGCCCTTTGAGCCGCTGCTGCTACCCTTCGCCATGGTTCTGGGGTGGGAGGAGGTGAAAAAGAAAAGTTAGAAGGGAAAAATAAAGTTAGGGGCAGAAGTAGGAGCTTAAAGAAGAAAGTTATATAAAACAGTCGAAAAGTAAAAAAAACACAGTAAAAAGTAGAAAAAAATGCAAGATATAGACTTAGGCAGAGAGAGAGATAGGTAAGAAATAAAGAAAAATTGAAAAACAGTGTAAAAAACTAAGGATTGCAAAGATTGAGGGAGGATAGAAAAGCAGGCCCAGAACCATAGCATAGAGTGGTAAAACAAGATGGCTGCGCCGATCGCGACCGCGTGTGTAAATTTGCACGATATTTCTCCCCGAGCACGCAAAAAACGTCGCGAACACGTACAACGCGTTCCCGAACATGGAATGCACATCGCGAGCACGCTATACGCGACCCGGAACAGGAAATAAGGGATCGCGAACGGGCGGGACAAGTGAAAAACAAAATGGCCGCGCCCATAGGCGACCGCATGGGTAAGTTCGCGCCCCCGAGCACGCAAACAGCGCCCCGAACAACGCGTTCCCGAGCAAGAAAAACGCATTGCGAACGGGCGAGCCAAGCAGCTACGCATGCTCGCGAAGCTCGCGTAGCGCACCGACGTCTTCGCGTAGCTTCGCGTAGCGCGACTACGCGAACTACACCCAGGGTTATTACATTCGGCACAGCGATGGCTGCATGGTTTCCAGAGAGAATGTAGAAGATGCCATGGTTGTGGTGGTAGTAGTAGAGTAGACACTGGCAGTAGCATTTGCTAAAAAAATAAAAAAGAGACAGTCACTTGCCTGAGAGCGACTGTGGGAGGAGTAGTAGAACGAAGTAAAATACAGTACAGAAGAAGACTGCCAAACAAACAATATTGCAGTTGCAACTGCTAAAGTCAAATTAAACATAATGGTGGCGGGGACAGCCTAGTACAAGAAGTTACAAACTGTAGTTGTGTCGAATGAGTCACTTAACTTAACACAATCATAATTCGTAACCTTTACTGCTGTGTGGCAGGAGTTTGATGATGATTAATCCAATCAATGACGGCAATTAATTATGATGTACTACTATTAGCCGGTGACGGCTTCCACATAGACTGAGCATGGGTGGGCAAGCAGAAGAAGCTCCTCGCCCTGCCTGGCAATTGAATTAGTGTTGCTTTCACCACATCTGCCCCAGCAAGCGTGTGATCAATTGGTGTACATTTTATGTAGTCACATCACACCTCAATATAAATCACAGCCCGGGGGAAGAGGGTTAGGGTTTGATGAATGGATGGGAAGGGGGGTTTGGGGAAAGGTTTGAGAATGAAAAACAGTATGCATGGACAACAAAAGCAAAGCGCAATCTTGGCAGACGACCATGATCTTATCCAAAAAATCTATAAAGGGAGAAAAGGGAAATGCATGAATGATGATGAAGATAACTTGATGGTTAATGAGTAGTACTTAATAACTCCTACTAGACAATTAGACAGTACAGGGCAGCAGTATATTCTATGCAATTTGCCTTGCCTGTAATATGCCCTCAGAGACCCAAATTCCATGTTATACTGGGCTTACTTGTAAAGATAGCAAAGACAATTAAAAAACAGTTGTAGGGATCAATTAGCAAACAAACAACACACAACACACAGTCCTAATGATTGAAGCGAAAAAAGGATTCAAATTAATTAAAAGATGAATGGTGAATGATACTAAAGTTACTGTATTAGCAGCATGCTCAAATTGTGGAGTTGAATCTCATACTTCCTCTTGGTCCTATCTTCCATGGACGCTCCGCACATCAATCTTGGTGGCCTTCCTGATGCCGATTGGTAATGTAAATGTGAGTTGTGTCTCCCAGTATAGCAAGCACAGGGTAAAGGCTGGCCTGTAACGTCTAGATGGAAAAACAAAAGGGGTATTGAAAAGTCAATGAATAAAAAAACCCATCAATTACGGTGGAGTCCAAGAAGAGAGGAGAGAACACTTTCAGAGTGAGGCGGCTTGGATATATCGTGTAGATTCTGTTTACAGCATTAAGCTACAACAACAACAGGACAGAACAGGCCCACCACAGCACCAGCCCGTGACCCAACCTCCATTTACCTTAATTTTTGACATAGCCAGACAAAAGGCATACACAGCAACTTAGCATTTTCCTAATTAAGTGACAAAATCAATGCGCCGCTGTCAGTCATCACTACACTCGACTACACCACTACATGGACATGTAGGTCTGCTGTGTTTACTTTCTTGTTGAATTGTTGTGTTTATGTTTACCTTATGCCACTTCATGAAATGCAGTTATTCCTTGAATCATCTCCGATCCAACTGAATGACTGCGTGCAAAGATAGTATGGTCATCATCATGGTGTGGTACGTGTTGTCCAACTACAACTCAGTCTGTAGTGACTCCGATTAAGTCCATATTCCATATTAAAAAATTGCAACAGATATTGGCCTGCACCTGCAGTAGTAGGACGGAGTACAATTTGGTTATTAAACAACAAGAAGGGAAACATTGACTGTCACTGACTTGAGTCACTTTGTAGATTAACTAGTAGAGTAGAGTTCGACTTCATGCACAACATCAACAACAAACAACAGCAATCGCTCAGAGTCTGCAAGCATCCAATGCATTCCATCATTACCTGTCTTGCTCTTCTCTTTGGCTGTCAGATCATCAGATGCCTAGTTCTGACAGTTGTTTTTTTTTTTTACGGGGCAGTGGCCTCATCATTACTCCAGTCCACATTCATTTTGAGTGTTAGTCGCTGTTTCGGTTTTCGTCTTATTCATCTGTGGCACTTTGTCACAGTTTAAGTTGCTTCCCATGGTCAGCACTGTGATGATTGGCCGCGTCCTGGGTAGCGCTCATTGCTGGTCATTTGAGTTTGCACAAATTTCAGCAAGTTTCTTCGAAGAGTCTCTTGTCTTTCTCTGCCAAGTACCTTCTGTCCTGACAGTGAGGACCTTTGGATGCCTGCTGAGGCTGTAGCCTTCGGACACTGATGAGTTTCGGCTCGAAAACAAAACGGAGGATAGCTATAGTCACGTTTCACTTCTTATGGAGGCGGGACTGGTAAAGGCAACATTTCTTGTACTAATGTCTGGCTTGATGGAAATGTACTTGTGCGAGACAGGAAGATGAAGCAGGACTCTGAAGAGTGGACAGTTAAATGCACATACGTGAAACTTCAATAGGGAAATAAAAAGAGAAGACGGTGGTGATGGATTTGTTGTGATTTGATTTGAACCAGAAAGACAGATACACAGACACATAAAGGAAGGAAGAAAGTAACAATTTGAAAGCCTAGTTGTCAGGGAAGAGGAGCTCGTCCTCAAACTCTGGTGGTTCGGACAGAAGTAGGTCCTGTAACGCACTATTTACGTCATCCAAGTCGCTCTCCTCTTCCTGCTGTGATTCACGTATTTTGTAATCCGGTGGTATAAAGTGCTGATTCATTTTGATCATGGTTAACCTCTCCACGCTTTGGGCCGAGAGACTGGTCCTTTTCGAAGTTACAATGGCACCAGCAGCTCTGAAAACACGCTCAGAAGAGACACTTGCGACAGGGGAAGCCAGATACTTTATCGCCAGCCTGCTGAGCACTGTCCATTGGCTTCTTTTCCCATACCAATACACCAATGGGTTTCGATCCATGAAGACCTCTGTTGGGTCATCCAGATAGGCCTGGACCGTCCGCTCAATGTTCAGGGGGCTTCCGATGTGCTCGGCCTGTTTTGCCTTTGCATCAGCACTGGACTTACCATACCCCTGCCGTAGAAACCAATCAGTTGCACATTGTACTGTGGATGATCCTGTTCTTGATGTTATTGTTGGTGTAGGTGACTGCTGGGAGGCAAATGCATTGCCCTCAGGCTCCGAAGTAGAACTTGACTCTGGATGCCCTGTAGTACTGGTTATGGCCTGGGGTGGGGGGCCTGTAATTAACAGCCGTTCGTTTTCGAAAATAGTGGCTTCCTTAGCTATCAAAGTTTTGTAGTTGGCAACATCCACTTCCGAAAAAGGAATTACTGCCTTGCTGTTCAGAAATACTTTGTACCGTGGATCCAAAATTGTGGCACTAATGTAATGTGGTTGTGACAAAATTTTATTTTTAATCCTTGTACTTTCCGATAAGCGAGCGGCTAAGGTCTCCGCCAAATGATATGCGTCTTGTTTGTCATCCACACCTGCGTACGTTTCAGACACCTCCTTCAGCTGTTGCTCTAGCATGTGCAACAATGGGATAGCTTGGCCCATAGTACAGTCCTCCCTGCTGACTTCACGTGTGAAGATCTCAAAAGGAAGTAGCATCTCAGTCAGGCATTTAATGAGGTCCCATTGACCCATCTCAACGGTCATGCCTCTCACAGTAGGTTCCCCTAATCTTTGCATGACATAAGCATTGAGTGGTATGTACAGTTCAAACAGACGATCAAGCATGTAATAAGTTGAGTTCCAACATGTTGGCACCTCCTGGATGAGCGCTTTGACTGGCATTTTATGCTCACGTTGAATGACCCTCAGCTGTTTCCGGGCTTTAAAAGAATGGCTGAAATGTGTGCATATTCTTCTGCAGGTGACCAGTAAATTGCTGACTTTGGATTCATTTTTCAAAAAGTCTTGAACAACAATGTTAATGCAGTGTGCCAAACACGGGACCCTGAAATAGCCACCATTGCGCATGGCCAAAACTACATTACTGCCGTTGTCCGTGGCAACAAAACCAATCGTAAGCCCTCTTGGGCGCAGCCACTCAAAGACCTTGGTGTTAAACTCTTCCAAAATGTTTGCAGCAGTATGAGATTTCTCCATGGCAAACATGGCTACAGTTGCATGTTTGCGAGTGGCATGAAAAATCTCTGCAGTATCAACAACACCAGCAGATATCTGTTCTCTAACCCCCGCAAAACAGATCCAGTGTGCAGTGATGCACATGTAATCTGTGGCTTGGCAACTGGTCCACATGTCTGTAGTCAGGTGGATACTGTGAACAGCACTCTGCTTCAAGGCCTTTCCTAGCAATTCCAGCACGTCGTGATGTAGTGCTGGAACTGCAACTCTGGCAAAATAGTAGCGGCTGGGTACATGCCATTTTGGGCAGATGGTTGATACAAATTCCAGAAAACTCACCCCTTCAACAAAAGAAAAAGGGAGAAGGTCCAGTGCTAACATTTTAGCCAGCTTCGCATTGTACAAACGTGCTATTGGGTGGTTGCGTTCGTACTGCCCCTCACCCCCAAACATGCTGATAATGGTAGGCTGCATGGTTTTCCTTTCTCTTAGGCTCAACAACGCACTTTTTGGTAGTGCGGACCTGGTACTTCTTGGTGTCTGATGTTGCTGAAGATGTGTGCGACGTTAAGACTGCACTGCTGGGGTCAGGGACACCTTGTGTACCACTACCAGAGAGAATGTCTCCCTGTCCTTCCTCTTCCACCATGATCGGATCTTCTTCTTCTACTCCTTTATCCCCACCAACACCAATAGTTGCAGTTTTTTTTCTGCCGCAAAGGTGGTCCTCCCAGCTGATCAAGTGGTGTTTTTTCAGATGGGTCCTTTGGCCTCCGGTACCATAGTTTGTACCAAGCTTACCACGACTAACAGAGCTATTACAAATGGAGCATATAGCAATGTTCTCCTCCTTTTCGCTAACCGTAAAGAAGTCCCAAACTGGGGAGCTTAACTTTGGCCTCCTGCTGGAGGTGCCACTTCCAATGCCGGATGAACTGGAGGGTGTGTGTTGAATTTGACTCTGTGCTGCTGTACCACTACCTACTCCTACTGAGGTGGTGGTTGTGCTGGATGTAGGTCGCTGCCGGGCCTTTGCTAATGCAAATATGGAAGCTGTAGGTCGTGTTGGTGTTACCTGTGGAGGTATGCGTGCTACATCCATCGCAGAGATTTTGGATAGGGTAATAATGTTGGTCTCCATCTCCTCGGGGCCGGGAGTGATGTTCGTGATGACTGGCTCGTCATCATCATCATCCTGCTGTTCTACATCGACCTCCATAAGCGTAAGGCTTTCCGGAACCTTCCTTTTCCCTAGCTTGGTCTTGGAACGTGGCTCCCTCTCAGACTCAGTTTGTGGCTTCAAGTGGCATCTAGATCATCAGAAGGGGGCTTGGCGAAGAACTTGATGGACTACCCTCCTTTTCCTTGCTGGGGATTTGGAAGACAATGGATCTTCTGAATGAGTGGCTTCTTCTTCTACCTCTGCATGAGGCTCAATTTCCTGAACTGCCCCTACTTCAGGAGGAACAACAACTACTATTGCGGGCGGTGGTTGCGGCTGTTGTTGTTGACCACTTATCTGCTGTGTTTCCTCCTGCGTTGATTGGGTACTACTTTGAGATAGCGATAAGTTTATCTCAGGCTCAGCATCACTGCTTTCTACCATTAGGCTGGCTACCTCTTCCACACTCATGTGCTTGGGCCTGGGTTGGTGGGTTGGGCCCACTGATGCGGAGATGCTGCCCCCAGCTTGCCCCCGGACACCGCTGCTGCAGGCGCAATTTTTTTTCCCCAAAAAGGTATTGGCCGGCACACCAGACTTAAGTGTCACTTCCTTCTTCTGTTCCTTCTTCTTCTCAATAGCAACTTTCTTGGTACTGGAGGACCTGGTACCTGCTTTCTTTGGGCCCATCTTCTTCAGATGTCAGCAGCACTCAGTTGCAGAGATGTCTGGTCAGGTCACACGTCACGTTGTGTTGTGTGTACACAGCAGGATGTCTGTCTGGCAGTGCAACGGGCAACGATGAGAGACACACCTCCTCCTCAGTCTTTGTGCACCTAAAAGCAAAAAAGCCAGAACATCAGTCAAACATAGGACAAATCAAACAAATAGAATATAGAACTTAGTGTGTGGTGGCCTCAATTATTAAATTTCAGAAACTCTGTAAACAACAACACACAGTGTATCCATTTATGAGACGTTGACAACAAGGCCAGGGCTTTCCTGGCTACTGTGTAGTGCTAGTGTACACTCTGGAAGAATAAGAATAGTAAAGAACAAAAACTAAAATGTAGTGGAGCATGTTTGGCCTAAATTTGTGCATCACGTGGGATGTATTATATATAGCAGCATCAGGGAGCTGCAGCTGGCAATGGGGATTGATTTGGAATGCAGTAAGACAAGAGGAACAATGGAAAGACACGCAGGCCTATGTGGCAAAAACAGCACACTACTAACTACCACAACAAAATGGCCCCCAGCAATATGGTGACTCACAGGCACAAGGCACGGCAAACAATGAACTCAAGCAGGCCTATATATGGGCAGACAAAGGATGCCTTATAAAACACACACAGCTTTAATGCAAAAACTAAAATCCACATGGCTAAAAACACTTTTGAAAGTTAGACAACCACTACAACAACACAAACAATTATAATTACACAGTACACACGCAAAAAAGGCATTTATTTAACACACCCAAAAAGTGAAATAGTCAGACCCTCCAAAAACCCACATTTCGCAATTCAATTCAATGCCATCCATGGCCTAAATGATGTAAAAATTCCACAGACTACACAGAAACAGTTTTATGCACCCATGGTGACTACCTCTGGGCCTACTGGCAGACTGGGCCGCAAGCTTGGAGGCCTATGGCAAAAGCACAGTGGCTGGTCCCACAAAATGGCCGCCACCACATGGCCAGGCCACCGAACAACTTCCTTCCTCGTTAAAAAAAATTGTAAAACTAAATAAAAGTGACTCCTTGCTCACCAAACTACATCTAAATGACAACCTGAGGAGTTTTTTGTGCAAAATGAACTAAATCAACATTTTCGAGAAGGTTTTATGATGCTCGAGAGATATTCTTCGCCAGATTGTAAATTCTGCGTGTTCGGCATCGCAATCGTCACAAAAAGTCTTTATCGCGCGCGCGAAAACGTATATTGAGTGCGCGAAGAAGATAAAAAGTGTAAGTCCGCGTTGTCGCGCAGTGCGGAGTTGCCCAAAGTCCGCGAGCTGAACGCCCAGGGTTACCTACTGGCTGAAAAGGCCTATTTATTTAACAAACACCCAAAAAATGAAATACCACCCCAAAACCCACATTTTGCAAATCAATCCAATGCCATCCATGGCCTAAATTATGTTACAATTCAACAGACAACACAGAAACAGTTTTTATGCACCCATGAGTATGACTACCTCCGGGCCTACTGGCACACTAGGCCGCAAGCTTGGAGGCCTATGGCAAAAGCACAGTGGCTGTTCCCACAAAATGGCCGCCAACACATGGCCAGGCCACCCAGAACAACAAGAAAAGGAACACAAGACAGACAATGCAGGCCTATGGCAAAAGCACAATGCCTGGCTTTACAAAATGGCCACCACCCACATGGCCAGGCCACCCAAAATAACAAAAAAGTGAAGACAAAGGACAGGACCAGGCAGTTGGAGACTCTGGGCAACTTCCTTCCTCTTGAAAAAAATTGTAAAACAAAAAAAAAGTGACTCTTTTCTCACCAAACTACATCTAAATGACAACCTGAGGAGTTTTTTGTGCAAAATGAACTAAATCAACATTTTCGAGAAGGTTTTATGATGCTCGAGAGATATTCTTCGCCAGATTGTAAATTCTGCGTGTTCGGCATCGCGATCCTCACAAAAAGTCGTTATCGCGCACGCGAAAACGTATATTGAGCGCGCGAAGAAGATAAAAAGTGTAATTCCGCGTTGTCGCGCAGTGCGGAGTTGCCCAAAGTCCGCGAACTGAACGCCCAGGGTTACCTACTGGCTGAAAAGGCCTATTTATTTAACAAACACCCAAAAAATGAAATACCACCCCAAAACCCACATTTTGCAAATCAATCCAATGCCATCCATGGCCTAAATTATGTTACAATTCAACAGACAACACAGAAACAGTTTTTATGCACCCATGAGGATGACTACCTCTGGGCCTACTGGCAGACTAGGCCGCAAGCTTGGAGGCCTATGGCAAAAGCACAGTGGCTGGTCCCACAAAATGGCCGCCACCACATGGACAGGCCACCCACAAGTTCACAACAAGCATAAGCCAAGGGGAACAAAGAAAAGACATGCAGGCCTATATGGAAAAAGCAGCACACTACTAAACTACCACCACAAAATGGCCCCAAGCCACGTGGTCACTCACAGTCACAACAGGCCATGGAAAACAATGAACTCAAGCAGGCCTATAATAATATTACCAGACAAAGGAGGCCTGCAGTGCTAAACAACACAGCTTTAATACAAAAATGCAAAAACGAAAATCCACAGGGCTACGAAAGGTTGGAAAGTTACACAACAAGCACACACACACATCCAACAAAGGTATTACACCCAAAAAGTGAAATACATCCCAAAAACCACTTTTACCAATTCAATCCAATACCATCCATGCATGCCCTACATGATGATTAAATTCAACAGACACCACAGACACATGCACCCATGGGTACCTCTGGCTCTAGTCCGGGCCTACTGGCTGAAATTCCAATCAAAGAAAAACAACTAGGCCCCTGCCGAAACTACAGGCCACAACAATACATTTTAAAAACGATGGAAATCCCCCCAAAAAATGTAGGTACAAACAAGCCCCAATCAAACAAACAAGTACACCAATTCTCCAACTTACTTGTAAAATCTCAAATCCAAGAGTCCTCAAATCCAATCCAATGATATGATGCAGCAGACAGACACAAAAAGTGATCCTTCCAAATGAAAGTGAACAGCACATGGACAAAGCACTGGGAGGAGCCTGCTGGACAGGAACAGGAAGTTTGAGAATCAGGGGCACTTCCTTCCTCTTGGAAAAAAAAGAAAAAGGACTCCTTGCTCACCAAACTACATCTAAATGACAACCTGAGGAGTTTTTTGTGCAAAATGAACTAAATCATCGTTTTCGAGAAGGTTTTATGATGCTCGAGAGATATTCTTCGCCAGATTGTAGTTTCTTCGTGTTCGGGATCGCGATCTTACCAACACTGCCGCCGGAAGTCAGATCGCGCGTCCGAATGACGTGTTCGCGTTCGCACACTCTCGCGGGATCGTGCGGCCGGATTACAAATCTCGTGGCACCCGTGAACGGATAGGAAGTCGCGTCGGCGAACGCAGAATCATGGTAGGTTGTTACCGCGCGCGCGAGAACGTATATTGAGCGCGCGAAGAAGAAAAACAGCTACTCTACGCCGCAAATTGCGTAGTGCACGGTTCGCGAAGTTACCGAGACTTCGCAAACTCCGCGAGCGTAGCTTAGTTCACCGCCCAGGGTTATTGTATGCCCGGCTCCCATTGACTTCAATAGGAGTCCGACCGACTCGAGTCCGGTAGCGTGCATACGCATCGTACTCGTTCGGTCGGACTGCCAGGGTCCGATTCGGTCGGAAATCTCTCCGGGTCCGGCTCGGACGGAGATTTTTCCGGCCCGAATCGGAATCGGCCCCTATGTGTTAGAGTACACCTATGACTGGCATGGCCTACCCTATATGTACATTGCACATAATAAGGCTGGGGCACTAAAACTACCTTTAAGTCTCTAGTACATAATAGGGCATGGCAGTTTAGAGGCCAGCAGCCTTTTCTGCACTTGATTGTGTGCACTACTGAGAGCCTGAGGTCGTTTTAAAAGCAGCCCTGTGTTGCAGCACTACTTTTAAATGTAAATTGTCTCGACTTTGGTGGTAGGGGCTCTTAAAAAGTAAATAAGTACAATATGTTTGCATTTTAGGTACCCCCAGTGCCTCCCCTAGGTGTCCCAGGAGTGGGGGTCATGTCATTATAAGGAGTGCCCTTATAAACAATGGTTTACATTCCCTGGGGATAGAGAAATTGCACATTTCACTTCCCCCATTGCAGAAAGGTGCCTCCCAAAATCGACTTTGGTGCTAGGAGCACTCTGGGTTGAGGGTCTATACTATTTTTGCATATTCTGGACCCCTAAAGTCTCCCATAGGTGTCTGAGGGGTGGGGGGTCATGTAACTAAACGCAGGGACCTTATAAAAGATGTTTTATGTGTCCTGGTGTTGGAGAAATTGCACATTTCATTTTCCCCATTGTAGATCCCCAACCACATAGGATAACATTGCAATAGTTTATGAACGCATAACTATTGCTAGGAATCAACAAAAACATCATTCGAGGACCTAGGAGAATGGTATTGATAAATCAAACAATATGCTATTGTTGAATTTATCCTAAAATATACAGAAAAGAAGTTATAAGACTTTCTTGTCTATAAGCCAAAATTCAGCCTACTTCCCTCTTCCTTGATTGGTCAGATTTAACAGGATTACTTAGTCTTCTCTGATGAAGTGATAAGTGTCTCACCCAGGGAGAGGCTATCTGGTAGAAAGAGCTCTGCTACACAGGAATGCAAGAGCACGGGGTGGGCTCGTAAGGAATGCAGATTCAAAGAGGTGTAGGAGTTGTATGGAAGCCCAGGTCCATCTACCTTTCAGCCCTTCTGACCCAGATCGTGGCAGTCTTAAGGCAGGAATTTACAAATGTTAGGGGGAACATTGGGAATGCCTTGATACACTTTTAAGCTGTAATTCTGGCTCAGAAAAGAGTAGCTACATTATGTTTCATATCGTTGGAATAAATAGTGATGATAAATCCTCTTTACTAGTAAAGTTGGATGTAACATTACTATTTTAGAAATGCCGCTTTTAGAAAGTGAACATTTCTCTGCTCTTACAACTCTGTGTGCCTTGCAGCCTATCTCCAATACACGTCTGTGGTGGGTGACAGCTACACTTTGTGCATTTCCTCTAGGTGTGTCTGAGTACCCATCTACATATATCTGCATTCTGATGGCTCTTCTTGTACACTTCAATAGGTAGTGGCCTAATACAATACAAAGGGCTGATTACCCCCTATTGGGGCTGGGCCTGGAGCTGGGGCTGGGAAGAAAAGACAGGTGTGCACTTCAAAGACCTTTCTGTGAAGGCTCCCCAACTTCAAAGGCACATTTGGTTATAAGTACTGGGTCGCTGACCCTAACAAGACAGTACACTTCTGGACATGTGACCACTCTACCAGTAAGATGAGCTTTGGTGCTGCTATGCTGCTACGCTGACGGATCACTTTCTTGCTGAATCCTGCCTCGCTGTGCTTTTGCCGTGCTGAACTGCCCTGCTGCCTGCTGTTTGATCAACTGGGTCAGATGGACTGAACCCGCATCACTTGAACCCAGAGTGAACCCAAGGGCTTGCTGGCTTGCCTTCTCAGGGATATCAAAGACTTGAACCACCTGCATCTGCACCTAGACTTTGCAGGCCGTGAGACTGCCCTGCCAAGTGGTGCCATTCCAGTCCTGGACCCTCACACATCCGTATCAGATTCAGTGCCTCTTTGCTGAAGTGTGGGTCAGAAAGAGCGCACTGTCGCTGTTATGTGAAGTAGATTCAGTGCATTGACACATTTATGCAGAAAACCTCTTCTCATCTCGTCCACAGTGTGATCTATGCAGCCTCGTAGCGACAACATCGTCCAGATCAAAGGTACTTTTGTTCAGTGGACCCAAGTTGGTCCCTCCTGCCGCTTCCTAGCGGTCAGCCTGAACTTTTGACTTTGTCCTGGCCTAGTGCGGCCTGATAACTCACTTAGATGCTTATTGCTTCTAAGCACTCTTCTGACTTTTTTAATCCATAGACCTTATACTTTAACTTGATTCTTATCATTTTTGTCTTGTTTTATTTATAAAATCATACTTTATTTGCTTAAACGGTTGTGGAGTGTTTTTGTGGTGTATTCACTATTTTACTGTTTAAGTGTTGCACAAATACTTTCCACATTGCCTCTTAACTTAAGCCTGACTGCTCTGTGTCAAGCTATCAGAAGGTGAGCACAGGATAATTTAGGTTGTGTAGTGACTTACCCTGACTAGGAATGTGGTTCCTGCATGGACAGGGTGCATACTCTGAAAATGAGAAACCCCATTTCTAACATGAGTGATCAGCAGTCAGGATTGGACTTGTATTTGTGCGCATACAGTAACTTGATGTACACTACCCATCCATATCTGAAGACGATTTCAAAAGACTCTTTGATTTGCAGTTTTCAAATTTTAATCCTCTAACATAATGTCTCAAGCTGGTTCTACAAGTGGGGCCATAGAATTTGAGCTGACCAATCTTGATACTTATACAGTGGGTCAGCCCAAAGACTTTTGCAAGGAGAAAAGGTAGAGTTTCAAAAGGAGCTGAAGGCCTGAGCAGCAGCCCGCTCCAAGGAGAGTGATGGAACAGGAGAGTCAGGAAATGGCTCTTCAGAGGAACCACTCTTAGCAGATGAGGGGTACATCCCTGAATTTGAGCTTCCTGTGAGAGCAAGAAGCAGTATCTCTGCCCACGGTTTATGCCTTGAGGAACTGGCTGAGAGGACGGAGAAGAGGGAATTCAAGATACAGATGGAAAAATTAAAGATCGACTCTGAAGAAAAGAAAGTTGAGGCTGACAGATGTTTAGCAGAAAATAAACTACTCCTGGATCACAGACTGAATCTAAAAGAGCTGTAAGTCAAGGCCAGGCAGGTGGATTCCAGCAGTGATGGTGGCACCATACATGCAGTATCTGAATTTTGTGGTGGGAGATAACATTGATAAGTGTTTTTTTGCTCATGACGTAGCACTAATGGTTCACAGGGTTCTTGAGGAGCACTTGGGGTGGTGGTCTCTGGAAACATATGCCTATACTTGGGAGAGACACACTTCTTACATTAGAGATTGAGACCAGACCAAGTACACCCCCATGAAGGCTATCTAACTAGCTAAACTTGGACTGACCCCCTATGAATCTGCAACAATTTAGTGAAAGTCAGAAGCACCCCAACCAATCCTGGGGAGATCATTAGAGAGCACATGCTCTGTGTTGGAAATAGCCCTTTTTGAAAGGTTACCCCAAACATTTTCTTTCCTCTGCCTATTTTTCACCTATTCTTTGTTGGTTTTAGAACTCTGGCTACTAACCAGTGATAAAGTCCCCCTAAACATGGTATAATTCTTTTACACCTGTTTGGCACATTTGATTTACTTATAAGTTTCTTGTAAAGTGGTATACCTTATACCCAGGGCCTTTTCTTCAAATGCTTCTAGTGGGCCTACGGCACTGCTTATTCCACCACAAAATCAGCCTTTCAAACCTGTGTCAGGCCTGCCACTTCAGGGCCTGTGTGCACCGTTTTACTGGCCTATAAAACTGCTTGCCAAGCATTTAACTCCCCTTTCACTACACATAGGTCAACCCTAAAGTAGGCCCTCGGTATCCCTATGGGCAGGGTGCTGTGTAAGTAAAAGGTAGGACATGTACTTTCATGTTTCGCATGTCCGGTTTGTGACAAACAGCCTATTTTGCTTTTCACTGCTGTGAGGCCTACTCCTCCTATAGGCTAGCATTGGAAATTCACTTATTTACTTTTAAGTGGTAATTCCTTATCAGGATGGAGTGGCGTTGATATGTTTGGTATGTTTGGAACAGTAGTGTTAAATCCTAAGTACTGGTGAAGTTGGATTTCACATTACTATTTTCGAAATGCCACTTTTAGAAGTGTGCATTTCTCTGTCTTATAAGTCTTTGTGCTTTGCAGCCTGTCTCAAAAACATGTCTGGGCTAGGTGACAGCTACACTTTGTGCATTCTCTCTAGACAGCTACACACAGGAAGGGCTGGGTGTGGCAGGGGATACACCTGCATCCATCTGCATACTGATAGTCTTCCTGGGCTGGGAGAGGGAGAGGTGGTTAACATTTAACTTTGAATAGGTTGTGTACTGTCCTCACTCCGAGGGCTGATATACTCACTACTGATCCTCCGGAGCCAAGACTAGGATGAAATGGATTATTGTGCTCTTCTGAGGGTTCTTTTGAAGTGACCCCCTACATCAAAGACAATTTAGAGTATATGTACTGGGGCCCTGACCCAATGTTTTGAGACACTTTTGGACATGTAACCAGGCATGGCTGCCTCTACGTCTGCACATTGCCAGAAGGATCTACTATGCTGCCAGAAGGTACTGTCACTTTACTAACTGCTTTGATTTGTTCGCCTGCTGCTTGCTATGTGCTGTGCTGCAGGAGGAACTGCCACTCTGCGACCTGCTTATGTGTGCTGGCCTGTTGCTTGCTTGCTTTTGCTGTGTTCAATCCTAAGTGTTCTCCAAGGGCTTGTTGGCTTGTCCCCTGCTCTGAAATCTCAGGGCCATCAAAGATTTCCCTAACACACTGCTGCAGTGGGACTCTGGAACTTGTTAGTCTGTCAGCAGTGCACCCTGCCTAGGAGCCTTGATCTTTCATCTGCCCAGTGTGTGTGGAGCGTTTCATCATTTGCTAGCCCAACATGTGTAGAGAGCTTCATTGTTTGTCCGCCCAGAGAGTGTTGAGCGCTTCTTTGTCTCCGTGGAATCAGTGCGTTTGGAGTACTTGCACATCTCCCTAACAAAGTTGCAGCGCCAAAGGAAGCTTGGCCTGGAAAAGCCAAAAGGTTGCCTAGCAACGCGGTACCCCAGCGACGTCAGTCAAAGCCAGGTACTGTTACTGAGGGAGCGGTACAGCGTGTCAGCCCTGGGCTGCCTTGTGTGCTTTGATCAGCTTGGTATGATCACACCTGGCAAGGCCCCGCGCAGCAGCTGTGGACTGCCCTGTGCATTGTTTAGTTAGTTATGTTAACAATCACCAATCGGTCAGAGGACTGCAACTAAGCCCGTAAACTCGAGTGCTCATCCAGCACTCCCACGAAGACATTATCATAGTTTTCTTAAAAGGGAGCATCCACAATTTTCAGCACTGTGATGCTCTATGCTTACGGAATGATTAAAGTGTACTTTTAAAATTACATATCTCTAAAGCTATACGTAACTGATTTTCATTGTTTTATCCTTGTATTATGCAGGATAAAATGGTTTGCCTGATAGATGCATATCTTGAAAGGTATATTTTGTACTTATGTCATTTTGGCCTTAATGTGTTTATAATATACCAAGATATTTTTATTAGCCCTGTGTGGTGTTTTTTTGTGGAGTATTCATTGTGTTACTGTGTGTGTGTTGCACAAATACTTTATACATTGCCTCTTATGATACGCCTGCCTGCTCTGCGCCAAGCTACAGAGGATGAGCACAGGTTATCTTAGTTGTGTAGTTGTGTAGCAAGCTTACCATAAGTGGTGCGTTCTGCCTGGCTTAGGTGCAAGCCCTAGCCAACCAGAAACTCCATTTCTAACACTCAGTATTTGCTTTACAGATTTGAGCCAGCACCTAGTTGACAGTAAGCTGACTGAACCCAGGAAGCTTGCTGAGGAGGTGGACCTCTGTACCCGCACCCGAGTGTTCAAAAAAGTATTTGGAGGGGACACCCACAAAGGTGGTTAGGGTTCCCAACAGAAGAAAGAGGGGGGGGAGAAAACTTAACAGCAAGGAGTTCTCAAAAGGCCCCAAAATAATTCCCAAGGGAGTAGTGGTAACCAGTCCCAATCTGATCCAATGAAAAAGGGGTTCAGCCATGTGCTGGTGCTCCCCCTGTGCTACCGGTTCTTCCTACTGGGCCTGGCTCACAATATTCCTGTGGCAGGACATTTGGGGCAAGACAAGACCTTTGCCGGGCTTGTCTCCAACTTTTATTAAGCCAGAATGAGGACAGCCTCAGATGCATTCTGCAGGTCCTGTACCACCTGCCAGGCCAGTGGGAAAACAGGGAAAAAGAACAAAGATCCTCTGATCCTACAACCCGTCATTAGCACCCCCCTTTGAAAGGGCGGGATGTTGTCATTGGACCTTTGAACCCCAAGACCGCCTTAGGCAACAGGTTTGTCATGGTCTTAGTGGACTATGCCACACGCTACCCAGAGGCATCCCCTCTGAAGTAAGTGACTGCACCGGTGATGGCAAGAGCTCTGATGGGTATCTTTACCTATGTTGGAATTCCCAAGGTGCTATTGTCAGACAGATGCACTAACTTCATGTCAGCGTACATGAAGTCCATGTGGAATGAGTTTGGTGTAACATATAAGTTCACTACAACCTATCACCCCCAAATTAATGGTCTAGTTAAAAGATTCACAAGATTTTGTAAGGAATGGTTATGGGCCTGCCTGAGCCAATGAGGCGAAAGTGGAGCGTCATCTTGCCGTGCCTTCTGTTTGCCTACAGGGAGGTGCCCCAGAAAGGAATAGGGTTCAATCCCTTTGAACACCACTTTGGATACCCTGTAAGGAGACCTCTTAGCCTTGTTGGTAGGTATGGGAGAAAGCTCTCTAACCCCCCTGACAATGTGGTCAGTTATATGCTGGCCCTACGCAACCAGAGGCACCTCTTCTGGAACAAGACTAAAAGTAACCTAGAGGCCTGCCAAGAGGTTATGAAACTTTGGTACTACCAGAAGGCTACACTGGTAAAGTTTCACCCTGGCTAATAAGTATGGGTCATGAACCAGTAGAGCACAGAGCTCTCCAGGACAGCTGGACTGGCCATACGAGATCACAGAGTGGAAGGATGAGGCCACATACCCGGTGGACCTCCAGACCCCTATTAACTTCCTAAGGGTGCTCTATGTTAACCAGCTAAAGCCTCACTTTGAGATGTCCAAACTGAACATGCTCCTGGTGACAGATGAGGGAGTAGACGAAGAGAATGAACCTCTCCCTGATCTCCTCCCAGCACAGGAACACGATGGGTCAGTGGGGCTGTCAAACTCTCTACCACACTGACCACAGAACAGCCAGGTGATTGTTTTCAGATGTTGGAAAAGTTAGCCTCACTGTTCTCCCTCACCCCTGGACTAACACATCTCCCTGCAAAGAATAACATTTGCAGATTGTCTGACAGGGTAAGAGCATGCATCCAGGAGGAAGTCTACAAGATGTTGGCCTTAGAGGGGGATTGAGCCCTCCAAAGGTCCTTGGTCCAGCTCAGTGGTCTTGGTACCTAAGGCTGCCCCACCAGTGCCAAACCAAAACACTGGTTCTGCATGGACTACAGAGGCCTCAACACAGTCATCAGGACTGGTGCATACCCCATCCCCAGAACTGATGAGCTTATTGACAGGCTAGGCGCTGCCAAATTACTCAATACTTTTGAATTGACGTCAGGGTACTGGCAGTTCGCTCTGACTGAGGGGGCCAAAAAGAGGTCAGCGTTTGGTTTGACGAATGCCCCTGCTACCTTCCAATAGTTGGTCAACAAGGTCCTGGCTGGCAAGGAGACTTTCTGTGCCACCTACTTCAATGACATCTACAGTTCCAGCTGGGAGGAACACCTGTATCACCTCCATAAGCGGCTTCAGGCCCTGCAACAGTCAGGGCTGACAACCTATTCAACAAGTGCCAGATTGGGCAGGGTTCCGTGGTGTTTTTGGAACATCTTGTTGGTGGAGGGAAGGTGCATGCCCTCCAGGCCAAGATTGAAAGTATCATGGCCTGGGAACCACCTAAGACACAAACAGCAGTGAGAGCCTTCTTAGGCCTCTCTGGCCTCTACAGACAGTTTGTTAAGGGCTATGGCGCCATGGTTGCCCCCTTAACGGAGCTGGCGTCGAAGAAGCGGCCCAGATTGGTGATCTGGACAGAGTTTTGCCAGAAAGCCTTTGACTCTTTAAAGGAAGCCATGTGCACAGCACCTGTGCTCAGGGCCCCTCACTTTTCCAAGGAATTAATTGTGCAGACAGATGCTTCAGAGCATGGCATACAAGCAGTGTTAGCACAGCTGAATGAGAAAGGCTTAGCCCAACATGTAGCCTTTTTTAGGAGGAGGTTACTTTCAGGGGAATAGAGGTGGAGTGCCATTAAAGAGAAGCTTTTGTTGTGGTCAGGGCACTGAAGACGTTTAGACCATACTTATTTGAGGCTCACTTCCTGGTTCAGACAGACCATAGACCTCTCAGATGGCTAATGCAGGGTGAAAATCCCAAACTGTTGAGGTGGTCAAACTCCCTACAGGGAATGGGCTTTTCGGTGGAACATCGCCCGGGGACTTACCATGCCAATGCTGATGGTCTCTCCAGATTTTTCTGCCTTAGTGAAGAGAACTCCCAAGGGGATGGGTAGCTCCCACCACCTTCAGTTGGTGGGGACACATGTTAGACCTGAAAGCCTTAGGGTGGTCTACCCCCAACCTTTTGCCTGCCTCACTCCACTTTTCTAACCTTGTTTTTGCTGGCTTTAGGACTCTGCACACTTTACCACTGCTAAATAGTGCTAAAGTGCTTGCGCTCTTCCCTAAACATGGTAATATTGGTTCATTCCCAATTGGCATATTTAATTTACTTATAGGTCCTTAATAAAGTGCACTATGTGTGTCCTGAGCCTGTAAATTAAATGCTACCAATGGGGCTGCAGCACTGATTGTGCCACCCACATAAGTAGCCCTTTAACCATGTTTCAGCCTTGCCACTGCAGAGCCTGTGTGCAGTTTACTGCCACTTCGACTTGGCATTTAAAACGGTAAACAACGTTTACAACGCATCGTTTACAATGCATGCCATTACAACACAAGTCATTACAACGACACGTTGTTACATTGCATGCCAATACAACGCAAGTCGTTACAACGACTTGCTGTAGGGGGCAGAAGGTGTTGGATTTTCAACCCAACACCTTCCCTACTGTTGCACACACTGGAGTTGGAATAGTAAATTATACTATTCCAAACTCCAGCGCCCCCCCTACAGCAAGTCGTTGTAACGACTTGTATTGTAATGGCATGCGATGTAACAACGTGTCGTTGTAACGACTTGCGTTGTAATGGCATGCGTTATAAACGCATGCGTTGTAACAAGTGCTATTCATTTAAAACCACTTGCCAAGACTTAAACTTCCCGTTTATTATACATACGTCACACATTGGTAGCCCAAAGAGCAGGGTGCTGTGTAAGTAAAAGATAGGACATGTACTTGTAAGTTTTTGCATGTACTGGTAGAGACAAACAGCTAAATTTGTTTTTCACTACTGTGAGGTCTACTCCTCTCATAGGTTAACATTGGGAATGCCTTAATATACTTTTAAGCTGTAAGTCCTTATCAGAAAGGAGTAGCTGCATCATGTTTAATATCTTTGGAATTGTAATAATGATGACTCCTCTTTACTAGCAAAGTTGGATTTTACTTTACTATTTTAGAAATGCCAGTTTTAGACAGTGGGCATTTTTTGGACATGGCCCCTCTTAGAGGATTTCCCTAAAACTTTTTGCTTTTTGTCCTCCAGGTTTTTGCTGACCCTCTTTTCGCGGCCTTAGGACTCTGGGCACTTTCCCACTGAACTGCAGTGGGAAAGTGTGCACACTCTTCCTACACATGCCAGGAAGGGGTGCGTACTTGATTGGTTGAGGTGTTGTACCTGTGAGTGCCCTGTAAAAAGGTACACCACATACCTGGGGTGGGTACTGCACTGGCTAGAAATGGGATGCAGAACTGTTTGTGCCACTCACCAGGATAGCTTATCAAACATGTATCATACTCAGGATGGGCTTTTCTACTCATATGTCGACCCTGAGTGGGCCACTCACTACCACTAGAGCACCCATAGGGTAAGTCCTGAAGGGTGAAGCTCATGGTAGGTAAGCGGCCGAGTGGGTATACATGCATGTTCATGTTGTGAAAAACCTCCATGTGGGTTTTCCCCTCCCTAGGGGGTTGACTCTTCTCATGGGACACCTCCTGGGTTTTGTTGATTCGCTTGCTGGGGGCTTAGGGACCTGGGCACTTTCGCACTGTAAATGCAGTGTGAAAGTGTGTGCACCCTTCCTACACATGTTAGGAAGTGGTGCTTACGTGATGTTTGTAAAACATGTCACCAGTCTGCCATTGCAGGCTGGTGTGTGCGCACTTGCCCCTATAGTGGTTTTAATCATTATCCAGCGTGCCATTGCAGGCCGGTGTAGGTGCACTTGCACCTATGTTGGTTTTAAATATGTGTCAAGCCTGCCATTGCAGGACAGTGGATGCATACTGGCACCTATGGTTGTTTCAAACAGGTGTCTAGCCTGCCAATGCAGGCCGGTGTGTTCGCAATTGCACTTATGCTAAGGCTGGCTTTTCTAAGTCACTAGCAATCCTGAGGGGACATTTCACTAACACTAGAGTACCCCTAGGATAAGTCCTGTGGAGTGAAGCACGTAGTAGGTTAAAGGTAGGGCAGGTACACATGTGAGTACCCTTCCCAGGTAGTGAAGAATACCCATGTGTGTTTTCACTACCT